>OX439367.1:115153-752653 GCA_949319445.1 Mythimna lalbum | reverse complement strand
CACAAAGCAAATCGAAATTCCAATATGAGGATCCAAGCCGTATTTTAAAACAAAGTAAAACACAGTGTAACGCACTAAAAATCTAACAAAACTCAACGAATTCACTCAGAAATGACATATCTCTACAATCGACATGACATCTCTACTGCTCAGAAGCACTCGACATGAACTCTAACGTTATCCTTCGACAAATGTCGAATTCGACATCCCCAGAATAGCGACTTTTAAAACTTGTCGAAAAAATTACGTCATTAGAAATTTTTGTCGAGTTCGACACCATCTCTAAAATCGAGAATCGGCCCCCAGCTCGTCTATTAGAGAACAAGCAGAGCGAGTTATAAAGGGTCTTTCATCTTGAGCGGGTCGATGTTGACAGTTTGTGTTGGCCATGTTGTTTTTGCGGCAACTGTCAAATCTATGGTTTCTTATTTAGTCACTGATGCCAAATCACCATGGCAAGTTACACGATTGAGCAGCATGTCCAAATGATAAAACTTTACTATCAAAATCAGTATTCATTAGTGCAAACGTTGCGCACAATACGTCCATTTTACGGCAGACGCGGTGGCCCTTCAAATTCGACTCTCCAACGTTTGGAACCAATTTCTAAACAACCGGTTCGGTAAACCACCAACCAACACCCTTACGTCAAAGGAATGTCAGATCGGCCGAAAACATCACCGCTTTCCGTGAGCGTGTACAGTCACGTGTAGTGTCCGAGGCAGTCAATTTTTCACCGTGTACAAGAACTCGGCCTTTCACAGACTTCAACGTGGAGAATTTTGCGTCGGGGTACGGGTACAAGATCCAACTGACCCAGAAGCTCAGAGTTAATGATCTCAGGCAGCACCGTGTGTTCGCTAACTGGGCTTTGGAACGTTTGGAAGAGGACCGGTCAGATTCAGCCGGATCTATGCAGCAGAGTAATTGAAAATTGGGCCTCTCGGATTCGTGTTACCGTTCGAAACCGCGGCGGACATTTGAACGATGTCATATTCCACACATAATGGATGGGGCTTTCTAATAAAAAAAATAATATCGTTATTAAATCATACGCAGTTTGTTTTATTTAAATTCAACATCGACCCGTCCTTGTTGAAAGACCCTTTATAATTGAAACCTCCTATCATTATCGACATCGTTCTACGTACAAATCAGGCGTGTTACACGTGTGTGTCGCCGTCGGTCTAATGAAGTTCTAGCTCTTCTATTTCTAATAATCCTACAGTCCTAAATTCTGTGTACATTACAATCCAAATATCTCTTTGACTTTGCACTAAATCTAGTCGGATTCAATTTAATCCAGAGTAATCAGGCTTAGTGTAAACTGAATATGTTTTAGAATTCTTAGTGTAGGCTTAGGTCTTAGTAGATTTAAAATTGTTTTGACAGCCTTTGACTTAGATGAGGTTTGTGTATCAATGGGAATAACTAGACTATGGATCCTTTGAGGAGCATAGCTCAAAGGATTTGCGTACGGCAAAGTGATTGTGTGTGCCTTGGTAACTCTGTGTTTGATGCTGGACATGCTATTTGGTGTGTAGGCTGGGCTTACGTGGCAATCCAGTATTCTATTTAGAAATTGGAGTGAGTGAATCTCATCCAAGGAATAAGGTAGGTAGGTAGTGTAGTTACTTTGGGTCGTTTTGTTTAAAGCCATCATCATTTACATCACAGCTGCATACCGGATCGCGGTCATATGCTTCTCGCATTCATCCGATTCTCGCGACCTTCATCAGGTCATCGGTCCACCTTGTGAGAGGTTGCGTCAATGCTGCGTCTTCCGGTACGTGATCGTCACTCCAGAACCTGTCGGTCCCATCGTCTATCAGCTCTGCGAGTTTGGTGACGCATCACTCAATCCCATTTGAGCCTGGTAAACATTTTTGCCAAGCACCAGTTCTCTCCTTTTCTTAGCATCTTAGTTATTCTCTCTAACTTATAACTTTGACTGGATTTTTCGCAGCAATCTGTGTACTGCACCGAAACGTTTATCGATGTCATTTAGCTCTCTGATTGGTTAAGAGCTTGGAGCGTGCCAATCGGAACGCCGAACGTCATAAACGTGTAAAAAAACTCGCATTAGGCACCCTGATTGTTCCTACGATTATCTTTCAAGCTAAGTTCCTGTAACGTCAAACTTAAGTGGAAGTGGGCAGAGCACTTTTGGTTCTGGAGTGGCGGCCACGTACCGGAAGACGCAGTGTTGGCACGGTTCTCACAAAGCGGCAGACGGGAATCCGATGGATGCGAGACGCACAAGACCAGTCGTTGTGGCGACGCTTGTGGGAGGCCTATGTCCAGCAGTGGACGTCTTATGGCTGAAATAATATCTTATTAAAGCTGAGAATTTCGAAGACTGACGTGCTCGCTGGTCCACCTTTCTCTGCCTAAGAAAAAAGTGTAAATATAAAAATAGTAATTTACCAGTTATACTAAAATGCCTCAGTCTGTAGTACTCCTCCTCGACGCCGGTGTTGGGCATGGAGGCCACGCGCGCCCTCTGCTGGGGCAGCCCCAGCAGCTGGCGCTCTCCCGTGCGGGAGCGGCCGGCCTTCACCGACTGCGAGCGCGAGTGGTGCGGGCTGCCGTACCTGGAGGTGGACAGAGAAATCGAATTATAATAAATTATACTAGATTCTACCACCACATTCACCACACCATATTACATACATTCATATACAGTCTTATAATATTCCTAACGCTGGGACTCAGGCCTTCTCTTTAGGACAGGCAATAGGCCGTAATCCTCCACGCTCCTAAAATTCTCAGCTCCAAATCGCGCCTATTTGAATTTATTTATTTACTAGCTGACCCGGCGAACTTCGTACCGCCTAATAGTTATCTTGTGATAACTTTTAGCTAAGCTGTCAACTCTACTCTACTCTATCCTACTCTACTTTACCCTACCCTACTCTACCCTACCCTACCCTACTCTACCCTACCGTACTCCCTTCCTCACAAATACAGCAAAAAAAAGAATTCGCGAAATCGGTTCTGCTGTTCTCAAGATTTGCGCTTAGCAACACATTTAGCGATTATTATTTTTTTATATTATAGACATTACAACATCATGCAGGCCTGTATCGGTTTCGGGATCAGAAATTTCGGCATATATGATATCATCTACTTGGTCTGGTCGAATTCATTCTAATAACCCTTTTTTTGCGTGAAAGAGAAAGCACATACATATCAATAAAATAAAAAAAACATAATCCCTAATCGTAAAAATCGTAGTTGTAAGATCCATGTGACTATCAGCTAGTTTTCCAAGAGCATTATCGCTAATGTTACGTTCGTCTATCACTAACGATGAATGGCGAGTGATCACCGCCGCCCATTTGGAGGCTTTGTGGCTAATTTAGTTAATTAACGGTTGTAGTGGATCGCCAGTTGTAGGGGAAAAAACAGAATGCGAAGGGGAATCTATTCAGCCATTTGCCCTTTTTAAGAGCCGGTTGTAGTTACCGAGTATTTTGTATGAACTCCGCTCGGGTTTCTGTTGATTTCGCGGCCTCGTAACAGCAGTTTTATTTTTATATAATAAATAAAATCAATAACTATTCAAAATTTTGGCTTCTCCGAGGCGCTTTTAAAAAAACAGCTTTACTATTTTTTGTAACTTTCAAATATTTCCGAGACGTATTCTATATGTCTACTAGACAGGTCAGATCCTCGATTTTTTTTTAACAAGCCAATATTTATATCATGTGTACATGATATAAATCACCATGAAATTTTCATGGTGTTCTCTATGTATTTCCAGAATAAAATTTAAAACAGTTCAAAATACCTGAACCTGGCCTTAACCGAGTTAAAAAAGAGGAGGTTCTTAATTCTGATGTATTTTTTATGTTTTAGGTATATTTGTTACTCAAAACTCCGTTATTTATAAACTAATTTGGAAAGTGATCAAAAATATTCACCAAATTACATGGTATAGCACAAAAGCATAATCAGTCTTATAATATTTCCTCTGTTAGGACTCAAGCCTCCTCTCTGGGAGAGGGTATAGGTAGCTCGCCGTCCGGTCGTCTTGGTAACCGTTCGGACCGAACCCAAGTCGTCAATAGTGAGAAGTGTTCCACACGCGTTCAAAGAAATGTCAACAAAACCGTATGGGGCCCAGCAGGGCAGATACCCGTTAGGTCCGCGGGATATTTGAGACAAGGAAACCCGAGGCCCCAGAATACAGACACGACCTTAGAGCAGAAGAAGTCATTGGATAACTTCTCAAAAAAATTAAGTCTACAACCACATTGTCACTTATTATCAGACAGGTAGTGGTCAAACGCGAACCTATCAATAATAATAATAAGAGGCTATCGTTAGGCAGCTGGATCAAGAACCTGATCCAGAAAGCAGTTCTCCTGGACACGGCGCGCATAGTTAGGAGATTCCTCTCTCAGGAGCCCTGACCACCAGTAGCTTGTACCCAGTTCCCGATGCCGATAAGCTACTATTTTTTTATATTTTTTTAATGTGCTTTATTTAAGAAATATTCAAAAATGTAGAAAATATGTACATATAAAGTTATAAATGGAATAATAATAAAAAACAGATACAATATAAATATCGTCCAGTACTCGATCGATCATTGTACAGTTTATTGACATAATTTAATCCTCTGTCAAAGATTAACTGGCGTCCATTTGTCCGTCATCAATAACATCCGACCGTGAGCACCTTTTATGATAGCACACTACAGAAACAGTACAGAAGGCCAACTTACCACTTTCTTTGAGATGGCTCTTACATGATGAAATGTGACTGGAATATTGCACTTTCTTACACATCCCAATTAAAAAATTAAGTTACAATTCTAATTCGTAGTAACTTGGCGAGGGGGGCGTAAGCGTTGATCTTATGTAAGTTTAATACCTACTAGTGTAAGAATTTACCAAAATAAGTAAAATTTTAAATTTTTTAGGAGTTACATATCTAAAAGACCGCTGAAATTGATCCAGAGGCCAATTCTGAACTTATTACTTCAAGGATGTGCGTTTAACGTGATAGATCTGAAGTCTCAGATTTATGTAAAAATTATGATTTTAATTAATACTAGCTGACCCGGCGAACCTCGTACCGCCTATCAGAACATGAATGTACCTATAATCTTTTGATTTAGTCAACTGATTGCGATGAAACAAAGCCTAAGTCAAGTTACACACAATTTAAGAGTATAAAAGTTATCTACATCCATTTCGTACATATTGCGTGATGCGCGCACAAATAAAGGGCCTATTACACTGCGCTGAATAACGCGTGCGATATTCACCCTCGTACTATTTTTCATTCATAGAAAGACAGTCTAACCCCTATTACACTACGCGATACGTCGAACCAGAGACAAAACGAGTCTGAATAACGCGTAGTGTAATAGGCAAGGATCTATTACACTACGCGCACTATTAGTTTTTAAGGAAAAACTTCTACAGATTTACTATATGTATAGATTGTAGTATGTATAGATTATGATCAAAGGCACTTCTGTCCATCGCGAAGTTTTTGTTTGTTTTTGTAGTTGGTTTTCTGTATTTATCTATTCTGTTGTGGATTCATTTTTCGTAAGAGGATTATGAAATGTATACCACTTAACCTGTCTGTACATATTTAATCCTTTGTTGTTTCGGGAGAGGGAGATAAATTACGTTGATGGGTACCAAGTAAAAAAGTTATCATCATTTTTGTGATATTTTTTAGTAATTGGCACTGTGAAATAAATAAAACCACATAGTATTATTTATATTTATTTTTTCAACAAAATAAATTAAAAAAATTGAGTTCTTAAGAAAACTTCTTATACAATGATAAAATAGTAAAACAAAATTAAAAGAAAAGTTAAAATGTACAAAAATTAAAATAAATCTACACTGATATCATCAAGTTTTTTTTTTCTAGGATGTTAATCTCTGAAAGTACAAGTTCGATTGCTAATTTTTTTATCGATATATAGTTGCTTTATTCCTGAGTGACTATATTTTATGTACGCGGGTGAAGCCGCGGGCAAAAGCTGGTTTTAAATAAACTTGGCACCAATGTAATGTCCGTTTGAAGGACTCATTATGTTCAAAAGGACATTGTCAAACTACTACTACTTAGGTATAATTAGAAGTCAGAATGAGTGGTGATTTCCGACTGAGTTGTTCGTTCCCAAGGCCATCAAACATCATAACTAATTCCGAAGGGCGCCGATTAACTTCGCAGTTCCGGCTTGTATCCCAAAGTTAGGAACAAACGGCTGTTTGTTACATATTAAACGGAACGTAACGGCCGAACCATGGCGTATTCTAATGTTAAGCGCGAGAGCGAAATAGAGAAATAGAGGTATGCACCCTATTATAGACCAGTAATTTTTAATTAGTACAAATACTTTAAGGACTTATTAGAAAATTTACTGTTATTATTTAAGTAAAGTCTCAATAAACAATATCCATAAACAGGAAAGATATTAGGGTTTGTTTATATCCTAAAATGTCACTTAATTTATGGAAATATTGCTCAGGCTGGCACAGGTTTATTATGAACAGGTATAATTTCACAAAACTTGCTCCAGGAAATACGCGATTTTTTAAACATTCAAAAGTTTAAAAAAAATATCTTGTCATTCAGAACCTTGATTATATTATATTGATTTTTTTTATGTTTGATTATATTAAGAAGTGTCAAAGTTCTTCGAAGCAAAGAAGTGTCGAAGTGTCGAGTTGTAAGACCTCTGAAAATCTGCAGATTTTCAGAGGTCTTTACTGGATTAGTTTTACACAAAGTTAAAAATTGATTTCAATAGAAGCCGTAATAATACTGTGTTTCCAAAATATCTAATAAAAAATGTGTAATAACGTCATAATCGCTTATGAGTGGTTGTATAAACAGTGAAAATGTATATCGAGATGCATGCCTTTAATATCGTTATTTAGTTATTTAGTGTACTGCGTGAAGTTGATCGATTGATCGCAGGTTAATAGCTTTAATACAAAAGTGACCTTATCTGACCTAGATAATCTAATATCAAACCATTTATCTACTATTTCAATTAGAGAATTCACAAAACTTTGGTACTAGGAACTTTCTTTATTACAAACAAGAAACTCCAAAACCAAATTATTAAACGTACTAAACTAATTTTACTTATTTAACTTATATTAATAATGAAACTTCATTTTATTTGAAATATCTATTACTTACTTGTTAGTTTATTGTGTAGCTACACTTATCATAGTGCATATATAAACTACTAATACACATTTTATTATGTCCATTAATGAATATCTAGTCTTCTCTTCTAATATATAAAATTTCCATGTCACAATGTTAGTTACCGTACTCCTCCGAAACGGCTTTACCGATTTTTACCAAATTTTATATGCGTATTTAGTATGTCTGAGAATCGGCTACTATCTATTTTCCATACCCCTAAGTGATAAGGGTTGTTCACCCTTAAATTTTGTATTTTTATTTTTGGACGAAATTTTTTGTTTTTATTTTTTTTATAATTTGGCATTAAGAAATACATGTAACCCAAAATTTTTACTTTTTTATCACCGACCCCTATTTTTTTATAGCAAAAAATAATTTATAAGGCAAACCATCGTTTGCCGGGTCAGTTAGTATATTTTATAAAAAAATCACACTGTCGGGGTTTTATTAATATATTTTACAAAATTTTCAGAATGGTTGCATTGCAGGTGCGGGGCGCGGGCGGTAAGACATTGCTATGTAGGTGAGCATGTGTCGCCAACCTAACAACGATGTTAAAGAAAGGCTATACTACAACATGATGTTAGAGCCGAAAGGTTTTGGAATGGCGACCACGTACTTGAAAGACGTAGCATTGGAAGGCCTCCTACAAGGTGGACTGATGACCTAGTAAGGGTTGCAGGAATCCGCTGGATGCGAAACGCACAGGACCGTTCATTGTGGCGACACTTAGGGAGGCCTATGTCCAACAGTGGACGTCTGTCGGCTGAAATGATGATGATGATGATGACGACTCCAACATAGTATATGTTTAAGGAACTTAAATATAAACGAAATTAAGTATAAATACAAATATACTATGTACATATAATACAAAAACACGAAATACACTCAGGCGTCAAAGTACTCTTCCACATCACTGTCATCCGGAAATGTGCCCAGAGGACTGGCAGCATCGCCACGTTGAATGGCAATGTTATTTCTTTGAGCGAAGAACGAGCCATTCCTCTGGTCATGCAAAGGGCTATATCAGCCGCCATGGTACCATACAGACTCCAGAGTCGCCACACTTCCGAGCTGGTCGCGCCACCAAATTGGTTGCGCAATCAAACGGACACCAGGTGAGTAACTCTATAGAGAGTTGTAATGAACAGTATGTACTTACCTACTTAGTAATAGTAACACATTATATACTGTGATGTGGGTACCCCAGTAATAAACTAGCTAGCGAGCAAGACGGTTGTTTAATTATAGCATAGTCGGCCTTATAATGTTCCCACTGTTGGGACTCAGGCCTCCTCTCTAAGAGAGGGAATGGGCCGAAATCCACCACGCGGGCCCAGTGCGGATTGGTGGATGTCACATGTCTTCGAATTTTTGGTTCTAGGACATGCCGGTTTCCACACGATGTTTTCCAGAGCAGTGGTGATGAAATTAATCACACAAATTAATGCGCCTGGCTGGTTGTTTCATTACTATGCACCGACTCACTATTTGGCGACGAGGATGGGATTTAGTTGGTAGCAGCGACTGGTCGCGCCGCCATGGTGTCTCGGTGAAATACCTATAGCCCAAAGTGTCGATCAGTTGGTGGTACTGTACATGAAGTTTTGATATTTAAATAATAATAATAATAATAATAATAATAATCCTTTATTTTCAGGCATCTAAGGCCCATAGATAAAATACACAAAAATAATCATTACAGAATAATAAACTAATACATAAAAGATACTATAACTAATTATTATTAAGCTAAACTATTGCCCGTTGCCGTGAATAATGCCCGTCTTCACTCATCTGCCCTAACAGGGAAGAAATCAAAATAACAACAAACGGAAAATATCGTAAACGGTTCGGACATCACCGGTCCGGTCCGGAACGAACCGGAACGTCTCGGGAACCGATAATGGGATATCGGTACTTGAGCCCTATCGAATGGTTTTTAATAACTATTGATTCGGGTTCGATTCTCGGCCCGATCATTATTCTTGTTGATTGGAAATGTGATAAGGTTTTTAGGAAAAAATTAGAAGAGTTTTTTTTTGTGATTGGGGAAGTTTTTGATACCTACTTCGAAAACGGCGCTGGCTGGTAATTCATTTTTTTTTCTTAGAAATGTTTCAATGATCATCAAGGTACTTAGTTAATGGTAGATTTTAGAAACCGAGAGTTTCCCACATAAATATTATTCTTACACTGGTTTGATGCCAGCGACTTCGCTCGCGTTCAAGTAAAAAAATATTTCAAGGGAATTTAATCCTGTGTACTATACTAGAACATGATCTGCTCGTGCATTAAATTTCATCAAAACCCATTCAGTACTTTTTGCGTGAAAGAGTAACAAACATCCATACACCCATACATCTAGCCATACAAACTTTCGCGTTTAAGTAGAACTAGCGGTCCCGAAAGACGTTGTACTGCCTGAAATCTGGCTTTTTGTCAGAAAAAAATTAAAAGCTCAATTGCAGCGCCACCTATCGTGTTCAATTGTATCTTCATACCATCTAGGAACCCACTCAAAAATACTTACATTAATTTAAATCGGTTAAGCAGTTTTGAAGGAGTTACGTGACAAACACACGTACAGACAAATTATACATATACTAGCTTTCCGCCCGCGGCTTCGCCCGCGTGGACTACAGTTTATATCGCGCGGGCAGAGACCCAGAGCCTATGTGTTATTCCAGTGTCTCTTCTACCTACCTACCAAATTTGATCTAAATCCGTTCAGTAGTTTTTGCGTGAAAGCGTAACAGACAGACAGAGTTACTTTCGCATTTATAATAATAATATAGTAAGGGATAAAGATCACGCTTGTCTTTATTTTTATAATTCTTTTTCCAGCTTTTGGATACGACAATATCTATCGGTACTGCTATTATTTAAAAATAATATGTTGGATCCAGTCCATCCCATGCTGTCCTTCCCTAGTGACATCCTTAGCCAAGGTTGCCTTTACAGAGCAATCCGTCAGTTGTTAAATTAAGTTTTAGGGTTTTTATAGGCTTTAATTTTATCAAGTTTACTCGTCGGAGACAACATTATTTAATGTGATCCAAAGGTCTTTCAATTGCTTATTTTTATTATTAATATAAACTAGTGCTTGACTGTGATCCCACCTGATGGTAAGCAGTGATGCAATCGTTGATGGTGAGGAAATAAAACAAAAAGTAATAAATGAACGTTATCAAATATTCATCAACTTCATTACAAAATCTTTCCGATCTATATTTGATCCTTCCGTTTTTAATTTAAGTGGTTTGTGTGTATATAAATAATTAAATTAATTAATCTGCCTCGCTGGTATAGTGATTGCTTTCATGAGGTCATCGCTTCGATTTCCGGGTCGGGCCTAGTATAATTTGGAACCTATTTGGAATCTATCGAAATCTATATTTCTAACCAGTTGATTTTGGGAAGTGGGATATTGTCTAATGACTTTTTCTGCCCTAAGGTGGAGAAGAAATTACAGGTACAGAAATTCTCCGTGGCCACAGAGGTTCTACCCAGTTGATGGCATTAATAGGATCACCCCTGTGACGTGAGTTTGGAATATATGCACCCTTACGCTGTTGAAACCTCTACGGTCCTAAACAAGCACTTCGTCTCGTCGTTTATACTGCGTCGGGGGACTGGACAACTTGCCTGCTGCGGTCTTCCCGTTCGATTATAATTTGGGTGTCTTCAAGGTTAGAGTGAACAACGGTTGCATTACTGCTTACCATCAGGTGGGATTGCAGTCAAGCACTGGTTTCAGAAAAAAAGCTACCTATAATAAAATTGTTAATATTATTATTATTGTTGCATACGAATAATTGTTTCGTGCGGGAACCAAACCTAAATAGATAAAATCACAAATATTTGTTTAAACTCACTCATTTTTGTCGGGAACCGGATACACTGTCGACATATCATCGACAACGACACTGAAGCGAATCGCCGGCATTTTGGTCACTACATTATACTTCCAACACTAATTTTCATAAATTTTTCACTACACATTATATTTTTACACATTATCACCACAGATCAGAATAGAATTTACCTAAAGTTTAAGGAAGTAAGTAACATAGAGTTGATACCTCCTTTTAAATCTCTGAATTATAAACATGACGAACCAAGCACGAAATGCTAATAGAAATCAAGATAATAACCACAAAATATCTATCTGTGCTTCCAAAATATCTAGAGAAATACCATAATCGCGTATGCGCGGTAGCATGGGATTAGTATCGAATAATATCACAGATTGGGCGCTCTTATACAGCCTGAAGTAACTATTAAATTTTTCACTTTTAAGCTGATAAATCACTAAAAGCAAATACTCTATTTTATTATTAAATGTAATAGATTAAAAATGCCACGAAACACATCTTATATTTGAGTCCTCTATTTCTGTACGCTTCCATATCTTGACTGCAGTGTCTTCTGTAAAACTTAGCGGAAGCAATTGTCTTCCACACAATTCATATACTAAGACGGAGTGCACGTTACCGGAGAGGATACAATTTCCTCACCGCGCCGGTGTTGAGAGGGATGCGCCGTCGGTGCCCTCGGGATGAATCAACCGGGCTTATAGACTGTAAACGATGTATAAAAGGATGTTTTGAACCGTTTTGTGTTTGTGTTTATAGAATTGAACAGGATTACAGGCTTGTTTTGGAGGAGATCCTGTTTTTTGAACAAACTTTTTGTCATGATAAACAGCCGCCCACGCCATGGCGTGGGCGGTTGTTTATAGGATTTTTAAAGGATTATCGGATAGAGTTTTTTTAGTTGAACAAAAGGGCTACCCTTTTTCTTGTTTGGGTGGCTTAATGTACCTGTTTATTTTTTACACAGAAAATCATTAAATAACTTCACCCGGTCTGGGTGCAGCGAGAGGTAGTATCTGAGTTTTACTGACTGGGCCGAAGTATACTGGGGCCAGGGCTCCGTTTTCGAAAGGCAAACCCGGAGTCTTGGAAAGAAGGCAATAAAGTAACTTAGGAATTGATTTTAGTCAGTTAAAATATGACACACCCTCTCGCTCCGCTCTAGAATGAGAGAAGTAATAGGCTGACCTAAAAAAAACTTTTATAGACTTAAACGCACAGTGTTCCTTCAGTTGCTTTTACGCGAGGGCTACGGTAACTCTTTCGAATAATCCGCAGCCCTTGCAGATATCGGCCCTAACTAGCCCCATCAATTTGTCTGACATCTCTTTGAGGCACTGTACCTGACAGCTGGATGCAAGTTTAAACCAACGGTGGCTGGAAATCGTTTTCCTCCTGAAAGACTCCTGACGCCGAGTCCTATCTCCGGCGGGCGAGGGGGGGAGGGGCGTCAAAAATCTACTACTGAAATCATTGGCAGGTAGACTTATGTAACCTTTTTGAATCATTTCTAGGAAATCTTCATAATGGATGTATTTATTGGCGTTCCAGGTGAGTTTGACTGCATTATTGCACTGTGGGTTGTGAGTCCGACTCTCACGTATAATTTTAGTGTTGTTTGCAGTTCTGATTTTTCAATCATCTAGAGCAGCGGTCGGCAATCTTTTGGCAAGCAAGGGCCACAAGGTGATAAAATAAACTATAGGCGGGCCGCAGTCATTATACTCGCCTTAACCCAAGAAGCCCAACATACCTTCACATAATAATTGGTAATATTCCATTGAAAATATAAAAATGCCATTGAATATTGTTAAAAAATACGAAATTTAATTCGTACACGTAAAACTTACATTAGATAAAAACAATAGAAATATAAAGAAATGCAAACTACAAGCTAACCTACCTAAATAGGAAACCGATTTTACACAAATTTTAGTGCGATGTCTGAGGTTGCATTTGAGATGCTATTTCTTGTATCTTAGCAGTCATATTTGTCGTGGCAATTCGTAGAATAGCTATCAAATGCTCATCTGTGAGACGAGAAGCATATTTATGTTTTCTATAATTTACAATTGAAAATGTTTGGTTCGCATAAATAAGTGCTACCAAAAATTGTAATGAACTGTTTAGCAAACTTTTTCAACTCGTCAAAATCAGATGACAAGCTACCATAAAATTTAACAAGATCATTGATTTCATAGAAAGAGCTTTTGAGAACATCATTAGATTGGAGATCAATCACGTTCATTTGTAAATGACTCGGTACATCCTCAATATCACACGAATAAGGGTTTGCAAAAATCTTCAGTTTGCTTGAAACTTTCTCAAAATCACCAAATCTGTCACTGAATTTACAAAACATTCACGGGCCGTAAGTAAGACGTCCGCGGGCCGCGTGTTGCCGACCGCTGATCTAGAGGATTTGGAGGTGTGTGAAAATAGAGGGTAAAGTCACGCAAACCTCCGTTGAAAAAGAAGGATTCTCTGTACAGACAGATTTTTTGTCTTATCTGGGCAATTTTCGGGCGGTTGTAGGTAAAGTATAATGGCACGGAGAACTTTAATTGCGCGATGCAGGTTTTTGTAGTTTAGTTCATACGTGGCACCATAGATGTCGCTACAGAGAATCATAAAATGCACAGAACAGAAAATATAGGTAGAAATGCCCCTAACGTGGCTAAGCACGGGAACCAGTGTCGCCAAACTCACACATTTGCGTATCAAATTGTACATTACACACATAAAAAACAGTAATATGATTGGCTACGAAGCTACGAATTACAAACTTAACTTTTACAATTCATATTCTTATTGCTTTCATAAATTAGGTCTTATTACAACGTAAGAAAGTTGTTATTATTTGACATGACACGAACAATAAAGAAGTTTTAACCAATTTACAACGAGTTCGCCTACTCAACGCTAGATGGCGCTGTAACCAATTTATTCTATTCAGAACGCTAGTGCCTTTGAAATAGATGCCATATTCACCTGCACTAGTATATAATATGTAATAGGCGAATTTAGTCTACTGTTGACACACGGGCGATATCTAAGAGGCACTTCCTCTAGTTTTCTTTATTCCGTGATAAAATGTGACTGTTATTTCAACTTCTAACCCCAAACTGCTTTTTTATCTTTCCCCTATAAAACTATAATTATTTCTCAAACATTCCTCGTAATTTTATTTTTGTTTACTTTGTGTATATAACCGTTGTGCTGAGCTGTGTCTGTTCTGTACCGAATAAAAGTATTTCTATTCTATTCTATTCTTATTCCACGTTAAAGTACTAGTAGCTACAACGGTCGGAAGTAATACGTTTTATATCACAAAGCACAACGCGGGAGGATAGTATTTCCGCTATCCGCGTCCATAGAGACATATTACAGAAAGACCAGTTCACGCAACCTTTAGAATTTTTAACATCTACGGTGACAGTAAAAGTGAAAGAATATAAAGGCAATAATATAATGACGATCATTATAATTATATTATGAGCAGTGTTTGGAATACTTTAATTTTATAGTACCTACAGTTTAAGAAGTGGTTCTTTGCTAGAGTCTAAAGCAGATGACCAATTTCTCCTGAATAAAAAAATAAATTTGATATAATTATTATTAAATAAGATTTCATTCGTTAAACTCCAAGCAAACAGCGTTCGCGCATTTATTGTCTTTCTATTGTGTCTCTAATTAAATCTAATATATTTGAGGGTTTTTTTAAATAATCGTTGCCCCACACTAGGAATACTCCTGTGTCGTAGTGGTTTCATCAACATGTAAAGTCACATACAGAAGACACTTAGACCCAGAACACCTATCTGTAAGGTCAACCAAATATTTGTTCCGTGAGAGAACCGAACCCACGACATGCAGCCCAGCAGCCAATCGCTCAACCACTGCACCATTAGTACCGTCTCTTTAACCTTACAAGTCGTATGGATCTTCTGTGTGTATCTGCATCATGGCACTCATCCCCAGAGATGAGTTAGCTCGGTATTTGAGATTTAATGGCATTTCAAATGTGGTGAATATTCACGTTCGCTTTCATTTTATATTTATGAGGGGCAAGCGCCCGGATGGATACCAGCCCCCCTAGTTAGTTAGTTACAACCGTTTCGTGTCAAATTCCGTTGTCAAATCGGTAACGCTTTGGTGTCAGCAATTGTAGAAAACGATAATTTGGTAGCCATGTTGACGCCCCTGAGTCGGCCGCTCGTTCTACAATGTAGCGTTTGTATAACAAATGATGTAGCGTTGAACATTGTAGAAGCGATATTCTATCATTTTAAACGATGTGAACTTGGCTACGAATTTTCTATTCGTTTGTTCTGACCACTAATGTAAATATGTAATTGAATATAATGAAAATTGTTTAAAAATGACTGTTATTAATATATAAATGTAAATTTGAAAAAATAATTAATTAATTCATAATAATAATGTTATAGAATTCAAGATATTTGCACGCCATTAGCAATGGCAAACATGTCTTGAGCCTCCTTTATTTAAGATCTTGCATGCATGTATTATTATAATTCTGTCTGCATACACATGTTTCTGCAAATAAAATTTCTTATTCTTATTCTTCTTATTCCACGTGACTTATCGTTGAGTGACTTGGCTAGAGGTGCAGGAGTTTGCTTCTCAATGTAAATTTAGTTACTCATTCTTTGTGCAACAGTTATAACGTCGCTTAAGTTCTAACACCACTTAATTCAAAATCTGCAACTTTTCAGGAGCACAAATAAACTGTTTAGTAGCACGTAATTTGATTTTAACTAAAAACTGAGTTACGCTTGGTTGCTATGGGTTTACCAATAGAATGGCAATGAACTGGTGATATGACGACAAAATAAGTACCTAGCACCTTGGTACTATTACAAATTAGCTGTTTCTTTCAAAACACTTGAGACTTGGATAAGAGACGTAGACAATACAGCATATATGCGAGTATATAAATAGATCAAAATCTTTTTTTTTTAAATCATTTTTTATTGTAGTTGTTTTTCTGGACTTAAACCTAAGAGGACCTCGGTAAAAAAAATAAAAAACTTGGCGATCACTGGTCTACTAAGCAAGTAACGGAAAAAGGTGAGAAAATGCGATAAAAGTATAAATCGCAGCGATTCTATTACCCCTAACACCCACAATCATCAATAAATTGGTGGCCTCAGGATCAAACTCCTAAAGCCAATAGCCATATCTTAAAACAACTAAAAAAGACCGCACCAATAAAGCACCCCATTCACACCGCCACTCAATTAAGGAGCCCCACTCACCGACAATTGAATATAACCGCCGTCGCATGCGGAGATGGCAACATTTAAAAACGTCGTGTGCCGCCCAAGGCAACGGCAAAGCGAATTACCTCCACAAAAGGAAAAAGAAACGCTTTTTATCTTTTAAAAAGAGAACGTCACAAAGGCTTTTACGTGGCAAAGTTGAAGTCGGGCTTCGAGTTACGACCGAAGTTGCAGACTTGAAGTCGAATGGTTACAATTTGTGATTCCGTTTGTTTAATGACTGATTTAAGCGTGAAGTGTTATTTGATGGTAGCACGCGATGTGTTTTCTTTGTATAGTTAAAACGTTTTGTTTCCTATTAGTAGGGGGAAGTTATAATCAAGTCGTAATTGTTCAAAAATAATTAAAATTTTACGATCAAAAGTTAATTATACAGAGTCGTCAAACTAATGATGGTGTCATGAATTGTAATAAAATAGTGTTAAGGTGGTGCATCACGACTCACATTTTCACTGTTTTTCACACAACCGCTCATAACTGATTATGACGTTATTACACACTTTTCATTAGATATTTTGGAAACACAGTATTTTGTGGATATTATCTAGGTTTCTAAAGAAGCCAATTTCTAAATTTGTGTAAAACTAATCCAGTAAAAACCTCTGAAAATGTCCTATTTTGTATGAACTTTGACACTTCATAATTTGCCTAAAAATTAAAAAAGTCAAAAAAGTAATCCTCTAGAGACCTTGCAAATGATGACAACTTTTTTCAAAAACTTTTAAGGGTTTAAAAAAAACAGCTATTTCCTGGAGTAAGTTTTGTGAAATTTTCGAGTAAATCTCGGAATTACCGAATACTAAAAGAGTTTCTAGGCGTTATCTCTCTTTTTTTGCGTTGCCTTTTCGTCAAACATTGCGTTGGATTGCATTAAATGAAGTAACAAGCTTTTAAACCATTTTCGATGTTTACGATAAGCGAGTGGAGAAGGACCCTCTTAATTGTTATTTAGCACACCACTTTCGTGTCAGAAGTCCTCTCTTTGAGAAGTGGCTGGCGAGGCGCCTCGTCGTCGGTGACGGTCTTTCCTTGTGACCAAGGTCCTCACCAGACAAGATAAGTTCAGGAGGTTCCTGTTTCGGAATCAGGCGGAAGAAACGCCATGGTGGAATAAACGGTGGAAGTGTGTTCCGCTTGGGTGAAATGCCGTGTCCTCATGGAGGCCCTCGGGGCTGGGGATCTCTCGTGCCACGCCCTGCTGCGGTCGCTTCTTCTGCGAAGCAGTAATGCTAGCTAAGGAGACGTTCGCATGCGTGTGGGACCAAACATCCTCACGCCCCTGCCACCACGACCCACAACTACCAGCCCCAGTAAGCGCGGGGTTGCAGACGATGAGAAACGGGTAGTTCGCCGTCCGGCCTTCCAGTAATTGTCTGGACTGAGCTCAACTGCAACCGTAAGATGGCCGCTACCGTGAGGGACATCCTCATTATAAATGTGTGTCTTAACTTTTTGTATTTGTATTCACGCGTAATATTAATTATGTACTGATATCGTCATTTCAGCCGATAGACGTCCACTGTTGGACATAGGAGCCCCCCCACCTCAAGTGTCGCCACTACGAACGCCTTCCAACACTGCGTTACTGTACTATTACTTTTTTTTATAAATTTAATTATCTCAGGACCCTGAGGTCCTAGACCTTTGGGAGGCGTACGAGAGGCCGAAACCAACTCGCAGAGGTCCTTTTAGTTGCGTTTAATGGGACATGGTATCCACCGGTGATTGTCCCTGTACGCGCTATGCTAGTGCATCCAAGGACAACCCCCGGTTCGAAAAACTATTGCGACATAGTATGGAAAACAAAATAATAGGGCTATGGTTTTTGGAGTCATAAGTGGACTGGTAACATGGAACTATGTTAAGACTATGGCCCCTACCTGAACAATGTCATTAATATCCATCGATAAAAGGCAGGGGGTGACTTGCCCACTCAATAAATGCTATTACTATTAGTTATTATTATTACTAGTACTTGTACTGAAATATTTTAAATAAATATAATTTTACTACCTTCAGATGAAATCACGGAAATAACATAACCAGTGTCTGAGGAACTCGCCGGCGGGTTCCAGTGTTTCAGTCGGATTAAAACAAAAGCACTTTAGGAAAATGCTTTTTCATGGAATATTTTTTCGCTGTTTTCTATGACATATGACAAAGTCAAAGGCTTTTACTTTTATTAATTATCTAGCTTTTGCCCGTTGTTTTTTTTTTCGGTGGGCAAAAATCATCTTATGACAACCCCCGCTCTTGGGTGGAGCTGGAGATAGTGTCAGACTCTTACTGACTAAAAACCCACCCCGTTCCTTCATACCGGGGCACGAGCTTCTTTTCGGATAACCCTGGCCTCAGTAGGCTTCGACCAAGCTGGGTCCCTCCTGTTTCTGTCAACTCCTTGAGTCGAGCGGGAACAGTACGCGCCGTCGAGGTCTTGGGCTCGGTCTGGACAGTTACCGGACGATCGGACTGCGAACTATACATTGCTCAATGATTTCAATAGAAGCCTAGGTAATATCCACCAGATACTGTGTTCCCAAAATATCTAGCTACCCATGGCTTACCGTCCGCGAGCCCGCGTCTACGGTGGCCGGAAATCGGTCTGCTTACTCCTTTGCTAGCATTACTGCTTCGCAGAAGGAGGCGACCGTCTGCCATTCCTCCTCGCTCCGGACCATGGCTTCGACGAGGGCAGGGCGATGCTCCGCCCAGGCAGGGTATACCTCGACCGTGTGCTCCACCGTGTCCTCCGGGCGTTCCGCACAGTGGCGACACCCGGGCGTCTCTTCCGACTTAATCTGAAACAGGTACCTCCCGAACGTGCTATGTCCCGTGAGGACCTGCGTCATGCGGAAGGAAAGGACGCCGTGAGGTCTTTCCAGCCACGCCTCAAAGAGGGGACTTAGCGTCAAAATCGTGGCGTACCCAGTAGTCTGATGATGGAATGGGCTAGGCGGAAGTAGGTTATGCAATTCCGACGCTTGTATTTCGGGTAGTGTACCCGAAATGCAACCGCTAGAAAACCGACCAGGCTAGTAACTCGGCATCGATGCTCAAGACTTTGAAGCCTCGAATCAGCGAGTAAACACCTATACATAATATATAAACACTGACAAGTTTCACCTTTCTTGCTAATGTCAATACATAATGACCGCTCGCTACACGTCACTCCTGCACCTCGGCGGGTAGTTCAATAACCAGTTACATTATCTTATATCATTTCGATGACGTTACTTTAAATTATATATTTGTGTTGACCTTTAGATGTTGAGTGACGTGACATATTGATGTACCTTTAAATACCAAATGCAGGCATTTTGTATTCGTTTGACTAGTTTCAGGTAGGTTAAGTTTAACGGAAATAAACAATGATGAGTATAGCATTGTTGCAAGTGTCTACTTCAGGTATACTTGACGACTTTCCTGCCAGCTCATAATGATTGTCATCCTGAACTGATGACACAAATAGTTGCGTCATCTGATCAGGACGACTCTCACACATTCACCTTTTTATTTAGCGTCATATATATGACGTTAATAATACAAAGGTGAAACTATATTTTTACAATAGGTACCTACTTTTCTTTTGTCGGTGGGAAAATTATCTAATGAAATCCCTCGCTCTTGGGCGGAGCGGAAGATAGTGTCAGATTTCTACTGACTAAAAACCAACTCCAGTTCCTTTATTGCCTTTCGTACCTGGGGCTGAGCTACCTGTCGTAGCTAACCCTGGCCCCAGTAGGTTTCGACCCAGCTGGGCTCCTGCCATTGCTGACAACTTCTTGGCGCGCGAGAATAATGCGCGTCGTCGATGACTTGACTCAGTCCGGACAGTTATCGGACGGTCGGGCAGCGAACTATTCATTGCTCAATGATTTCAATAGAAGCCTAGATAATTCTACAAGATACTGTGTTCCCAAAATATCGAATGAAAAATGTGTAATAACGTTCTGTGATCTGTTATGAGCGGTTGTATGAAAAATAGTGAAAATGTGTGTTGAGATGCATCACCTTAAGGATCTGAACTGAAATTATGTTAACGTTTTTTTTATTAAATACTTACTCCGTGGTAAGTATGTATTAAATGAACTGCCTGGAACTTGACAACAACTCAACGCGGTCCTACTTTAATTTAATAGTTTACTATTCTCTAGTACTGCGACACACACATACGTAAATATCAGTAAATATATATTAACATACATTTGTAACAGTATCTCCAGTACCATTACGGACCATTAGCCAGTTCAAACGCTGCACTACATAGGTACTACATCAAACAAATTGTTCGCTCTGTTAGGAAACTGTTCTCTATACGTCAAACATATTGGAAATAATAGACTTTGCTAAATTATTCAAACAACTTCGAATTGGTTAAACTATTGGCTTTTACTGGTGATTCCATTGGTGTTTTTTTATGACTAACTAGTTGGTGGCAAAGGGTTTCCCCGCGGAATGTAGAAACTTATCCCAAGGCAATATACGTTGTTAAAACTTCTACGGTCCGGACTAACTAGAACAATTTGCCTGCTGCGGTCTTCCCGTCCGATTATAAATTGGGATGTCTTCAAGGCTAGAGTGAATAGGCTCTTAATAAACTAGTGCGCCTCACCATTAGATATTGCATCACTATTTACCATCAGGTGGGATCGCAGTCAAGCACTAGTTTATACCAAATAAAAAAAAACCACTCCCGGGATAAAAAGTATCCTGTGTGCTATATTAGGACGTGATCTACCCGTGTGCCAAATTCCATCTAAAGTGTAAAACTAATCCAGTAAAGACCTCTGAAAATCTCCTATTTTTATGAACTTTGACACTTCATAATTTGAAAACAATGACAACTTAAATGATGACAACTTTTTTCAAAAACTTTTAAGGGTTTAAAAAAAACAGCTATTTCCTGGAGCAAGTTTTGTGACATATTCGAGTAAATCTCGGAATTACCGAATTCTAACCGAGTTTTTAGGTGTTATATCTCTTTTTTTGCGTTGCCTTTTCGTCAAACATCGCGTTGGATTGTGTTTGATGAAGTTACAAGCTTTTAAACCATTTTCGATGTTTACGATAGGCGAGTAGAAAAGGACCCTCTTAAGGAGCTTAGTCACAATATTTACGCTCCATCATAGCCAAATGAATTTTAATTTATTTCAAATTCGTATTACTTTGTGTATTTTTTTAATGACCATTGTTCTCAAAACCGCGAACGAAAACCAGCATGTCCTAGACCTAAAAATTTGAAGATACATGACATCCATCAACCATCACTGGGTCCGCGTGGTGGATCACGGTTCATTTCCTCTCCTAGGAAGGCATGAGTCCTAGCAGTGGAAACATTAAAAGGCTGATGTAATAAAATAGCTACTCGTATATACTAAAAACTGAAGATTTCAAATCCGACACATATTCTTTCCCGCCTGACCAGACAGAAGACTTCTTCGGAATACAAGATTTATATTACAAATAATCTTACAACTGACCTCTTATCAAACTCATGCAGGTCCTCGGAGGTGAACTGGCTGGTGACATCCAGCAGCTGCTGTATGTGGTCGCTGCAGACCCGGCTCTTGCGCCGCTCCTCCCCGTCCCTCACCAGGATGGTGGCGCAGCCGCCGTAGTCCAGCGATAGGGATGGCTGCTGCACCACGATGGTGGTGCGCCCCGCCGGGATGGTGCTGGCTGCCGAGTCCAGGGGGTTAGCGGTTACGTGTACCTGGACAGCTGGAAGAAAGGATTTTATTAGTGAAAACATTGCAACTAATACACTTTTGGTACAAAATTAATGGAATAATATCTTTAGGAAATGGAGAGCAGGAGGTGAATTATGGAAAATTCTTTCTGATTCTTTGTATACCATACAGGTTCTGTGCAAAAAATCAGCGTTCTTGGATCAAAGACTAATGCTGGGCGTTGATGAGTCAGTGAGTGAATCAGGACTTTGACCGACCATCCGGTGACCGCCCAAGCCCAAGTTATCGATGGCGCCTACCGCGTAGTGTTCCACGCGCGCCTCAAGGAGATGTTAGCAAAACCGTAGGGACCCAGCAGGGTCGAAGCCTACTGGGGCCATGGGTTGTGCGAATAAGAACCCTGAAACGAAGGCAAAGAAGGAACAGGGGTGGATTTTAATCAGTAAAAGTCTGTCACGCCCTCACGCTCTACCCAGGGGCGGGAGATGTCATTAGATGATTTTCCACCTAAATAAAAAAAGTCCACTGGTCATATGAAGAGTTGACTAGCCGTTTGTTAAAAGTAAATAAAAGTTAATATTACTCATATTCTAGAACATAAAGTAAATTTTGAAACATGATATAAACTCGACTTCTAATTAAATATGAAACATAAAACTGCGAACATAATGAGATGCAGAGCTTGATAAACTAACTATCTAATGAAACGCTTCAGGTAATGCCGGCGCTTACGAGCTGTGGGCACGCCACCCTTATCTGCTCAACAAATGTCTAACTATTTAGAATACTAATGTTGCTGTAGGCATAGATTAACATCTAGTTGCAGATACTTGAACTAGGCGTTTGTTGATAAACAGCAATTTTATTTGTTAGTGAGTGTGCATTGGAATTGCACAATTTAATTCTGCCAAGTCTGTTTCATCATCGGACCACTACACGGCGTTGCGCCATAGCTCGGAAGGTGGACATCCCACCCATACGTACAAAGCGTTTTGGTTACATATTTATTATAAGTACATCTAGAATTCCCTGCGGAGTCTGTGTTTCCTGATAGCTACAACCTAGGGAGTCTTTAATTCAAGAGTGAATCATCGCTTACCATAAGGTGCGATTGGTCAAACGCGAGCCAATGCATAATAAAAAAAAGTTGTGATATTTTCCTGTGTCTCGTCTTATTGGTATCCTATAAATAAGGTCTAATATGAAGGAACTCCAGGTGATAGTAAAGAAAAGAAAAACAGTCCCTTATCTAATGATGGAATCTGATATGGAACTATTTTGGAAGTATACCCTTTCCAACAAAAAAAATATTTTTCAAATCGGTTGGAAAGCGACGAAGTTATGCACGAACAAACATAAGAAAACCTCCTCCTTTTTTTGGAAGTCGGTTAAATAATAAAAGCTTGTAAAAAGGTAAAGAACCCACGTTTAAAGTAAGCAGAAACGCTATCTATGAAGGGAATAGCTTGAGTGATGAAGATCGTCACAAATGGAGGAAACGCTTAAAAAAGTTTAGTCGTACACATTACGACGTTCAACAGCAACTGAACGAGGAGGAGGTCACATGAAATGAGAGGATTCAGCCGCCACGGGAGGCGGTAATAAAGATGTCAGTTGAAACAAATGATCTAACTGTCACACCGGGGTATTGTTCGAGTTGACACAGGTTGCCGACTGGGACAAAACCTCCTCGAATTTATTTCGTAAACAAAAAAATATTGTATGAACAACAAAAGAAGAAAAAAAGTCATCATCTCAATAAAAAAGTCTATAATATATATTTAAAAAAACAGTGAAACTAACTGACAAATCAAAGCACAGCCGAAATTACTTGGTCTAGGAACGTGAAATTATGCACTTTCCTTTTATGACATAAGCTAGCACTAAGAGAGAAATTTTCAAAATTTACCCTCTAAAGGGACTTTCTCTAAGAGGGTAATGGAAAGGGCTATGCTCGGAGTTTCCTTGCGTGATCGAATCAGAAGTGAAGATATCCGCAGGAGAACTAAGGTTCCCGACATAGCACGAAGAATCGCCAAATTCAGGTGGCGACCGCGTACCGGAAGACGCAGCGTCTAAGGCCTCCTACAAGGTGGACCGATGACTTGGTGACTTGGGGAATCTGATGGATGCGGGACGCATAGGATCGATCATTGTGGTGACACATGGGGAGGCCTATGTCCAACAGTGGACGTCTATCGGCTGAAATGATGAAGGGGACTTTACTTTCACGCAGGCGAAGCCGCTGGCAGAACCTAGTAACTATGTATAATATTTGTTCTGAAAAAATACCTGGAACAGTTAAAAAGTAACGTGATTGGAATAGTAGTACCGAAGCTTTTACGTTTCGCAACCTTAGGGCCTGAAGAAATATTATTCTCTCAATATTTGAAATGTACAAAACTGCGAAGCGTTACCGAAATATCTTGTTCATTTCAATGTTCTGAACTTTTGACAAATGTTACGGAGATAGTACCTACATCACTTTGTAAATGCCTTCTTGACATGGCTCGTCGGGGCTAATGATATGAAAAGTGAAAAAAAGTTATTTTTGGCTGAGATACTTAAATCGATTGTAGACTACATGAACGGATATAATTAAAAATAATTTTCATTTCATACCCGTAGACTGTCTTCTAGAAGACGGCGGTGGCACTGAATGCTGATGCGCTGAAGACCGTCTTCGCGACGCCGTGAACACCTCCGTGCCTTCCAGCTGCCTCCTCAGCTTCGCCACCTCGTCTTTATAATACTCCTTCTCTATCTTCTGCTTATTCTTAACCCTCGGCTCACTACCCCTTCTTTTAACTGGATCAGGCTCAAACTTAAAATGCGTTTCATACTTCGCCTGATTTGCCTTTGGACTTTTAGGAGTATCCATTTTTGAATCGTAAGGTATTTGTATTGACGTGGACGCTGCGCTGGCCTGGCTTACTTGCGTTTGTGTTTTGTTTCTTGGTTTTTCTTGCCTTTTTGGATCAGGGATTGGAACATCAAAGACGAATCGAGCTGGCCCTGGTCTTGGGGAGTCTAAGACATCTGTAGCAGACTGTGGTTTGGTGTAAGCAGGGGAGTCGATATCACAGCTGTTTGTGGGTCGGTGGTAGTGCGGGGGGGCAGTACTGGGGGGATGGGTAGGCACGTTGGGGTCGTCGATGAGGCTGGGCTCTGACAGCTCGGGCCCGTCGGGCTCGGCGTCCATGGAATCGTCCGTGCCCGTCACCGAGGTGAGCGCGGTGGCCGCCGAGTCGGTGCTCGTGTTGATCGTCTTGTCTGAAGTTGTGCTGCTGCCCATGACGACCACCTAGAACAATGATAAAGATTTTAGATGAAAGTGGAACAGGTATATGATTTAAAGTTGGTCTTATGGCCATAATAGAACTGGCGGCAGTCACAGACTTTGGTTTAAACACAACGTATACGAGTAGAACTCGAATGTTTATTGCCTTAGATTGTTAGGATATGATGATAGGATACAACTGCCAAGAACTTTTGTACTCCGGACGAGAACTCTATGAACTATAGTCGGGATATCACAAAGAAATATCTATCGGTAGTGTATAATTATAAGTTTTAAAAAGAAAACACCACTTTATTTGAGAAATGTCTCAATTCCATAGATAATGACTACTGATACACGATTTAAAAATATGATATTACGAGTAATAAATGTGAGACTGAGAAATATTATAATGTAGTAATTTACAATGTTATGAATTTTTTATTTTGTTATTTGATATAATGTATGGTATTATGTGTGTGTTAATTTTAAAATGAATAACGTTATTTATGATTTAAAATACAATGTAAATTGGTTCTGAATAAATTGGGTTGAATTGGAATTACGTGACTGGATTCCACCATCTCACTTCTACCATCGGACAAGCCGACGAACGGCGAGTATCCGTCTACGGTCCGGACCAAGCGTTTCGCCTCGTCGTTTATACTAAGTACATCGAGTGGCTGGAACAATTTGCCGGCTGCGGTCTTCCCGTCCGATTATAATTTAGGTGTCTTCAAACTAAAGCGCCTCACCATCAACGATTGCATCACTGCTTATTATCAAGGTGGGATCGCAGTCAAGCACTAGTTTATATAAATAAAAAAAAAAAAACTTAGTTTCAGTACAGTCACTATTTATACTAATAGAAAAATGTAAGCGCATAAGTTCGCAATTACAGAATACCTAAATAGACAGATATACTCTTTAACGCCCATCCCTTTCCCTCACTGCTCCCTTTGGAGAACTATGTAAAATTCAAAGTGAAGGAAGAAAAATATTTTATTTGACACAATACACACAATGTAGAAACAACATCTAAATGGACAAGCGGCGTTTTGTTTTACACCGGCCTACATATCATAGCCTTAGTCATTTATTCAATTAAAAGAAACGTGTATCTTAAAGATTTTCAATTCAATAATAATAATAATAATATATATATGATTTTTTATTGTTTATAGGTTTGCGCTTGACCGCTATCTCACCTGATGGAGAGCGACGATGCGGTCGACGATGGAACGCGCTTACCTAGAAGAAACCTATTCACTCTCGACTTAAAGGTTCCCGGGTTGTAGCTATCAGGAAACACAGACTCCGGCAAGGAATTCCACTCCTTAGCTGCACGCACAATTAATGTGTTTCCGAAACGAAATTTTAATTATGACAAAAATCTTCTATGACAAAAAATAATAATAATTCAACAAATCCGATTCAATGATATGGGCAAATACATGGGCACTAAAAAAAAAAAAAATTGGGAGTGTGCACTAATTTTTGATGTAAGTGCACAGTCCCCATTTTTTTTTTTTTTGACTAGCTGCTCCCAGTGGCTTCGCCCGCGTGATAGCAGAAAATTATCCCAGGGGAACATCCTTCCGGGATGAAAAGTATCCTATCCCAGGACATGGTCTATCCGTGTACCATGTTTCATCAAAATCGGTTTTGCCATTTAGGCGTGAATACGTAACAAACAAACTCACTTTCGCTTTTATAATATTAGTAAGGATATCTTGATAGGCTCGCGTTTGACCACCATCTCACCTGATGGTATTTTTATGTTTTTTTAATATTTTTTTTTTTCATAATTTATACAACTAATACAATGTATCTCACATTTTATTGATTTACAATATATCTCCAAATGAACCTGACTTGACTATATTTTCACAAACTGAAGCACGAATTACTTACTTTGAATGACTACATGAGCCCAACGGGGTACGGCAGACATAATTATGGTGGTTACTACTAACATTAAATATACAGGCGCGGCCAGGCGCCACGCGAGTACCAATCGATATTCACGTTTCTAAGTAGCTGCTTCTAATTACTATTAATGAAACAGTTGGTTAAGAATAATTAATAAAGTAATTCTCCTTAGACTAGTATTTTCTGAATCTAAATGAAGGGTAGCGTGATGACCTTGCAGTGGTATTCACGAGTGAACACATAACCGATGATTATTGTTTAAATATCGTAGCTTATGCTGAGGTAGGTGCATTTTTGGCTTGACACACATTTTTAATGTTTTTTTTTTATTGTATAAGCGTTTTTTTAGGCTCAAAAAAAAAACGGAACTCTCATAGGATCAATTGTTGTCCTACTGTCTGTCTGTCAAGACTCTTTATCTTAAGAACGCGTGGAGGTTGAAATTGAAACCATATACTCAGGTCTGCGGTCCTTTAAAGCTGTGAAAAAATCAAACTTCTGCGTTAAACAAAGAATTTACTGTTATTGTTATATATTAATGTATTGTGATATTTAATCTGGATAATTATAGTCTATTTCATTACTTATTTTGTTTTTTTTTTTTTTTAAATTGATACACACTGTGTCTACGTTTCTTATCCAACTGTCCTGACACAGGTCTGCTGGAAGAAATTTCGTTAGAGATAAGCAGATCCTTTGTACTCTTCTATTCTTATTTGTTCTTTTCTTTTTTAAGTGTTTGTGTGTACATAAATAAATAAATAATCAAAGAAAAAGATTTATATATGAAAAAAACGTAGGTACCTATACACTCTCTAGGGAATCAAAATTCATACAGTACTTTCCGTCGACCTAGAATCCTGAAATTTGGCATGAAACAAGGTCTCATATTCTACCACAAGTATAGGAAAAAATCTGAAAACTGTAAATTAACAAATTTTCAGTTTTCAGATTTTTTCCTATAGTTACGTCAAAAAAAAAAAATTGTTTTGCGCTGCGGAAAAATCTTTGAGACTTCATTCGGGAATTGAACTATTTTTGAACTATTTACCTACATAGGTTATAGCGTTGGGTAGGCTATTGGGCAGTGCCGGCGTTAGGGGGGGGGGGGGGGGGCAAGATGAAGCGACGGCCCAGGGTGACAAATCCAGGGGAGCGCCAAGGTCCGGAGTTGGAGTCACCTGTCTGCATTGCGCTTACGCTTACGATTGGTGCGGTACTTCAACCTGGGCGCCACAATATTTTCGCCCGGGGTGCCAGTGGCCCTTACACCGGCACTGCTATTGGGGTCGTCTGAAACGCTGCATGTCTGGTTTGTTTGTAAGCCGTTTATTATTTAAAAACAGTCACACATGAAACCACGCTAATGCTTAGTCGACAAGCATCACTGACTGATACATAAGCGCTAGCGCGGGTAAAACGTGGCACAGCGCAGCGCGTCTCGTGGAGCACTCTAAATGTTCGCGCATCGGCGCGTACTGCCGCCGAGCGCCCTCTATACGCGGAAGGGGAAACAATTGCCGGGGCTGCCAACTACATAACACAACTCTGCAATATATCTATTATCTATACCATTTTTTTTTTCGGTGGGCAAAAATCATCTTATGACAACCCCTGCTCTTGGGTGGAGCTGGAGATAGAGTCACACTCTTACTGACTAAAAACCCCACCCCGTTCCTTCTAGCCTTCATACCGGGGCTCGAGTTCTTTTCGGATAACCCTGGCCCCAGTAGTATTTATACCATCACTTACTTACATAAGTGGCAATAGGCAAGGCACATTGCACGCAAAACAGATGTTCGATAGGGACGAAAGGTTCTGGAGTGGCGACTACGTACCGGAAGACGCAGCGTTGGAAGGCCTCCAACAAGGTGGACCGATGACCTAGTCAGGGTCGCGGGAATCCGATGGATGCGTCCAGTGGACGTCTTTCGGCTGATATGATGATACCATCATGCTATAAGGTGATTTTCTAAGGAACCCTCAGTGCGCGAATCTTACTTAACAGAGACTCGCACTTAACTAGGTTCTTTTTATCTAATTGCAACAAACAATAAAAGGCCTTAGCTCATTTACTATTTCATAGTCAGTAAATGAGCTGAAAATCGAGACATTTGGTTGTACCATCGTATTTGGCCAACCTAGCTTTAAAATAATCCCAGTTTCACTGTGTTCTGTATCTCGTAAAACTCACAGCAGATGTGGAAGGTTTATCCTACATAATTTATAACTTTTATGGTATGAAACCTGCATTTTGTTAGTACTTTCTAACTCTTAAGGACGCGTTTACGATTTGACGCGCATCAATTTTAGGTATAGAGTCTTACTACTACACGTGCACGGCTCACACACACAGCGAAATGCGCGAAGCGGCGAAATTATGAGTAACTTGACACGACTTGATACTTGAGCTTACTTTTATTTAATTTTTGCCATGTTTTTTTTTTAAGTTTACTTTAATTATTTTTCAAAAAGTTCGTAACGTGAAATGGTAACAAAATTTTTACCTCGAGTGGTTTTCCACCCTTAAGAAATTTCACAAGTGTTTTGCCACTCTAAAAAAAAATCAGTTGATCGGACTGGAAGTACAGAAAAGTGATCCGATCGATTTCCATTCTGATCAACCAGTTGATCGGATAGGAAGTGCAGAAGGTGATCCGATCGAGTTCCATTCTGATCAACCAGTTGATCGGTTTAGTTGATCGGATAGGAAGTACTGATTTACTTAATTTCATTGGACAGTGATTGACTGGTAAGCAAGTACTTGCTAAAGTACCTATGTATTTTCGATTTGCGCGACAAGCTTTTTGAAAACAAATAATTAAAAACATAAGCTTATTTTATCTGCTGTATTTAGTATTTTTAACCGACTTAAAAAAAGGAGGATATTCTCAATTCGGATGTTTATATTTATATATTTTTTTATGTAAGAGGTAGGTATGTTAGGGCATAACTCCGTCATAATATAGACGGATTTGCAAAATTCTTTTTTGTTCGAAAGAGGTTTATTCCGAAATAGTCCCTTGTAAAGATCAGACGGGCAATTCTCGTAATTTTAAGAACGTTCACAGTCTAATCTGTCTCAATCTGTCAAAAATACCTCTAATTTCCCTACATTTTGAAAATTGTTTGACATTTGTTTGTTGCCGAGACGAGACTGCGAATAGATTTTGAATGTTTTTAATTACGAGAATTGGCCTTCTGATGATGTCGAAGAGTTGTGGGATTGGAGAGTTTCAGAGACAGACAACGGAACTCTTCAATAAATGCCAGCAAATCAACCGCAATTGCTGCTTTCGCATATTATGTATGCATTGTTTACGTAATCACACAGTATAAGATCATGTCTGTACCCTCTAAAGGGGTACGCAGATGTGTTCAGTATACCACGGCGCATCGTCATTTATCTCAAAGTTGTTATTGGGGTACCTTTAATCTTGCAAGTAAATTCGGGCAACCTTTTTTGTTTATGAATTGATTTAATTAACCGACTTAATTTAGATTAAGTATTTTTTTTTATGTAGGTATGTTTAGATGGATTTGCAAAATTCTGTCATTTTTTAATGGATAAGCTATGCATGCCCCAGGGGTAGTACAATATAAATTTTATGAACTTTGCTTGGCCTACCCAAGCAAAGTTCATAGAGTTCATAAAATTTTGAAATTGATGATGTTTATTTTCCTGTCACTGTTATTCACATAGCAAGTAAAAAGTTTTAGGTACCTATATAATTTTGTTTTAGTATCAAATGGTTCTCGAAAACTAGAAAGAAAATACGTTTATTTGGCACATACATATAATACTGATAAGTACTTACAATTACTTTCAAGGTTAGGATTAGGTTCCAAACATTGACAACAAGAACAACTCAATAGATATTGTTTATCTGTCAAATTGGAATGGATTGCCATTCTAAGTGTGTTACGTAATTAGGATGCCGTACGAAGCCGGGTCAGGAGCTAGTAAATGATAAAAGAAATGAATAAAACTTACGAAAGACATAAAAAAAATATCAATTTTTATTTTTCATTATTTATTTATTTATTTATTTATTTATTTATTTATTTATTTACAAAATGATATTATAACATCTTTACAGACGCGTCCAAGGCGATGTTATAACAAACACAGTAGGTACATGGTAAATTAATTATGAATGTAAATCATTAGTCCAGACCTTTCTCAATAAGTAATTGAGCCGCTTTTACAAATTTCGGTAGGTTTTGGCTAAATATATCCTCAGATAATGATATCTGATTAATAATACGTATGGCTCGTGACAAAGGAGCAAACTTTAGGAGGTTAGACCTAGCAAACGGCACCTCCAAAAGAGCGGGGCGGCGGCGCGCGCCCACACACCCGTCCGGCGCGCACAGCCGCATCGCTTCCAGCACCTCTGGGTGGTGCAATAACCCTAGCAGTACGTTAGCCACGTACTTGACCAGTGCGACATCCCTTCTTACTGCCAGCCTGGTGTACCCTACCATGCCCAGGACGAACAAACTCGGGTACATGAGTGGATAAAACGGATAAACTCCATATTCCTTTAAGTACAGGAATCTCGTAAACTTGTTTTGGATTTTTTCTAACATGAGGCTGTACTTTTTCTCATGAGGGTTCCAAATAATTGAGCTGGTTTCCATATGGCTCCTTACCAGTGCATTATAAAGAACTTTAACCGCGGCCGTATCACCAAAATCCTTACATTGTCTTAAGATGAAACCGAGGTTTCTGAAAGCTCTGCCACACACCTCAACCATGTGTTTGCGGAACGTTAACTCAGGCACCATCTGTACGCCTAGGTCCCGTACCTGCGTGACGCGCGGCATTACTACACCATCCATCTCATACTGATGTCGCAACGGAGCATGCGCGCGGCTGTAGCTCATCACACAGCACTTATCGACATTAAAATATAGTTTATTCGAAAAACTCCATTGGACTACATTATTAATGTCAGACTGAAGTCTATTACAATCCGCCTCATCTTTCACAGGCAGGAATAACTTCAAGTCATCTGCAAAAAGCAGACACTTGGACTCTTTAACAACTGTAGCCAGATCATTAACAAACAATATGAATTCCAATGGTCCAATATTAGTGCCTTGACTCACCCCTGAGAACGTATAGTAGGGTTTAGAGTCATGCCCTGCATATTCGACGTACTGTCGGCGCTCGCCAAGGTAACTAGCAAAAAATTTAAGCAAATGAGGTGTGAATCCCATAGCTGAAAGTTTGCACAAAAGCACATCATTATCCACAGTGTCAAAAGCTTTCCGGAAGTCAAAATACGCCACATCCACTTGACCCCCGGCGTCAATGGTGGGTGACAAATTGCTGACAAATGACAACAAGTTACCGCCCGTACTGCAACCCGGCCGAAAGCCGTGCTGAGTGTCTGTAAACTGAGATTTTACTTGTGTATAAATACTTTTATGCAACGCTGACTCAAAAACCTTGGCGAACGCAGACAGCACTGCCACTGGTCGATACCCACTCACGTCAGAGCCCGCACCTCCTTTAGGGACTGGGATGACTCGCGTAATCTTCCACATGTCCGGATAGTGACCTTCCTGCAAACACAAGTTGAAAATGTGTAACAAGGGCTCCTCAAAAACCATGCGACAATCTTTGACAATGTAAGGTGGTATGCCGTCCGGCCCGACTGAGCGCTTGGGCTTGAGATGCAAGAGCGCCGCGCGCAGATCTCGCGCGCTGATGTGATCAACATGCACACGCGTCGCCCCTGCTGCTCCGCCGCCCGCGCGCTCCGCGGCTTCTGGGTCCAGCGCTGGCCGTTCCGGGCTGTACACCGAGTGGAAGTATTCAGCAAAACATTCTGCACACTCCTCATCCTTTAGCAATAACCCGTCCTTAGTAATTTGAACTTTATTACGCCTAGCTTGTTTAGCCCTAATCATGCTCCAGAAAGATTTGGGATCAATTCGCAAATTTTGTTGAAGTCTGTTTTGATAGGTTTCATAAGCAGATGCGATTTTAATTTTCACCTGAGCTCGATAACGAGAAAACACTTCATAATCGCTTCGAGAACCAGTAGTTTTATATAATTTATGGTAACGCCACTTATGTTTGATATCACGTATCAAATCCGATGTGTACCATTCCGGATAAAGAAACCTAGACCCACACTCATTAATTCTAACAATTTTTTTAGGAACACAATCATCGATGACCTCATTCACCAATTCATAAAAATGGTTTATAGCTACCTCCGAGTTCTGGATATTGTATAACGATTTCCAATCTAACAACATAAAAGAATGATATAGACTTAGAAAATCTGCCTTGTTAAAATTCCAGCTCTTTTTATTAATTAACGGTGCACTATCTACAATATCATTCCGAGAAGGCTGGTTACCCTCCGATTCCTGGGCCGATAACCTGGCGCTAATAACCAGCGGTGGATGGTGTACATCAATATTTACTAAGGGTTCCTCAGAGAGTTGTACCCCTAAGTCACTCAGCTCAAACGTAGTTAACACTAAATCTAATGTACGATTATTAATATTAACCAAATTATTTACCTGCCGAAATCCACAATAAGCAATAAAGTACTCCAAATAACTTTGAACTTCTATGGTCGCAGAAGGCATATTGAAGTCACCCAGCACTAATACTTTCTCATATCTTACACAAACATTCTCTAATATTTGAAATAATTGCATATACTCCTGAGCATCACATTTTGGCGGAATGTAAACAACACAACATAAAAATAAAAAGTTACTTCGTCGTTGAACTGTCGCGCACACAATCTCAAATAAGGCCTTGTCCACATTGCCTATAGAAACGCGGTTTATACTAAAACGCGGGGAAGCTGCCAAAAATACTCCTCCCTGTTTTCTCCCGTCCGCACGATCACAACGTAATATGTTGAATTCACTTGGAAGTAATTCTCCGTCATGAATCCCATTATTGAGACCTGACTCCGTAATTGCAAAAAGGTCGTAAGTTGATGCTAATATGTTGTTGTGGAACGCGCTTGTTTTCGTACGTAATCCTCTGACGTTTTGGTAGTAGACTAGAATGCAGTCATTCCTGGCTTTGATAGCCCTTTGCAGTTTTGCTGGAGTTCCGAAACCAAATCCATTGATTAAATTGTGCATGTAACGGCCAACTATCAACATTATTTATTTGATCAAAGAGGGATTCTGGAACTCCCACCATAAATGACGCACAATTATATTATTATGACAATGACAATTATATTATTATGATGAATATTCTCGTAGTTCCATATTCCTTTTGAATCTCGTCTTAGGCCTTGGCATCTAAAACAAAAATTGTGTTATAAAAGGTATAAACTATACACACTCTTATCAGCTAGCTCTACTCGTCTATTAGTTTCAATAGCAGCCTCCAGGTCCTGGACCTGCAGGTCTCTCCATCAAGTCCGTAGGTAAGGTCTCAACATAACTAACAAAACGAGCCCAAACTCGGCACACCTAGCTCTACTGGTATACTAGTTCCAGTAGCAGTCTTCGAAGTACACTTGCAGGTCTCTCCATCAAGTCCGGAGGTAAGGTCTCAAAATAACTAACAAAACGAGCCCAATAAACTCGAGACACTAACACACCTACATAACTCTACTCGTCTATTAGTTCCAGTAGCAGTCTTCGAAGAACACCTGCAAGTATCGCCATCAAGTCCGGAGGTAAGGTCTCAACATAACTAACAAAACGAGCCCAAACTCGGCACACCTAGCTCTACTGGTATAATAGTACCAGTAGCAGTCTTCGAAGTACACCTGCAGGTCTCTCCATCAAGTCCGGAGGTAAGGTCTCAACATAACTAACAAAACGAGCCTAAACTCGACACACTCAGCTCTATTCGTCTATTAGTTCCAGTAGCAGTCTTCGAAGTACACCTGCAGGTCTCTCCATCAAGTCCGGAGGTAAGGTCTCAACATTACTAACAAAACGAGCCCAAACTCGACACACCTAGCTCTACTCGTCTATTAGTTCCAGTAGCAGTCTTCGAAGTACACCTGCAGGTCTCTCCATCAAGTCCGGAGGTAAGGTCTCAACATTACTAACAAAACAAGCCCAAACTCGACACACCTAGCTCTACTCGTCTATTAGTTCCAGTAGCAGTCTTCGAAGTACACCTGCAGGTCTCTCCATCAAGTCCGGAGGTAAGGTCTCAACATTACTAACAAAACAAGCCCAAACTCGACACACCTAGCTCTACTCGTCTATTAGTTCTAGTAGCAGTCTTCGAAGTACACCTGCAGGTCTCTCCATCAAGTCCGGTGGTAAGGTCTCAACATTACTAACAAAACGAGCCTAAACTCGACACACTCAGCTCTACTCGTCTATTAGTTCCAGTAGCAGTCTTCGAAGTACACCTGAAGGTCTCCCCATCAAGTCCGGAGGTAAGGTCTCAACATAACTAACAAAACGAGCCCAAAGTCGGCACACCTAGCTCTACTCGTCTATTAGTTCCAGTAGCAGTCTTCGAAGTACACCTGCAGGTCTCTCCATCAAGTCCGGTGGTAAGGTCTCAACATAACTAACAAAACGAGCCCAAACTCGGCACACCCAGCTCTTCTGGTACATTAGTTCCAGTAGCAGTCTTCGAAGTACATTTCAGGTCACTCCATCAAGTCCGAAACTAAATATGAAATTTATAAGTACATATAAGAAACTGTGAATAAAATCTTACCTTGGTTGTCCGTAGTCCGTGCAGAATGCGTGAAGGATCAAGTATGTTAGGTCAAATATTTTGTATTCGTACAGCGATCTTTTCCAATACGAGGAGCTGCTTGCAAGCGTCACAGTGTCCACTCACGACGGCGGCCACAAATTTTTGTGCAATAAAGCAAGACAGTGACCAGTAAAATAACCCTTATTTCAATCCAATAAGAATCACGTGTTACCGCTAAATATGCGAAAAAATAAGACTCAATTTTAATTTTTTTCTGAGCGTATTGTTACATTTTGATAGTTTTTTTTGCTACCTTTTTGAGTTGAACATGTCTACTTACATAAAATACTTTTAAATACATAAATTTATGTTATTAAATAAAAGAAAAATCTCCCTAAAGTCAGTACGATGTCGTCGAATTTGTGTGAAGAGGTAACGGAAATTATTTTTTACAATATTATAAACCAAAATTTTCGAATAAAAAATTGCTACCATTTGAAGATTAAGGAGTAATCTATCTGTGGTAATTATTAGTTACTTTTAGTTTTGTACCATTTTGCCGCAAAATGCACCGAAAAACTCCTTATTTTTTTCGGAGTCGTAAACGCGTCCTTAACTGCGTTAGACTATAAAAATAACTTTGCTATAAAACTGCAGGAACAAAATGAAACCGCCTCAGTTTTACGGCAGTACCTAACTACCTACTAGGGTAAAGTGTCTTGGTGGTCCAGTGTTTAAGAAACCGAGTTCTCAGGCATGGGGTTGTTTTTTTTAGCGGTGGGAAAATCATCTAAATACATCCCTGTTTTTGGGCGGAGCAGGAGATAGTGTCAGACTTTAACTGACTGAAAACAACTCCTGTTCCATCGTTGCCTTTCGTCCCGTTGCTTGAGCTATCTTTCGAATTAACCCTGGCCCCAGTAGGCTTCGACCCAGCAGGGCCAGTGCTGTTAGAAATACTAAAATCCCAACAACCGCGGAAAGTATCGCATGTCGCGAACAAATCTAACTGCGAAACTATTTGTTGAGCGGCCGTAACACACGTAGGGCTGTCAAAACTTCGAAACATTCAGTTTTTATACGTGAGAACATTGTGATTTTTTTTTTTATGCCAGTAAAGGAAAACATCAAACCGGCATGCCCTAGAACCAAAAATTCGAAGACATGACGTGACATCCACCAACCCGCACTGGGCCCGCTTGGCTCATTCCGAGAGAAGGCCGTATAATTATATTATATATATTATATGGTTTATTAGTACTTATGTTAATTCTTGTATTCGTTTTCTCTTTCTCATTTATTGCACCTACCACTATTTTTCTCTGCATGCTGCACCCAAAGGTTGACTGGCAGAAAATGCCTAAGGCATTAAGTCCGCCTTTGTACTTTGTGTGCATAAAGCATTAAATAAATAAATAAATAAGGCCTGAATCCCAGTAGTGGGAACATTATGAGGCGGATTATGCGTATAATCAACCGATTGAGATGAAACATAACTTGAGTAATATCGTGTAACACACTATTTTAAATGTATAAAAGTTATAATGATTTCGTACATTTTACGTGATGCGCGCACATATAAAAACTTCTACATATTTATTATTTTGGTATAGAAGATTGAGATTCATAGTAATATTCTAAATGTTTGTAAGTATGCATGTTACAGGTTTACGTTCTAAGTGTGTCTCGGTTATTGGCTGAACGGATTTGAAAAACAATTCACCGACAGTAAGCTGCTTTATTCTTGAGTAATATAGCTTGTATTTTATGTAAGTGGGCGAAGCCACGGGCAAGAGCTAGTTTAATATTAAGTTTTATTTCGATGCGTGCCAACCCTCCAAAAACATCGGTGGCTCTGCAAATGGGTGTACATGCAAAGTTCGTAGTGGAAGTTGTAGCGCTATCTAATTGGCAAACCTTAATGAACGTGGCTTCAGCCTTCAGCTGCGATGTAGCGAGCTTCCTTTGTTATGGCCAAGTGTCATGATTTGGAAGTCGAAAAGTTTAAACGTTTTTGGTTGCATCATTTTTAATTAACAGTAACTTTCGATTGGAATTTCTTTTACCATTTGATTTGAGCTAGTGGTAATAGCAGTTTGAACTCCTGTATATCATACGTAAAATTTTGTTCTTTTACTTTTCAAAATAAGTCAGCAGGTTCTTTCAATGTGGGGTGGGGGGGGCGGGCGCACAGGGGCCTCAAAAAAACGCCACCACAAAAAACGCTAGAAGCGGCCACAAAAAACAAAAAAACTAGATGCTGCCGCAAAAAACAGTTGAAGCGCGCGACAGTGGCGTTGAAGCGGCATCAAGCGTTTTGGGGGGAGGCCAAAAAAAAGATTAATGGATTGTTTGAAGAATGACAGGATATAATGGAAGAAAAAAACCCAGATAACACGGGACAAGGGCAGAAAGATGATGATGATGATTGTATGTAGGCGGCGATACACTTGCCTGTAACTAGTACAAAAGTATGCAAGTATTTGGAATGCCAGGGCACCACAAGTTCTGCTGGTGGATGCTACTATGGTATTCAAGCTACTTGCATAATAATGTGCTAGCTAAAAGTATGTGAGTTGCTACTCGGAAACAAAGTTACTGCTGCTGTGTGCATCTGTCTGTCTACTAATTCCTTCTAAGCTGATTTCGATGCGGTTTTTACTAATAGAAAGAACAATAAATGAGAATGATTTCTGTGTATAATTTGCAACCGTATACAAACGAGGCGAATCACTAGTCGACCTACAGATTGACTAAAACGTAGTAGTATCGTCAACGTAGTAAACGTATAGTAGTAGAGTATCCTATGTCGTATTCCAGGACATGGTCCATCCGTGTACCAAGTTTCATCAAAATCGGTTTTGCCGTTTAGACGTGAAGACGTAGCAAACAAACTCACTTTCGCTTTTATAATATTAGTATGGATTTCTCTTTTATCAACGTTAGCTTAGTCGGCCTTATAATGTTCCCACTGCTGGCACTCAGACCTCCTCTCTAGGAGAGGGAATGGGCCGTAATCTACCACGCGGGCCCAGTGCGGGTTGGTGGATGTCACAAGTCTTCAAATTATTGGTTCTAGAACATGCCAGTTTACGAAACGGTAAAGGAATACCTTTACCGTTTTGAGAGTAGTGGTGATGAAATAAATTACACAAAGTAATGCGCCTGGCAGGGTTTGAATCCGCGAACAACAACTCGTAAGTTGGGGCCGTTGCCACTCGGCCACCACAAAAAAAAAAAACACAACGAACTTGTTCAAAAATATTTACCTACAAAAAATAACAAGTCGGTGAAATGGAACACTCATTTTGTAAATTCGTCGATAAGCAGTAGATTATTCAGTGGCCTCTGATCTGGTACTCTGCTACAGAGCCGCTATTTTTGAGCGTCGATTACATAAGGATTAAGTCCGGGACCGCTGAAGCAGCCATCGATTGGGGCCGTGAAGACGTCACGATGCGGGGACGATGCGATTATTTATCGTCGATAAATAAATCTATTGTGGCGACGCTTGGGGGAGGCCTATGTCCAACAGTCGACGTCTTTCGGCTAATATGATAATAATGATGAATCTGGCAATATTCAGCGTCGCTATAAAAAAATCTCTTTCTGTTACGTCCCTAATATTGGTCAGTAAGTCTGAAAAGGAAGTCTTTTTGAAATGGTGACAGTGCGGTCCAAAAACTTTACAAGCATGTCATTATCTATTTATTATTTGGAGGTAGGCGAGACAGAGAGTAAAGTCCCACATACCTCCGTTGAAAAGGGAGGATCCTCCAACCAGACAGGGTGTTATAGTCTGGTGGGCGACTGCCCAATAGTTGTTGTCGGGCTGCCGTATATGTTCAAATCGCGCGGAGAACTTTGATTGCGCGATGCAGGATTTCGTATTTTCTTCGTAGACCAGGAGAGGTTCTTCATGGCTCTTCATATGACTGGCCGAAGGTGCAGTGTGCCAAGGTCGCTGATGCGGCTGAGGTGGTGACCAGGTATGACCAGGTAGGCATACTGGTGGTCAGGAGACCCTTAGCCGTGGGTGCTGGCTGTATGGCTCGTTGCTCGAAAGCTTGAGGAAGTGATGATGACGTCACGAAGTAGTAGCTGCACGAAGGCTGCGCTGACGTTCTTTGTCGAGGGTCACCAGTTTGGAGGTATGCGGAACAGAGAGTAAAGTCCCACATACCTCCTTTGAAAAGGGAGGATCTTCCGACCAGACAGGGTGTTATTAGTCTGGTGGGCGACTGCCCGATAGTTGATGTCGGGCTGTCGTATATGTTCAAATCGCGCGGAGAACTTTGATTGCGCGATGCAGGATTTCGTATTTTCTTCGTAGTTCTTATGTGGCGTCATAGATGTCGCTACAATTACAATAATAAATAGTAAGTTATCATCATCATCTTCCTGTCCTTATCCCGTTTTATTTGGGGTCGGCGCAACACGTTTTTTTCTTCCATTCTGTCCTGTTGCTCGTCACTCTATCACTAACTCCCTTTTCATTCATATCCCTTCTCACACAATTCTTCCATCTTTCCTTTGGCCTCCCTCTCTTTGGAATTTACATGTGGATGGAAATCAATGTTGCGCTTAGTTTCCATTCGTAACATTTGTAAATTCGTTATATTATGCCATTAACGAAGCTCACAAACATAGGTAAGTCGAAATGATGTTGGCACGAAAGAGCTATGTTTAACGCTTGATTTACCAAACATAATACACCCAAATTGACTTAAAAAAAATAACTGGCTACTACTCATACTATGGTCATATATGTGCTATAATAATATTTCAAGTTGTTTCATTATTTTGTTCAAAAAAAGCATACAAAGATGCGCTAATAATTTGCCGCGGGTGAATTTTTACAAGACCGCAGCCTTAAGATAAAAATTTATTTTCACGAATTTTTCATTACATTTTTTGCATCAAACATTGTTTGACATATCTGTCTATAATTTTTTAACGTCCGTGTTTTTAACATCCGCGCTTCAAATAAGACATTTTTATTATGCTTGAGTACAATCTCGATAATCTCGCGAGATCACGCCCTTTTTTCGTCCGAGATCAATCTCGCCAAAAAAGGCCGAGATCTCGCGAGATCGAGATTGCATTCCCTACATCAGAGTGAAAAAATAATAAACGACACATTCTCATCACATTTTAAACATTTTGCCCGGGTTGTTTTGCCAATATTGTGATTAAAACCACTCTATAAGAATCGCTAAATTAAATCCTAGCAAAAAGATCAAGGCCAACGATATTAGTATCTACAACAATATTAAACTGATATTTCACACATCACATCATTTCAGACGTCCACAGTCCAACAGTGCCGTCTACAGTACATAAACCTCCCCCAAATGTTAACACAATGAACGGTCCTGTGTGTCTCGCATTCATACCTAAAGATATTTATTTCGACTGGCCTGTTGGTCTAGTGGTTAGTGACCCTGACTGTTATGCCGGAGGGTTCGATTCCCACCCAGGACAAATGTTTGTGTGATGAGCATAATCATTTGTTCTGTGTCTGGGTGTAATTTATCTATAATATGTATGTATTTAGAAATATATAAGTATGTTTATCAGTTCTAGTACCCATAAACAAGCTCTGCTTAGCTTGGGACTAGAGGAGTTGTGTGATAGTTGTGGAATATTATTATATTATTTAAATGTAACTAAAATGCCTTGAATTAAATTTTCCGAATCGTACAATATAAAGGTTCCTCTGTAAAGAGCCATTGTCTCTGCAGAATAATAAACTGTCAGACATTTATACGGCGCTTCGAAGGCTGTATTTATGCTGAGTTTATAGTCCAGTGATCATGACGGGGAGCTTCGGCGATTATTTTGGTATTTTACTGAGAACATTAAAATGTAGATACTCGTAGACTAAAATCGACGGAAATGTTGCCCTGGATAGATTTTCCAAAATGAATGTTGATTGAAATAAACGAGTTTCAAACAAAAGAAACTAAAACTTACAATAGTACATTGTTACACTAGGGGTGAAAGTTACTTATTTAGTCCCTCGAATTAGCGACCTCGCTACGCTCGGCCGCCAACTTCTTCTCGGGACGAAATGAGTGACTTTAACCCCGAGGTAAGCATTGTGCTTTTCATTACGAATACAAGAAGATAGACCTAGTTTTTTTTTTAATAATTTGACAGTTGTTAGGTGAAAGTAAAACTCCCTAGGGATGAGGAGTGTTGTACTTTTCAGCCCGCTCCTCAGGCAACTTCAGACCTACTTTCAGAGTATGAGTAATGAAAAATAATTTTAATTTTAGAATGCGGACCGAGTTTCTGATATTTTTTTCTTTGTAGTAGTGGTAGTATCTTTATTCATAACAAAATAATTGTGTCGAGCATATTGATACCTAATCCAAATGTATGTCCTTTAAATTCTAAAATAAAGAAATTCATTACATTGGCATAATAATTATTATCACAAATACAATAGTAATACAAAAATTTCCTCAAAAGTTAAATCATTAAATAATGTTAAAATTATTATAATTGCAAATACCGTAAAGGTGTTTTGTCGATTTTCGAAATTAACCGAAGTAGTAACTTAAGTATTTTTATTTTTAATTTTACGTTGGATCCAACTTTTGTAAGGATTTTAAATGGGGCCATCTAGGACAATCCCAGTGTGTAAAAAAGTAAGGATTTTCATGAACAAATTATTAACCAAGGTTAGGTAACTACAGGGTACCTACTGAACAGTGGCGTAGCTAGGCCCTCAGGGGCCCAGTATCAAATACATTTGAAAGTTTGTTTTTTTGTACGAAATAGCTTCTACTAATATTGAAATTGTGCCTTGAGAGACCTTAAAATTGAAAATGAGCTCATTTTATGCATTACTTAGTAGGACGTACTAAAATTGGTTGAGTTTTTACTGTCGTCTTGTATGTAGAAAATGCTAAAAAGAAAGGAGCGTGCTAAAAGCTATTTACAGAGTAGCATATTATGAGTAGTCAATATTCATTCATTCTTGTCCATAAGAATTTAAGATTATAGACAACAAGTTACAAATTTTGGCCTAAGTCGGGGCCCCTGTAGCTTGGGGGCCCCGTATAATTGATACGGCAGATACAGCGGTAGCTACGCCCCTGTTACTGAAGTATCTTCTTCATTTTACCGATTTCATTAAAGTAGTCTTCACTTTCTCAAATCCAAACTTAATTTACTTAGTAAATATACCTTTCAGACCTTTCCACATCCACTTTACTGGAAAATTACGTCAAAAACTTGAGGTGAAACACTTTGAAATATTTCAATGAACATTTTTTTTCTCAAATTGGCATTTTATCTACAAAAGTCGGTGTCTAGCGGAGTGGAGAATGTAACTCGCTGACTTTCATTTACAAACTTTGAATTTACTTTTAAAATTAAACTTGAGTTTTTTGGAGAGATTTATAAAGATGCTAATTCTGAAGATTGGTCAGTTGCTAGACAGAGATAATGGTAATTATGATTAATTATTCTCTTAACCCATTTATTCTTAAAAGGTGAATTTTGCCGTTGCCATTTATTACGTTGTCTTTTTTAAATCTAAGGTTGAACGGTTGATAAGAGTCCTTAGGGGTTTTTGTAATGAAGTATATATGTATATACCTATAAGTTATGCATTTCATGAGGACAAGATGTCAAAAAATGCTATGTTGTCTTAGGTGTGGAACTTTTACATATTTCATAACAAATTGCATATAGGAAAAAAATATGATATTCCCGTGGTTAAAACACCCACCAATTATACATGAGGTTGCCTATCATATTAACTTCACACTCAGTTTGATAAACATCTTCTATGTTATTAAAATTTAATATATTTTTTATTATTATTATGAATAGGCTCGCATTTGACCACTATCTCACTTGATTGGAAGTCATGATGTGGCCAACGATGGGAACACGCTTGCCTAAAAGCAACCTATTCACTCTTGACTGAAAGACCCCTCGGTTATAACTAACACGAAAAGTTCACGCAACAAATGTTCCCAAGTATACCTTTCCCAAATGTCACGTTATTTTAGACAGACAAACGTCGTGGTTTTCATTAATTTAACTAATTTAACAGCGAATAGAAATATCTCTTTAACGCTAAAAATAATACAAGGAAAAATTCAGAATAATATTGCGTGGAACATAATGAAAGATAAACAGAGAAGAACACAAAAGTAATACTATATTTATTACTAGTTTTTGCCCGCGACTTCGCCCGCGTACATAAAATATATGCCTATGACATTCAGGACTAAAACAGTTTTCTATCGGTGAAAAAATTTTAGCAATTAGACCAGTACTTCCAGAGATTATCTCCTACACACAAAAAACATAAACTCTTTACTATATTAGTGTAGATTTCAAAAGACATATCAGTTACGAGTATAAGAGTTACAGATACACTCTGCAGAGCCTGCGTAGAGGAGGACAAGTCAACTCATAGAATAGAATACCTAAACTTTAGGACCCGCACACACTTGAGACAAATCAAGCGTCTTAGACAGTTCTGCCTAAGACGTCTTGTCTCAAATGAGCGCAGGCCCTTATTATTCACTAAAATTATTTTTTTTCAGTATCTGCTTCTAAGCTGCTCAATGGTCGCTGGATACACGGCAGAGTACTTCGAGACCAGAAGCGTCCGCCGCGGAATGGTCAGTAACACTAAGATGCTGATGGCCTTGTTAGAGGAGCTAGGATGAATCGAAAGATACATTTGTCCCGTAAACAAAGTACGCGTATTCGACGGGAAATTGCGGACCAGAGCTTGGATACAGGACACGACTTCCAGATGACTATTCTACTGTTACCTATTTAATAAGTAAAGAAACAATTTAAAAGACAATAAAATAATATGACATATCTATATAATCCTTATATATTATAAAACAACGTCTTTCCATCACGTCCGCCTATCTGTGGGAACTCGATAAACTCAAAAATTACTAAACGAATTTTCATATAATTATTACCAATTATCTATTGGTAATAATTATATGAAAATTGGGTGTGTGATTCATAAGAAAAGTATACATGCAAATAATAGCAGAGAAAACAGAGAATTTCAAATATTGAAAAAAAAAAACACAAGAAAGCTTTATTACTGGGGTTGCAAAGACCAGCCCGAAATACAAAACTAAGTGGGATATGCACACATTGGACCAGGTCGTAACCTTTTTGTGTTTTATATTATACTAGCTTTCCGCCCGAGGCTTCGCCCGCGTGGTCTACAGTTTATATCGCGCGGGCAGAGACCCGTGCTCAGCAGTGGAATTATAGGTAGCCTATGTGTTATTCCAGTGTCTCTTCTACCTACCTACCAAATTTGATCTAAATCCGTTCTGTAGTTTTTGCGTGAAAGCGTAACAGACAGACAGAGCTACTTTCGCATTTATAATATTAGTAGGGATAGTAGGGACTAGTAGGGATTGATTATACTTCAAATCCCAGACACCGCAAACCTTGTCAGTGTGAATTACAAATACATAAAATATTTATTATTTTTTGCCAACCATTTTTCATTTATATCATACATTCTGTAGAGGCTTTGAACCTCGACTCAATGACTTTGAGGACACTTGGACGCCATTTTGAAATCATTAAAAATGCGCGGGAATTAATTTTGAAAATAATATTATCTTTTTTTGCACCTGACATGTCGTCTCTGGCTTGGTACTTAGATTTAAAAAAGTCAATGTACGATTTAAGTGGAATATATTCACTCATTGAAGGCAATTGACTATTTTATAACATCAATATTGGACCTTGGTAAAAGAATATAAGTCGATATTAGCTGATTTTTCGAAAGACTCGTCATTATTTCCAGTAAAAAGTACTTAATTGTGAGTTTCTTTCTCAATACATATTTTCAAAGTTAATTACTCCTCTCATTCACAGACTCATAGATTATTTTTTAATTAAGATGACATATTTTTTTCACATATTTTGCACCAAATACACTTGTATTCTTAAAGCCGTTCGCCGTTTCGTTTGCGTCGAACGCTTCGAGTTGACCTTGACGCCGATTCTTTTGTTCTGACCACGTGACTGAGAGTTGAAATAACGCCATTCCCGTACATTTTAAGCTTTCTACTAGCGTTAAAATGTATTATTCGCGTAATTTGTTGCTAGATTTTCTCCATTAATTGACTACTACGCTACGCACTAACTTGTGACGATTCTATAATTGCCTTTTTAGGCCTTTTAGGTGAAATAAATATTTGGAATTGACTCTTACATTGAAAAGAGTTGCAGTTTAAAACTACCCCTAAAAGCCAGTTCACGAGTTCATCCCTCAGCCAATTTACATTTCCAGTACACTGTCTGAATTTAAATAACTTTCAAATGCTTGCACAAAGTAACTTAAAACAATATTTCAAATGCGCAACTTAATCTGAAACATTTATTAAATCTGCATAAAAATATTCTGTATTGAGATAGAATTTGAATACGAGTAAATTCAGTTTACTAGTGATTTACAAAGCCAAGTACTCACCTACGAGCCGATACTGTAACCGTTGCAGATACAGTAACATACTTCACCTGTAGACGTTTTCTCGTTGTGGTAAGGGCTATATTTCACCGAGACACCATGGCGGCGCGACCAGTCGCCGCTACCAACAAAATGTATACAGCTCTATAGAGAGTTACTCACCTGGACTCCGTTTGGTTGCGGAACCAATTTGGTGGCGCGACTAGCTCGCACGTGTGGCGACTCTGGTGTCTGTATAGTATTCGGTTTGGTAGCTTCAGCATCATTCATCATTTTAGCCGAAAGACGTCCACTGTTGGACATAGACCTCTCTCAAATGTCGCCACAATGAACGGTCCTTTGCGTCTCGCATCCATCGGATTCCCACAACGTACAACCACGACGATCCATCTTGTAGGAGACCTTCCAACGACTCGTCTTCCGGTATAAGGTCTCCATTCCAAAACCTTTCGGCCCCTGTTCTGCGAGCAATGTGCCCTGCCCTGCCCATTGCCACTTAAGTTTGGCGATTCTTCGTGCTATGTCGGTAACCTTGGTTCTTCTGTGGATATCCTCATTCCTGATTCGGTCACGCAAAGAAACTCAGAGCATAGCCCTTTCCATTGACCTTTTAGTGACTTTAAGTCTTCTGATGAGGCCCATTGTAAGTGACCACGTTGCTGAGTTATATATCATCACTGGTGAACTACGCGAATTACATACTCACTTATAAAATTTGGTTACTGTATCTGCAACGGTAACAGTTTCGGCTCGTGAGTACATGGCTCAATATGTCTGACTTTCAGCTATTTTCGGGTTAATGTAGTAAATTGAGCCTCAACTTCAGCTGAGTACAGGTTTCAGCGCATTTCTCGCCAAATTGAGTATCAAAGTACAGTCATTAATCTTGAATGTATGTGTGGGTTGAGCAGTAAATATACAGGGTTGTTTTGATCCGATTATAAGATATACAGGGCTATCGATCTTACATGTATGTGAGACAAGTAAGGCGACAATGCGACAATTTATTTATTTATTTATTTTTATTTATTTATGGTTTTACTTTAACAAAATCGGCTATCCGCCAATTACATTAGTTAAAGACTAAGTATATACAAAAATAATAATAATAACAATTCACACACTCATCTCACAAAACTCCAGACATACTGACATGATCATCTTCCATTCGTCCGCGAACACGTCACAGTCAGGGTACGTGTCCAAAAGAGTGTTGAGCGCAGAAAGAGTTCGAGGGACAGGAGACTGAGCTCGCGCAACAGTGTGACTCGCAGGCACAGCAAACAAGCTATGTCTCCTGATGCGGCTGTACTTAACTGGGGCACAAAGTTGAGACAGCTCAGCATGCAGCTCTGGAGTAACAGTTTTCCCATGAAGGATTTTGCACATAGTTAATATTTGGTCATATTTTCTTCTGACCTCAAGTGAGTTATACCCTACACAACCTAAAAGAAATTTAGTAGGGTACATAAAGGGATAGTATCCATAGATACGCTTATAGAGATATCTAAGGTAAGCTTTTTGCACTTTCTCTAATATCAAAGCATATTTTTTCTCATGTGGGTTCCAGACGCATGCACTAGACTCAAGCGTACTTCGAACAAGCACGTTAAAAATCGACTTGATAGCGCTTGTGTTCTTGAAATCTTTAGCATTTCTCAAAATGAAACCCAAACGCCTAAATGCATCTTTTGCAACTGTTAAAATATGATCATGGAAGTTTAGTGTATGATATAATGTGACACCTAGATCTTTTATAGCAACGGTTCTTGTAATTGTGCTGTCATTGATTTTATAATTCAATGAGACTGGGTTACGTGCTCTGGTAAAACTCACGACGTAGCATTTTGACGAATTGAACTCCATTTTGTTATTTACACTCCACTCGTATATAGCGTTAATATCGCGTTGCAGTGCCAGGCAATCTGTTTCAGAGTTTATTTCAAGAAACAATTTCAAGTCATCTGCATATAATAGACTTCTAGCAAAACGAACAACAGTTGGAAGGTCATTTACCATTATCAGAAACAGTAATGGTCCGAGTATTGATCCTTGATTGACTCCGGAACGCGTATGACACAATGATGGGACAACTAGTTTTCTACATTTTCTACACTAATATTACACTATACTATAACTAAGTAAATTTTGTTTTTTTTTTTTGGTTTGTAGGAGGTGTAATATCTGAAAGTACTAGGCCGATTGTGGAAATTTTTTCATCGATAGAAAGCTGCTTTATTCCTGAGTGACATAGGCTATGTTTTATGTATGCGGGCGAAGTCACAGGCAAAAGCTAGTATTGTATAAATCGCTTTACGTATCTCTAGACCGATTGTATATTATCTATACCCAGATTTTAGACTTTTAAAATTGAAAGTTATAAAAACAATTGTTTAGATAGTTATTTATTTCGCAGGCAATGCCCCTTGTATATATATATTACTAGCTTTTGCCCGCATGGCTTCGCTCCCACTCTTCCCTACTCTACCCTACTCTACACTACTCTACACTACTCTACACTACTCTACACTACTCTACACTACTCTACACTACTCTACCCTACTCTAATCTACCAAACTTCACATAAACCATCTCCTAAATAGTCCGAACAAAGCCTAAAGATTTGGTTTGGATAGGTGAGCCCGTTCTTGAGTTATAAAATAACAACGAAAAGTGGCATTGATTTTTTTATATATAGATAGATTAACTTAAAAAAAAAGAAGCAAAGTTGTCCGTTAATTGATTTCGAACTATTGCATTTATTTTCTAGTCGAGTAGAAAACTCTTATACTAGTTAACGCCAACGTTTTAAGCAAGAAACCACGTTTATTTGGCACTCATAGGATGTAAACATAATGTAGACAAGTACAAGTACAGTCACTGTTGTCACTATATCGGCACTAGTTTGCAACTAACATTAAACAACCATTATATTGACTATGAGAACAAGTTTACCTCCAGAGTTACACGTTCACACAGTTACGCACTTCCGTGAACTGAGAATTATAATTCGACTTGCTGTTGCCCACGGCTTCACTCGCGTTAAATTCGGGGTATCATGGTTTCCCTTTCGGCTTATTTTTTCCCGACATCTTGAACAAATATCGTTAATGTGCACAGAAATAAATACAAAACTTAACAAATTATACATTAAAATCTTTCTTAAAAAAGAGATGTTTCTGAGTTTATTGCGAACAGACAGACAGACGCGGCGAGGGACTTTGTTTTATAATATGTATTGACTTGCTTTAATCGGTGGCTTTGCCCGCTTACTATTCCAGGATATAGTCTACCCGTGTGCTAATTTTTATTCAAATCAGTTTATCAGTTTGAGCGTAAAGGATTAACAAACAAACGAACACACACATACACGACGATGAGCAATGGGCAGCTCAATTCAATTCTATTGTTTATTGCTGTATCACATGTGTTGAATAAGATCTTTAAAATAGTTGCACAAGTGCACATGGACCCTGTCGGGCACAGCTCGCCGTCCGGCCGTCCAGTATCCGTCTATACCACGTCCAAGTTGTCGAGGGCATGTAGTGTTCCACACGTGCACCGCTCTTGACTCTACGATGTACGATGCCCTTCACACCGCCAGAGACAGGAACAGATGGGGGAATATCATAAGGGTTAGAGTGATGAAACAAGGAGGTCAGGACCCTCAGCATTGAGGAATACGACGCAAGGAGAAGGAGTGCTTGACTGCGATCCCACCTGATGGTAAGCAGTGATGCAATCTTTGATGGTGAGGCGCACTAGTTTATTATTAATATGAAAAATAAAAACTAGCATAGCAGTAACACTCACCGAAGGGTTAACTAAGGTGTAGTTATATGTAGTATCATCTATTTGTCACGGGTGCAGTGTGCCGCCGGGATCCGATCCCAATTTACTATTTACTATTTATTTATTACTAGCTTTCCGCCCGCGGCTTCGCCCGCGTGGACTTAGTTTATATCGCGCGGGCAGAGACCCGTGCTCAGCACTGGAATTATAGGTAGCCTATGTGTTATTCCAGTGTCTCTTCTACCTACCTACCAAATTTGATCTAAATCCGTTCAGTAGTTTTTGCGTGAAAGCGTAACAGACAGACAGACAGAGTTACTTTCGCATTTATAATATTAGTAGGGATTTGTTACTATTTTTAGTGTACAATAAAGTTTATTCTATTCTATTCCGCTAACTGTAGGCGCGGGCTTGCGGTCGGCGAGCAGTGGGTAGCCCGCTATCCAATCGACCGGTAACTGTCCGGACCGAGTCCAAATCGTCGACGGCGCGCACTGTTTCCGCGCGGCTCAAGGAGCTGTCAGCAAGGGCAGGGACCCAGCTGGGTCGAAGCCTACTGGGGCCAGGGTTAGTCCGAAAGGTAGCTTAGCCTCGGTACGAAAGGCATCGAAGGAACTTGGTGATTTTTTAGTCAATAAAAGCCTGACACTACCTCCCGGTCCACCCAACAGCAAGGGATATCATTAGATGATTTTCCTACAACGAAAAAAAAAACGGGGCTGTGTGACTGCCGAGAAATTTCAGTTGGAAAATCTCATTAACCCTTCAGATACCGTCAATTAGAGACACAATAGTAAGACAATAGATGCGCGGCCACCGGTGGTCGCTTGGGGATTCATGAATTAATATTTTGCACGACCCAAGAATCTAAGTCACGACCTCATGCCCAGCGGTACAGTAGCCAGAGAGACCAGACGGACCAGACCGTCTTCTTGGAAGTATAGTATACAACAAAACAATAGGTTTCTGCAATTCCAATTCCATTATTTATGTGGGCGTTAACACTAAAAAATATGTTCCAATACGTCTCGACGCGCGCGATATACGAGTATAAACATTATGTCACATTCTCTCACATTTCGCCTCTTGTAATAAAACTGTCAACACAAATAAACGGCTTTCCGTATGTGTGTCAAGTAATTCGAATCACTCACGAATGAACAAAACGTGTCAGCTGAATCGTTCACTCCATTTACCATTCATTCATTCGTTCACGTGAATAGCGTTCTATTTCGAGTTCAGTTGTTTTATTTATGCAAAAAGAAGATAAAGATTTATATGAGTAAAGTAGATACAGATTCGTAAATTGATTCCTAGTGGATATTGTGATATAATCCGCACTACAGCATAGATTTCCAGACATGGTATAAAAAACCTTTTAATAAAATAAAAATAAAAAAATAATCGACTTCACTAAAAAATTGAATTGAATTTTAGGAGTACCCTCGATTTCGCCAAGATTCCATCATCAGATCCCAACTTGGTGACTATGGGACCATTTGGGAATCCTTTCTAACAAAAAAAAAACATTTTTTAAATCGGTTGGAAAGCGACGAAGTTATGCGCGAACAAACATAAAAAAATTCAAATATCCGAATTGAGAACCTCCTTCTTTTTAGAAGTCGGTTAAAAATGAGCTGCTTTGCAAAGTAGATCATGAAAACCGAATGCCACATCATTGATTATAAGATTCCACAGTTAACATATCCGCATCGTCGTTTTCCATCAGGTGAGATAGCGGTCAAAGGCAAACATCGTCATCATCATCTTCCTGCCGCTATCCCGTTTTTTTTGGGTCGGCGCAACACGTATTTTTCTTCCATTCTGTCCTGTCGCATATCACTTCTCACACAATCCATCCATCTTTTCTTTGGCTTCCCTCTCCCTCTCCATCCATCCACATGTAAATTCATAACTCTTTTAACAAAATGCGTTTCATCTCTCCTCTTTACTGTAGGAACTCGATCTCAACTCAGAAATAAAACGACGATTACTTGGATATTCTTCGATATAATTCTCAAAATCAAAAATACCAACGTTCTGTTCAACGGTTTTAATTCAAGTGCCTCGACAAAATCGTAACTGCCAACTATGACAGTTGAGGCTAAGGTTTTAACTCTTGACAGCTTACCGCCAATATTAAATTAGTCGATTATTACTTTAGTGACGGGTATCTGTCAATGTCACCATTAGAAAAAATACAAGAATGTTTATATGTCTATGACAGCTGACAGATACCTGTCACTTTACAAATAACAACGGTCGGGTAGTGAATAATACTGTTAGCTTTACAGTTCGGCCATCCTTCAACAAGTGAGTCCTCTCACTTCAAGAAAATAAATATTCTAAAATAAACATCTTTAGCATTTATACAATAATAAATCTCTATATTGATTTAGTTACATGAACTATTATATTATAATTTTAATACACTCACAGATAATTCTATTTTCAAACTGAAATACTCATCTCGCATGATCCACTATGATAGACAATCGTTTGTGCGATATCTGTACTCGATATCATTCGTTTCTGCACCGATTGCTCATAGTCTATGCTGACAATAAAACTATCAAAAGTACACACTCATCTTGCACGATCTGCTATTTACAATCATTTGTACGATACCAATTACTTGATACCATTCGTTTCTGTACTGATTGTTCATAGCCTGTGCTCATAATAAAGCTATCTTAAACATACACACATCTTGCACGGTCTGCTATGGTTTACAATCATCTGTACGATACCAATAACTTGATACCATTCGTTTCTGTACTGATTGTTCATAGCCTGTGCTCACAATCAATATTCATAATCCGTACGGAACTATAACACAGCTCCGTTCATTATAGCATTAATCATTTAGTCTCAATCTCAATAAATGCCATATCGACAATCAAATTCATTATAATACACAATTATGCGAAATACTGTTAATCAGCTCAATAATTCATACATCATTTAATATCTTTTCATTATAATAAAAATAATAACGTAATAAGTAGTATAAAAGAATACTTTAAAATTCATTAATTAATTTTTACTGCTTAAATCAATCTCATTATTCCATTACTCATTGTCATTTTCACTGTCATTGTTATAATTCTCATTGCCATCGTCACTGGAATAATCATTAAAATTTAGCCAGGGATGAATCTTATCAATTGCTATTATGTTTTCGTATCGTTTGTTTCCTTTCCTAGTTAGTGGGGTGTCCTCGACTACGAATCTATCATTGGGTAAAGCTTTGACGATTCGATATGGGCCCTGAAGTTTTGGTATAAGCTTTTTAGATTTACCCTGATGCTCTTTATCAATAACTGTCCTTTCAATTCTAACAAGGTCTCCTACACTGTATGATTTCGGTTCCTTTCTATTCTTGTCAAACCTGGCCTTCGCCTTTTCCTGATCTTTATCAATTTTCTCTTTGGCATCGGACCTCAGTTGCATTAGGTCGTCGCCACTAACTAATCGAGTCGTTTCAGAAATCGCGTCTCCCAGTATATTTTCTGATGTCGAAATTAATTTAAATCCAAATAATAATTCTGAGGGACTCTTGCCTGTAGCTTTACTGACAGTGGTATTCATACCTAATTGAATGTCTCCTACATAATCGTCCCATGTATTTTCATTGTTGCCATGACATTTAGTACTCAACGCATCGGATATGGTTCGATTAAACCTCTCGACCTGCCCATTCGCTCTAGGTGTGGCTACTGCGTTCAATATGTGTTTTATGTTTAATTTGTCTGTAAACTCCTTGAACTTCCCACTAGTAAAACATGAACCTCGGTCTGTAATTAACCTAGACGGAGCACCAAAATAACTGAAATATTCATGAAATACTTTAATTGCAGTTGAGGTTTTCGTATCTTTTACTGCACGTATATTAACAAATTTCGTGAATGCATCTACAATTACTAAAATATACATGTTTCCCCTTCTAGAACGAATAAACGGGCCGAGATGATCCGCATGCAATGTATGGAACGGGATTTCTACTTTTGGAATAGGATGTAATAACCCTTCCTTTTGGCCTGATGGTGTTTTATGGTGCGCACATTGTAAGCAAGATGATACATATTTTTTTGTAAATCGACGCATCTTTGGGAACCAAAATGTTGCTTTTAACCTACTCAGCGTTTTATCAAAACCAAAATGCCCTACATGGTCGTGGTTCATGCGTAGAACTTGCCATCTAACACCTCTCGGTACCACCCAACGAATTCCCTCATCTAAGATACGATATACGTAACCACTCTTCAGTTGATAATTGTTTCGTACATCGGCAACGAATTTCGTCTCATCGTCGAGAAGAATTTCTCGAATTCGCTTTATCTCTTCGTCGTTACTCTGTACCGTCGCAATCCAATCGGTGGTCTCTGTTTGCAATACGTCAATTACGTGTGTATCAGTATCGTCAGTGTGTTCAGTTACCGGAGCACGACTCAAAGCATCCACATGAGCCATACGTGCTCCTGCCCTATATTCGATGGTACAGTCGTACTCCTGCAACTGAACCCACCATCGCGCAATTCTGGGTATAAGATCCCGCTTTGTCAAAGTCGTTCTCAACGCATTACAGTCGGTTATTATTTTAAATTGTAGCCCCAGCAAATAAACACGGAATCGACTTAAGGAGGCAACGACAGCCAACGTCTCGAGATCGAAAGAGTGAAGTTTCTGTTCCTCTTCTGAATTTTTCCGACTATAGTAGGCTACAGTCCTCAACTGGCCGTCACTACCTCGCTGCATGAGGATGCCTGCGATGCCTATCTTTGATGCATCAGTATGCAATTCAGTCTCTAACCGCGCATCAAACAAGGCTATTATAGGTCGTTCTACGAGTTTCTCCTTGAGGGTGTTAAAGGCAGATGTACATTCCCCGGTCCATTTCCACTCAAATTTAGATTTTAAAAGATTCGTTAATGGGCTTGCTATTATTGCAAAGTTTTTGACGAATCGACGAAAAAAACTTGCAAGTCCTACAAAACGTCTCACCTCATGTACGTTTTTGGGTACAGGAAAATTGGAAATTGCATTTGTCTTACGTGATCCGGGACGTATGCCACCTCCAGATACACAAAACCCTAAAAAATCTATTTCTGTTTGGAAGAAATGGCACTTCTTTAATTTAAGAGTTAGTCCCGCATTAGCTAAATGCTGGAGAACTTCTTCTAAGCGTGTTAACCCATCGTTGAAGGTACTAGCGGGAATAAGGATATCATCCATGTAAATAACAACGTATTTTAAATCAGAGAGAACTTTATTCATTACTCTTTGGAAAATTGAAGGTGCATTAGCTAACCCAAAGGGCATTCTTTTATACTGGTACTGACCATCAGGTGTTACAAAAGCCGTGGCCTCTTGTGAACCTTCTGCTATAGGAATTTGGTAGTACCCAGATGCGAGATCAAGACTGATGAAGAGAGAATTGCCCGACAATCTATCTAATTGGTCGTCAATCAGTGGCAAGGGATAATGCTCTTTACGAGTCTTATTATTTAGCGCTCTGTAATCGACACAAAGCCTTTTTTCACCCGTTTTCTTCTTTACAAGTAAGATAGGACTTGCATAGGGTGAGTTAGACTCACAAACGATATCGGCGTCGATCATTTCCTTCACCATTGTACGCACCAATTCACGTTCTGGATATGAGAGCCTATAAGGTCGGTAAACCACCGGATTTGCGTCGTTCAGTTCTATCTTCATCTGTACTATATTAGTATATCCTAAATCAGCTAAACAAGAAGAAAAACAGCCCTCATACTTCTTTAGTAAAGATTTCAATCTCAATATCTCATCATCGGATAATTGACTACCATAATTCAGATCGGAACTCGTGTCATGATCGCTAAAATCTAGCATGTTAATCTCAAAACCTTTTTCAGATCTATAAACTCGACTGACTAATGTATCTTTATTCAGCAAAAGTGAATGGTCGCTAAAATTTTGGACTAGAAGTGCTCCTAAGCTATTATCAAGAAAATATTCACCTGGTAATAAGTAAAATTCATTACCAGGCTGACCTCTTAATGAACCCCGGACATAAATAGGCCCAGAGTAGCTTCTATCGGAATAAATAGGAACCGCAGTCATTTGTTTCGGTTGAATTTCAACATCCATTTTAAGTAGTACCCGCAATTTGTTAACCTCTTCCTTGCTAAATATTAAAGAGTCTGTGGTTTTTGTGATAATGATCCCGGGTTTTTCTGTAAAACTGTGACCGACTAACACGGGGTATTTAATAATACCGTCTTCAACTATGTAAACGTCAACCGTCTCTACGATATTATCAATGTCTATTTTCACACATGCCATTCCCATTGGTACGACTATATTATTACCTAATCCTCTCATAACGGGTAACTTCCCTACGGACCAATTAACTCCTAATGATTTTGCTACGCTACATTGTATCAACGTGCACTGACTGCCTAAATCTACGTACCCTTTAACCAAAATACCATTAATCTTTAATGAAATCATATATTTCTCATTACTAGTATCATCAACATCAACCTTCATTACCTTCTTTTCTATACTAGCATCCTTACTCTTTTCGTTGGGCAGCTGTGGGCAATCGACCGTCACATGGCCAAGCCTCTTACAAATGTTACATCTCAGCAGCTTTTGTGTACACCTATTACTGAAATGACCTACTTCTTTACAGTTAAAGCATGTTACCGACGCATTAGATTGTGGCCTTGGTATCTTAGAGTCATTTCCAACTAACTGCTTAGTATTGGAGTTTGAATTATTTGATGGTAAAATCTTTTTATCTTGACCAATTTTAGACTTGTCAAAATCGCGACTTTGTTTAATAGATTGAAAGTAATTAAGGACCTCTTCAGGCTCTTGGCACTTGGCTGCTTTAGCACCAAGTCTTAAGGAACGATCCTCGATGCCATAGAGCAGGCAATCAACGGCACGTCTCCCGAAAATCTCGCATCGATTCAGCAGGTTTAATTTTTCATAATAATATAATTCTAACGATTCACTGTATTTCACGCGTTTATTCAACATTTCAGTAAGTAGTTCTGCGTAATCGTCACTACTAGGAAAGGAATCAATTAATTTACTTTTCCACTCAGGCCACGAAAATGACATTGAAGGCAATGCCTGGTACCATGTACGAGCAACGCCCGAAAGTCTGGGCAGTGCGTAGTGAATAACCTGATCATCACCCCAACGGTACAGCTTTGCACATTCGTCGACCTTATTAAGCCACATGTGAACCGTCTGACCTTTGACCATAGGGTCAAATTCAGGGATAACATTGCCTAGCATCGGAAATTTATTACCTTCTGGCTTCGTGGCTGACAAAGATTTTAATAACTCGTTCAAAAACAACTGAGTCTCGCTATTAGCAAACATAGATTTGCTTACCTGGGTATTTCCGGGTGAATCCTTACTTACTGCGGTGTCCGATGAGCTGCTTCGGCTGGATAGCCGCCTACGGCTCCTGGTACGCCTCCGCTCACTCCGCTTCTTCGTCAGACTTCGTCGCGAACGACGCTCAGCCCCACAGCTACGTTTCTGACTTCGCCGACGACGACCATCAGTCCGTGTGCGAGATCTACTCCTCCCGTCCTGCTCACTCTCACTCCGCTCCATCATCAGGTTTCGGCGCGAACGACGCTCAGCTTCGCCGCTACGTTTCCGGTTTCGTCGACGCCGTCCATCAGTCCGTGTTTGAGGTCGACTCCTCCTATCCTGGCCACTTGAATCACTAGGCGTGCTTCTATGCCGTCTGCGACGTTTCCTCTTGCTCAAGCAATTTTCACTGGCTTCATTTTCACGGGGACGCTTGCGTTTCTCACTCACAATAGGTGGAGTAAAACTGGACTGGCTCCTATGAGATTGGCTACGATCACGGTCCATATTAAGCAATCCAATTATATTAAAATTCCAAAACACGTAGATGTTCTTATTTTTCAAAACTCGTGGGCGTTTTGTATAAATCCCACTTCTGAGTTGTAGGAACTCGATCTCAACTCAGAAATAAAACGACGATTACTTGGATATTCTTCGATATAATTCTCAAAATCAAAAATACCAACGTTCTGTTCAACGGTTTTAATTCAAGTGCCTCGACAAAATCGTAACTGCCAACTATGACAGTTGAGGCTAAGGTTTTAACTCTTGACAGCTTACCGCCAATATTAAATTAGTCGATTATTACTTTAGTGACGGGTATCTGTCAATGTCACCATTAGAAAAAATACAAGAATGTTTATATGTCTATGACAGCTGACAGATACCTGTCACTTTACAAATAACAACGGTCGGGTAGTGAATAATACTGTTAGCTTTACATTACATGACCATACCAAGACGAACGATTCCTTTTCAACTTTTCAGTCACTGGCGCCACTTTCAAAGGCAAAGCAAACTTTCAAGCGCAAACCTATCAACAATAAAAAAGTTAAAGTGTCATGTATTGGCGTAGGCTGGCGTAGGTCATTTGCCTATATACCTAAAGTGTACAAAAATTTCCTCTGAATTTAGTACTCCTGAAACCAACATTTCACATTTAATTTAGTACCTTTCTTCATGAATTTTATTATAACAAAGAACCATAAAAATTATCTCGCCTCGTAATTATCTAGATAAGAAGAATGAGACGCAACTTTTTTATTATTTGAATTTTATTTTTCAAGATATTTTAGTCTCGCATTCCCTTCACCGGAGTGTTGATTGCTCACCTTATAGCTTGAGTACGTCATAAAACGGTGATGTTCTCGATATAGGTATCAGATACTGTTATAGGGTACTTGGAGTTTTTTGACAGAAACAAGACCATAACAGTTTTGGTTCGATAGTTAATTATACGATCCCTTATCAATAAATATCATTATAACATTATTTTTGCAGAGATCATGGGCAGCCACAGGAAAACTTTGTTAAAACACCATATTTAACTATTACTTATGATAACAACTTCCTTCTTATCTTTACTAATATTATAAATAGGTAAAATTTGTAAGTTTGTAAGTAGTGGGTAATCTCCGGAAGTATTGGTCCGATTGCTAAAATTCTTTCACCATAGAAAGCTGCTTTATTCCTGAGTGCCATGGGCTATATTTTATGTTCCTACCCGGGCGAAGCTGCGGGAAAAAGCTAGTCTCTAATATTTATTTAAGTATCATAATAAAATTGTTACCTAACTAATTACAGAAAAATAGATTTAGAGATTAGCTGGAATGAACAGACAGGCAACAATTTAAATAAATGTATTTTGTTATAGGTATCGTATATACTTTCTTATGCATACATTTAGTAAATATGAATGCATATATATTATTTTGATATAAAAAACAGACACTTCAATTTTATTTATATGAATGAAGTATGTATGTATAGATTTTATAGTTACTATTTTATTCTCTTTCACTGTGTTTCTGTATTGATTAGATGTTTCCTATTCTATTCTAATACCTAAAAAATTTTACAGTCCACCAGGAAACCGACAATCATCATAAAATACCTAATTAAACATCATTACCTTCCCCTATACCACGGAAAGACTTTGATCACTTACAACTTGTTGATAAGTACCCAACCTAAGTACCTTCACAAAATGTGCTGTTAAGTGGAGTTATAAACATGGTAGCCGCTATTGTAATTCCCTTAATCTGTTGTAAGAATCACTGGCGTCTCGCCATTATTTCGCCCTAATATTTTAACTTTATAGCGAAAGTAAACTCATAAAATCGCCGCTAAGCTGAGTAGCGACTGCTTCTTAAATATTATCATAGAAATTCGTGAAATTTTGCCTTTAAAGCGGTGAGCGCTAAAAGATTCTGATAACTTTCATAAAGAAAAAGTGGTTTTGGTTTTATAGATGAGATCAGTATTTTGTAGACTACGTAAAATACAAATATGGAATTTACATATTTGAATTTCAATTTAGGTATCATGAAAGTTTTTGATACTATAAAGATCACACACACCACACCACTTTTATTTACAAAATTTGCTAACTGAGGATCTGGGACTGAAGACTCCGCTCTAGGAGAGGGAATGAGCCGTAATACCACGCAGGCCCGGTGCGGAACGGTGGGTGTCACATGTCTTCGAGTTATATTGGACCTAAAGGCTAATATAACCGATATTTCCAATTTTCAACAGAACATGTAGAATTAAGAACCACTGAGTCTATGACCAGTGCGTGTTACCAAGTCTTTGACAAGCAATGGGCCGCTCGGTATTGAAGCGCGTACTGTTCTACGCGGGTCTCAAACAAGGGACCCAGCAGGGCCGATACGCCTGTACGGGCACGAGGAACCTGGTCCTGGAACGCAAAGGGCAACTGAAAGCCACAGGTATGGTTTTAGTTAGTATAAGTTTTTCACGCCCTCTTGCGTTGTTGTTTGTCTCTCTAGAGCGGAAGAAGAGGATAATTTCCAACGTCAATAAGAAAAATCCTAGACCTTAACTTTGACCGTCATTTAACGACACTTCAAGATCTTTGACAAATATAATATGCACCTAATGAAGTTAGATTAAATGTTCGCACTCAAACTCTCTCCACAAAACTTCTCAAATCAAATTACCACCAAGGATATAACGCAGCTAACTTCATATCTCTCAGAGATCTAAGCGATACTGCAAACTTTCTTCTACAATACTTTAACTAACTTACACCCCCTCCCCTTCCCCTTGGTTCCCCTGCGAGGCCCTCGCCAGGGATCTTCTCCGCGAGGCTTATTGTTCAACCAACTCATTTGTGTCAATGTTTTACCTGACGCTAATGTGTTTTTCTTTAAGTTATGAGAGGAAAGCGATTTTATGAAGAATCAAGAATTGATCCAGAAAATATAAATTTTACTTTTGAATCGTCAAGAAGTAGGGCAGTCAGAAAAATGATGCTAATTGCACATTACAAAGCGTAGTTCTTTATGGAGAAGAATGTGCAAGAAACTCCATGGACACTATTTTAATCACTTTGTTAAAAATATATCTGTATATATTTTTTATCGCTTCTATTATGTAAGAACAATGTAAATAAAATTGAAAAAATAATTTAAAACATTTTGTCACCCTGAGAAGAAACACCAAAACCAACTCAGGGGTTCATTCACCAACATGACGCTTATTAGCGCCACTCCGCTCAACCCTTTTGAAAATAAACGAATGATTAACACACTTGCCACCATCAATGAGGTATTATTTTACTCTTCTCTTATTACCACAAGTAAATTACAGATAAATAATATTTTCCAAAAGACAGTAAAACCGCAATCATTGTCCGGTCATTCAGTCACTTTCAGTGTTCGTTGCATGGTTTTGGTTCATACAGCAGTATGACCTGAATTCTTTAAAAAACAACCACGCAAATAGTTCGCAGTTGAGTTGATTGACATTTAATCAACTCCGCAACTCAATCTGATCGACTATTTCGAAACTCCAATTTTTTTATCTCTATAAAAAGAGCTTTGTCACAATATTGACCGTGTCGCTCCACCATAACTAAGTTTTGAATTGCAAGTTATTTTAAATGATTGTAATATATTTTATATAGAACTCTTACCTCGACATAGGCTTAGATACTATTGCAAATATCAATTTCAAACATATTTAGAGTGCTTTTCAAAAGATTTTCCTGAGGTTTTTGCCCTGCTCACACTCCACCAGAATATGGTGTACGTCCTCGATTAATCTAGCAAACTCAAAGCTTAGTAAAAAATAATAAAATCGCTTCCGCTTATGATTCGGAACCTCACTCGAACAAAAGACAAGTAAATCGTAGGCAATTTACCGCATGATCTTAAGTACGGAACCACGCTCTCCTGCGAGATACTGACTTTAACATACTTTTACATACATTACACAGTAAATACCGGTATTTGTTACATTTTCTTACGGGGAAAAGGGTTTATAGGTACGTGAGAATCAGCTTCATGCCATCAGATTATTATTGTTATAGTTCAAAACAAATCTTCATCGCTTGATTGATATGTATTACGCAATTGGCGGAGTTTAACCGTCAACTGCGTAATTTGTTGGTTATTGTGGATGCGAATTTGAAGTCAAAGACAAAACGTAGCCTATGTCCTTCCCCAGAGTTCTACTGACTCATTATCAAATTGACACTCAAATTGATTTAGTAGTTTAACCGTGACAGCGAAATAGACCGACAGAGTTACTTTTACATTTATTATATTAGTAGGTATGGAAATGCAATTAATCATCGATAAATATCAATAGAGTAGTGGTGGCCGTGTGGTAACAATAGATCGTTGTAGGTTTTTTTCTAAAGAAAATAGAATTCTCCATAAAATTACCCAAGTATTCAAAATTATAATGAAATAACATTTCATTTCATCTTCAGCTTAGAGTAAAAGCTCAGAAACTAAGCAGACAATTGACCAATTGACGATGTCTAATCTTTTAGGGTCTGTTCGTCAATGAAGTGAGGAGCCAGCTTCGAACAGGCTTCAGTGTAAGTAACTGCTGTGGCCTGCGAATGATTGCTGTCTGGAAAAAATCTGCGATTAACGTTAAAACAACGTATTTTTTTTTTCGTGACTAGACACTTAGCTGTCTATTCTACTTCTAATACTACATTGAGCTAGCTACTATTTCTTGTCCGTTAAAAACAGAGGGAATCATTTTGGCAACATATTTAAAAAGTTATCAAAAAAGTGATTTTCTCGAAACAGTTCAGGCTATTTTCGATCCCCTATAACTTCATTGTGTATAAAACTAGCAACCTGAATTTCAGTAACCCACCAGGCATTGTTCTGATTTACAAGTGTCAGCTTGGTCTATTGTCATCTGTGATATAAACCACTTTGGACGGAATGTTTATACGTTTCAATGTCTATTTGATGGCACGTTTAGCGCCGTGTTTCAGCAACTGGCTGCTACACTGCGTATCTCGGATTAGATTTTCTTATAGAACAATTATTTGTATAGCTTACAAATAATTCTATTCTTACAAATAATTCTGGGTCTAGATGTATAGTGTATGTGAGCCAACCACAATGCAAGAGTAATTCCTAGTGTGAGGTAATAATAAAAAAATGTAGCGTGACCAGCAAAATTAACTTAGCTAATTTAAATTTATTAATATCCTCTCTGGAACGCCATACAGCAATTATTACTACAAAGTATAAAATTACTTCATCGACAATATACAGGGTTTTTTGTAAACACTAGCAACCTCTTAGGTGCTAGTTAAGAACATTATAAACAACAACTTTTGTTCTATGGCTTTTTACAAAACGTAATACAATTACCAAAAACAAACCTTCAAGATTTCGTTGTTCTATCTAACACATTTTAACTCTATATTTTGCTGTATCTACTTACGGCTCCCGTGCACTGTTCTCGTAATAATAGTAAGCAGGCTTCCGAAAAATTGTCATCACACCTACCTAGCAAGCACTCGCCCCATTTTTGTGTACTCATCACACCAACAAATTGATACGCCAGCATAGACTTCGCACCATTTTGAACGTTCAATTTAAATATTTTTATTTTTGTATGAAAATCTGATGAACTAAAATATGATACTTTTTTTAAAGTCGTAGAACAAAAGTTGTTGTTAGTACCATAGTCCTGAGAGGTTGCCAGTGTATTACAAATAACCCTGTATATATTAACAAATGTCCTCATATAACAATATATTTTAAGATTATTTTCCGCTAACAGGAAGTAATCAAACGAGCCACTTTCTTGTGCAAATATACGTTGTATTCGTGTGTCGGTCCCAGAGCAATTAATATTTCAATCTTGATACTTGTTCTGTTCTTTCCTATGATATTCTGCGAAGTGTTTATATTTACGAAGCGCTCGGAAACATGTGGGAGTGGTCATAGTGATAATCACAATATTATAGCATAAGCATAACATAATCAGCTTTATAATATTCGGACTGTTGGGACTCAGGCCGGTCAAGAAGAAGGAATCGGTAGTTCGTAACACCGCGCGGGCCAACTGCGAGTGGGTGCTTGAGAATTAGTGCTTAATATGGTTTTCCTCAACACCTATTTGAAGTATTACTGGCACTTTCATAACTTTTAGTCATCCTGATTTAACATTGAATAATCACAGTTTTGTATGTTATTTGAGATAACATCAACTTCCCATCCATATACACAAAACGTTTTAGGAACACAAACATTGTGTTAAAGAGTGGAACTCTCTGCCCAAGTCTGTATTTCCTGATAGCTACAACAGACAAGCGTGCCTCACCGTCCATCACTATCACTAACCATTAGATGAGATAGTGGCCAAGCGCAAGCCTATCATTAATAATAAAAAAGACATTGATAGTCAAAAATTCTTTTTTTTTAATTGTTATAAGCTAGGCTGATGGTAAGCAGTGATGCAATCTCTGATGTTTATTCTTTACACATATCGGAAAGAAAACATAAATCATTAACACAAGTCCGAAAACATGTGAGTGCTTCTGCCAGTGTCGTCACCAGCATAAAAGTCTAAAATTAGTCCAAAGGAACTACAGACCTGAGATAAAAACGCTTCCTATGTCCTGTTCCAAGACATGGTCTACCCGTCTATATGCCAAACATTTAGATCTGTTTAGCCATTGGATGATGAAGAAGTAAAAAAATTACAATCACCCTCACATATATACACTCAAATTTTCGTTTTCATAATATTAGTGTGATTAAAATGGATTACAAAGAACATTTTCTTTACATTCGTCTGAATTACAAAATAAAGTAAGTAATAAATAAAATATTTCCCTTCTTGGAAACACAAGCATTACATCACATCCCTTACGACCCCTTTCACTTATGTGTGTAATATTTTATCGCGCCCCCAATACTCAGTAAATACATCCATACCTAATCCCAGTAACAGGGATTTGATCCCCTTCCGCTAGTTGTAGTCCAGGTAGATGATACCTACCTACATAATATACTAGCATTTGCTATCGGCTTTGCCTGCATTATCTTCCAGCCCTTGTCCCGTGTTATTTGGGGTCGGCGCAACACGTTATTTCTTCCATTCTATCCACACAATCCATCCCTCATTTCATTGGCCTCCCTGTCCCTCTCCAGCCATCCACATGTATTACTCATAACTTTTTTAGTAACATGCGTTTCATCCCTCCTCTTTACATGAACATGACCATTTTGAGGCGGGTTTGCCCGCATAAAAATAGAAAATCTATAGCTGATGTCACACAGTGATAAAGTAACTAAGTAGTAAAAATACAAATCTTTTCTTTCAAAACTTGCTTTTCTTGCTAATCTTCACAAAAGGTTTTTGCAGTTTATGCAGTTTCCAACCTCATTTAGATTTTTTTATTGTTGATAGATTTACGCTTGACCACGAGATCACCAGATGGTAAGCGATGATGTGATCGACAATGGATCACGCGTGCCCAGAAGTAACCTATTCACTCTTGACTTAAAGACCCCTAGGTTTTAGCTATCAGAAAACACACACTCTCTTAGGGAATTTCACTCATTAGTTGTACGCACAATGAATGTGTTCCAAAAAATGCATAAGGGTGGGATGTCCCACATCGCAAACATTCTCTAGATATATTTAAGCTCGAGTCCTGAAAAATTACAGGGAAACATTCCAATCTCACCATGCCTGATTTAAGGAATAAATATTAACAGTAGCGCTTGTTTAGGTATCTTTAAGCTCAAGACCTGTAAAATTACAGGTGGAAATTAAAATGTTGCAATGCCTGATTTAGGAATTTAATCCTCATAATTAAAAGTAGCGCTTCTGACGTCTAGATCTACAAAGCAGAAGAAGATAGACTCCACAAATGTTGTGTGTTGTGATTGTCACAATATATCACCACATAAGGAAGTATTGTACCCAACCAAAGCAAGGGTGGGTCACTAGTTAAATATCACCCTAAAATATTACCTCTTGTTTTGATCGAAAACTGTTTGTGAAGACATTATAGGCTTTTTCTTATATTGAGGAGCATCGCGTGGGCGGGAGGTAATGCTCTTTGTTCAGCGATTAGAGGGCTTTCCCTAAAGTTTGTGTCCTCAAAAGATTACTCGCCTAATGAATCTCTCGGCGAGGGTAGACGGTGCGAGACGTCAAAACTTTAGCTCCGTATTACTTTATTGTTTAAAAATATATATTGTTTTGTTATTAAAACATTACCACTTGTAAAACGTGCTAGTATCTCTGATGATTAAGTGACATTGTTATTTTATAAATATTAAAGCAAACTTTAATACAAATGTAAATTGTGTTTTTCGACTAAGTGAAAACGTTTTAAACATTCTTAAACTAAGTGCAAACATACCAAAAATCGGAACTTAAGTGCTGAAAAAACTCAAAAAGTTATTAAAATAAACATTAAAAATACTAAAAGGTGACCATCAGTGACTTGTGATAATTTGCAAAAATATTTCCTACATGAGTCACTCTAACGAACATTTTCGATTAAAAACAAAGACCACTTGTAGCTGATGGACTTTTTCAACTAGTTCTGCGAGAGTTAGTGTGGCTTAATGGCTAACGCGCTCGCCTAACACACTTCTAATCGATGAGCCGCGAGTTCGCGTCCCAGTGAAACTGACTTTTTGAATTTGGTTTTTAAGTTTTTGCATCTTTATTTGCATTCAACGTATCAAGACATTTTTAGTTTTTGGAAAATTATTAGAAAAAACATTGGATTCAAACAATATATTGAAAATGGACCAAACACCTAACAAAACAAGCATGAATGTAACAATACGACCTAAACGGTTACATAAGGTAAAATCAGTAGATTCTATATGCTCATCACCTAACTCATCAGCAACGGAACCATTCACAAGAAGCTTAGATTTATCTACTGGCCAGGACATGGATCTACTGGAAAAAATTAAGGCCGAAAATCAATTATTATCTGACCAGTTACAGGTTGCAAATAACGAGATAGAAAATCTTCACTTAGAATTAAATCAACTGAAAAACCTTGTTAACCATCAAACACGACAAATAAACTCCCTAAAGAACATTTGTACTACCCCCCCCACCCTAAATATCAAAAACCAGATACAGTCAAAGAGACGAAAATCAAGACGAATGCTACTTGACAATTCTAGATTAGCGGAAATTGAAACTGATGTTGACCAAGTTTTAAACCAAGAAACCGGAGACCCTTTACCGGATTTTATTGAGATTTCAATGGAAAAAACAAACACACAAGAGCAAGGCGACAATAAAAATGATCGGGAGAGTGCTGACAATTCAAATAAAATTCACATTTTTGGAGGAGAACAATGCCGAGGACTATCAAGTCAGCTTACAAATTCGAGAATAAATGGAAAAAACCTAACATATTCTATTTGTGGATTAATAAAACCTGGGGCTAGAACGAAAGACATTTTAAAACCGATTCACGAAAGCCATTCTCAAATTAAAGAAGACGATCGAGTTATCTTATCTATAGGAGAACACGATGTAAATCCCACTCAGGTGATGACAGAAACTTCAGCAGTTTTAAAACTTCTCGAAGATCGACATGTTTTTGTGTTAGGTATAAAAAGTAATCAATATTTAAACGAAACAATGCTGAATAACATGTTAAAAATGGTTTGTAATGAATTTAAAAACTGTCAATTTATAGATTTAAGTATAGGAAATGGGTATAATAGGGAAAATATTATCACATACTATGACTATTATGGCAAGGTAGACTATAATGAACTATGTAATAAAATTAATTTAGCGATTGACTATAATGATTACAAGCAAAAATATTTGACATATAATAAAAATCCTAAAAAAGTCCATACTATCCCAAATTGTGATAATAAACATCGAAAAAATATTCCAAAGAAGGGTACAATACCCTACTATTTCCAATTGCAATCACAACATGATAGACACACCACCAAGCAAATCTCTGTTACAGAATTGGAAAGAAAACCAAAAAAGGGCACAATCCCATACTATTTTGTAAAAAAAATTGAAACTATACCAGAGCCAGTAACCGATCAAGATATCGATAACTTTTTTCGTCCCTAATAAAAACAATAACAATAATTTTTTTCATATTTTTCATCAGAATATGGCAGGGTTATTGTGCAAAAAAGATATACTTGAGATTACTCTCACGAATTTACAGATAAAAAAAATCACACCTCATGTACTGTGCTTTAGTGAAACATTTTTATGCAAAAGTGACATAAAAAATGCCAAAATTAATGGATATGACCTAGTATCAACATATTGTAGAGAAAAAAAACGTGGTGGTACTTGTATATACATTATGAAGGGGATAAAGTATAAAGAAATAAATATTATACAAAATTTTGCACGGGAAATGATTTTCGAATGCTGTGGGATTGAAGTACAAACTTTAAAGATGGTAATAGTATGTGTTTACCGTACACCACAATCAAATGTTGAGTTATTTTTTAAATATTTTGATACACTTTTATATAAATTATTATTTAATAGTAAATACAACAGACACAAAATTGTATTCGCGGGTGATATTAACATTAATACACTCAAGGAATGCAAAACTGTAAAGAATTTTAATGACATTTTACAAAATTATAATCTGACATTGCATATTAACGAACCAACTAGACTAAATACCTGTATAGATCATATAATTAGTAATGTTAAAAAAGCATCTGGTAAAATATTGAAACTAGGACTATCAGATCACGAGACGGCACAGATTCTGGAATTGACATTAAAAACCAAAATTTTTCAGTCATCAAAATATTATATAACAAAGAGAGATTTTTGTCAGGATAACATTCGGAAATTTCGGGAATGTTTAGAAAACCTAACGTTTGATGTTGTATATAAAGAACCTGATCTAAACTTAGCATTTAATATTTTTTATGATGAGTTGCGTTTATTTTTTGAATTATGTTTCCCACGGATTAGAAAAATGATTGTTAAAAAGTATCGCGATATAAAGTGGATTACAAAAGGTTTGCGACTTAGCTGTAAAACTAAACGGCATCTAAGATTTAAATTTTACAATAAACGAACAAAACAGAATAAAGCTATGTATCACAACTATTCGAAATTATTACGGCGATGTATATTAAAGTCACAAAAAATCGCTAATGATAATTTTATTAACAAATCTAAGAATGTATGTAAAGCCGCTTGGAAAGTCGTAAATGATGACACGGGATGTAATGCCCATCAAGAATTTATAAATGAAATAAAAACTGACAATGGTACGATAACCAGTCCATATGAGATAGCAAACAAGTTTAATAACTACTTGATACAACTATCGAATAGCGATAATGGTAACTTGCAAAATACAAATAAAAACCGTACAAGCAATAGTATATTTCTTACACCGGTAGAAGACATAGAAGTTAGAAATATCATTATGTCTTTAAATAATACAAGTTCTGTTGGTTATGACGGTATCACAACCGACGTTTTAAAAAAATGTGTCTCCAGTATTGTTCCCGTGCTGGCATATCTAATAAATTTATCCTTCGAGCAAGGTTGTTTTCCCAGTCGTCTAAAGAAGTCAGTAGTAAAACCATTACATAAAAAAGGAGATAAAACCGAAATGAGCAATTATAGACCCATAACTTTAATCCCTATTATCTCGAAAATATTTGAAAGGGCTATGCATAATAGATTATCATCATATCTGGACAAGTTTAAAATAATTAAAAACGAACAATATGGCTTTCAAAGAGGAAAATCAACTACACTTGCCGCATTCGATTTAGTCAACAACATTTTAGTGAATGTTGATAAGAAAAAGCTGACAATGGTGATATTTTTTGATATGTCAAAAGCATTTGACTTTGTTTCCCATAACTTACTTCTAAAGAAATTGGATGATTATGGTATTAGAGGCCAAGCGTTAGATTGGATAGAAACATACTTGCATGGTCGTGAGCAATGTGTTGAGATATCTTGTGAACAGAATGCAATAGTAAAACAGGAGAGGTCTGAGTATATTCTTAATAGTTACGGCGTTCCACAAGGAAGCATCCTCGGACCGCCTTTTTTTATTATCTATATTAATGATTTACCTGACATTATTAACCATAAATGTATATTATTTGCAGATGACATTTCTATCATATTGACATGCGACAATATAAATAGTAATAAGTTTGACATTGAAATAAATGACACTATTGATTTAGTTATAGGGTGGTTGATAAGAAACAATTTGCAGGTAAATATTAGCAAGACGACTTTTATACAATTTCAAACCCGTGGATCTAAGATCATTCCAAGGCACATTTTATATGACGGTACAAAGATCAACGAATCTACCAACGTCAGATTTCTAGGATTCACCATGGATAAGTATTTGGATTGGAAAGCACATGTTGATGGAGTCTGCAAGAAAGTAAATTCTTTCGTATACGTTTTAAATAGGCTAAGAACTACATCAACCCAACATACGGTATTGTTAGCTTATCATGGTTATGTAGCTTCAGTATTACGATATGGGTTAATACTATGGGGAAACTCAACAGACTGCCAGCGGGCATTTCTTTCTCAAAAACGTTGCATAAGAGCTATTGTTGGCATTCCTCCATACGAATCTTGCAAACCTCACTTTAAAAGACTCAAAATATTGCCCCTACCAAGTATGTACATTTTTGAAATCTGTGTGTTTGTAAAGTCTAATCCTAATCTATTTGTGAGGGCTCGTGATATGTATATACGTGATAATCTACATCCTCGTAGTGCAAGACATGGACAGCGACTGGTATTGGAATTTGTGCCAAAGACTGCGATGTTTAATAAAAATTGTTCAGCCATGTGTGTTAAGATTTATAATAAACTACAAACAACTATCCAAGATCTTCCTCTACCAAAGTTTAAGAAAGTTCTTAAAGAGCAACTTCTAAACAAAATGGTTTATTCGATTAATGAATGGTTACAGGAATAATATTTATATATTTTTTGTATGTAAAAGTGTGACATTGTAATTTGGTCTTTATTGGTATTTTAGAATGAATTTCACTAGGTATTATTATTAATATAATTGACATTGGACATGATGAATTTTTTAGCGATATTATGACTAATTATTACTATTAAATACCCAATCTTATTCTATTTCAATAATATATAAATGTATAAAATAAAGTTCACATGCCATGCCACAGGCTAAATAGAATTTAAGAATATTATAATGTAACATGACAAACCATCAATTGTAATTACTCTATTTAAATGTGAATAAAATGATTTTGATTTGATTTGATTTGATTTGAATGATATTTAGGGTATTTTCTTGTTTATGTACTGCTTATTTTTAAATGAGTTATGATTAGAGTACCATGAGGCCTCTCTCAAGGTAGACCGATGACCTGGTGAGGGTCAACGGAATCCGATAGATGCGTGAAGCACATGACTGGACGTTATGGTGACGCTTGGGGGAAGCCTATGTCCAACAGTGGACGTCTTTGGGCTTAATTGATGATAATGACCAAAGTGACGTCTTATTGAAAATTTGCTTAAGCAATTAGAACTTTTGGCTTAGGTATTTTTTCTGTCATACATTATATTATATATGTGTAATATAATATATTACACATATCTATCTATATATATAAAAATGAAACCCGTTTTCCGTTGTCACGACATAACATGAAAACGGCTTGACCGATTTGGCTGATTTGTTTTTTGTTGTGATTTTTATTGTGAGGATAAGGTTCTTATGGAAAAAAAATAAAATTAGGGTAGTGTAGGGTAGAGTAGAGTAGGGTAGATTAGGGTAGAGTAGGGTGGAGTAGGGAAGAGCGGGAGCGAAGCCGCGCGGGCAAAAGCTAGTATTATTATAAAATAAAGTCAGAAGTACGAAATTTAATGCAATTCCCACCAATAGACAGAGTGATTTACGAGGAAGATTTTGTAGAAAAAAATCAAAAACATCCGTTTGAAGTTGGATGATCATGCTCATCACTCAAACATTTATCTCGGGTGGGAATTAAACCCGCGACCTCTGGCATAGCAGTTAGGGTCATTAACCACCAGATCAACAGGCCGGGCAGAAAGTTCAGTGACTATTTGTTTATTTATTTGTTTAATCTTCATGCAACACAAAGTACATAGGCGGACTTATTGCCTTAGGCATTCTCTGCCAGTCAACCTAGGGAGGTGAAGAGATAATATGGTAGGCGCACAAAAAGAAATTTTTATTTTGTAAACAAGAGTAAAAAAGTATAGGTACATAATAAATAGTTTAGTGAGACCTTTTGTCCTCTGGAATAGTTTTCAAATTCCAAATGAAAGATTTATTTGGGGTCGGCGCAACACGTTTTTTTCTTCCATTCTGTCCTGTTACTCGTCACGCTATCACTAACTCCCGTTTCTTTCATATTACTTCTCACACAATCCATCAATCTTTTCTTTGGCCTCCCTCTCCCCCCCAATCCATCCACATGTAAACTCATAACTTTTTTAGCAACATGCGTTTCGTCCCTCCTTTCACATGACCATACCAAGACAAACGATTCCCTTTCACGCATTCTATGAATACAAGTGTAGCGACATCTATGACGCCACATAAGAACTATGAAGAAAATACGAAATCCTGCATCGCGCAATCAAAGTTCTCCGCGCGATTTGAATATATACGACAGCCCGACATCAACTATCAGGCAGTCGCCCACCAGACTATAACACCTGTCTGGTCGGAGGATCCTCCCTTTTCAATGGAGGTTTGCGGGACTTTACTGTTTGTTCCGCTTACCTCCAAACAAGTTACAAATATCAAAACATCATTAAGTTTGACCTAAAGACATTTAATATATACGTTTGACCCGTTACGTGTTCGTAAATCCCTACTAATATTATAAATGCGAAAGTAACTCTGTCTGTCTGTCTGTTACGCTTTCACGCAAAAACTACTGAACGGATTTAGATCAAATTTGGTAGGTAGGTAGAAGAGACACTGGAATAACACATAGGCTACCTATAATTCCACTGCTGAGCACGGGTCTCTGCCCGCGCGATATAAACTGTAATCCACGCGGGCGAAGCCGCGGGCGGAAAGCTAGTATAGTATATTTGATCTATTTATATACCACGGAGCAGCCATCATAACATTGTTATTGATGGAGCGAACGCAACGCTTTGATTATTCAAAGTAACTAATGGAGCATGAATTGTTAATCGGCCGTTTAACTTAAAATGTTTTTTGTTGATTTAACCAAAACAAAACTCGATTTTATTCGACATTTCTGAAGTGGAAATTAAATAATTACGAGAAAAATGTAATTTACACTAATATAATAAAAAGATATAGTTTGTTATTTTTTGTTTCCTACCAACAAAATACATAACTACATAAACTAATCTCTAGAAGTACTGATCCGATCGCTAAACTTTTTCTCACCGATAGAAAGCTGCTTTTACATTTTACTTCGCTTGACATCTTATGTACGTAGTTAAAATTATAGTTATTTTGTGATTTTTTATGGAAATCTATTGTATTTTATAAAAAAATATAATAATTTATTTAAAGAGTATTTCCGATTTCTTAAGGATTAGAATCAATGAGAAATTGAAAGAACTTTGAGTTTTGCTGTAAATTAGTAGTAATGCAGAAGTACATCCTTTTAAATGATTTCCCAAATCGTCTAATAGTTGACAAAGGTAAAAAAAAAGATAAATGATACAGAAACTTTGTATTGAAGACGCAAAAACAAGCAAAACGGAATATCGTTTGATCTATAAATCATTTGAAGATAAAAAGGCAGAAAGATGTTTGTTTGACGTGTTTATGTTGATTTTGTTAAAATGAATACCGATATTTAAAATAATTACGAAATGTTTAAGAAAATACTCAAACAAAGCATCGTCGCTTACGTAGCGCTTTCGTAGCTGCGTAGCACTTTCGTAGCACTTTCGTAGCACTTTCGTAGCACTTTCGTAGCACATTCGTAGCACTTTCGTAGCACTTTCGTAGCAGCGTAGCACGAGCGTAGCCAATACAAAAGACATGATTTTGGTTGAGTTTACTTTCCTAGAAAAGTATTACTGAGATGTATTATAATTGGTTTTCTTTATCGTTTTATTTGAGGTCGGTGCAACACCTTTTTTCTTCCATTCTATCCTGTCACTCGTCACGCTATCACTAACTCCCTTTTCTTTCATATCACTTCTCACACAATCCATCCATCTTTTCTTTGGCCTCCCTCTCCCCCTCCATCCATCCACATCACATAGTCACAGGTTTATATTGTTCAAAAAAAGAATCCTAAAACGCCTTTCAATAAGTCACGAATAACAATTTTACTTAAAACAATTTGTCTTCCCCTTCTTACACCACATGATTGTATGCCAACCTCTTCAAAGCATAGTTATTGTATGTACAGTGGAAGAAGCCAGCTCTATGGTGGAGAGGGCACCGCGAGGTATTGACCCGCCGGCGGGTCGCGGCTAAATATATTGAGATCGATACGACAGGGTAGGTAGATACGTGATTTCATTTGATTTATACGTTGAATGTGGGGGATCGAGGATTGACGTAGTAATTTAAAGAGCCCGCTAAATAAACCGATAATAAAGCTAAATAAAAAATAATAAAACTAAATAAACCGGCCAAATGCGAGTCAGTTCCAAACTGTATCTACATAAAATAGGACATTAGGCGGCGGAAAAAATCAAAAAAGAGGTAAACACGAGACCCTATAACCAAGATTTTTTGGTACAGGACAGGTACAGTAAAAATAGCATAATCAGCCTTTTAATGTTCCCACTGCTGGGCCTCATACCTCCTCTCAAGGAGAGGTAATGGGCCGTAACTCACCACGCGGGCCCAGTGCGGGTTGGTGAATGTCACTTGTCTTCCAATTTTTAGTTCTAGGACATGCCGGTTTCCTCACAATGTTTTCCTTCACCGTTTTGAGAGCAGTGGTGATGAAATTAAATTACACAAATTGATGCGCCTGGCTGGGTTTAAACTCGCGACCTACAAACTCGTGAGTCGGGGTTGTTACCACTCGGCTACCACTGCTCTATTGGTACACTAAGGTTTCTCCGCATATTTTGCAATTCCGAGAGGAAATTTTCCATCCCAACCTTGTATTACAAAGTATAATACTCCCACCCCACCTGTATCACCGCGTATTCACCTCTTACAAGGTTCCACAACTCTGTAACTCCACCTCAACTTAATAACTTGTAAAGTTGGTGTTACTTTGTGGCTCTTGATTAATAGGTCACGTCATCTGCTTACAATGTGAGCTGAGCTTAACTTGTAGTACCTAAGTTTAAAATGAAGAATGTATTCGCAGCCATCTTTGTGTCCATACTGGCTTTAGTTAACAACTTTGTTTACGTGAAAGTTGGTTTATTAAAACTTGTTTATTTATTTAGAATTCAGGTAATAGTACTGTAGGATGTGTAAAAGGAACGTATGAATGATGTGTGAAATGAAGCGTAAGAGTGTGTGATTCAAAAAAGGAACGGTATGAAAGAGACAGAAAAAAGATGGCGACTTATGACTGAAGAGCGACAGACGACAGGAGAGAAGGTGAAGATGTAAAATAAGAAAAGGTGGAAAATAAAGTCAAGCAACTGCATCTTCAACAGTTTTATTTCCTCTTCCACTCTGCTGCAATCCCATAATACTACAGTACATTATGATATAAGTGTGTAATGTTAGTGATTACCGTTGAGGCAGTATTTAGACCCGAGCCATGGCGAGGGTCTTAAGAGAGCCGAGAACGGTAATCATTAATTACTCACGTGTATCATACGACGTTTTTCAATACACTTTGAAGAAAATAACTGTAAAACTAGTAAACTTTTGTGGCGGTAAAAATCTGTTTTCATATGCGCGCCCATTTGTTTTCTTTTCCTCGTGGGGGACGACCTGCGCCCATCCTGATACGATAGTGTAATAAAATTATGGCGGTGGAGAGGTTCAACAATAAGGTTTTAACCACATTATAGCACTAGTACGTAATGGTAATCAAAATGTCACAGTTTGGTAACAAGTGCCTTTATATACCTAAGTGCAGTGCAATAAGAGTCTCTTTATGAGCAAGTGTATTGAAAATCAAATTATAGCAAAGGCTCAGTCAATTATAGATAACACAAGTGATTAGAACAAAGTAGATATAGTGCGTGATGGAAGGGGATTCTTAAAGAGATCGTAGTTTTTGAGTTTATTCATCTATAATATAAAAATGAATCGCAAACTGTGTTGGTAAGCGCACAGCTGAACAACGCCTGGACCAATTTGGCCAATTCTTTTTTTATTGTTATTGTTATTGTGAGAAAAAAGTTCTTATGGAAAAAAAAATAGGATTGAGTAGAGTAGGGTAGAGTAGGGTAGAGTAGGGTAGAGTAGGGTAGAGTAGGGTAGAGTAGGGTAGAGTAGGGTAGAGTAGGGTAGAGTAGGGTAGAGTAGGGTAGAGTAGGGTAGAGTAGGGTAGAGTAGGGTATAGTAGGGTAGAGTTGGGTAGAGTTGGGTGGAGAAGGGAAGAGCGGGAGCGAAGCCGCGCGGGCAAAAGCTAGTTACAAATAAAAATACAAATCTTTTCTTTTTATAATATTAGTAGGTACAGATAAATGTTGATTGTTCATGAAACAACTAACGCTACTAGAACCTCTTGAATAAAATGATACATGTGTCATGTTTAATATTTTAGTGTGCCCTGTTCGAGTAAAACTGTAAAACTAAGATAAGGTAACCTTTCCTCAGGATTTATGAATCATATTTTTCAAAACTACAAGCTATTCTCAAATTATTCATGCCCTTACATTGTATTTCTTTCTCTGCGAAGTTACCTTTACATTTTTGCTGAGACCACAGAGTATCATTATTTGAAAAACGATAGAATAAGATAAAGAAAGAAGATTACACTGAAAGAGAAACTGTGTTTTATTATTGTTACAGCGAAAAAATTAATAAGTTATATTATCTACTCATTGACATATGTACCCTGCTCGCACCGAACTACAAAATTTTCGCCTTGGGGTTTGCCAAAGAGCTCTGGAGCGCAGCATTCTGGACGTAAAAAGAACAGACCACGTACCGGAAGATGTATCGTTGATAGGCCTCCTACAAAATGGACCGGTGACCTGGTAAGGGTTGCGAGAATCCGATGGAAGTGAGACGCAGAGGACGGTTCATTGTGGCGACATTTGGGGGAGGCCTATGTCCAGCAGTGGATGTCTTTCGGCTGAAATGACGATGATGATGTTGACACCCACACATGGCACATTCATATTAACATTCTCACCACCGGCTACATTTTTTATCCGTCTTTTCACAGCCAGACAGCTAGTACCCATAACACAAGCTCTGCTTAGCTTGGGACTGGACGGTGTTGTGTGGTGGTTGTGGAATATTATTATTATTATATAATATTAGTGTACCTTAAAGAATGGAGTAACTTCAAAGTAAATTCTATTTGAGGTACACACCAATTAATTATAATCTGTCACCCACTAATTATGAGAAAGCTCTTCAATCACAACGACATTCGATAATTCAAGGTATCCAGGCCATCTAGGTTACCTATGTCAGTATAATCTAGATTGATAGATAGTCCTATCGGCTTTTCAGGAGACAGATGTTCTGTTTCTTGCTGGAATCAATCAATCAACTCCGCCCATGGTAGTGTACTGCCGGACTTAGGCCTTAGAGGATGATCTTGTGGTATATTGATAGCTTGGTAGAGTACCTATTGTTACATTTTAGGTATATATGTATATATGTTGCTGTTTACACGGTTCAGATACAACATTGTGAACTATTTAAAAGGCTATTGCAGAGTGTGGAATTGTTAAGTCGTGGGAAAATATAGGTCAGAGTGTCTCGTCTTTTAAAAGGAAGGTTTGCACTTGTATTTTAAATTACATTTAATACTCTGTGTGTGTTTGTGCAGTTCAGTCACTCCTTCCTGCCGAGGGTAGACTGTTTTTATAACAGTTAGTTTTTTTTGCAAAAAATCCGGCGAGATTTGTGGATAAAATTCCGGCGAGATTTTATGGCGGCAAGGAGACAGCAATTATCGCAATCTAGCGTTTCTCACGGCTTGATTGCGGGGATAACTTTCCTCTTAGAAGGGTGGCTAGAGAGACGCTACTGCGTTCTCACTTTCTACGTGGACCAATGGTGCCTCTCATGCATGAGGTAGTGGGTTCGAAATTGGGCAAGTACCAATGTGAATTTTACAATGTATATCTACTTTTCAGAGCAATGGTGGCTGAGAGGTTAAAGCCCTGACTTATAATAATAATAATAATAAAGAAAACAAACATGCATATATAATTGATGTAGCAGTCCCAAACACTAATAACATACAAAAAACTATCACGGAAAAAATTAGGAAGTACACAGAATTACAAGAGGAAATCACCAGAGTATGGAAAATGAATAGAGTTACAATAGTCCCAATAATAATATCAACAACAGGTGTTATTCCAAAACAAATATTTAATAGTTTTAGTGTTCTAAATCTATCAAAATACACATATCTAACACTACAAAAAGCGGCAATTTTGAACACGTGTCGTATAGTTAGAAAATTTTTACAACTGGACTTAGATAATAACTTAAATCCAGCACAAAGTCTTTTACCAGCTTAAACTCAATTATTAGGATCTCACCTTGGTTCAAACCCGTGAGATTTCTATAGAACACCAGGTATTGGCCTGAGAAAAATTACCCAAAAAACCATAATAATAATAAATCATTTATTATCAGGCATCTTGGCCCATAGATATATACCTTACAGACTAACATACATATAGAATAAGTACAAGTTGTCGTTAGTAAATAAGACTTAAATCTATGTTAGTAACACTTCACATTGCACTCAGTTCACTTCGTGCTGTTCTGTGGCACCTGTCCGCGGAAGCGACGGAACACCACGCCCTGCGGCCAAAAGTCTTCCTTCAACACGAGGGGCAGAAAAGTGTTCGGGACTCGCACCACGAACGCCTTGAAGTTGACGTTACGGTGCGACTCCAGCAACTGCACCCTCAGTGTGTACTTCAACTTTTGACGCACATACTCGACGATGTCCTCCACCTTTGTGGTGTAATGCAGGCGGGAGATATACACCGGCGTGTTCGGCTGAGCGGCACGCACACTCGCACTAGGAGGAACTGGTGCTTTGCCGCAGAGGTTCCGGTTGGCTTGCTTTCGGCGCTTCTTCTTTTGCACCGTAACAAAGCCATCTTCGTTACCAGCCTTATACATTGCCTTATCAGGCAAAGGCTTCGATATAAAAGCGGCAGAGGCGCTCGCGGTGACGCTAGTGAAATCCCGATGATGCGGATTCACTGGAGCTACGTGTACAGGCAGCGGGGCGGGGCGAAGGGGTCGGGCGGCGGCACATGGAGGAGCCACGGTGATCGGCACGGAGTTGCGGGGCGCCCGGGGTGAGCACTCTGCAATCTCAGCAAACGACGGACGTACTGGCGACGAAACTGCTGACACGGAGTTTTGCGACAATAAATCGAGGCTAGCTCCATGACGCATGCTTACATTAGACGCATCGACTGATGACCTAGTTACCGCCGCTGCGTTGCGAAATTCACCAAACTCTTGGCGTAAATCGGCGACGGTTTTCTGGGATGCGTCTAACTTCGCTTGTACATCCGCAAGACTGGCCTTCAGAAAAACAATGTCCTTCAAAAGGCTAGTGACGTCGACGTGGTCGAAGGTGACTGGAGGAAGCTTGTGCAGCTCCTTCGCCACAAACGTGGGCACGTCGTCAGGGTCGGTCTCCTTGAACAGCGTGATAATATCTTGCAGGCTTTTCTTAGTCCCGTCACGCCGGCGGGATGGCATCTGGTCGCGCTTATTCAGCACACTGAACAGCAACAGCTTCGCAGCAGCTATGTCCTCCTCGCTGAAGTTCGTTGCGCAGATCTGGACTGCGGACACTTCGTCCATAACATCCAGCTTCTGCTGCAGGAACGCCAACAGCTCGTTCGCCACAAGATTTTCAGTCATGACGAGTACTTACTAGCGACAGCTTGCGCTGCGCTAATCGGTATAATTATAACGTAAATAACACGTCCGCATCGGAACACAGCACAAGCGAGACTGACTGACTTATGAGTTGTAGGTCGTGGGTTCAAACACACACAGGCGCATTACTTAGTAATTTATTTCATCACCACTGCTCTCAAAACGGTGAATGAAAACATCGTGAAGAAACCGACATGTCCTAGAACCAAAAGTTCGAAGACATTCGACATCCACCAACCCGTACTAGATGGAAGAGACGCCCGGGTGTCGCCACTGTGCGGAACGCCCGGAGGACACGGTGGAGCACACAGTCGAGGTGTGCCCTGCCTGGGCGGAGCATTGCCATGCCCTCGTGGGGGCGATCGGTGGCAGAGACCTCTCGCGCTGGGATTTGGTTGAAGCCGTGGTCCGGAGCGAGGAGGAATGGCAGGCCTCCTTCTGCGAAGCAGTAATGCTAGCAAAGGAGGAGGCCGACCGTATCAGGCAACGGCGCCCTCACCGCCGCTGCCGGGATTCCGATCCCGATTTCCGACCACCGTAGACGCGGGCTCGCGGACGACGAGCCATTTGTCCGAACGTCCGGTAACTGTCCGGACCGAGCCCGCGTGTCAAGAAGTTGTCAGCAACAGCAGGGGCCCAGGCTGGGTCGAAGCCTACCGGGGCCAGGGCTATCCGAAAGGAAGCTCGAGCCTTGATTTGAAGGCTAGAAGGAACGGGGTGGGTTTTTAGTCAGTAAGAGTCTGACACTATCTCCCGCTCTACCCAAGAGCGGGGCTTATCATAAGATGATTTTTTCCCACCGTAAAAAAAAGAAGAAAAAAACCGCACTAGATCCGCGTGGTGGATTACGGCCCATTCCCTCTCCTAGAGAGGAGGCCTGAGTCTTAATAGTGGGAACGTTAAGAAAGGCAGATGATGATATCTACTTTTCTAAGTTTATTAGGACAGGGTCTCAGCTGTGCCTAGGAAAGCATGTGAGGCCGTGGGTGCTGGTTGTCACTCGTAGATCTTTGACAGTGTACTAACCACAGAGAGATGCCAGAAAGTCTGACTATTAGCCTATCCCAAGAGTATCGTATTCCTAAATCTGGGTTGTGGAGGTCTGATAGGCAGTCACTCCATGTAAAAGAGTATTCAGTCTCATCAGGTGAGACAGGAATCCGACCCCAAGCTAGTTGAGATAAAACCTTTTTATTTAAAAAATAACCGACTTCACTAAAAAATTGAATTGAATTTGAGGAGTTCCCTCGATTTCGCCAAGATTCCATCATCAGATCGCAACTTGGTGACTATGGAAGCATTTGGGAAGTATACCCTTTCCAACAAAAAAAATATTTTTCACATCGGTTGGCAAGCGATGAAGTTATGCGCGAACAAACATAAAAAAAAGCATATAAACATCCGAATTGAGAACCTCCTCCTTTTTTAGAAGTCGGTTAAAAAGGCGAGGGAGATGATAAATATCTTTCTCAACATTTTTATCTCTCACATAGGTGAAGACGCTAGCAGATACTAGCAAACAATAAATCGTACATTATCTACAACTAACTCCTTAACAAATACATAACCAATAAGCAATATATTATTCTTTTATCTTCAACATTATTCCTTTTGAGTCCCAAATCGTATTATAGTCGTCCAATTGTATTCGCGACAGCATATAAAGTTACTATTTCTAGTATAACTTGACCGGTCAATATGCGTGAAGAATTTACAATCCGAGGTCAGCGTATGCTGGAGATTACGGCTTGGTATTACTTGGCCGATTGTACGTATTTATAAAAGATTTGGTTCGAGTATTGAGTAGGACTTGTAATAATATAGTGTGTCATTGTGTACTAGACGGTCAATGAGTAGTAGTTGAGATTTGTAAAGGTTATCTTTTTATACAAGCTGAGTAAACACTTTCAAATATCTTTAAGCTGGATTTGGGTTGATGAAAGTTTTGTTCTCGTATTTCTTGAGATGTTAAGGAAATTTGTTTCGATTCGGCACGGTTGACGCAGTGTCTAATTTTTTTCCATCTAGTGACATCTCCCGCACTTGGAGGGAGCGTGAGGGTGAGTCAGACTTTTACTGAATAAAAACTCACTTCTGTTCCTTCGTTGCCTTTCATACCAGGGCCGAATCTTCTTTTCAGACCCTTGGTCCCAGTAGGCTTCGACCCTCTTGATCCCCTACAGTTTTCTGACTTCTCCTGGAGGCGCGCGTAGAACACTACGTGCCATTGATGTCTTAGGATCGGCTGGACGGCTACAAGACATTCGGACGGAGAGCTACCCATTACTCGCCGGGAAATCGGACTCGGGATCCCGGTGGCTGGGCGTGAAGGCCTCTCCCTCAAGCGTGTTTATGCGGCCTCTATTTCTGAAGCGACCGCCTGCCACTCCTCATCGCTTAGGACTATGAGCTGTACCAAGGACCGGCACGAGTGATCGTTGCCCTCGATCCACGAGGACACGGTGGTGCTCGGCCCAAGCGGCACACAACTCTACTGTGTGCTCCATCGTGTCCTCCGGGCGGTCCACACAGAGGTAGCATCAGGCCGTTACTCCCGCATGAATACGGTGCAGGAATCTCCCAAACTGACCATGTCCGGTGAGAACCTGCGTCATGCGGAAGGTAAGGATGTCATGAGGTCTTTCCAGCCACTCCTGAAAGAGAGAACTTACCGCCATAATTATGGCGTGCCCAGAGCAATTGGCTGCTGCGCTGCGTGGCCCAGGTTCGAGTCCTAATCAGAACAAATATTTGCATGAGCTACAGAGAGTGGTTTCAGGACAAGGTGTCTAGCGCAGGTGAGTATACGAATACATGTTTGTGACTATACCCACGATTCAGGAGTAATTCCAAGTGGGCGACATCGATGTTTTTTACTCTTATAAGCAAAAACTGCCGAATGGATTGCGATGAAATATGGTAAACGCGTAGACCATGTCTCGGAAGCTATTCCAGGATGATAACATAGAATATTTTTTTATCCCGGGAGTTCATTTCCTTGGGATAATTTTCTACTATTACGCGGACGAAGCCACGAACAGCAGGCTAGCAAATAATAAAATGATAAATGGGACTGAATTCAGTCATCATTGAATTATTCGCAATCCAGTAAAAGGGCTTTAGAATATAATTACTATCAACCTATAAAGGTGGTAGGTACAATAAAACTGTCATCATATTTTCTTATAATCATAATTCGTTGGCATTCGCCCGAACTCGCCCGAACTCGTCCGACTTGAAGTCGTAAAAGTGGCGTTGTTTTACGAGCGCCACGCCGGCTGCAATTACTTTGTGGTATTTTGATTCGGAGTGTTCCCACAAAATGTAGAACCAGCAAAGCTAGAAGGTAAAATTAATCTCGGGGCAAAAAATTGGAGAATAGATTGATGGAAAGAGTAACCATGAAGTTTCTTGTAAATGGTTATTATTATTACATAGCTACATTGTGCTAGCGTGACGGGTGACAGGACAGAATGGAGGAAAAAAACGTGTTGCGTTGACCCTAAATTAAACGGGACAAGGGCAGGAAGATGATGATGATCTACATTGTGCTCACATATTAGAAGCGACAAGAAATATGTAAGCAACCAACATTTGTGTAACTCATAACACGATTTGAAAGAGTGTCCATAAAGTTTCTTGCACGTTCTTCTCCATAGAGATCTACGCTTTGGAACGTGTAATTTAGCTTCACTTTTTTGTCGATTGACCAACATATTGACAGTTGAAAAGTGCCTGTAATTTGGCCTATTTGCAATAAACGTTTCTGATTTCTTGCTAGTTTTTCTCCATGGGAATCGACCAATTAGAACCGTGCCCTAGCATCTAACGTCTTGTAAGTGCTTATGTAGGTCTATGTCAAATAAAATCATTTAATGGTTTCCTACGTTTATGAAATTTTAATGTAACTTTTATGTCGCTGTTCTCACCACACGTGTTTAATGTACGGTAAATGTGATAAGCATTAGTGAAATCAGCTCCTCCCTACAGTTCCTACGACTGGGACTCGGGCCTCCTCTCTAGAAGAGGGAATAGACCGTAATCTACGCGGGCCCTGTGCGGGTTGGTTGATGGTCACATGTCTTGGAGGCTTCGGTTATTTTTAGATATCCTTACTAATATTATAAAAGCGAAAGTGAGTTTGTTTGTTTGTTTGTTTGTTACGTCTTAACGCCTAAATGGCAAAACCGATTTTGATGAAACTTGGTATACGGATAGACCATGTCCTGGAATAGGACATAGGATTCTTTTTGTCCCTGAAGTATGTTCCCTTGGGATAATTTTTTACTATCACGCGGGCGAAGCCGCTGGGAGCAGCTAGTTTATGATAAAGTCACTATGTCTGTATGTAGGTACCTACAAAAGCAGTGGAAGTGCCTTGAAGCGTGGGAAATCATTAATAACTTCTCCCACGATGGGTAGAGTGTGAGGGTTATACCTATCAGACTTTTACTCGCTCGTGTACCATTACTTGCCCTTTACGCTCCAGGACCACGGTGGCTCTTCAATCTTTCATAACTTTTCATCAACCAAAATCGAGGACAATAATTCATCGAAAAATCCTCGTATCAGGGGGTCTACTCGCTTTCTCTGAAAAACGAAGTTTCGATTGAAATTTCGCGTGTTTCCTACCACGGTTCCTTTCGTTCCCGAAATTTTGCACGAACGAAAATTGTTTGACGTACCGAATCTCTAAAGCTACTCTAATTAGTTATGTTTCGAAAAACAAATATCATTATGAGAGAGGATTGTTTACAATTTTAACGTCAAATGAATATCGTTCGTTCGAAAGTTTCGTTTCGGAGAAAGCGAGTAGACCCCCAGTATTGTTTTGCAGATTCAAAAGTAAACATTTTGCACTTTTATCCACAGTAGGATATGAAATCTGCTATAAAATTCTGCTGATCTTAGGAAAACAACCCTACCTGGTTTTCTTTGCCATGGGCTTAACAAAATACCCACATAGCATATTTAAAGCTCTGATAACTAAAGGAAAACAACGGAAATTCTTTTATTATTACTTATGGAATCTGAGCTTTATTGAAAATCAAAGGATTTTTATAGCTATTGGTAGAACAATGAGTTCTTCGCAAGACAGAAATATTTTATTTTTATGTTCGTTTGATGGTAAAATGGAAAAATAATTCCATGACTGCCTTCGGTTGGGTTAGGGAAAACAGAAGGAATATTGCGAAAGATTTATTGACTTAAATGGGATGATGTTGTGATAGGAGCTCTATGCTGATCCTGAATGACATATTGCTTATTGACTGCCACAAGGCATTGGTACTCGTATATACGGATTTATCGCCAATATTGGTTTCTTTTTGTGGAAACTAAGTTACCTTCAGATCTAGCCCAAATAGTAAATAGGGTGTATTGTTAATAGTTTTAGTTTTGTTTTTTGGTTTCATTTGTCTATCCAAAGAGTATCGTATTACCCAGTTACTGGGTTGTGCAGGTCTGATTTATTTATTGTATATATTATGCTTATGTATAGGATGTTGTGCACGTATCTGTTTAGTATATTGTAAGTTTTAATTTATGTGCTTAATTAGATTATTACTAGCTTTTGCCCGCGCGGCTTCGCTTCCGCTCTTCCCTACTCTACCCTACTATACCCAACTCTACCCTACTCTACACTACTCTACCCTACTCTACTCTACTCTACCCTACTCTACCCTACTCCACCCTACTCCACCCTACTCTACCCTACTCTACCCTACTCTACAGTATCCTATGTCCGTCACCTGGCTCTAAGCTACCTACCCACCAATTTTCAGCCATATCGGTACAGCCATTCTTGAGTTATAAATAGTGTAACTAACACGACTTTCTTTTATATATATTGATGGATTTTCTTTGTTCTACGTTGAAGATTCCTCAAATGAGATTTTCATTGTCCATTGTGTGGTTTGCTGTAAGAAAACCCAGTTGTGGGTTAAGCTCGTCAATGTACATCAACTGTACTTTTTTTTTTAAACTGTTTGTATAAATTGTTTGTGTTCAATAAAGAATAAAAGAATAGGCAGTCGTAAGCTAGATTGGAAGCTGACCAAAGCTGCTGGCTGTTGAAAGGCTTGGAAGAAGGTGGAGTTTTAACTGTCTAATGACGCCTTCAAATTAGTTGCAAAGTGCCGCGCGACGGCAGCGCGTGGTATAACAAACCAGCGCGGCTCTTTGCAGCTAATTTGAAGCCGCCCTAAGTGTATCTGTGTCTGTCAAATGTAGAGATGTGCCGTTGCCGGCAATATGGGAATATTGCTGGCAATATTGCCACCAAAATTCATACATCGGGCAATATTCCCGGCAATATTCCCTCCGATATGTCCACTTCACGGCAATATTGCCGGCAATGGCACATCTCTAGTCAAATGTATGACGGTTTATATTTAGTTATTTTTCATTAAAAGATGACTTTTTAGGTTTTTTATTTATGAACTGAATAACTGCAAAAAGCAAGTATTTTTGTTGTTATAATTGTGTACAGGTTTTTGATAGAAACACGATTTTACGTTACTGCGTTAAGTAACTTATGTGCAGATATTATATTTTCTTAATTTGAATTAAAACTAATAGTTTTGTAGCCATAAAATAATTTAAAATACACTTCATACTGTTTTCTTGTAAGAAAGCATAAGTAATCCGAGTCTAATCCCAAAATTAATTACGAAAGACAAATTGAATATAAATTCACAAGATAATTCACTCTCAAACTGAAAACCTATTCGTGTCTAAATCGAATGTAATCTTAACTTCAACGATTTCAGTAATCAAATTAATCTAAGCTATCATTAGACCAGCTTCGAATTAATTCGAATTACGATCATTTGAGTGTTTATCGCCAAGTGATTAAATATAGAATCAGTTGATGCCATTAGTCGATCTGGTTAGTTGCAAGTATCGATATAATTGATATTTTTCTTTTTTAGAACGTTACCCCGCACTAGAAATTTCTTTTTTACCGTAGGTGTTGTATTATACAGCATTCTGGCTATAAACTATTCATTTGACTGGCCTGTTGGTCTAGTGATTAGTGGCCCTGACTGCTAAGCCGGAGGTCGTGGGTTCGATTCCCACCCAGGATAAATGTTTATGTGATGAGTATGATCATTCGTTTTGTGTCTGGGTGTTATTTATCTATGATATGTATGTATTCAGAAATATATAAGTATGTTTATCAGTTGTCTAATACCCATAACACAAGCTCTGCTTAGCTTGGGACTAGACGGCGCCGGCGTTGTGTGATAGTTGTAGAATATTATTATATTCTGGAGTACTTACATATTGTACGGCTCGCCAACAGAGTGACACATATAAAGGGTTATTTCTAAAACACTGGCATCCTCTCAGGTTTATATTACTAACACTATAAACAACAACTTTTGTTCTATGACTTTAAAAAAATTATTATATTTTAGTTCATCAGATCTTCATAGAAAATAAAAAATATAAAAATTGGACGTACTAAATATTACGAAGTATATGCGAAGCAAGCTGTAGTACAATATTTGAGGGGAGCGGGGATCGAATCGAGCAGCGGAGGTGCTTGATGTGCTTGCATCGTGTCGTATACACTTAGAGATACAGAGTTGAAATGTGTTGAAATTTATTTTTTCTATTTATTTATTACTAGCTTTTACCCGCGGCTTCGCCCGCGTTATTTTATTTTTTAAATTAGGCTATGTCCGTCTCCAGGGTCCCAACTATCTCTGTACTAAAATTTGGTTTTGCGATTTAGGCGTGAAGACGTAACAAACAAACAAATAAACAAACAAACTCACTTTCGCTATTATAATATTAATAAAGATTTACCATTTATGTACATTCTCAATAAGGTTCAGTTGAAAACCAATGTCAGGTAAATACAACGTACGAGTAGTTGTCTGGCATTTTTGCTGAACTGGACCTAGCCAACTGGGCGGTGTGTCTCGACACACAATGTTAGTTTTCTTTTTTTTAATCTAATTGTCTACATGTGGTTTCTACATTGTGTATGTCCATGTGTGCCATCCTTACTAATATTATAAAAGCGAAAGTGAGTTTGTTTGTTTGTTACGTCTTCACGTCTAAATGGCAAAACTGATTTTGGTGAAACTTGGTACACGGACAGACCATTTCCTGGAATAGGACAGGATACTTTTTATCCCGAAAATATGTTCCCTTGGGATAATTTTTTGCTGGGAGCAGCTAGTATAAAATATTTTTCTTCCATAGCCCTTCCCCCTTAATCGTAGCAGACTCGTATTCATGCCCAGTTCTCAACCAGCTGCATATTAACGTACTTAGATTTTTGAATTATTTCTGTACGATCTTTACCGGGTCCTTAGCACCAAAAGTGTTAAAGATATTCTGACCCTCGCGTTAGAAGGAATTTTAGAGATCGCGTGTCCATTGTAAGACGACACAGCGTAATACTACAAATGTTTCGATGTCACCTAATTTCCAGTAGGAGACATTTTGAGGTCTAAAATATGCAACGAAATTCACGTCTACCCTGCTACTGAATACGAGTAGCGGTGAAGTTTGCGGTCAGCCGAGCGATCCCCGGATTTGCGTACAAAGAGCAATGGGTAGCTCACCGTCCGGCCGTCCAGTAAACTAGACTCGGAGTAACTGACGGTGCGTAGTATTCTCGCATACCTCAAAGAAATGTCAACAAAACCGTAGGGCCGTATAGGGCTCGCTACGGCCACGGAATTTCTGAAAAGGAAACCTGTAGTCCTAGAACGCAAGGGGTAACTGAAAGACGAAGGTGTGGTTTTAGACAATACAATTTTGACCTCTCACTCCACCATAGAGCGAGAGAAGTATTGGGCCGATTTCCCACCTCAAAAAAAATTGTATATTTGAATCCTGAATATAGTTTGTTCAGAATCAGTTACTAAATCGATTCCATTTTTACACAATATTTTTCTCAAAAAATTGTTAAATTTGAGATGACAATTTGAGATGAGCGCTCGCGCGTGGTGACCATGTATTTTTACGGACAACCAGGTAACATAAGCAAGCTTATAACTTTGTGATTTTTCATGGTACGGTTACGAAATTTTGTACATAGATTCTTTACATAAAAATACTAGCCAGGTGTTTCGGGTTTCGCATATACTAATAATAATGATGTATATTGTGGCTTCAAAATTCCAACGTCCAACGTTCACAAGATACTTACTCTAATACAACTAGCATTCACATTCAAAACCATCCTCTTGCACATTTCCCACACACCACATTCACCGCTATCCTCATACATATTCCATTCATATTTTGACTGCATTTTTTGTCTCTTCTTTAAAGGTTAATTTATATTTCTCTGCGGTTGTCTAACGGAAACCATTTATACTTTTAAACTTGTGTTAGGCTGATAAGTGGGGCTTGGTGACCTGTAGCCCCTGCTGAAAACTACAACAGGCTTCTCCGAAACCTGGAACAGGCACCAGCTCTCACAATGCTTTAATGCTACAAAACTTTTAAGTGCAACATAACCATTGTGAGAGAAAAAAAATTATATTTATTTTAATTTTGTATATTTAAATTTCAAGATTAGCATTCGGTATTAAAGTTACTTTTGTATCCGACAATGAAAACGCGCAAGCTTACCCTTAACTAACCCATGCGTCTTAATTTTAAGACAAAGCACACATCGGCCGGTCCTTTACAACTTAATAGGGCGTACAGTATGTTAATAGGGCTATTGTGGGTTGATGTGTCCCACGCCTAGATGACCGTGCGGTCGAGACTTGTGAGAGACGGTTGGGAGGTGAGAGAACGAGGTGTTTGTGGTAGCTTCAGTGTTTGTGATAAGAGATATTATGGTTTGGGTAAAGAAAATAGAAGCTCAATTCTCTTTTTAACGGACTTCTAAAAAAGGATGAGGTTCTCAATTCGGATGTTTGTATTTTTATTTTATGTTTGTTCGCGCATAACTTCATCGCTTGCCAACCGATGTGAAAAATATTTTTTTTTGTTGGCAAAGGTATACTTCCCAAAATTAAATGGTCTCGTAGTCACCAAGTTGGGATCTGATGTTGGAATCTTGGCGAAATCGAGGGAACTCCTCAAATTCAATTTTTTTAGTGAAGTCGGTTATTTTGTTTTATGATAATGTCATGGTCAAAGCGTACGTAATATAGTAGTGTGTGAAATGAGGAACTTCATTAAGTGCAGAGAATTTCTGGGAGATGAGTTCCTGTTAATATGCTGCTACATTCCTTCTTATATACACCGCTAAATTTTGATCGTTTTAATCCTGTGGAGTGTCGATCCGGTACATGAAACGATACGATAAAATAAAAAAATAAAACACTTTTTTTTAACTCGTATTAATTTACGCATGTACGAAATTAATTTCTTTAAGAAAACGTCAGCTGGGCGAGTCCAATGACCTGTAGGTAGTTAGTAGCTACCTTACCTTACCTTAGTGCCGACTACTACCTACAGGTCATTGGACTAGCTCAGCTGACGTTCCATGTACCAGATTAAAAAGATCAAAATTTAGCGTTGCATAAAGGCGAAATTTCATACTCATAGTAAGGTTCAGTTTAAAACCAGCGTCAGCCACCTGTTTCGTAGTAGCTGGCATTATGCTGAACTAGACCTATTTGGCCATTGATTAATATGTACCTACTACGCACTAGATTAGGCGTGACAAACCCTCACTTCAGTCGACTCAGGTGTAATGAAGACTGTACACCTTGAACATTACACTATGTTGAACGAAACGCGTAATTGCCATGACATTCATGGTGCTTAAAACATTTTGGTGGCGAAAAAAGTATCTTCTAAAAGCTATTTTAGCGCTGCATGTTTTAATAGTTCTGTTAAACTGGCCTGTTGGTCTAGTGGTTAGTGACCCTGACTGCTATGCCGGAGTTCATGGCTTCGATTCCCACCCAGGACAAATGTATATAATATTTCTTCTGTGTCTGGGTGTAATTTATCTATATTATGTATGTATTTAGAAATATATAAGTATGTTCATCAGTTGTCTAGTACCCATAACACAAGCTCTGCTTAGCTTGAGACTAGACGGCGTTGTGTGATAGTTGTGGAATATTATTATTATATTTGTAATGAAATGACATTTCATTAATTCAAATTTGCCGCGCTTCGCGCGTTGAAGTTGTCAATGGAATTTATGTTCTGTGGAACGGGGTGACGTGTGATTGAATGGCAGATGATGTTTAGATTATTTTGCATATTTTATTGTTAAAAATTCTATTGTAAGGAGATAAAATAAAGGGATATAATTGAGGAGGCGATATTAGTAAACTTTAAATGTCGTTTCTTTGATTTTCAGGTAAGTTATAGGTGTAATGGTCAAAGTTAAACGTTGTAATATAGTAAAGACGTATTAAATAAATAAAACTTTGATTTTCAGAGAAAGAATTTGTGGTTTATTTGGAAAATCCTCAATAACATATCTTATATATTTATGTTTATTATATGTACTAACACCAGTTTACAAGTTGTGTCTTTACTAAAAATAACGCATTGGATTTTCTGAAATAAAATTATTATTATTAAACGACATAATGCCAATGTAGCGCTGCAGCGAACTTTTGTTTTAACAAAATTATTTCCATGAAAGGGCTTGTCCATCACTAGAAAATAAGTCGATGTATTTGGCGCATCCGTGAAGTTACCCATTCGCTCCAAGTCAATAGTTTCCAAGAATCGAGCCAATACGTGACGTAGGTAAATAGAAACTTGAAAATGAACCATAAAACTTTAATCAAACTACAAAACATTCTTTTAAAAAATAACCCAGAAACAATCTCCCATGTACCTACCTCTTTGTTGCGCTGTCGAAGTTGCAATTAGTTAACTTTGTCAACGTTACATTACTTTGTGGTTCGTTCTGTTTGTTACTTCGTTGAGTTGGGATTAAATGATTTTGTAGATTGAAAAGTTTCAGGTAGATTGGTGGGTGAAGGTGAGAATATAATTGTAGGCTAGTAAAAATTCTTGGAGTCTACAAAAAGGTCCTGCAAGATTATTAGAATTTACACAAACGGGCGAGATTCATTTCCTTCATCGTCGTCATTCGTCTCCTGAGTCTTTATTTCAATGTATTTGGGGTTTGTATTAACTTAATTTTTACGATATTTCATAATTTTCTCACAATATATGCTCCATACTTTCTTTGCTTTTGCGTCAAGTATTCTATAATTGTAAATTCTAAACTACTACCGTGAGGTCCAACTCCATATTACTAGTCGACAGCGATACGGAAGAAATTTGTGGCGTAACAAATAACAACAGATTTATTGTAATCAGATTTATTCCTAAACCTGTGCTATAAGACCTTACTTTATGTAATTTTTCAGGATTCTGGGTCAACCCCTATGAATTATCCTCTGTCTAGTGGTCGAGGCGTACCTGTCAGACAGGTACATTGTCTACCCCGGTCACCAGGGAGACTGGAATCATCGAGAGATGTCGTGCGGTGTTCCGCAGGGGTCGGTTCTAGGCCCACCCTTGTGGAACATCGGCTGCGATTACGTGCTGCGCGGCGACTTCCCTGACGGGGTCAGCGTGGTTTGCTACGCAGACGACACGCTGATCCTAGCGCAGGGAGAGTCGCACCAGGCGGCGGTCGCTCTAGCGACACGCGGGGTTGCGATAGCCGTTGGTAGGATCCAGGAGTTGGGACTCGAGGTGGCGCTGCATAAATCCGAGGCAATGTGCTTCCACGGCCCTCGGAACGCGCCACCATCGGACTCCCAGCTTACAGTAGGAGGAGTTCGCATCGGCGTCGGGTCGACGATGAAGTATCTGGGACTCGTCCTCGACAGCCGGTGGAATTTCGTAGAACATTTCCGACGTCTGGCTCCCAAGCTTCTCCGGGCTGGGGCTGCTCTCAAGCGGCTCCTGCTCAACCTTGGGGGTCCAGACGCCTCCTGCCGGAGGCTCTACGCGGGGATCGTTCGGTCCATGGCCCTCTACGGGGCGCCGGTGTGGGCGCCGTCGCTCGCAAAGCGACCGGCGTCCATACTGAACGCCTGCCAGAGGGTCATGGCAATACGGATGGTGCGGGGTTACCGCACGATCTCCCGCGAAGCGGCGAGCCTTCTGGCTGGCCTACCACCGTGGGATCTGGAGGCAACAGTCCTTGCACACATGCACGACATGCGCGTGGAGATGCAACGCCGGGGTAAAAGTCCACTGCCGCAACATGTCAAGGCATGGCGGACAGAGCTCCGGCGGGATCTCATGGTGAAATGGCGTCAACGGCTATCGCAACCCAGTGCTGGGCACGCCACGATTATGGCGGTAAGTCCCCTCTTTGAGGAGTGGCTGGAAAGACCTCACGGCGTCCTTACCTTCCGCATGACGCAGGTCCTCACCGGACATGGCAAGTTCGGGAGGTTCCTGCATCGGATTCAAGCGGAAGAGACGCCCGGGTGTCGCCACTGTGCGCAACGCCCGGAGGACACGGTGGAGCACACCGTCGAGGTGTGCCCTGCCTGGGCGGAGCATCGCCGTGCCCTCGTGGGGGCGATCGGCGGCGGAGACCTCTCGCGCCGGGCCCTGGTCGAGGCCATGGTCCGGAGCGAGGAGGAATGGCAGGCGGTCGCCTCCTTCTGCGAAGCAGTAATGCTTGCAAAGGAGGAGGCCGACCGCATCAGGCAACGGCGCCCTCGCCGCCGTCGCCGGGATTCCGATCCCGATTTCCGGCCACCGTAGACGCAGGCTCGCGGACGGCGAGCTATGGGTAGCTCGCTGTCCGATCGTCCGGTAATGGACCGAGTCTAAGACGTCGACGGCGCGCACTGTTCCCGCGCGCCTCAAGGAGTTGTCAGCAGCAGGAGGGGCCCAGCTGGGTCGAAGCCTACTGGGGACAGGGTTGTCCGAAAGGGAGCTCGTGCCCCGGTATGAAGGCTAGAAGGAACGGCGCGGGGTTTTTAGTCAGTAAGAGTCTGATACTGTCTCCCGCTCCACCCAAGAGCGGGTTTCGTCAAAGATGATTTTCCCCGTCGAGAAAAAAAAAAAAAACCCCTATGAATTATAATACCCTTGAGAGGGGCGAAATATGCGTTTTTTGCCACAGAAGTTTCATTTTTTTCATAGCTTCAAGGGACCACAGATATTTTGATTTCAATATGATACCTCCACGCATTACCGAGATAAAGAGTATTGACAGACAAACAAACGAACAACAAAGTGATTCCGTAAGGGTTTCATTTTTTCCTTTTGAGGTGTGGTACCCTAAAAACATTCTCTCGTAAACTCTTGTTTCTTTGCTCTTCGTCAACCAAATCACCGAACAGAAGACACGAGAAACAAGTGAATACAGCACAAAATAATTCACAATAACAGTCCAGATTTTGTTAAATACATCTAACAATACCGATCACTTAGTGAGGGAAGCGTCTACAATACATAAATTACTCGTCGCCGGATATCCTCCTTGCCTCCCGCTCCCCGCACCGCGCACCCCGCTCCTCGCACCGCTGGAGGATGTTCTTTCAATTAGAGCCCCTGACTTATAGCGCCGACAGCAAGATGGCTGCTGAGGATTTTACAATTACCAAGCAGAATTGATAAGAGAGATTTATTAGTTATATACCCTGGCTTTGTTTGGAAGAAATTGGTTAGAGATTAAGAAAACTGGTGTAGTTAACATCCTATTGAAGCAAAGAACAGCAATGGCTGTAGGTGCGAGCCCGACAGTAGGGTCATAGGTCGTGGGATCGAAGTCTTAGTGACTTCAAATGGCAATTTTTAGGATACCACAGCTTGCACACAACGCCATCTAGTAACAAACTAAGCAGAGCTTATGCTATGAGTACTAGACAGTTGATAAAAATACTTCTTCAGATACCGTCAATTAGAGACACAATAGAAAGACGCGAACGCCGGCGTTCACTTGGGGTTTATTGAACTAAGTATATTTCTGAACACATCGAGCTCTTACCACCGACTTATCGTAAGCGACGTCTTTTTAAAAATGCATTTTAGATTTTATGGTCTAAAATTTAAGATACAAAATAGAAAGTCGCGCTGTAAGGACCCTTCAACAGCACAACTCGACTGCCTGTTACCAATGTAATTTATGGAATAAGTAAACAATATATCGAATGCGGGCTATGATTTAGTTCATAAGTTTGCATTTTCAAAGGATGTCGCTTGCGACTAATCGGCGGTAATGACTCGTCCTATCTATATTATTATAGATAAATTACACCCAGACCTAGAATAAAATGAATTGATTTAACCCTAAGTAAACGCCAGCGTTCGCTGTCTCGTTATCTTTCTATTGTGTCTCTAATTATGATATTCGAAAGGTTCAATGACTGTGCTCATCAGACAAACGTTTGTTTTGAGTAGGAACCGTACCCACGACCCCTGACAGCAGGGCCACTGACTAAGGGTGTTTTTAATATCGTGCAAATTCATCACGCATGCGGGTGCAGAAAATTTCAAAATGGACAAAAACGCATCCCGCGTGTGTATTCTAACAATAAATACTTGTATGGAATAGACATTTGCAGTGGTTACAAGTGCGGGTAACCACCGCAAATTATATATATTCAAAATTCAAAACACCTTTAGATCAACAGGCCAGTCACTACTCTACTTCGTATTATTTATTTTCGTCACTAATGATCTCGTTTTTAGCGATAAGACCGCCCATTATCGAAAATTATCCTTGTTTCCTCCATTTATCTTTCCTGAAACTTCCATAATGGTAGTGTTTGGGGTCCTATAGAACTTCAATGAAACTTCCGTATCGAGATATGGTAATATATTCGATTATTACTGAATTTTACAATTTTTGTAAGCAGAGCACGAGATAGTTGCAAGGATGACAAAATTTTTACACACTAAAAAAAATGTAGGTGGACGAATAATAAAAAAATACATTCAGTACGGCGCGGGCGCCTAGTCTTTTAGAAAGACAAAAAAACACGCACAGTGCACTTCTTAATATAAACAGGTAGTGCACATAATAAAGAGGTAATTTTTATATTCATAGAAATTATCGTAAGAAACCATCACATGTTATTAAGGCTATAAACTCGGCAGGACTGCTCTCAAAACGATGATATGATAAATGATGTTTATTTTTGCAACTAGATTCAAAAAAACACTTTAACACGTAATTTTTTTTGTCGTCAGCTTAAACAAGATGAAGTTTCTTTGCTGACTACCCTGAGAAGAAACACCGAAACAAACTCATGGGTCGGTCTTCTTTAACCCTTCAGATACCGTCAATTAGAGATACAATAGTAAGACAATAGATGCGCGGCCACCGGTGGTCGCTTGGGGATTCATGAATTAAAGTCCATACAGTAAATATGTAAAGGTGAAATCACATGAGAACCGTGCAGATTCGTCTGAGATGTATTTATCTGTATGGAAGGGATAACCATACCAATTCGAGTGGAGCAGTTCAGTCAGTGAAAGCATTTGTCAGTATTCGCAAAGCTCAACTCTGGATAATTTGAGAGCAGTGGTAATTAAATAAATGACACAAAGTTATGCACCTGGCTGAGTTCGAACCCGCGACCTACAACTCATAAGTCGGGGCCGTTACCACTCGGCCACCACTGCTCTAAGAAACTTTAAATTTAAAAAACAAAAACTAATTCGACTTTTATGAAACTTTCTAAAGTTTCTAAATACCTATTGAAGCAGACCCAATACACCACTTTGGAAAATAACCCAACAAAGATCCCACGTTCCAACTACCGAAAAATTGTAGCAGCTTGGGGACCCGTACCAATATGCTGCCTACCCTCGAATTGACACAATTTACAACCATGTATCACTACAACCTCCATTAATAAAACTAGCCAGAATTAGGACAGGGGGACAATTAATCGTTAGGAACTCCCAACATGACCCCCCGATAGATTTATGGTACAGGGGGGTCTCGTTAAGAGACGTACCTGTGTCCTTTAGCAGCGTGTTTATGGTAGCCACGGGTTATCTGGTCAGGGGGTCAGTTTAGTAACAGTAGAATGTGGAACGGGTCTAGTTGATCTGGGTCAGGGAACAGTTCGGGGATCAGTTGTGCCAAAGGTTTATATCGACATGGACTTTGATTTTTAAGTTCAGATAGTTTTCTTCAGTAGAGGTGACTGCATCGAACGCCTTGTTATACAAGGAAAGGTACGAAAGAAAGGACGAAATGAGGCCGCGTGGCAGATCACCCGTGGCAGCGACTTTTGAGTTACTTAAATAATATACAAAATGAGAACCTTCATATTATTTGAGTGACCCTATATCTGTTTGAGTGTTAACGTTTAGTCATGCATTCTTTTCAATATTTGACCAATCGGTGAAAAATTTAAGCACACGGACCAGTACTTTTAGGCCGTTTGTCCACCACCGCCGTCACCGGGACGTCGCCGAGAACGAGATTATTTCGGGCTGAGTTTAAGTTTAAGATGAGCTCGGGTGACGGGCGTGCGGTGGACACATGGCCATAAAAATGTATGTATCGCTAAATCGGCGCCATCATCTCGTTCTCGGTGACGTCCCGGTGACGGCGGTGGTGGACAAACGGCCTTAGAGATTACCTCCCACAAACAAAAAACCAAAATTTACCTCTTTACAATATTAGTGTAGATGTACCATTATGAGCAATAAACACCTTTGGTTATCCATAAATTCTTAATATCAAAACATACTCTAGTATAGTAACTCCTTGTTGTCACATCCACAAGGCTGGCGCTACCTGCAGGACAATACGCCATCCCCTGCATCAGACAACAATGGCTCAGCGTGCAACGTGCACTAGCCAATTAATTCCGTAATTACTAACATGGATGAAAGCATTATCATCATGGAATGTTTAGCAGAAGGCTCGCGGTAGACATGTCGGGATGATGAAAGTCAAATTTTATCTGTGTTTTGCCAAGTGACGTTAGGATGTTTGTCTTATACAAGGTGTAACGTTAAATACGCAAAACCTGAAATTAGTTTGATCAGAACGAGCAGAATCAATTAAACCACTTTTTAATATAGGTTTTTCAAAAAATTAATAAGCCAAGCCATCACGTGCGCAAACCCGCTGAAATAGGTAAACCAACACAAATAATTGTAATCCAATCAATTTTTTTATACACGGAATAATAAAAGTTCTTATTTCAATGCAGATATGAATTTTAAACAAACTAAAACTGCTCATAAAACCTTCAATTTTTTTTTTAATGTTCTTTTTTCTCACACAATTAGGTCAATCGAATTGAAAATCATTTGAGGTGTCTGAGGTTTTGCGCATTTAACGTTACACGTTGTATTTATTTACGTCTTTCCAAATTATTTTTGACCGGCATCATTGTCATCCACCACGCGGGCCCAGTGCGAGTTGGTGGATGTCATATGTATTCAAATGTTTGGTTCTATACGATGTTTTCCTTCACAGTTTCTAGAGCAGTGGTGATGAAATAAATTTATTTATTGCATTAATGCCGTTTACAAGGTTTTGTTACATAATATAAATTTCGTACATGGCATACATTCGTACACGCAGGGTTCTGCGTGGCGGGGTTGCGGACGGCGAGCTACGGTCGCCGTCCGACCGTCCGGTAACTGTCCGGACCAAGCCAAAGTCGTCGACGGCGCGCACTGTTCCCGCGCGCCGCTTTATTTAGTCTTATTTATTTATTTTATTTAGTCAGTAAGAGTCTGATACTATCTCCCACTCCACCCAAGAGTGGGGGTAGACATTGCATGATTTTTGCCCACCAAAAAAAAGGGTTCTGAGTAAATCTTATTAAATTCGCAACTTACAACTCGTAAGTCAGGGCCGTTACCACTGAGCCACCACTGCTCCTTACCTAGTGGTAGGTACTAGTTCTAGATGGTTGTTTTATGTAGATACCGATATAACAAAAGACACATTTACTCGAAGAATGAACTATAATTATTGATGATGCTGATGCTTTTCCTTGCGTCGTATTTCTAAATGCTGAGGGTCTCTGCTTCATCACAATAACTGTATATTAGATATTTCTTCACCTATTTCTGTCTCTGGCGTTGTGAAAGGCATTGTATATCGTAGAATCAAGAGCGGAGTTGGACCAGCGCATTGGGCTGCGCCCGCGAGGCCTTTTCCCATCCACTTTACCGGTCACAGTGAGCCTTTCAGGGTTGCCACCGTCTTTCCTTGCAATGTGGCCGAAGTATTGCAGAACCTTGCAAAGACACTCGGAGGACAGCCGTGAGGAAATTTGGAATTCTTGCAAAATGGATACGTTGGTTTGAAATGCTGTCCAAGGGATACAGAGCATCTTTCTCCATCATCACATCTCTGCTTATGCTATAATTCTTCAGTTGCGACAGCAGTAAGTAAGTAGTAAAGATGGTACCTAAATAAACTGCAGAACAATAAAATTTAAGACTTTTCTGTTTGAAACAGACTAGTAGTATTTTTTTGAATAGTGAAACACTTCTGCTCTCTCTTGTTAATTGCCACAACAATTTGAATGCGTACTCAACACTCGTTTTGTTTCATCGCGTTACCTGCGGAGAGTTGTTACACTAGCTGAGCCCGACTTTATATGCTGTTTTTTTAAAACACAATGAAGTTAGATGACAAAATTGTACGGGTGTCAAGGGCACACTTGAGATAAGACTTCTTAGACATGACTGTCTGAGACGTCTCAGCCCCCCTAGCCAAGTTACAACCGTTTCGCTTACATCGAACGCTTAGAGTTGACCTTGCCACCAATTCTTTTGTTCTGACCACGTTAGTTAGTTAGCCCATTTATGTCTCACTGCTGGGCGAAGGCCTCCCTCTCCCTTTTCCACACACGTCTGTCTTCGGCCATTGCGGGCCAGTCCCTCCGGTATTTATCAAGGTCATCTCTCCATCTTCGCCTTGGTCTGCCGCGATGTCGCCTTGCGTTCAATGACCACGTGACTGAGCGTAAAAGCGACGTCGTTCCCGTACATTTAAAGTTTTCTACTAGCGTTATCTATCGCAGATTAGCAACTTGGCTAGAGGCACAGATTACATCTATACTAATATTATAAAGAGGTAAAATTTGTAAGTTTGTATGTAGGGGGTAATCTCTGGAAGTACTGGTCCAATTGTTAAAATTTTTTCACCGATAGAAAGCTGCTTTATTCCTGAGTGACATAGGCTATATTTTATGTACGCGGGCGAAGCCGCTGGCAAAAGCTAGTGTAGTAATTATTAGAGTATCTTCAAGTCCCACAAACTAGTGCACTTCACCATCAGGGATTGCATCACTGCTTATCATCAGGTGAGATCGCAGTCAAGCACAATTAAAAAAAGTAGGAACATAAATCAATTACAAGATTTCAAATGTCTGTACTATATCAAGGTTCATATATTTTCCAACTGAAAGTCGAAATCAACTCAAAATGAAATAAACTCGTATTTGTGTGAGCCAATTAATTTGATTCGATCGCAATACGGTTATTTCACCATTCATGTCTATAGAATTCATGCTCATATTGAAATATGTTTACCGAGGAATATTCCGTTCAATATCACGACTCGTTCTTTCTTCGTATAAAATGATGTCGAGTTTACATAATCTTATTTCAAATTAGTAATTATATATAAAATAAGCTGAATTTGAATTTAAAATTGTCTTTTTAGAATAATTCTACCTCCTTACATTAGTGTAGCTACTAGAGATGTAAACGAAGTAGTTATACCATAACCGAGTTTGGAACCGGAACTGGTACCGGAATCACAATCGGAACTGGAACCGAAATCGGAACCGGAGCCACAATTGGAATCGGTATAAGAACCGAAACCGGCCCTGGAACCGGAACCTAAACCGGGACCGGGACCGGAATTGGCGACGGAAGCAGAAGTGTCAAATGGAATAAGTATAAATGATGCACAGAAGAGTGCGAGGATAGAGGGTTCCCCACCTGATACCTAAGTTTAAACTTGTGTGTACCTTTTTTTAGTTGGGAAAATCATCTAATTTCATCTCCCGCTCTTTGGCAGAGCGCGAGGGTGTGTCAGATTTTTACTGACAAAAACCCACTCCTGTTTCGTCTTTGCCAGCGTTCCAGGGCCCTGAGATCTTTTTCGCATCACCCATGGCCATAGTTGGCTTCGACCCTGCTGGGTCCCTGCGGTTGCTGACTTCTCCATGAGGTCCGCCGATATAAGTTCCGGTTAAAATTTATCACGATCAAAATCACAATCGGAGTTGCAAAATCAATCGGAAGTATTTCGGGAGCAAACAACGGATGTTCGCTCCGTGAAGGTAACTGTCTGGTATAGACACAATCACACAAGTCGATTTCTTATTCTATTTACCTCAATAGCAAATTGGAGGTTTAATAAATAACGTTAACAAAAGCTCAGATTAAATAACTTCCATACAGTTGGAGAAGTAATTCAGTTTGCCGATCGTTTAAGTAAATACTCAGACTCAATTATACCGACCGTTCGTTAACCAAACAACTCAACTGAGCTTAAATGGATGCCTATTCGTCAGAGAAGAAGTATGCGTGCACTGACTACACTTTTCACTCTGCTCAACTCTCCCACTCCTCCATCCTATCTCATAACTCAATTTCAATATCTCTGTTCTTCACACGCAAGAAATCTGCGTTCCTCTAACAATCTCCTACTGCTCTGTCCTTCTCATACTTCTGACTTCGTTCATTCTTCCTTCTATATACAGTCCATCCTTCTGTGGAATGCGCTTCCTCTCGATATCAGGACCGCCGAAAGTCGGTATGCATTTAAGCGGAAGTTGCGGAATCATTTTCTACACCAATAGCAGAATCGTTTCAAAACTTCTTTCCTTACTTTATATAAATATATATATGTAGTATATATATTATATTAAATATATATGTATGTGTAATTTAACTATATGTATTCTTTTTACTCTTGTTTCCAAAACAAAATTCTCTTTTGTGCGCCTACCATATTATCTCTTCACCTCCCTAGGTTGACTGGTAGAGAATGCCTAAGGCATTAAGTCCGCCTTTGTACTTTTTGTTGCATGAAGATTAAATAAATAGATAATCAGTAAGATTTGATGAGCCATTAAATTATGTACGAGTATGATATTCATGGAAGATCTGATGCACCAACTTACTGGGGCCAGGGTTATCGGAAAGGGAAGCTCGGTCCCGGTACGAAAGGCACGAAGGAATCGGGTGGGCTTATAGTCAGTAAGAGTTTTGCACTATCTCCCGCTCTGCCTAAGAGCAAGGGTTGTCATTGGATGACTTTTCCCACCATAATTTTTTTTTTTAAATGCAACAACTTACGAAAATATTTACGTAAAACAAAATTTTCTCACATAACAGAAGTGACAAGATATATGTAACCGAGATATTTGTAATACATACTTGTAACATGATTTAAAAGTGTCCATGGAGTTTTTTTGCAAATTTTCCGATTTAGAATGTGCAATTAGCTTCACGTTTCTGACGAGTATTTCCTAGTATGGAAAAAAATAATAAGTGAATTTCAAATAGAAATAATGATTAAATCTATATCTGCAGTTTATCTGTAGCGACATCTATGACGCCTCATAAGAACTACTAAAAAAATACGAAATCCTGCATCGCGCAATTAAAGTTCTCCGCGTGATTTGAATATATACTACAGCCCGAAATCAACTATCGGGCAGTCGCCCACCAGACTATAACACCTGTCTGGTCGGAGGATCCTTCCTTTTCAAAGGAGGTTTGTGGGACTTTACCCTCTGTTCCGCACACCTCTAAATATCCTAGTTAAGTACATTAACGATAGTTTAAACATCTACAGATCCCATCATAAATTCACAACCACCACTAAACCATAAATAACAGTAAATGGCGCACAAAAGTAACAATTTACTCCGTTCAATAGCACTTTGTCAGCATTATGCTGTAACAGCGTTACGCTGCGACAATAGACGCACACAGCCGTGTATTGTGTTAATACCGCGTAACTAGGTGCAGTGACACGGCACAGAGCGGTGAGCGGTGGCACGGGAGTTAACGTTAGGGCTGGTCTAAACTAGAGATGTTTATATCTGTCACCGTCAAATTGTAAAAACCGTTAGATTATAATCCGCCTCGCGAGATTGTAAACTGTCGAAAAATTTTGAAGTGTAAGTGTACATTATAGATAGATAGATACCAAAAATAAAAAAATACATAAGAAACTTAAAATTAATAGGGTGTCACAATGGGCGGTCTTATCGCTAAAAACGATTTTTTACAGACAACCTTTGGATGGATTTGACCGAGGAGGAGAAAAGATACGCAGGTAGTTCGTGGTGTACTATTTACATATATACAATACATAAACTAATAAATTAGATATATTACTAACAATATACTACTACTATTACTATCGAAGTGAAAATGTTTATAATCACGCGAGATAGATTATAAACATTTTGCGGCGGCTTCTAACTTGTTTTTGTGGCCGCTTTTAGAGGTTTTTGTGGGGGAGTAGTGACATCTATGACGCCACATAAGAACTACGAAGAAAATACGAAATCCTGCATCGCGCAACCATAGTCCTCACAAAAAAAATTTGAACATATACGACAGCCTGACATCAACTATCGGGCAGTCGCCCACCAGACTATAACATCCTGTCTGGTCGGAGGATCCTCCCTTTTCAACGGAGGTTTGTGGGACTTTACTCTCTGTCCCACCTACCTCCAAACTGGTGACCCTCGACAAAGAACGTCAGCGCAGCCTTCGTGCAGCTACTACTTCGTGACGTCATCATCACTTCCTCAAGCTTTTCTACACAATTTAATTCCACCAAGTCCGTTCCATCATCGGACCACAAGACGTACGGCGTTACGCCACCGGTACATGGTGGACATCCCACCCATACGTACAAAGCGTTTTGGGAATACATTCATTATGCGTACAGCCAAGGAGTGGAATTCCCTGCCGGAGTCTGTGTTTCCTGATAGCTACAACCTAAAGGTCTTTAAGTCAAGAGTGAATAGATTGCTTCTAGGCAAGCGTGTTCCAGCGTCGGCCACATCATCGCTTACCATCAGGTGAGATAGTGGTCAAACGTGAGCCTATACATTATTAAAAAAAAAAGCTTTCGAGCAACGAGCCATACAGCCAGCACCTACGGCTAAGGGTATCCTGACCACCAGTATGCCTGCGATTTTTTGAGGCTCGTGTGGGGGGACAGTTACGTTTGACGTTGTCATCATTCCGCGTGTGTGTATGATCTCTTACGAGCTTGCGTTGTTACAGTTTACCGTTCATTGTTATGAATGTTCGCTCTTGTGTTACAGTTCGGCGTCTCTTTGTGTGCCATGATTAATGGTTTAATGTTCAGCTCCTCAGTTGGCAGGTGAGAGGGGGGGGGGGAAGAAATAGATGTGTTATGAGCGGGTGTTAGGAAATGGTTTTTGACTTTGGAATTGTGATAAATAACACCATTGATGTGGTGGTAGTAAGCAATATTTACGTCTGATGCTCAGCAGTATCAGTTTGGTCCTGGAATAATGTCGAAAATACTGCTTTTAGGTTCTAATATAACATTGTTAATGGGGAATCGATGGATGCGTGACGCACAGGACCGGTCGTTGTGGCGATGCTCGCGGAAGGCCTATGTCTAGCAGTGGACGTCTTTCGGCTGATATGATGATGAAATAATTAATTTTATATTGGAACCTAAAAGCAGTTTTTCGTAAAATTATAAAATTAAATAAAAAACAGATAAATTTTTTATAATATAAAGTAAGTTAAAGTAAAATTAACTAAATATTGTTTCTTAACATCCGTGATCTAATGCAAACAGCAAATGAAGGAATATAAATGTGATTTTATTCAGTAAAAGTCTGACACGTCTTCCCGCTCCACCCAGACTGGGAGAAGTGTCTGGATATCCCACATACAAAAAAAAAAACATTTGGTAACAAACTGCACTATTCGTTTATTAAAAGATTCATGGGTAAAATTTAGACCCGTATGAAGCCGGGACAGGGCACTAGTAAAGCTTTACCCAGTGGACTACACTCGGCTACGAGTAAACGTAGCGCTACGAAACCAAACTTTCGTAGCGCTACGTTTGCTACGGGCTACGAAACTCGTAGCAGACGCGGTTGCATACCCTTTGTCCACGCACACAGGCTTCAAAAAAAAAACGCCGCTTCAAGCTTCATTATGACAAACGGACAAAAAACGGACCCTTATAGGGTCACTTTGTTCTCCGTCTGTCTTTCCGTTAACCTAGAGTTCTGAAATTTAGCATGGGAATCTGAAAATTAAGTTACAAAAAGAAAAAAATGCGATCGGAAAAATCTCTGTAACTCAATTTGGGAATTCAACTATTTTCATAGTTAAGTTTGTACGGAACCCTCAGTGCGCGAATCCGTCACGCACTTGCTTTTTTCCTATTTAGATACAGAACCCTAAAAATGGCATAAGAATATTTATTTACGTGCTAAACAACTCAACACCGTCCTTGAAGCCAACTTTTATTACACGAAATTAACACAATAAAGATCACTAAATTGAAACCGAAGCCAGCCATTCCTCCGTTTATTCTTCTCGTCCGATATAAAAGTAATTAAACCTCTCACTTCAGCTGTCAACTTTATCTCTCTGCCCACCCACTTTACGAGTCGTGATGTCGTGGAGCGTGGTGTTGTCGTAAACTATTGTTAGTAAGGCATCGTCTACACCAAACGTATTGTCCGCAGCCAAATGTGAGTTTGCTCACTGTGCGGGAGGCAAGCATTGGGTAGCTCGCTGTCCGACCGTCGGGTAAATGTCCGGACCGAGCCCAAGTCGTCGACGGCGCGCACTGTTCCCGCGCGCCTCAATGGACCGTTATTCACCACGCGGGCCTAGTGCGGGTTGGTGAATGTCACATGTCCTCGAATTTTTTGTCCTAGGACATGCCGGTTTCCTCACGATGTTTTCCTTCACCGTTTTGAGAGCGTAATGAAATAAATTACACAAAGTATTTTTTTTTTGCGATGGGGAAAATCATCTTATGACAAAACCCGCTCTTGGGTGTAGCGGGAGATAGTGTCAGACTCTTACTGGCTAAAAACTCCATCCCGTTCCTTCTAGCCTTCATACCGGGGCACGAGCTCCCATTCGGACAACCCTGTCCCCAGCAGGCTTCGACCCAGCTGGGCCCCTCCTGCTGCTGACAACTCCTTGAGGCGCGCGGGAACAGTGCGCGCCGTCGACGTCTTGGAACACAAAGTAATGCGCCTGGCAGGGTTTGAACCCGCGACCTACAACTCGTAAGTCGGAGCCATTACCACTCGGCCACCACTGCTCTCAATACACAATACGCTCAGTCTGAACAAAACCTTACGGTGGTAAATGTTTGGTTATAGTTATTAATTGTTTTATTGTATACCTTTAGGGCAGGGAGTAATAAAATTTATGTCGGAAAAGGAATCGACGTAAACGCTTTGTGAGAAGACGTGCCTGGGCGGCTGTTGGGGGACTTATTCCTTAAGTCTTAGAACAAAGGCAGGAAATCTTTGAAGGGTAAACCTTTTCAAGGCTGCCTTTGTAATTTTGACAGTCTTAAAATTACTCATTGGGCGTATAGGAGTAGAATTCCCCGAAAGTCTGAGTTTCCTGTTAGATATAATTCCGGTGGACTTCCCTCGCTCGTATACGGATGACATTTTTACGTGATTGCGCGTTTTTACGTAAAATCACCAAAAAACATTAAAAAAAAGACTGAAAACAAAGATATAGAGACCAAAATTTTCTGCCGGATAAATTTCGTACGCCCGTTTGTACAGTACGATAACTAAGCGTTTTTCAAGTTCAGACAAGTTGTACCTACGTATGTATAATCTGTGCTCTCGCCCTCGAGTCAAGCGTGAATAGGTATTTGCGAACCAAGCTTGTTTAAGCGTAGATTCATTGATTCAATCCTAAGCGAAGGTTCGCTCTCTCATTGTCAAAGCTAAAATATTTTACTTCACATAGGCCTACATGGGCACCTATAAAACGTCAGAAGCTAGTGCACGGTGTCTTTCTATTGTGTCTCTAATTACAGTAGGTATTTGAAAGGCTAAATCGACTCTTGCCATACTCTTGCCAGGTGAGTGGTCAAACACGACACTATCAATCATCGATCATCAATCGTAATAGCAAATTAATTTCAACAACTTATCCACTTCTCGGCATGGACCTTTCTAGTCGAACTAAACGATAAACGAGACTAAAAACACTGACTTCAGAAACTAAAAACCGAAATAATATTAAAGTGTTTTTATGTTCTTAAAAGGATTTTTTTATTGTTACGACGAATTAAAATACTTATTATGCAAAACGTATTTTGCTGTATGAGCATTATTGGCTCATACAAATAATCATCACCTTCCTGCCCTTGTCCCGTTTTATTTGGGGTCGGCGCAATACGTCTTTTTCTTCCATTCAGTCCACGCCACGCTATCACTAACTCCCATTTCTTTCATACCACTTCTCACAAAATCCATCCATCTTTTCTTTGGCCTCCTCCCTCCTCTTTGGCTCGTACAAATAATATAGCTTAAAAACTTGCACTTAGAATTGAGTTCAAAACAACAAACTCGAAAAACGGTCAAGGCTTATAACTCTCCAATTTCAGGTCATGCTGTTGCATAAAGGACTTTTTAACACAATTTTAATCGCAGTGCACTTCAGTCGCTAAAAGAAGTCCTTTGACGCTAGGAAAGCACTTAGTACTCGTGAAGCTGAATATTTGAGTTATTCTGCGAGTGACGCTGAAATTGTAAAGGATATGAATATCTGAAGGGGAATTATAAAACGAGCGACTAAAAAAAACTTAGCGACTGATGATGGGATACTTTTTTAATAACTTGAGCGGTATGAATTAGAGTTAGTGACACATTAACTAAACTAACCACAGTATTTGTCGTGATTAACAAAAAAATCCAGAACAAGCTTACGAAAACTGGGTTATGTCAGTAATGACATATGGCTCCGAAACGTAGTCGCTTACAATAGGCCTGATCAGAAGGCTTAAAGTCACCCTAAGGCCATTGGACAGGGCTATGCTCGAAATTTCTGTTCGTGATCGAATCAGGAATGAGGATATCAGCAGAAAAACCAACCGACATGGCACGAAGAATCGCCAAACTTAAGTGGCAATGGGCAGGGCACATTGCTCGCAGAACAGATGGCCGTTGGGGCCGAAAAGTTCTGGAATGGCGACTATGTACCGGAAGACATAGCGTTGAAAGGCCTCCCACAAGGTTGGCCGATGATCTGGTATGGTTGTGGGAATCCGATGGATGCGAGACGCACAGCACAGGACGGTTCATTGTGGCGACACTTGGGGGAGACCAACAGTGGACGTCTATCGGTTGTAATGATGATGATGATGTACTGAATTATATACCAGGCAAACGTTATAACGCCATTTTGAAGATTGTGTTTTTTTAGTTGAGTCTTAAAAATGTTGAACGAAATCGCAGTCCCGTATTTCTTTTGGTAAATTATCGTAAAATCGCACTCTCATAAACAACTGTTCTTGTACCGAGAGTGGTTCGCACTCCAGGAAGTGTAATTTGTTCCTCTCTACGACTGCTGTGGCTATGTAAATTATGTATTTTGGTGAATGAAATTTGTGTACGAATGGTTTCACTAAGTTTTTTTTGTATGAGTATGCAGGTATGATATGCGTGAAGTTCTTTGATGTTCATGAGTTGGTGTCTTTGCTTAGACAAACATGAATTTCCTGGAACAAGTTTTGTGAAATTGAGCTACGGAAGTTACAGTAAGCCACCGAGCGTTTAGGCCGTTTATTTTTCTTTTTTCGCGTTGTCTTTTTTTCGAACATTGCATTGGATGAAACAACATATTTTTCAATCATGCTCACGTCGACGTTAGACGGACCAGGACGAACACTCTTAATGTACATTCACATACACTTAGTTTTCGAGCATGTAAGCTATTTTTTGTGACCCCGAACGTTCCGCACTTAGGCAAACAGAAAAAAAAGTGTACGTAAACCTACACACATGCTTCTTGACTAAACAGGTGCTACTGATACACGTATGCGAACTCTAGGATCCCTGATTTGGTCCACGTGATATTTTTAATATCGTGCATTGTGATCACAGTGCGTTTTAGATCACGCATGCAGGATTGCCCCAGACGCGTAACCTGTAAAAAATTACCATTTTAAATTAGTATTAATAAAATTGTAATTCGCATGTGAGACGCGGGATGTGATCCCGGACAGCAGCCTCGCGTAGGGCCCTGAGCGTTTACGTAGTCCACGTTGTGTGAAATTTCAAGCATGCGGACCAATCCCACATGCATGTTGAAATTCGCAAGATATTAAAGACACTCTAAGAGCTGAAACCGTACTCCGATAGGTAAAAAGAATCTACACACATATTTAAGACCAACTTAAAATAACTATTTCAATTATCCTATATTTTCCCTTCAAACTGTTTAGAACAAGCACTACTTAAGTAAAGTAATCTCCTAGTGAAATAACTTGATAGCAGTGGCTGACCTCTGCTGCGAACTTTAGTGCCTAACAATAAACATATACGATAAAATCTGTACTTAAACATAGTAGACATATATATGTATAGCTAAAAGACGCATATTACTAAAAGAGTTCTGAGTATACATGTAGATGGATGGAGAGGGAGAGGAAGGCCGGAGAAAAGATGGATAGATTGTGTGAGGAGTGATATGAAGGAAAAGGGAGTTAGTGATAGTTTGACTCGTGACCGGACAGAATGGAAGAAAAAAACGTGTTGCGCTAAACCCAAGTAATATGGGATAAGGGCAGGAAGAAGACATATATATGTATAGCTACGTGTATGTCTGTACGGTTATTTTGGTAGTTTCTAGTATAAGTAGGTACTAGCGTGAATTTTACTCATTAATTGGGGCAAAATAATTGTAACAAATATTTTGTGTTAGTACATAACATCTTTGTAAGAATTATTTTGCTAGATTTGGTATTATGAGGTACCATTATAGCTTTTGCCAGCGGCTTCACTTCAAATATATGCCTATATCATCCATACTACAGTCGCGGGCTTGCGGACGGCGAGCCATGGGTAGCTCGCTGTCCAACCGTCCGGTAACTGTCCGGACCGAGCCCAAGTCGTCGAAGGCGCGCAATGTTTCCGCGCGGCTCAAGGAGTTGTCAGCAACAGTAGGGGCTCAGCTGTGTCGAAGCCTACTAGGGCCAGGGTTAGTTTCGAAAGAGTAGCTCGAGCTCCGTTATGAAGGCTAGAAGGAACTGGGTGGGTTTTTAGTCAGTAAGAGTCTGACAATATCTCCCGCTCCCTCCAAGATGTGGGGATGTCATTTGGATGATTTTCCCCACCATAAAAAAATGCATCCTAAAGTAGGAGAAAAATGTCTGGAAGGTCTTGGAGGAGTAAGAAACCTCATAAAAGTAAGGACTAAAAAACTGGGCAAGCGCGAGTCGGACTCGCGCACTGAGAGTTTGATACGAAGTTTCTATGAAAACTGTTCAATGCCCGAATTGAGTTACGTTGATTTTACTGAATCTTGTTTTTTTTTTTTGTGGCGTTACTGCTTACTGTTTTAAGATTTTTTCCTATACCTGTGCTATGAGACCTTGCTTCATGCCAAATTTCAGGATTCTAGGTCAACGGTAAGTACCGTATGAATTTTGATTTCCTTGAGAGTGTCTAAATATACTTTTTTTGCGACATAAACGGCCGCATTTTTTTTTTCTCAAAGACCTGAGTATATGCTTTTAATTTCAACTCGATACCTCCACGCGTTCCCGAGATGAAGGTTTCTTGACAGAGACAGATGGACAGACTTTTTTTTCTTTTAGAGGTATGGAACCCTAAAACGTCGGGAACAAAAAAAGACTTGCGATTAACGGTTAAATAACATTACATACTCGTATATCTAAAACTACGTATACTTGACTATCCCGTAGGGGGTATAAACTGGTCAATAAATATTATGTGCTCTAGGTACTAGCGTGCTCTCTCAAGAGTACTCAGCGTGCAATTTATTGTTCCGTCCGTTTGTACGGAGCTTGATTGTCTTAAAATACGATGCCTTGCGCTTTATAGGTGAGCGGTGATCTTAATTCTTATGTTTATCGTTGTTTTGTTTTCATTGGTGGTAAGTACCAGAAATAAATACCAAAGAAATAATGGGTAGTGCTTAAGTGATAGTGGGCAGGGTACATAGAAAACTCTGGAACCTTGGAACGAAGGCAAATAAAGAACATAGAAGTGACTTTTAGTCAGTAAAAGTCTGACATGGAAGAGCAGGAAAAGTCATTGGATGACTTCCCACCAAAAAAAAGTTGGGCAGGCACATTGCTCGTAGAACGATTGGTCGATGGAGCCAAAAGGTTCTGGGGTGGCGACCGCGCACTGGAGGACGATTGGAAGTTCTCCCAAGGTGGACTGATAACCTGGTGAGAGTCACGGGTATGCGATGGATGCGAGACGCACAAGTTGCGGACACCAGCCCGATATAATACGATACAATACAATACAATGCAATGCAATGCAATGCAATACAATACAATACAATACAATACAATACAATACAATACAATACGTATATACGAACTATCATCTTTATAAATATTAGTTTAATTAGTGTGACTGTAACATGGAAATCCAGTCGCTATTGACCCTATACTAAGTAAACGAGTACTCTCGTCTCTCATCAATATATCAAAGCGTCGCCTTCATAGCTTAGGAAACCCTTTTACGTTCAGACAGCATTTACTGGATAATTGCGTTGGCAGTATTTCAAAGGACCAGTTAGGATCCGTAAATGGTTCGACGAGTTAGTAGTTATAATATGTATGGCCGAAAGGGAACGTTTACGATTCAAATTCGACATAAAGATCAGACCTTTCGACGAGATGGCATTTTTTAAATAAATAAATATTAATATACGTATGTATACGCCATTTTGCTGTGGGGTTAGGTTGAAACTTCTGAACACGCTACTTATTCTTTTTGTTAATTAGTCCTTTTGCTAATATCTAAGTAGGTAATATTGAATTATTGGCTATGAGGAAAAGAACCCCGGGGCCTAGGGTCTAAAGTAAAGAAGAAACATCGGAGTGAGCTTTTGTCAGTAAAAGTCTGAAACCCAAGAACAGAAGAAGTCATTGGACGATTTTTCACCAACAACATCAAAAAAGGAGTAATGGTAGTAATGGAGACAGACCCTAAAAGCTCGGAGCTTTCAGTATTAAAGATATAGAAAACTAGCTTTTGCCCACGGCTTCAACTGCGTATATAAAATATAGCCTGTCACTCAAAAATAAAGCAGCTTTCTACCGGTGATAAAATTTTAACAATCAGACCAGTACTTTCAGAGTTACTCCTTCAAACAAACAAAAAAAAACTTTACCTCATTATAATATTAGTGTAGATAACTTAAACACACAGAATTATTTTAGTATTCTTTGCCAGGTAAGCAAAAACCGCCGATTACAATGACTTATTCTTATGTTAAATCAATGAGTGAATTTTATATTATACCTAGGTAGTATAATCCTACTAATATTATAAATGCGAAAGTTTGGATGTATGGATGTATGGATGTTTGTTACTCTTTCAAGTAAAAACTACTGAATGGATCTCGATGAAACTTGGTACACGAGTAGACCATATCCTAGAATAACACATACGATACTTTTTACCCGCCTTTTGAAGCCGCGGGCAAAAGATATATACATATAATTCCGCAAAATGTATCAACCCATAACACCAATTTAAGTTTGTTCATAATTTTACTATTTTCCTTCTTTTGTGTCGGCTTACAATAAAGAAAACCTTTTCGTATGTTTTACTAGCGGCCGGCCCCACGGGCGGTTTTATAACTTGGCCAAATATTGACATTTCTTTATTACTTGTAAGGTTAATATCAATGTATTATGTATACCTACATACCAGATTACATTTTCTAATAGAAATCAGGAATTTGACCGGTATTTACCCAGCTGTGGGACAGTATAAGCTAAATATATGTACTAATTATAATAATTAGAGCCCGGATTATACAAGGTTATTTCTAAAACACTAACAACCTTGCAGGACTGTATTACTAACATCATAAACAACAACTTTTGGTTAATGACTTTTTAGAAAACATGATTCATTTACTAAAAAAAAACCTTTATGATTTCGTGGTTCTATCTAACAAATTTCAACTCTGTATTGTGCTAAACCTTCCTACATCTGTATGGCGCGACGAAAACACATCAAGCACCCCTACCACCCGATTCCTACTCCTTACTACTATTGTACTAGCGCTTGTTTCGCATAGACTTCGTAATATTTAGAAAGTTTAATTTAAATATTTTTATTATAAGATCATAGGATACTTTTACCTTCGGGTTATATTCCATTGGAAAAAGAATTCACATTCCCACAGGCGAAACCGCTGGCAGAAGCTAGTCTACACACTATTTATGCATTGAATAGCGTCTAATATAACACAAGTATTTTCCAAACACTCAATTGTTGTAGATATCACAGATATAACTCATGAGTTGGATTACCTGCCCGCGTAGGCGCTGATATCATCTGAAATTAGTTTTGTTTACAAATGTTTATTGCTGTTGTTAGTTTAGACAAATTACTAGCACTAGAAAACAAATATTATAAACTTAGTTTCTGAGAAGTATTCATGTGAAGTTTAAAGATTAGAAGTTTTCAAGAAAATATAGGTAGGTGTTTATGTAGCGGCATCTTTAACGCCACGTTGGAACTAAAAGACAAAATCCAAGAAGAGTTTTCCACGTCATTAGATCATATAAAACAGTCCAAAAATCAAACATCGGGCAGTTGCTTGGAGAGCAGTGGTGGCCGAGTGGTATCGGCTCCAACTTACGAGTAGGTTACCTAGCCAAGCGCACGGTGGAGGAAAATATCGTGAGAAAACGATCGATTAATGTTGGTGGGACTTTGCACCTCCTGACAAGAAAATATCAATGGAAAACTTAGTGATGACTGATGGTCGACGGAAGTCCTAGATGATTGAGATGAGCAATGAAATGTCAAAAAAAAAAAACACAAGCGCTGATAGAATGTCAGTATTCTTTGTGAAGAAAACTTAATAATATTAAGCACTCGTGGTAATTCCTTACCAATATGTACCTATTATTTTACAGCCTATAATTATCTCCCATTGCTGCGTAGGCAAAGGCCTCCTCTTTCTCCTTGCAATCCTCTCTATCATGGGCGTTCTCTGGCCATGTTTACGCCGCCAACATAGAGTGTCTTAGAAATTTTTCAATTTCAGGAACGTTCTACCTTTGAACGCCTATCTACTTATCCCAAACAAAAAAAAAAGAAAACAAGGCATATTGTGTCTACTGCACATGAACCTATGGTCATCATCATCGTCATCATTTTAGTTGAAAGACATCCACTGTTGCCTGCCCCAAGTGTCACTAAACGGACGGCCCTGTGTGTCTCGCATCCATCGCATTCCGGCAACCCTCACTAGGATTTACCCCCTGGAAGGCCTACGGTGGAACCTATGGTGTTCGGCGAATATTTTGAGCGTAGTCTCTAAGCGTCATGCATCGCTAAATTTTGATCATTTCAATTCCGTGACTACGCTGAAAATATTTGGGTTCCACCGTAGGCCTTCAAGAAGATAAATCGATGACCTAGTGAGGGTTGCCGGAATACGATGGATGCTGGACACACAGGGCCGTCCGTTATAGCGACACTTGGGACAGGTCTAGATCCACAGTTGACGTCTTTCAACTAAGATCAAAATTTAGCGACATATAGTAACGTTTGCCATCTATACTAATACAATAAAGTTTGCTTTTTTCATTTATTTCATTTCGTTTCGTTTGCATAGTTAATCAACTATGCAAACGAAACTAAATGAAAAACTTTTTCTTTTTAAAACAAATAACTATTTCAATTGAATAAATTCAATTAATATTGGAAGTCCTCTGAGGCTCCGCGAGTCGTGTTCCAATCAATTGAAATTGAATTAAAACAATAAGTTTAATTGAAGTGTTTTCTCTATTAACTGAACTTCACCTAAAATCGTTTTTTTCAGGTATTTATTTAAGATGGAGGAGATATTTTTCTTCAAAAAAGCCGGAACTCATCGTGTTGGGTAGAATTTGAAATAACTATGATGATAATAATAAGGTGTGCGATAAACTGAAGTCACGCAAGTCACCCCCTGCCTTTTTATCGATGAAAATTAAAAACATTGTTCAGGCAGGAGCCATAGTCTTAACATAGTTCCTGGTAACCAGTCCACTTAAGACCCTAAAAACCATAGCCTTATATTAGTATTCATCATGTTACCATCGTTTCCCTTCATCGTCCTTGGATGCACTAGCATAGCACATTCAGGAATAATCACTGGTAGGTACCACATTCCAATAAAAGCGTTCAAAAAGGCCTCTGCGAGTTGGTTTCGGCTCCTCGTATGCCTTCCAAAGGTCCAAGACCTCAGGGTCCTGAGATAAATAAAAATATAATAATGATAAACAACACGTCCTAACTTAAACACTTTGGAGTGGAGAAGACTAGCTGTTCAGGGGCTGTATTTATAACCTTGTAAAACACGAAATGAATTTAGGTAAAACTAAAAACTTAATAAGCCACACCCAGGTGTTTCGTATTATTTACCGCTAGTTCGAAACAATCTAGTTTTGCCGCTACCCAATAAGTATTCGCCCGGTTTAGAGTTTCCATTCTGTAAGAAAACTAATTTAAATTTAATAAAACTTGCGTCAATACGACTGTTTGTGTAGAACTTGTTATACAATTCAACATAAAGTTTTAAATTGAGGTATTACAGTTAGAAAATTGTGTGAATCTATTTCTTTTTCTTTTTTTCTCTTTTAGTGTTCCTTATCCAAAAGGTAAGATAAAATGAGACTCTATTATTAATTCATGAATCCCCAAGCGACCACCGGTGGCCGCGCATCTATTGTCTTACTATTGTGTCTCTAATTGACGGTATCTGAAGGGTTAAGACGATATATCATGAGCATATCCATATTTTTGACAGTAATAGCACCCAAATTATAAATATTTAATTATAATAAAAACGCTAAATCACTAAAAGTACACATTAAGTATAAGGGCGAGACATCGAAAGAAGTTAATAGCACAAAATTTCTTGATATTCATATTGACTCTGGACTTAACTGGAAAATACAAGTGGATCTCGTTTGCAAAAAACTAAACCAGTCTGCCTATGCCCTTTACATGCTAAAAAACGTTGTAAACGAAAATGCATTCCTCAGTGCTTACCATGCATATGTAGGTTCCATACTCAAATATGGTATTCTTATTTGGGGTAATTCTACAAACAGGGAATATGCATTTAAAGCCCAGAAAAAATGTGTAAGAAGTATTTATGGATTTAAACCGACTGATTCGTGTAGAGAAGTGTTACTAAATATAGTATTTTAACTCTGCCTTCACTATATATTTATGAGGCAGCAGTAAACATTAAGTGCCCGTCATAAAAATTAATTGAGTGTAATTAAATGTAGGACAGTTAAATTTAAATCGAGTATTTTTGGAATAGGAATAAAAATATACAATAAACTACCGAATTCTATAAAAACATTGTAATCTTAAATATTTTTTAAATTAAACTTAAAGAATTTTTAATAAGTAACGCATACTACTCAATCAATGACTTCTTAAATGATAAAAATATTGACGAATAAAATAATAATATAAAGTGTGTTTGTGCGACTATGAAATTTGAATTTTGACATTGTGGACTAATTTTATGACTAATAATGGATACTAACATGAGTAATAATTTTATAATAATTCTTTAATTTTTTAATAATTAGTGATTATTATCGACTTCAAATTATAAATGAGCACAATATTGTATACCTTATGGGTATGTTGCAGAGACTCTAATGCAATTGTAAGATCTAAACCAGTTGTAACAAAAAATAAATAATGTTGATTGATTGATTGATTGATTGAAATTCCTATCTATGCTCATGAACCGTGATAGTTAGACAGTTGAAAATTTCACAGATGATATTTTTGACTGGCCTGTTGGTCTAGTAGTAGTGGCCCTGACTGCTATGCCGGAGGTCATGGGTTCGATTCCCACCCTGGACAAATGTTTGTGTGATGAGCATGATCATTTGTTCTGTGTCTGGGCGTAATAATATCTATATATGTATGTATTTAGAAATATATAAGTAAGTTTTATCCGTTGTCTAGTACTCATAACACAAGCTCTGCTTAGCTTGAGACTAGACGACGTTGTATGATCGTTGTGGATATTATTATTGGGCTGAATATGTGAATCGTATTGTAATGAAAAACATTGTTTTCTCAATGCACTATAATTAAAACTGTGATTATTACAATGTCACAAACAAACAGTAACATATGGGTTCGGTAGTCGAGAGGACGGAAGATCATAGATAACAAACCTAAATGTTGCCATAACCTGCATGCTTAAACTATTTATATAGGTAAACACCGTAACAGGTATGTTGAACTTTAAACCCTATTCTACATACTTACTTTAAAAAAAACCTTTTTTTTTAAAAAAATAACCGACTTTACTAAAAAAAATAATTGAATTTTAGGAGTTTCCTCGATTTCGCCAAGATTCCATCATCAGATCACAACTTGGTAACTAAGGGGCCATTTGGGAAGTATACTCTTTGCACCAAAAAATATTTTTTCAAATCGGCGACGAAGTTATGCGCGAAAAAACTTAAAAAAAATACAAACATCTGAATTGAGAACCTCCTCCTTTTTTAGAAGTCGGTTAAAAAGTCAGTAAAAGTCTGTCACACAAAAGTTATTTGGTTATGTATTTCCGAGCATAAAAAGAGCCTACATTGTAACACCTGTAATCTCTGTAATTTCCTTCACTCGAATCAATCAAATTGGCATTTACAGCTTGTTATGTATTGAAATTACTTGATTGTTATTTTTCCGTTGTCATAGCAACTAGGTCAATCAGAATGCATGCTCTGTTTCCTCATATAACCCATTTTAGGGTTCCGTACCTCAACAGGGAACCCTTATAGGATAGCTTTGTTGTCTCTTTGTCTGCCAAGACGTTATCTTGGGAACGCGTGAAAGTTGAAATTAAAACCATATATTCAGATCTGCGGCCCCTTGAAGCAATGAAAAAATTAAACTTCTAAGTTAAAACCAATAAAATTGTCTTTCACTATAATTTGACATCTATCACTTTTGAATCTAATCAACAATCTATTGCGTACCTATATTAATTCATGAATCCCCAAGCGACCACCGGTGGCCGCGCATCTATTGTCTTACTATTGTGTCTCTAATTGACGGTATCTGAAGGGTTAATAAGAACAATAAGGCGGTTATCACAGTGCCACGCACCACGCAGCCTAGCACGTGTCAACGCACCTACGCACGTACTTGCGGGAGTGCAGATCTGCATCAACGTGCCGGCTTTTTACGCACTCACGCGCGTAGGTGTATCTTGTAAATTCACGCAGGCACGCACTCATTACATACAAAATCACGCACGGTATTACGAGACTCTGTGTAGCATACCATACGTGTCACCTCGCACCCATGCGCGTGAGTGCGTGTTGCTCCGCATGTAGGTGCGTGAGATGCATGAACGCGCGTGGATGCAGTTTTGGTGTGTGTTTTCTATACAAACGGAGATACTAACAAGCAACGTTAAAACACGCATTCACGCACTACGCTGCGGGGTGCGTGGCAATGTGATAACTGCCTAAGTCTAAGGCCGAGCGAAGCGAGTTTGGAATTTGAAGGCACTCTGAAATCGATAGGTTTAAAAGAGGTTTACAGACGAAGCTATTCGCTAGCTATATATTTCTTGCTCTATAAAAATATAATTTGCACCTGTGCAAAGCTGAGATCGGTAACAATATTCAATCGATACTAGAAAGTCAGGTGGATCTGTCTGCTATTATGATAACGACTATCTGATTCTCGGAGTATCGACGCCGGCTACGAACAAATGTTTCAATAATAATTTCTCGTTGTACTCTGGTGGTAGATATTAATATTAGCTTCAATTATTTATTAGTAATTCAGGAGCAGTACCCCCTAGTCAAGTTGCTAATCTGCAATATTTAACACCAGTAAAAATCTTCAAATGTACGGGAATGACGTCATATCAACACCCAGTCACGTGGTCAGAACAAAATAATTGGGCGCGTGGCCAACTGGAAGCGTTTGACGCAAAAGAAACCGTTTTAACTTGGCTAGGGGGGCTGGGCCGATTGCTAATTTTTTTTTCACTGATAGAAAGCTGCTTTATTCCTGATAGGCTATATTTTATGTACGCGGGCGAAACTGCGGACAAAAGCTAGTCTATAATATTTTGGAGAGTGCGCGGGAATTGTATGACTTGATTCGCCATCTCCTTTCCACTTAATGGTAAGCAGTGATGCAATCGTTAATGGTAAGGTACACTAGTTTACTAGACTTACTATAATAAAGCCTTTTCACCCTAGATTAAAATTGGATGGAAAGACGTAGCAGGCAAATTGTTCCAATCCATCGATGAATGCGGTACAAACGACAAGGCGAAACGCTTTGTTCGGACCGTAGAGGTGTTAACAACGTAAGGGTGGCTGCTCTTCTCAGCGGCGAGTATCCTCGACATACGAAGGGTTGTCAAATTTTTGAAATTCCCTTTGACAACTAAAGGGTAAACCTTGTCATTTGAGGACTATGTAGGATGTTAAAGGTGACAGATGGTTCGTGTGTGTTTATTTGTCACTTTCTTACGCACGAACGGCTAAACGAATTTAGATCAAATTTGGCACACGGGTAGACCATTTCTTGGAATAGTACTTATGATACTTTTTTGCATGCCAAAAAGCAATACAAATTTAAGCCAACATTGCTTATTGCATAGAATGTATGCAGTATACAAAGAACAAGATGAAGATATCGACCTGTTCTCTACATCTGTGCCCTCTGTAAAAAAAATATTGCTACTCAATTGACAACAAAATTATTATACCTATTATATTTAATGTATAAAATTAAATGTTAAATTCCAAATTCTGTTAGTCCAAATTTAATTTAATTTAATATTCAAATTCTGTTTTTTTTTGTTTACTCTTATTATTATTTATTCTGAGTTTTAATTATTATTATAATCTGTTAGGCGTATAAATTAGTGCATGTAGTGCTCTTCTTTAAGTAATGGCGCACTTAAACGTAAGATTGTATTGTTTTTCTTTATATGTAATAGTGTAGGTACCTACTCATTGTTGAAGAGCCAAAGAAATAAATAAAATAAATAAATAATTCTATCCCGTGAGTGTATCCCGTCCTATATTATTTAGATAATTTTCTACTATCACGCCAAGCGAATTTTTCCACGAAATACTCGAAAATATATTTTTAAAAGCACACAAATCAAAAATAGCCCACTTGTAGACTAAGGGGGGCGACTGACGAAGGTCGGGAGGAGGGGGAGGGGTACTAATAGGCTTTCCATTCAGCTGGACACGACACGGGCGGGTGCACTCGACCTGGCCGATTGATATCTAGACCTGTTAGTGTTTTATAAAACGTTTAGACACGTTATTGAATACGTGGTTGGAGATTTAAGTGTTTTATGTTGGTGTAAATGTTTGGGCCAATATGTGAAGTTGGCCGTTCAAGTTGAAGTTGGCAAAGTTCAACTTTTCAATAAGGGCGGCACGGTTGGTGCAGTCGTTAAGTGATTGACTGCTACGCTGTGTGTCGTGGGTTCCATTCCCGCACGGAAATAATATTTGTATAGCTTACAGATGGTGTTATGAGTTTGGTTGTCATAGTGCATGCGTCGGTGTGTGTCTCATGTATGCACGCGATACTTAACTTTCGTTCATATACGACGGGTTCACTGTTACGTTTCGATTTCAAAGAATCAAACAGACTTAAATAAAAAGATACAAATTTTCAGATTCGAGAGTTTACCTAGCATTGTTAAAAATCCCACATACCTATCGAGGGTGCATCCAAATAAATACAACTCACATACACAACACACACACTCACCCGGAACAAGTACCTATATTATTATTTTTATGTGTAAATATATCTCAGAACCCTACGGTTCCGGTCCTTTGGAAGGCGTACGAGAAGCCGAAACCAACTCGCAGAGGCCCTTTGGCCCTTTAGACACTTTTAGTAGAACGTGGTAGCATTTATTATTTATTATAATTTTTACATTACTTTCATTTATTTTGTACACATATAAAATTACATTTTTAAATATTTTTACAAAATCCTATAAAAAAAAAAACATTTAAAAATATAAAACTATAGTTTCCGCCGGTGTCGGGAGCACGGTCCATTTTACTTTCATTATTATTATTGACATTGTTTTAGAATTATTTTATTTTGTATTACTGCTTGACGTGTGCCTATAATTTTTTATCCTCCTCCTCCTTGCGTCGTATTCCTCAATGCTGAGGGTCGTGACCTCCCTGCTTCATCACTTTAACCCTTACGATCTCTTTCCATCTGTGATATGTGTTTCCATGTGTGTGTGTGTGATGTGTGAATTTTTTATGTGTGATGTTAAACTGTAAGTGTAAATTGGCAATAAATAAAAAAAATATTATATGTAGCCCATATAAATAATGATTTAGTTGCGACAATCGAATTATAACTACATAAAGTTCACATAAAGCTCGACCACTGCATCAACTGTCATGGCAATGGTCGCAACATCTTGTATCACACGGGGATCGATCGCCTCCTCTACTGCATAATTTATTAGACTTTAAATGCTGGCAGCCGATGCGCAGTTGTATGGATAACTTTATTTTCCATGTATCACCGTGACAAAACTTGATAATGGTATTTTGAACTCTAGCGCCTTCAAAAAAGTGTAGTTTTTCGTTGAAACTTGTGAAAATTGAGACGTTTACATTTTTTATGGCCAATAATTTTAGTGAAGTTTTTGTGCAGGCAGTACTATCATCATCATTTCAGCCGAAAGACGTCCACTGTTCGACAAAGGCGGAAATAATTAATCATCGGCGCGTAGTATTTCACGCGCGCCTCAAAGAGATGTCAGCGAACCCTAGGGACCTAACAGTATTGAAGCCTACTGGGCCATGGGTTGTTCGAAAGAGAACTCCGGAGCTCTGGAACGAGGCCAAAGAAGGGATCTTGTTCCTTTTGGGGGTTTTACTCAGTAAAAATCAAACACGCTCTCTCGCTCAGATCAAGGGCGTGAGAAGTCATTCGATGATTTCCCACCTAAAGGCGTCTCCACAGTGTCATCACAATGACCGATCCCGTCTTGCAACCATCAAAATAGTACTATGATTTCACATCTGTGAGTTCTTATCTACTATTTTTCATCAGTAGGTAGTTTACAAGAAAAGTACTGTAAAATACTACGATATGCCCCCAGCCTTCAAGACGACCACTGAATGCCAACAAACATGTACGAGGACATTCCCTCAAGTTATGGGGAAATGCATCCAAAAAGAAGCCTTTGAAACAATTTCTACCTAACCGAGTTGTAACAGCATGGAACAGGCTCCCGGAAAGTGTTGTGAAAGCTCCCACATTGAACTGCTTTAAAAATCGGTTGGACAGACTAAACGTCTCCAAACTATATGAAACACACGCATCAGTTAATAGCTGCTACTGTCTTAGATAATAATAATAACTAGTTTACAAAAACCTTTTTATAAAGAAAAATACCCAACTTCACTAAAAAATTGAATTGAATTTGAGGAGTTCCCTTGATTTTGCCAAGATTCCATCATCAGATCCTAACTTGGTGAACATGGGACTATTTGGGAACACCCTTTCCATCAAAAAAAAAATTTTTTCAAATCGGTTGGCAAATGACGAAGTTATGCGCGAACAAACATAAAAAAAAATACAAACATCCGAATTGAGAACCTCCTCCTTTGTAGAAGTCGGTTAAAAAACGTGTATATTTTAATGGAAACTATACGAAAATATACGATCGGCGACTGAGAGGTCAAGGGTGTCCTTTACAGTCATTACACGTTTTAATTAGCAATTTGGCTGTCCCCGCGGCTTCATACCTCTATGTGAAATTATTACTAGCTGCTCATTTGTTCGGAAAACCCGAAAACATTGGGAACTATATTTTATTTTAATTACTTTAGTTCATTAATATTGTGTCATTTGGAAGGTTTTTCATTAGGCCACTATTATTAATTAGTACAAAAAAATTGGGTTTTATCCATACCCGTTATTTATCATATTTCTGTGGTCAAAGGTAAAAAAAACCGAAATCCCAAAATTCTCGACAATTGATACATTGATAATTGAATCAATCATTCATAACAATTACTACTAGAAAATACTAGGCGTAGTGGTTTTTTTTTAATTTTTATCATCATTCATTAAATGTGAATATTTCCATAAATTGAGTGACATTTCGGGATCTAAACAAACGCTAACAACTTTGCTGTTTATGAATATTATTTATTGAGACTTTGCTTAAATAATAACAAGTCCTTTTCTAATAAGCCCTTTAAGTATTTGTACTAATTAAAAATTAGTGGTGTCTGCTTGAGAACTCATGGCACATTATAATTTATGTTTTAATTTTATTCACCGTATTTGGTATGATCTTAGACCACACCACCTCGTCATCCTTACTAATATTATAAAAGCGAAAGTGAGTTTGTTTGTTTGTTACGTCTTCACGCCTAAATGGCAAAACCAATTTTGATAAAATTTGGTACACAGATAGACCATGTCGTGGAATAGGACATAGGATACTTTTTATCTCGAAAGTATGTTCCCTTGGGATTATTTTCTGCTATCACGCGTGTGAAGCCGCTGGGAGCAGCTAGTCAGATCTTTTTTCTTCGACATCTTTTTTGATCGACATTATAAAGCGGTTGCAACACATTCTAATATTTTTGCAGTATTTGGCAGCAAATGTATCGAGTCAGCCTTCTCGGCAAGCTTCGCTGAGGTAGTCAATACTACAATAAAATTCTCAGCTCTATTTTGCTGAAATCGCGCTTGTTTCAATGATTCTAAACATTGTCCTGTAGACACTTGAGATACAAAACTACACATCAATTTTATTTCACAGCAATCACTGAACTTCACTTTAAAAATCCCGCCAAAAACTCCGTATTTTAAATAAAATAAATCATTAAAAAAAAATCATAACATGAATTTAGAAAAAAAAAACTGCTAGTGAGTCCCTCCAGTAAGAGTCAAGTTCATCTCTCCACCTTCATCTTGGTCTGCGGCGACGTTATTACGCATGTTATGGGTAAATAAAATAAATAAAAAATGTTATCATTTTTAAATATATAGACCTTATACATATAAAGCAACATATTCGCACACACTTTGAAAATTACAGTCAATCAAAATAAAAAATTACAAGCATTTATTTCAAATAGACCATTTGAAAGCACTTTTGAATAGTCAATATCGTCAAATATCGGTCAGTCGAAAAAAAAGTGCAGTTAATTGCACGTTCCAAAGCGTAGATCTCTATGCTGAAGAACGTGTAAGAAACTCCAGCCACTTAGTAACTCACCGATTTGATATCCATGTTGCATCCATCATTACAGAACACTTCAGATCCCACTCATCACACAGATTGTTTCCCCCACTTATCACAAAACCACTTCAAATTAATTAAAACCCCCACTTTATTCAATTTAAATCATCCCGAAGACCGAACTTTGCCGAACTTGAAAGTTCTACTTTTGAATTGGGTTCTCTAATTGGTCGGTCAGCTCGTTCGAAACACACTGATTGGATTATGTTCGTTAATAAATAAAGTACAAACGAAATAGATTACTTATTATTTGTTAAGTCTCTTTGTGAACTTTTAATTTGTAAAATTAATGATACAATCAAGTTGTTTTAAAAGTTTTACAAATGCGATTGTTAACAATGTCAACCATCTTTCTTTGATAAACTTAAATTGCACACACTTAAAAAGAAGCAAAAACTCTTTTGTAAGTCAAAATTTGAACCATTAAAAACAAAAGCCAGTTCGGCTTTTACCAAACCCAAAGACAAAACGAAAAAAAATACAAATGTCAAAGTCAATCAAAACTAGAACGCATAAAAAAAGGATACCGAAACCTTTTTACGTTCAAAACGAAAAAAGAAATCAAAAATTCAAAAAACGTTCGAATCGAACTCTTTGAAAAGGTTCGTATTTAGTGACAATAGTTCAGAGGGGAAGTGCGCCCCGTCCGCGGCGGTCGCCCCGAGTGGCTGACCGGTGGTCACTTTTCACCCTTGCGTTTTGGGGCGCGCTTGTGGTATAAGCGGTAGCGGGTATTGGTTATTCTAAGAAAAGTTGTAGCTAGAATACAATATTTATCCATTTCAGAAGTTGATATATAAAATGGACAGCTGTCAAATCGTAGCGTTTGACTATAGAGAAAACTTTTATATTGGTCTATCACGCAAAATACACCAGTGATTTTTCATTACTACAAATACATAGGGTTTATTAGAAAAGGTCTTGATATTTAAGTAAAGTCTCAATACATAATATTCATGAACAGAAAAGTTATGTACGTTTGTTAACATATCAAAATGTTACTTAATTTTTATATGTACAGTGTTAAATAGGAAACAATACCGAGAAACACTCAACTCGACAACCGAAATTTGATCGTTGTAGTATATTTTTTTTGTGAAGTCAGTTATTTTATTTTGTATAAATTTTTCTAGTAGCATTGTTACGAATGATTGATTAATTCATTAAACCCCGGCGTTCGCGTACTCATTGTATTTCTATTGTGTCTCTAATTATCACGATTGAAGAGTTAAATTATGAATTTACCCATTTATTATGATTTTTTGTGAACAATTAAAAAAAAAAAATGTCCTGGGTGGGAATCGGACCCACGACCTCCGGCATAGCAGTCAAGGCCACTAACCACTAGACCAACAGTCCAGTCAAATCTATTCGGACACCCGCTCCCTTTCGTCGCTTGCACCACCGTGCGTCACCACCAAGCACACTCGATGACGTGTATCTATTTGTCCAGAACAATATCGCTGATTGGTGGGACACCGTCTCCTCGTGACGTCATCAGCCAGTGCTTACGACTGCCGCGCTCGTCTCCAAGATGATTGCTGTACTGATTTGATGGGGATTCGTTAGAAGGCTTGATTGTTTAGTTAGGGGCTCGTAAAGTGTAAGTGTTCGTGTATTATTTGGGGGTCAGGGTTACTTGATAATGGATGGTTACAGGTTGTGGGTTGGCACGTGTTTGTGTTTTTAACCGACTTTGGGAAAGATAAAGGTTTGACACGTGTTTTATTCATGTTTGTGAGATTTACATTTTACAAGCTTTTATTGTGTTTCATAATTTAGCTTTTATTTTTGTTTCGATTCGAAGACATGTGACACATTCACCAACCCGCCATGGGCCCGAGTGATGGATTACGGCCCATCCTTAGAGAGCAGGCCTGTGGGCCAGTGGAAACATTAAAAGGCTGATTATTATATATTTAGTTTTAACTGTCCCGATTTTTGCATGTAATCAAATCTTGCAAATCAAATTTGGTAATCGGGAAGTGGTTCCCGGTTAACGATTGAGCTGAAATTTTGCATGCATGTGTAAATCGGATGACAATGCAAAATTATTATGAGATGGAGCTGATTTGATAATGGAACTAGAAGGTGGTCATAGGAATTCATATAACCCTATCTATTTGAGCTTTTTGGAATGGTCTTGATGTGTTTTAACTATATACACAGGTGTTCAATAAAAACTTTTGATAATGTGATTTATGAGATGATAATTTGAGTATTGATCTAGGTCAGAAACATGCTTACTGGTCACATTTATCAAATATTATTACCATTATTTTTGGAGGTGGAAAGTCACCCAATGACTTCTGCCGCTTTAGGGTAGAGCGGAAGGACGTGTCAGATTCTTACTAACAAAAACCATACCTGTGTCCTTAAATTACCCTTTGCGTTCAAGGACCCGATTTCCATTTCCCACAACCGACTCGACCCGATTTCGTCGACCCCTAAACGTGCCTATTCCGCTATTGTTGACGTAAACAAACCTGCTGCGTCACAAACAACGCAACCAAACTAGAACCCCATTCCGTTTCTTCTAGCCTTCATACCGGGGCTCGAGCTCCCTTTCGGATAACCCTGGCCCCAGTAGGCTTCGACCCAGCTGGGCCCCTGCTGTTGCTGACAACTCCTTGAGGCGCGCGGGAACAGTGCGCGCTGTTATCGATGGGTGTCGTGTATCGACGGACAGTTTCTTGGAAAGATATCGACCTCGCAGCGGAACACGACGTCGTCACTTCGTGTCCAATGTATATAGTTTAGTAATTGCTATAGTTTCCATGGTTTTGGTGTATTATTTTTGTATTTTATCAATGGGCCTCAGTTGCCTAATAATAAGGAATAACAGAAATAATAGGAATAAGATTGAATAGGTTACTTCTAGGCATGCGTGCTCCATCGTCGGCCACATCATCGCTTACCATCAGGTGAGATGGTGGTCAAACGCGAGCCTATCAATAAAAAAAAAATAAAAAAAAAATAAAAAAAATTGTTTACTAGCTTCTGCCCGCGACTCCTGTTGCTTCTGCCAGCGACAACAGGGTCGTCAAAACCGAAGATCTAAAACGTCTGATGTCGAATTCTAAGAGCCCGGGGACGGGTAAACAACGTGATGTGCGAGACGATTCGAGACGTTCCAGATCTCTCCTTTCCACTAAGGTACGCGCGTGACAGTGTGCACACACCTCAGATATGGTGCCAATGTCTCCGTGTTCGATGTAATTAATAAATGGGTTATAGGAAAATGCGCTCCTGTCTTTATTCCCAAAAAGTGATCCCATAACGCGATCTAACTCGACGCCAACGCCATCTAGTTAGAAAACGGAAACTACATACTATTTACGCAAATATTATAGTTTCTTAGCCGTGTGCAGCACCCCTTAGTGAACTCCAATGCGGGTGACGTAAACTATCACAAGCGTATTATTTGCGGTTGGTACAATAATTGGGTCTAGAGATCGAACCGCAAAATTAAGTGTTTTTTTTTTAATACTTTTCCGGGATAAAAGTACCCAGTGTGATGCCTCGTATATTAAAGAATAAGTTTACCAAGTTTCACCGTAATCGGATCGGTAGTTTTTGCGTGATGCCTGAACAAACAGACAGACAGACAGCCAAAAAATTTTTTAATCACATTTTTGGGTTCGGTGTCGGTCTAGTAACACCTCCTGCCTGCCATTTATATTTCTGATATTTTCAATGAACAGAATTTTGCCTTCTACAGATTTATTATAAGTATAGATTATATATAAGTATAGATATAGATTATAAGTACATGATTTAAACCAGTACTTGACTTTGATCCCACCTGATGGTAAGCCAGTGATGCAATTGTTGATGGTGAGGCGCACTAGTTTATTAAGAGCCTATTCACTCTTGCCTTGAAGACACCTAAATTATAGGTCGGAGGATGGGAAGACCGCAGCAGATTATTATTATTATTTAAATATTATTATTAATCCTTAGCGGGTTATCATGTCCTTGAGTTTGCACTAAAGCCATCATATCTGCCGCATAATCAGCGACGCTGCCACAATAGCAAAGCTTAAACATCTAGGTCATCGATCAGACCTAGATTTTAGCTGCGATGACTAGTTATTAGGATATTACATGCGAGCCTCGTAAAACTATCGTTGGACTTAAAAGAAACATGTTTCAGTCATTTCATTTAGGTAATGCCTTCGTACCTAAATAGGTGAGTGTGCGTTAGCAGTGCTTTGAAATAAATATGTTAAATATGAAATCGACTGGCCTGTTGGTCTAGTGGTTAGTGACCTTGACTGCTAAGCTGCAGGTTGTGGATTTGATTCTCATCCAGGACAAATTTTTATGTGATGAGCGTGATCATTTGTTCTGTGTCTGGGTGTAATTTGTCTATAATATGTATGTTTTAGAAATGAGTTTACATGAGGATGGATGGAGGGGAAGAGGGAGGCCAAAGAAAAGATGGATGGATTGTGTGAGAAGTGATATGAAAGAAAAGGGAGTTAGTGATAGCATGACGAGTGACAGGACAGAATGGAAGAAAAAAACGTTTTGCGCCGACCCCAAATAAACGGGACAAGGGCAGGAAGATGATGATGTATGTTTTAGAAATATATGAGTATGTTTATCAATTGTCTAGTATTCATCATAACACAAGCATTGCTTTGCTTGGGACTAGACGGCGTTGTGTGATAGTTGTGGAATATTAAATATCATTATCATCATCATTTCAGCCGAAGGATGTCCACTGTTGAACATCGACCTCTCCAAGTGTCGCCACAACGAACCGTCCGGTGCGTCTCGCATCCACCGCGATTCTCATCAGGCCATCCCGCAGCCCCCACCCCGACTAGGTTGTAGTACGAGTATCTGTGTATTTAACCGCAGCCAGCTGGGCCCAGACAGAGCACCGCTGACCTTGGAAATCCATTTTCTTTGCGAAATATTGATTGATTTGCATATGTTTGTATTTGTTCACTTTTAACCGCGACCGTACTATTTTCTGGAATGAGACTACGATATGCAGTCTGTTATAGGTCTGTCCTTTTCTCGCATGTTGTTATGTCTGATGCAGGGGTGTCAAACATGAGGTTTTCTTATGCGAATTAAACTCTTAAAAATGAAATTGACCCTGCAAGTGTTTTTTTAGGGCCACCACCAGGGCGTGTCAGACTTTTAATGACTAAAATCACATCTATGGTCTTTCTTTGCGTTGTGTTCCAGAAGATTTGCTTTTCGGAAGTCAATCCATGTCCCCAGTAGGCTTCGGCCCTGCTGGGCTCCTACGGTTATGTTTGCATCTCTTTGAGGCACGTGTGAAACACTACACGCTAGCGCTGTCGACAATTCGGGCTTGGTCCAGGCGATTGTCGGACGTCGGGACGGTGAGCTATCCATTGCTCGCCGTCCGCAAGCCTACGCTAACGGTGACTGAAAATCGGGGTCAGGGTCCCGGCGGCTGGGGTGTGACGAACTCCGTTCCCACACGGGTGCGAGCGCCTTCTTTACTAGCATTACTGATTCGTAAAAGAAGGCTCTCGCCTTCTAGCAGGATCTCTCCTGCTAGGGTTAAGATTCTCTTGATAGTAGAAATAATAAAGTATATAATCTACACTAATATTATAAAGAGGTAAATTTGTTTTTTTTTTTTGTTTGTAGTTAATCTCTAAAATTTTATTTTTATTTTTCTAATTTACACCGATAGAAAGCTGCTTTATTTCTGAGTGACATTGGCTATATCTTAAGAACACGGCTGAAGCCGCGGACAAAAGCTAGTATCCAATAATCCTGATAGCATAGAATGACCATAATACATAATCATATATATATACTTTCACTATTAATATTTGCAATTTGCATGTTACAACCCTTTACCAAAATAACTTCTACCAAATCACTTGACAGCTACAACAGATTAAATTGATCAACCCTTCAGTAGGAGGGTTACAAGTGAACTCGATAAATCCTATGAAAACAATGGTTGTACAGGTTTGTCACCCCTGCCAGGTATATATATTGAGACAGTCTGGCTTAGGGCTTCCATTCCTGGTATTGCGGGATCTCGGTATTCCGACATCTCGTGAATTACGGGATTACAATTGCAGGACTGAAGAGTCAAACTTTTAGCTGATACTTATTTTTTTATTGATCTCTTTTACTAAATTTGATTTGAAACCAATGATTTTTGCTTAGCTAGATAGGAGAAAATTATCCCAAAGCAACAAAGTCTAGTCATGTAACATTATTTTGAAATATTAGACTGATAATTAACACTCGTGTATACCTGGTGATATGATGCGAACCCAATACCCCACACACTTCTTGTATATTTTCTATATTTACAGACATACTTGATGAAGTTTGATTATTCACTTTTAAATATAACGCGTAATCTACTCTAATATAAGAAAAAGATAAAGTTTGTTTTTTTGTTTTTATAGTTTTTTGTTTGTAAGAGGTAATCTCTGAAAGTACTGATCCGATTGCAAAATTTTTTTCACCGACAGAAAGCTGCTTTATTCTTGAATGATATAGGCTATATTTTATGTACGCGGGCGAAGCTGCGGGCAAAAACTAGTAGTATAGACTAGTAGTATAATCATTTCTTCTTTTAAAGTTATCCTAAGGGATACTATCGGGACAAAAACTATCCTGTGCTATTCCAAGACATTGTCTAGCAAATTGTCAAATTCATAAAAACCTGTTCAGCTATTTAAGCATGTTTGAAAATTTTCAAAACTGTGAATACCGGGATCGAAGTTGATAAAATTGGCAGCCCTAGTGTGTCTGATATGAGCAGCGCCGTTGTTTGCGATATTAAGGTACGTGTACCTGCTTATGTCGGAGATATTTGTCGCGGTCTTGTGAGGAAACTTGGCACTATTGTGAGGAAATTACTATTGAGCTTTAGTTAAAGAAGAGCGAACAACGCCAATGACAACCAATTAACTCTTTCCTTTCCCCTTTCTGTACCACCTTCTACGTTTTTACTAGTATAGCAATATACTATTTTTATAAACAAAAATATCTTAAAGAGTTTTATCGGGCGAGAGTCTGCACAAAGTGCCTGATGATGGACGATGCCACCGAGGTCATCCGAGAAAGAGGTGGTAAGATGACCTAGACGCCTACCAAAATGACTGGTTCTAGGTGAATTACCTACAAGAAGTTGGGGAAGGCCTTTGCCCAGTACTGGAAAAATATAGGCTAAAAATAGTACAGTATTATTTTTTTCTAATAGATCTGAAAACCAACCTTTTCGTACTGATATTGAGCAATCTACAAATCAAAATGATGCCTAGTTTGCCGAACTAGATTATAATTCTCTCGGCATTAACGTTACGCATTCCGGAAGATTCCTAAACTTTTGAGCCTTTTAATTTTGTCAATTCTACAAGCTATATTGGGAACATCGAACACGAAAGAGAACTTAGTGTTAACCTGGTCATTGCCCTGTCAGAAGAAAAATCCATCAATCTGCTTCAACTTTTCCAGACTAAATAGAGGTCGGATTCCAGTCCAACTGGATACAGCCAGAGACCAGTTGTTTACAAGGAACGGCTGCCCGTCTGATCTCCGCAACCCAATAACCGAGTAACGGTCATATATTGCTTGACAATGAATAATACTTAGTAGAGCAACTATCCGACTGTATCAAATATTGTTTTAAACATTACGTTAGATAAGATGTATGCGGGGACTGTGGGGAGCTACGGGGGGTGCGGAGACTGGCTGCACGCGAATCTTATATTGTGCACTAGAAGACTAAGGCACAAAATATATAGGTACAGAAGTCAATCTACACACAAAGCGCACTCGAGCAACGCACACATAGACACTGCTCACGGACACGATATCTCTGTAGCGTCTCAGCCCATTCGTAGAACAGTTCCGGTTCAAACGCTTATTAGTGTGCGTCCACCGAGCGTAGGTATAAAAAGTGAAGTACATACATGAGATTGTCCTCTGTACCTCTATCTATTTTGTGACTAAACATAAGAACCTTTCGAATATCGTAATTAGAGATACAATAGAAAGACAATGACAGAGCGAACGCCGGCGTTCGCTTGGGGTTTAATGAATTAAGGTGTGGCTTTAGTCAGTAAAGTCTGATACGCTCTTTCGCTCCACCCTAGAGTCGGATAAGTCAGAGATCTGCGGCAACTCGCAAAAATTCGACATTTATTTGGAACTTTATATCTTTGTTAACTCCATACTATTTTTATATGTATTACCCTGCCGTAATAACTGAGTCACATATGTCCTCTATGATAATCGCCAGCACAAAAGGTATATTTTTATCACAAAAATATATTTAAATGTTAAAACCGTCATGGCCGTTCTATAAATGTATTTTGAGCTGTTCACGATCACAATGGAGAAAAAGAATAAGTTGTTTACTTAAAACAAACCGGTCAAGTTAGAGTTGGACCTACTCACTGAGAGTTCCGTACATACTTACCTTGGGAAATAGTTAAATTTCCGAATCGAGTCTCGAAGATTTATCCGTCGGTAACTATTTTGTGATGTTTTCCACAAAACGGTTTTAGGCGTTTTAATTTAGTTATCTACTTGTGCTATGAGGCAAGGTCTCATTCTTGTTAAATTTCAGGATTATAGGTCGGAGTGGCGACCGCGTACCGGAAGACGCAGCGTTGGAAGTCCTCTTACAATGTGGACTGATTACCTGGTGAAGGTTGCGGGTATCTGATGGATGCGGGACGCACAGGATCGTGCATTTTGGCGACACTTGGGGGAGGTTATGTCCAACAGTGGACGTGACCTATCGGCTGAAATGATGACAATGATGAGGTCAACGGAAAGTAAACTTTGCAGCTAAACGGAACATAAACTGCCTTATCTTTACATTGTGTTGATTTTGAAAGTAGTTTTTTTCACTGATTTAAAAGGTAGCAGACCTGAGTATATGTACATTTAATTTTAGCTTAAAACCTCCACGAGTTCTTGAGAAAAAGAATCTTGACAGACGGACAACAAAGTGCGTTATATAAAGTGTTCCGTTTTTGCTAACACGCACGGAACCCTAAAAACGAGATACACAACCCTTCTTATTGGTTTTACTATCGTCAAGTAAGATTGAGGTTAAACTTTAATAACATTGGAGCGACTAAATATCTGCGAACAATGTGCCAATATTTATGCCAGTGGGCAACTGACATATATTGGCAACCTCTTAACGAAACTGTAAATGCTTTAAGGCATTAAGTCTGCCTCTGTACTTTTGTGTGCATCATTACATAGTATAAAACAAAGTCGCTTTTTCTGTCCCTATATCCCTATGTACGCTTAAATCTTTAAAACTACGCAACAGATTTTGATGCGGTTTTTTTTAATAGATAGAGTGATTCAAGAGGAAGGTTTATATGTACAATATTGCACCCGAGCGAAGCCGGGGCTGGTCGCTAGTAAATAATAAATGGATGAATAAATAAAATTAATAAATAAATAAAACTGTCAAACGGCACTTCTTAGAATTGTCGGGTTATATTAGTGTTGCCGCGACTTGCCTCTCTACAGAAGTCTTTATTGAAATCTATACTAATATTATAAAGAGGTAAAATTTGTAAGTTTGTAAGTTTGTAAGTTTGTAAGTTTGTAAGTTTGTATGTAGGGGGTAATCTCTGGAACTCATAATCCAATACTAAAATTTTTTTTACTGGCAGAAAGCTACATTATTCCTGAGTGCTATAGGCTATAAATTGTTTCTATAGCATGTATATTAACCGAGCTATCACAACTTTTGTCTAGCAAGTCGGAAAAAAATACCTCATAAAACAGAATTATTGGCGTGCGCTGCCTAAACAGTTGCTTAAAATTAAAAACAATGTATGACTACCTGGTTCGTCTTAATTATTTCTACAAAAAAGTCCGCGATACCATATCTCTATCTTTTATATTTCATCTTTTATACTTCTTTTATTGCATTAAAAATATATTTTTTCGGCATACTTACGTTTGGTTGATTATTTGAGCAACAAAATATTAATTCTTATGACAATAAATTATTTCAGTATCACAAGAACATCATACAGATAAGATTTGCCATTTACAGTATATCAATTGGTCATACAGTTTCGGAGATAATGTAAAATTACTAAAACGCAAAATGCCCCTAGCATAACTTTCATTGTGCAGTCGTGCAGACGTTTTAGCTATTTTTTTTTTATATGTTGTGCAAAAATCATCTTATGACAACCCCCGCCCTTGGGTGGAGCGGGAGATAGTGTCAGACTCTTACTGACTAAAAACCCACCCCGTTCCTTCTAGCCTTCAAACCAGGGCACGAGTTCCCTTTCGGATAACCCTGGACCCGGTAGGCTTCGATCCAGCTGGGCCTCTGCTGTAGCTGACAACTCCTTGAGGCGCGCGGGAATAGTGCGCGCCGTCGACGTCTTGGGCTCGGTCCATTACCGGACGATCGGACAGCGAGCTACCCATGGCTCGCCGTCCGCGAGCCCGCGTCTACGGTGGCCGGAAATTGGGATCGGAATCCCGGCGGCGGCGGCGGGGGCGCCGTTGCCTGATGCGGTCTGCCTCCTCCTTTGCTAGCATTACTGCTTCGCAGAAGGAGGCGACCGCCTGCCATTCCTCCTCGCTCCGGACCATGGCCTCAACCAGGGCCCGGCGCGAGAGCTCTCCGCCGCAGATCGCCCCCACGAGGGCACGGTGATGCTCAGCCCAGGCAGGGCACACTTCGACTGTGTGCTCTACCGTGTCCTCCGGGCGTTCCGCACAGTGACGACACCCGGGCGTCTCTTCCGCTTTAATTCGGTGCAGGAACCTCCCGAACTTGCCATGTCCGGTGAGGACCTGTGTCATGCGGAAGGAAAGGACGCCGTGAGGCCTTTCCAGCCACGCCTCAAAGAGGGGACTTACCGCCATAATTGTGGCGTGCCCAACGTTTTACCTATTTGCCCATGGATGGCGTTCTGCAATTACGTAATTTTTCTGAATCGCGTTGTTAAGACTTTCTGTGGATTGATTGATGACCCTCTCGAAGTATTAGGCCCACGTTGTCGTTAGTTGGAGTTCTTCTGTCAGTTGCTTATTGGTTTCGGTTGTTTCATTCGTATGGTTGTTGTTGTTGATAGATACCTCATAATCGAAAATATCGTAACTACGAACATACAAAACAAACGTACAACGTTTGTTTTGTATGTTCGTAGTTTCGTACTTCGTTCTATCGTAATAATCGATACGAGTTATTCGATATTACGATTGTTTTGTTTTGTAAAGGCGGACGGTGTTCGAGTCGCTCTCCCTTTGTTCATAATTGTTTTCAAGTCTGTGCGTAGTTTGTTGAGAGCATGTCTAAAAAGAAATCTCAACTGTCCCGGCAGACATCACAGACAAGAGCCGCTCGAGTACGCCGTACGGAAGAATCTGCCCCTGAAAATGAGCAGCGCCTCTCGAGAAATAGAGAATATATTTCGCAAGCATGCGCTAGAGAATCTAGCTCCGAGCGCTCACAGCGCCTCGCTAGCCAAAATGTGAGGACGTCGCGGGCCCGTGCTCGAGAAACTAGCGCTGAACGTGCGCACCGTCTATCTGAGTTAAGGCAGCATGTCTCTGAGACAAGGGATAGGGAGACTAGCGCTGAGCGCTCGCAGCGGCTTGGTAGGCAAAATGTCATAACATCGCAGGCCCGTGCTCGGGAATCTAGCGCTGAACGTGCGCAGCGTCTATCTCATTTAAGGCAGCATGTCTCTGAGACAAGGGATAGGGAGACTAGCGCTGAGCGCTCGCAGCGGCTGGGTAGGCAAAATGTCATAACATCGCAGGCCCGTGCTCGGGAATCTAGCGCTCAACGTGCGCAGCGTCTATCTCATTTAAGGCAGCATGTCTCTGAGACAAGGGATAGGGAGACTAGCGCTGAGCGCTCGCAGCGGCTTGGTAGGCAAAATGTCATAACATCGCAGGCCCGTGCTCGGGAATCTAGCGCTGAACGTGCGCAGCGTCTATCTCATTTAAGGCAGCATGTCTCTGAGACAAGGGATAGGGAGACTAGCGCTGAGCGCTCGCAGCGGCTTGGTAGGCAAAATGTCATAACATCGCAGGCCCGTGCTCAGGAATCTAGCGCTGAACGTGCGCAGCGTCTAATCGAGTGTAATCTTATTTTAAAACAAGAAATTTTCCGCGGACGAAGTCGCGGGCAGAAGCTAGTCTTCATATAATAATATATAATAATAATATAATAATCCACAACTATCACACAACGCCGTCTAGTCCCAAGCTAAGCAGAGCTTGTGTTATGGGTACTAGACAACTGATAAACATACTTATATATTTCTAAATACATACATATATAAATTACACCCAGACACAGAACAAATGATTATGCTCATCACACAAACATTTGTCCTGGGTGGGAATCGAACCCACGACCTCCGGCATAGCAGTCAGGATCACTAACCACTAGACCAACAGGCTAGTCATAGCCAATAATATACCAGCATAGGTACTAGAATGCATAAATTAGAGGATGTTTTTAATTTACAGTGCGTGTAAGTAATGAATCCAAGGATGCCAAGGCATGCGAACCGCGTGCCACCTATAACCAATAAATACCTGCATTTCAGTATCGCCAGTTCATACCTGAAACAAATAATTAAGAATTGGTCGTTAATAATCCTGAACTGTGTATGAAAAGAACTGGGCAAGTGCAGGTCTGGGTTGCACACTGCGGGTTACGTACAAACTAACCTAGGTGTACCAATCTAGGTGAGCTTGCGGGTATATTGTACCGAGACTTATTAATAATCTACCCTCAGAAATAAAAAAAACATTACACCTAAAAATATCTAAATTAAACTAAAGCAATATTACTTAAGTATTGCTTAAGAATGTTTTTACTTAGTGGAAGAGTTACATTGTTACCGACATTAACGTATACATATATCTAAATCTCATTTTGTTTCAATTTTGAGTTAGATTTATGATAGCACAAGTGTAAACCTTAGTGGTTTTAAGTTGCTATTTAAGTTAGACAATTCTGTATTATTTTCTTTATGTGATAAATAAATATAAAAAAGGTAAATAATTCAATGCCCGAATCAAGTCTCGAAGATTTTTCCGAATCGAAAGAAGTTTTTTTTATGACGTAATTACAAAACAGTTTTCAGATTTATTCCTATACTTGTGATAATTTTTAGGTTTTGATTTGTACCCTGTGAATTTTCCTCGAGAGTGTCAAAATATATTTTTTGGCCACATAAACCGATTTATTTTTTTCGTTAATTTACTAGTTTGTTTTTTTTACAGCTTCAGGAGTCCGCAAACCTGAGTCATCATTTCAGCCGATACACGTCCACTGCTGGACATAGGCCTCCCCCAAGCGTCGCCACAACGAACGCTCCTGCGCGTCTCGCATCCATCGGCTTCCCGCAATCCTCACTAGGTCATCAGACCACCTTGTTGGAGGCCTTCCAACGTTGCGTCTTCCGGTACGCGGTCGCCACTCCAGAACCTTTCGGCCCCAACGGCCATCTGTTCTGCGAGCAATGTGCCCTGCCCATTGCCACTTAAGTTTGGCAATTCTTTGCGCTATGTCGGCAACCTTAGTTCTCCTGCGGATGTCTTCATTTTTGATTCGATCACGCAAGGTAACCCCGAGCATAGCCCTTTCCATTGCCCTTTGGGTGACTTTAAGCCTTCTGATGAGGCCCATTGTGAGCGACCACGTTTCGGAGCCATATGTCATCACTGGCAACACGCACTGATCATAGACTTTTGTCTTGAGACACTGTGGTATGTTGGACGAGAAGACACCGCGTAGCTTCCCGAACGCTGCCCAGCCGAGTTGGATTCGACGGTTGACCTCTTTCTCGAAGTTCGACCTACCTAGCTGGACTGTCTGTCCGAGGTAGACGTAATCTTCCACAACTTCGAGTGTAGAGTCTCCGATCTTCAAATTCTTTAAATCAAACCTGAGTATATGGTTTTAATTTCAACTCGATATCTCCACGCGTTCCCAAGATCAAGGGTCTTGACAGACAAACAGATAATAAGACAAACGGACGGATGGATGGACGGACTACATAAGGAACCCTAAAAATAATTGAAATTCTATAAAAACGATATCGATAGTAGCTAACCCAATCCAACAGACCCGACCCGACGTATGGCGTACATTTTTGATAGCTCTACGGTCTGGATTAAGCATTTCACCTCGTCGTATAGACCACGTACATCGAAGGATGGAACAATTTACCTGCTGCGGTCTTCCTATCCGATTATAATTTTGGTGTCTTCAAGGCTAGAGCGAATAGGCCCATAATAAACTAGTGTTCTTCACCATCAACGATTGCATCACAACTTACCATTAGGTGGGATTGCAGCGCAGCACTAGTTTATATCATTAAAAAACATATAATTCAATACAAAATTTCTAAAACTATAAGTAAAGGCAAGTAGGCATTCATTGCCATTCTAGGTTTGATGCTCAAATTCCTGAAACTTCAAGAGGCATAATAACCTAAATATCAAATACCTAAGAACTAGCTCTAGGCTAGCCTAGACTTCAAAGCAACCAATACAAAAACATTCCAGAATATCCCAGCCATTGTCCGGAGCACCAATGAACGGACAAATATGTACGAAAAATATATACCACCCACTGAGTACAGCCACCATTGTTCTACTGCCTATATCCCAGCTAAAATGCCACGTCTTAACTACTCTGTGTTCATAATACCGGCTTCTATACTGGGTTTAATACCGGCGTCAACTTCAATGGCTGTCTTATTGACAATATGAGTTTGTGAGCGTTTATTAAAAGATTGTCTTGATATTATGAGAAAATGTTTATTTTTCTATAAGACTATGAGATTAATTTCAAAGTACGTGTGTTAATTTCAGAATAGACCTTTCTTCAGCGTAATATTTGTATGTATAAAAAGTATCAGTTAGAAATTTGAAAAAAAAAAATTGCAAGTTAGCCTTCAAAAAAATCTACTTTTTAAAGGACCATAGGTATAAATGTATGGAAAATGTTACCTCCCCACGTCAATGAATAGCAATGCTAACTAACATTGCTTCCATCATAGTATTTTACAAGCTTTTATTTAGTTGCACCTGTCCCGATGTTTGTCTGTCATCAAATCTTGTAAATTAAATTCGACCCACTTCCCGGTTACCGATTGAGCTGAAATTTTGCATGCGTGTGTAAATCAGATGACAATGAAAAATTATTTTGACATGGTGCTGATCTGATGATGGTACTGGAAGGTGGCTATAAGAACTTGGTAGTTAAAGAAAGAGTCTGAGACTATCTCCCGCTCCATTCAAGAGCGGGGGTTGTCATAAGACGATTTTTGCCCACCGTAAAAAAAAGGGCTGTAGGTATACCTCCATCTATATGCAACACCGGAATTATGATGATTTTAGGACGTCATATCATGACATTAAAATTGGAGAGCCGCTAATTCACTAATCGCCAAGATACGAGCTTATTGTAGGTACGCCTGTCAAATTGTGATACAGATGGTCTATTTCAGAAAGGCGTTGATCAGATTGGTTTGGGATATGTGTTCAGATTCCCGCTTTCATTGTATCTGTATGTGTCAGTTGTTTTCTTCTGTTCCATAAATGTACCGACGTGTCTTTTGTAATTGCTAAAAATATGGTTGAAACTACACTGTTTTCTACAATGAGCATTGAGAAAGTACTTTAAGTACTTTATCATGGTTTCCAAAAAGAGAGCTTCTCTCGTTCCACAAATCAAGCATAAGTGTCTCCGCACACGGGCCTCAAAAAAACGCCGCTTCAAGCTTTTTTTGAGGCCGACTTTTTTGTGGCTCGTGTGCGGTAGTGCCGCCACAAAAAACGCTTGAATCCGCTTCCAGCTTCTCCGGCCACAAGCTGTCGCGCACTTCAGCTGTTTTTTGCACCTGCTTCTAGCTTTTTTGTGGCCGGTTCTAGCGTTTTTTTTGTGGCGGCGTTTTTTTGAAGCACGTGTGGATGGAACAGGAAAACAGAAATGGACAGTAAGATTTAGAAAAAACCGACCCTCCATTACTACGCTGTCCGATCGTCCGGTAACTGTCCGGACCGAGCGAAGGCGTCGACGGCGCACACTGTTCCCGCGCGCCTCAAGGAGTTGTCAGCAACAGGAGGGGCCCATCTGGGTCAAAGCCTACCGGGGTCGCGGTTATCCGAAAGGAAACTAGAGCCCCGGTAAGAAGGCTAGAAGGAACGGCGCGGGGTTTTTAGTCAGTAAGACTCTGACACTGGCTCTCGCTCCAACCAAGAGCGGGTTTCGTCAATGATGAATTTCCCCGTCGACAGAAAAAAAAAACCCTCCATTACTATTTATATTGTTTAAACCGTTCGTTTACGACAGTAAACAAAGACTATAACCTCATCAGACCCTGACATTCACACAGCATCAAGTCATCGGGGACATTGCTAACCACTTGCGAAGGTAGCGCCATCTTGCGCCAGTGTCGAACTAGGAGCGATGTCGTTTGTCTAGTCTTAGACTAGTCATAATGCACATTTATGTGTATTGCCTTGTTTGGCACACTGACATAATATTACTATACAGGTTTTACCTTGTCTTTTGTCTAGGCATTTGGTGTTTGGATGCGCGAAGGCTGAACTAGTAATCTGCCGTGTATTAATCAAATTTGCTCATCCGCTTTGAAGAGTGCATTCACTGTGATGAAAAACATCTTGATGGTGTAATATTCCGTACATAAAATTTGCATTACTATACTATAATTTGGCTTCAAGAAAAACGCCGCCACAAAAAAACGCTAGAAGCGGAACAGCTGAAGCGCGCGATACTTCTTGTGTCCGGTGAAGCTTGAAGCCACTTCAAGCGTTTTTTTGTGGCGGATCCGCCGCACACGAGCCACAAAAAAGTCCGCCTCAAAATGAAGTTTGAAGCGGTATTTTTTTGAAGTCCGTGTGCGGGGACCGTTGAGTATTATAAATACAATCTTTGTTTTTCATAATTATTCAAAATTTAAAATCGGCGCTATGACACCCTGTATTTATAATAGTACTTACCTATTGTTAATTATATCTACTTCGTTCCATTATATCAAATATCTATTATTTATTTTGCGCACCTAGCACAATTTAATCTTTTTGAACAAAGGTTGGTGGTAGGTCTGTACCAATTTACAGAATGCCCTATAGCATTAACTGTCCCCGCATACGAGCCACAAAAAAGGCCGCCTCAAAAAGAAGCTTGACGTGGCATTTTAGTGGCCCGTGTGCGCGGACAGTTAGTCGGCCTATGTACCACTGCTTTGCAAAAAGTAAAAAAAATATGAACTATTCCAGCCAGTGATTCAATAAACACATTTCAATGAACAGCGAGTGACCGAGTGAACACGTATTTTATTAAAACTTCCTTCACTTCAAACAATTTTGCGAACGAATGGAAAACATTTTTTTTTAATTTTCCTCTACTCGTCCGTAATAGTCTGTTGCTTTTTTATAAAATCTGTGTTCGTGATCGGCGCCATTTTAATTACAAGCATGGCTGCCTGCTCGTATTACTTCGTTTTAGTGTCGAATATAGTAATTATGTTGTACGAGTGATTGTTTTATGCTATAACAGCCTATTTTTGCCATTTTCTACATGGTCAATATTGTAACAAAGCGCACAAGCGCTCGTCAGCTCGTCGGCACTAAATGTCGTTGTGTTATAGTTGTAGAATAAAAAAAAACATAACAGATTTTCACTCCGGCACAGAAATGATCTTGCTCATCACACAAACAATTTGTGTTGGGTCATTAAACCCACGAACTCAGACATAACAGTCATGGTAACAAACCAGTAGACCAACAGGTCAATCAAGCCAAGCCAGACACCACCGTATGCGCGGGCTTGCGGACAGCGAGCAAAGGGTAGCTCGCTGTCCGAACCGAGCCCAAGTCGTCGACGACGCGTAGTTCAAGCGACTTCAAGGAGTTGTCAGCAACCGTAGGAGTCCAGCAGGTTCGAAGCCTACTGAGGTCAAGGGTGATGCGATAGAGAACCCCGGGGCTCTGGAACGAAGGCAAAGAGTTCCTTCTTTAAGAGTTCTTTTTAGGAGTAGGTTTTTAGTCAGTATAAGTCTGATACGCCCTCGCGCCCCTCCCAAGGGCAGGAGAGGTCATTGGACGATGTTCCCACTTAAAAAAAAAAAGGTGAGTCAGACAAGTCGATCTTAAAAAAAAACAAATACGCACAAAGCAAATGTTGTTGGGAGCAAAAACATAAATAACCATTAATTATGATAACAGGTTGCGTAACCGAGAGATCAACGAATTCGTACATTGAACTTGACCGGATAATAGCACTTATACACAATGCTATCTTAACTTGAAGCGTACGTCAACTTCGCCATACATTGACGGCTTAGTATCGTTGGGTGTATACTCACTGGGTATTAATGTAGCAATTTATAATGAAGTGGACAATTCAAACGATTGTTGTAAAATCGTTTTTTGTAGATACTTATCTCAGGTGACGTAGTTGCAAATAGTTGGTAATTAATTAATCTTGTAAATAAATATATGTCGAAGCGTTGACGCATATCAGTCGGTCTGCATCAGCGCCACCTATCTTTCACTGGAGGAACTATGTAGTTAGATTGAACAGCTTACGTTTGGGAACGTCAAGTATTAACTTGGGGATGGTTAGCGTGGAGTAATAGCAACACTGAGCGAATAGTCGAGTCAAATGTCGATCCGGAGGTATAATCGATTATTCGACATTGACAGGTACTGACGTTGACAGGTAAATTGGCTAACCGGAATGGGGGTAGGTCCACGTGTCGGGTGACGGTTGATTTGGAGGCCACTTTGAATCGTTCCGTCGGTCCGAGCAGACGTTGGTTACTCCACGCTAAACTTCCCGCGTTCCTGAATTCTTAATCAAGCCATATCTCAGGCATCCTTGATTATTTTGTACTGAGTGTGTGTTACGAGTAATTAAAGGTGTTATCAAAGGTTTTTGTGAGTGTTATTTCCGATGTCGCGACCCACTGATATCGACCCTCCGTTATATATATATATATAAAAAGAAACTGACTGAGATATCAACGTACAGTCGAAAATACTGGCACTAGGAACGTAAAATTTTGCACGAGGCTTCCTTTTGTGTTGTAGGCGGGCATTAGGAAGGGGTTTTGAAAATTCAATTTTGAGTGTGAAAAGGAGGAAATTTGAATCTTAGTATAAACTAGCTAACCCGGCCAACTTTGTAAGTATCTATATATTTCGATATAGGTCAACCAATTACGATAAAACCAAGCCTAGGCACAAAATAGATAGGTACAGAAGTCAATCTCATGTATGTACTTCACTTTTTATACCTACGTTCGGTAAACGCACACACTTCAGCGCGGTGCGCCGAACTGTATGAGCGCGACCGGGCGATTGAGCCGAGATATCCTGTCCGTGAGCGGTGTCTATGTGTGCGTTACTCGAGCGTGCTTTGTATGTAGATTGTCTTCTGTACCTATTTTGTGGCCAATAAATATGACCTTGGTTTGCCCAAAAGAAGTTCGATACTACCTTCCTTTTTTATAGAATATTTCTCTTAAACAGGTTTGTCAACACTGACATTTTACGCATTAACGTACGAGTATGTAAGTGTTAATTAATATGCGGATATCTTGTAGACCAAAAGTAGTTGTTTTTAAATTAATTATTTCCTTAAATTTTAACTTCGATTTTATCGTAAAACTTGTATGTAAATATAATTGTAACGATCCAAAACTGGTGAGCATTGACGAATATTTCCATTGGAGTGAGTTGATGGGGATATTCCATTTAATTCCGTATAATATGCCTGCGCATAATGCATGGAGGCGAAGGTGGACCGATGACCTGGTGAAGGTTGCGGGAATCCGATGGATGCGGGACGCACAGGATCGTTCATTATGGCGACGTTTGGGGAATGTTCACGGGAATGTCTAATAGTAGACGTCTATCAGCTGAAATCGAATCGTCGAAAGATGGTGTTACAGTTTTTGTTTTTGTTATCGAACTTCTTCGAAACAGCTCGACCGATTTTTATGTTTTCATTTTGTGTATATTTGGTAGGTCTAGAATAGGTCGCAGCTTACCTATTTATTATTTGGTCGTGGTCCAACTACTTTGTCCAACCAGTTGGACAACGGGTAGGGGCAGTTGACAAACTAAAAGCTTTGATTAGACAACTGAAGACCGAAGATCCGTGGTCCAAATAATTTATTTAGATTATTAATATCACTATTGGATTAAGTGTTAACAAAAAAATCCCACCTGATGGTAAACAGTGATACAATCGGTGAGGCGCATTTACGCTAGTAGTCCCACCCCATTTTTTTTTTTTGAGAATTTAGTTAATATAATAATAATATAATAATATTCCACAACTATCACACAACGCCATCTAGTCCCATGCTAAGCAGAGCTTGTGTTACGGGTACTAGACAACTGATAAACATACTTATATATTTCTAAATACATACATTTTATAGATAAATTACACCCAGACACAGAACAAATGATCATGCTCATCACATAAACGTTTGTCCTGGGTGGGAATCGAACCCACGACCTCCGGCATAGCAGTTAGTTGGTAGGAACAACGTTTGCAGAGTCAGCTAGTAATACTAAAAATGTGAATATTGTTATAAAATGAATTTCAACTATAAGATATTTATTATTATATTCCACTACTTTCCACAACGCCATCTAGTCCCAAACTAAGCAGAGCTTGGGATATTAGTCTGTCTGAAAAATCAAAAGACTTTGGTAATTATTAGGGTAAAATGAAATCTGATGTAGTCAACGCTGGTTCAATAATCAAGGTTGATTCTTCAAAAAGTATTGAATATAAGTATTTTTTAAATTATTAAATATTATACAAAATTCCCAAGTCGTTTGACTTTTTAGACAGACTATACCTACTCATATCACAAGCTTTAGAAAAAAAGTAAAAAACTAACTAAACCCGACTACGACAAAAAAAAAAAACGACGCTGAAAAAAAAGGAAAACTGTAGTCACACGTTATTGAAGTGTTTCGGTTGGTACGTCGTGTGACTACAACTTTTCCTTTTGTTCTGTTCTTGTTTTTCCAGTAACCTTCTTTATTTCAGCATCCTGTTTTTTCTTTATTTTAACAATTTTGGTGTTAAATTACTGTGCTTCTATATTATTTACTTGTAAAAGGTAATTTGTCAAATTAAGGACTAGATAATTAACGTAAATCTTCTGTTCATTAGTGAAGCAGTGAAACAGCTGCGCAGACTCTGAAGCTCTTTCAAATGATACCAAATACGACGTAATTATCTTTTTTTTTTTAACACAAAATATCCTTCGTATGAAAATAAAAATCATCCCAAAGGGAACACATCCCCGGTACAATAAATCAAGACATGGTCTGTCCGTGTGTCTAATTTCAATCAAAGCCGTTTAGCCATTAGAGCGAGGTGGAGTAACAAACATACATCCACATATAAAATTTCACCTTTATAGTAGGTATTAGTGTGATTTCGTAGAAAACCTTGGCATCTCCTATTATGTAAATACTTCCAATCAAACTTCTGGAAATCTACTCGTATTTATATTAACCGCATTGACATTGGATACCAGTCCAAATGCATGTTACTAAGCTTTTACCATAAATGGTTCCTCTTCATTATTTTCTGGTTGACAAAGACGTGGAGCAGTATCTACTAGAAGCTTGAGTGATATTTGGTTTTTGTAATCATCGTCTTCCTGCCCTTGTCCCATCTTATTGGGGGTCGGCGCAACACGTTTTTTTCTTCCATTCAACCCTGTCACTCGTCATGCTATCACTAACTTCCTTTTCTTTCCTATCACGCTTCACACAATCCATCAAATCTATCTTTTCTTTGGCCGCCTTCTCCCTCTCCTCCCATTGGCATGTCTTTTTAACCGACTTCGAAAAGGAGGAGGTTCTATGTTCGGCTGAATGTATGTTTTTTTTTTTTTGTATGTTTGTTCACCTTTATTTCGGTCAGTTGCGGACCGATTTTGAAAATTTTTTCTTTGATTGAAAGGTTATGCTTCCAAGTTGGTCCCATAGAAATATTGTTATGATCTGATCATGAACTTCGAAGATATGGAACAGAACTCCTCATAGAATCATAGCAGAATTGTCGTAACAAGTAGAATTGCTTTGTTTATACGTGTAGTCGATGACTGACTGAAAGAAAAGGGGGAGGGGAAAGGGGGAGGGGGTAAAATCATGTAATATAACCGTATTTGGGATTATAAGAATCGTTATGAGATGCACTCTGGCTATAAGGTAATTTATGTTTAGCTGAAGGGTGGGTACTTTTTAGTGGTGCTACCATAACCAAAAAGTGAAAAATATAAAACTTTTTACAAAAAAAATTAAACCGACTTCAAAAAGTACAAAATAACATTAATTTCGGAAGTCGGTGTTAAATAACGAAGAGACAAGATTAGGTATATATTATAGAAACACCGACTTCCGAAATTAAAGTTATTTTGTTCTTTTTGAGGTCGATTAAATTTTTTTTGTAAAAAGTTTTTTTAGTAGGTAGCATGCATTTCATCCCTCCATACCAAGACAAACGATACCCCCTCAACTTGTCAGTAACTAGCGCCACTTTCAAACTTCCTCTAATAGGCAAAGAGCAGCCATTAGATAACTAAAAAAAAACCTAACAGCTTGACTCTCTATTCAATGGTATAGCTTTTTGTCTGAATGGCGACATTCAGATTATCATCATCATCATCATCAGCCTCTGGTGCCAGGGTTATCCGAAAGAAACTCGAGCCCCGGTATGAAGGCCAGAAGGAACGGGGTGGGTTTTTAGTCAGTAAGAGTCTGACACTATCTCCCACTCCACCCAAGAGCGGGGGTTGTCATAAGATGATTTTTGCCCACAAAAAAAAAAACATCATCAGCCTTTTTTTTAAACGTTCCCACTGCTGGGACTCAGGCCTCCTCTCTAGGAGAGGGAATGGGCCGTAATCCACGATGCCGGCCCAGCATCATTCAGATAGCCGAAAGATATTTACTTATTCAGCCATTTATTAAACAGATATATCGTCGATTATGCTGATTGACTGCGACATTTGAACTACGAGTATGTAAAATGTACTTCCTACTTACATGTACGTACATATTGTACATATTATATATTGGGCCTCGTCAGAGGGCTTACAGTCAACCAAAGGGCAATGGAAACGGCTATGCTCGGAATTTCCTTGCGTGATCGCATCGGGAATGAAGATATCCGCAGGAGAACCAAAGTAATGCCAAATTAATGTGGCAGTGGGTAGGGCACTTTGCTTGTAGAACGGATGGTCGATGGGGCCGAAAAGTTCTAGAGTTGCGACCGCGCATCGGAAAACGCAGCGTTGGAAGGCCTCACACAAAGTAAGCCGACGACCTGGTGGGAGTCGCGGGAATGCGGTGGATGCGAAACGCCCAGGATCGGTCGTTGTGGCGACACTTGGGGGAGGCCTATGTCCAACATTGGACGTTTTTCGGTCAAAATGATGATGAAGATTGTACATTATTTGACGCATTGTCAAAAAACAAATAGTTATAACGACCGCCATTCGACTTCCTTCTCCAGTGATTAAAAACGTCAATATTAACCTCTATTTCAAGCCGTCAATAGGAAACTATGTCCCAACAAGGAACTCTAACAGAGCAATAAAAACTAATTATTATTAACTGAAGCGAACAAATCAAAGGAAATCAATTATTTCAGTAATGCGGGAAGGATAGAAACTAGCCGTGTTTGCACACCACGACCTCATTGGTATCATAATATTTATTTATTAATCGCTGGTAAATGATAATGATAAACGATAAAATAATGATATTTATTTTGCAAATAGGCTTTAAAAAACACTTTTTGTGAATCTTATTATTAATCACTAGTAAATGATAATGATACACGATAAATGATATTATTATTTTTTGGTTTTGTCGACGGGGAAATCATCTTATGACAAAACCCGCTCTTGGGTAGAGCGGGAGATAGTGTCAGACTCTTACTGACCAAAAACCCCGCGCCGGTCCTTTTAGCCTTCATACCGGGGCACGAGCTCCCTTTCGGACAACCCTGTCCCCAGTAGGCTTCGACCCAGCTGGGCCCCTCCTGCTGCTGATAACTCCTTGAGGCGCGCGGAAACAGTGCGCGCCGTCGACGTCTTGGACTCGGTCCATTACCGGACGATCGGACAGCGGACTACCCACGGCTCGCCGTCCTCGAGCCTACGTCTACAGTGGCCGGAAATCGAGATATTTATTGTGTAAATAGATTTTTTAAATATTTTATTGTGAATCATATTATTTATTTATTATTCACTGGTAAATGATAAACTAGAAGTAATATTTATTTTGCAAATAGATTTTTAAAAACCCTTTTACCCGGCAATTTTTTTTTCGTCTATTTATACTTTCTCTCACAAACTATTTGCAGCTTTTGTATTGTTTAGGTTATCTTTTTTTATTGTATTACGATTCCTGATTTAACAGGCACATGGTATCGTTTATTTTAGAGCAAAAGTAACGATATAGGAAGATGTTAAGAAAGATCTGTAAAAATTTCCATTGTCTAGCTATCAGGTTCATGAGATATAGCCTGGTGACAGACAGATGGTCAGGGGAGTCTTAGTAATAGGGTCCGTTTTTGCCCACTATAAATGTATAGCACTGACCCCAAGTGAGAGAATGGAGCGTGGAATGCATGACTTGATTCCACCATCTCATTCCTACCATCTGACAACTCGACAAACGGCGAGTACCCTTACGGTGTTGAAACCTCTACGGTCCAGATCAAGCGTTTTGCTTCGACGAGTATACCGCGTACATCGAGGGACTGGAACAACTTGCCTGCTGCGGTCTTCTCTTCCGATTATAATTTAGTTGTCTTCAAGGCTAGAGTGAATAGGCTCAACATCACCGATTGCAGCACTACTTACCATCAGGTGGGATCGCAGTCAAGCATTAAATCAAATCAATTTAAAAAAAGTACTGAGAGATAAGGGCAGGAAGATAATAATGACAATGATGAAACCCTACTTTATAGCAAAAACATATTTCACTAGACAAATATAACGATACTAGCTTCTGCCCGCGACTTCGTCCGCGGAAAATTTCTTGTTTTAAAATAAGATTACACTCGATTAGACGATGCGCACGTTCAGCGCTAGATTCCTGAGCACGGGCCTGTGATATTATGGCATTTTGCCTAGCGAGCCGCTGCGAGCGCTCAGCGCTAGTCTCCCTATCCCTTGTCTTAGAGACATGCTGCCTTAAATGAGATGGACGCTGCGCACGTTCAGCGCTAGATTCCCGAGCACGGGCCTGCGATGTTATGACATTTTGCCTACCAAGCCGCCGCGAGCGTTTAGCGCTAGTCTCCCTATCCCTTGTCTCAGAGACATGCTGCCTTAACTCAGATAGACGGTGCGCACGTTCAGCGCTAGTTCCTCGAGCACGGGCCCGCGATGTCCTCACATTTTGGCTAGCGAGGCGCTGTGAGCGCTCGGAGCTAGATTCTCTAGCGCGTGCTTGCGAAATATATTCTCTATTTCTCGAGAGGCGCTGCTCATTTTCAGGGGCAGATTCTTCCGTACGGCGTACTCGAGCGGCTCTTGTCTGTGATGTCTGCCGGGACAGTTGAGATTTCCTTTTAGACATGCTCTCAACAAACTACGCACAGACTTGAAAACAATTATGAACAAAAGGAGAGCGACTCGAACACCGTCCGCCTTTACAAAACAAAACAATCGTAATATCGAATAACTCGTATCGATTATTACGATAGAACGAAGTACGAAACTACGAACATACAAAAACGTACAACTTAATTACGATATTTTCGATTGTGAGGTATCTATCAACAACAACAACCATACGAACGAAACAACCGAAACCAATAAGCAACTGACAGAAGAACTCCAACTAACGACAACGTGGGCATAATAATTCGAGAGGGTCATCAATCCACAGAAAGTCTTAACACCGCGATTCAGAAAAATTACGTAATTGCAGAACGCCATCTATGGGCAAATAGGTGAAACGTTGGGCACGCCACAATTATGGCGGCAAGTCCCCTCTTTGAGGCGTGGCTGGAAAGACCTCACGGCGTCCTTACCTTCCGCATGACACAGGTCCTCACCGAACATGGCAAGTTCGGGAGGTTCCTGCACCGAATTAAAGCGGAAGAGACGCCCGAGTGTCGCCACTGTGCGGAATGCCCGGAGGACACGGTGGAGCACACAGTCGAGGTGTGCCCTGCCTGGGCAGAGCATCGCCGTGCCCTCGTGGGGGCGATCGGCGGCGGACACCTCTCGCGGCGGGCTCTGGTTGAGGCCATGGTCCTTAGCGAGGAGGAATGGCAGGTGGTCGCCTCCTTCTGCGAAGCAGTAATGCTAGCAAAGGCGGAGGCAGACCGCATCAGGCAACGGCGCCCCCGCCGCCGCCGCCGGGATTCCGGTCCCGATTTCCGGCCACCGTAGACGCGGGCTCGCGGACGGCGAGCCATGGGTAGCTTGCTGTCCGATCGTCCGGTAATAGACCGAGCCCAAGACGTCGACGGCGCGCACTGTTCCCGCGCGCCTCAAGAAGTTGTCAGCAACAGCAGAGGCCCAGCTGGGTCGAAGCCTACCGGGTCCAGGGTTATCCGAAAGGGAACTCGTGCCCTGGTTTGAAGGCTAGAAGGAACGGAGTGGGTTTTTAGTCAGTAAGAGTCTGACACTATCTCTCGCTCCACCCAAGGGCGGGGGTTGTCATAAGATGATTTTTGCCCACCATAAAAAAAAAATAGGTAAAACGTCTGCACAATGAAAGTTACGCTAGGGGCATTTTGCGTTTTTGTAATTTTATATTATCTTCGAAACTGTATGACCAATTGCTATGCTGTAAATGGCACATCTTATCTGTATAATGTTCTTGTGATACTGAAATAATTTACTGTCATAAGAATTAATATTTTGTTGCTCAAATAATCAACCAAACGTAAGTATGCCGAAAAAATATATTTTTAATGCAATAAAAGAAGTATAAAAGATGAAATATAAAAGATAGAGATATGGTACCGCGGACTTTTTTGTAGAAATAATTAAGACAAACCAGGTAGCCATACATTGTTTTTAATTTTAAGCAACTGTTTAGGCAGCGCACGCAAATAATTCTATTTTATGAGGTATTTTTTTCCGACTTGCTAGACAAAAGTTGTGATAGCTCGGTTAATATACATGCTATAGAAACAATTTATAGCCTATAGCACTCAAGGAATAATGTAGCTTTCTGCCAGTAAAAACATTTTTAGAATTGGACTATTAGTTCCAGAGATTACCCCCTACATACAAACTTACAAACTTACAAACTTACAAACTTACAAATTTTACCTCTTTATAATATTAGTATAGAAGTATAGATGAGTGTTATCTGAACCGGGTCAGTTACATAATAGACACAAGATAATCTTGAACTTGACCTCGAAGAGTTACTATTAAGGCGTAATAACTAACACTTTTATGTACACTCGATTATGAATCTTATTTAAAATATATATAGAGTTTATCTCGGGTTGTGTCGAAGTCCACGTGGCTAGATAGAAGAAGATTGAGATGGCGTGATATAATAAATGTGAAAATGGTTTTGTTTGTTAGAGTATCTAGCTTGAACGGATTTAGATGTTTGGAACACGATAGGTCCGTAGCCTGGATATTATACACCAGCTTTTGCCCGCGGCTTCGCTCGCGTACCTACATAAAATATAGCCTATGATACTCGAGAATAAAGCAGCTTTTTATAGGTTTATAGGTGAACAAATTTACGCAATCGGCTCAGCATTTTCAGAGATTACCTCTTACAATAAAAAAACATAGAAAAAAAAACGTAGTAGTATAGATAGAGGAGACTATTCACAATGGCCAATAATAGAGCAGTGGCTGAGTGGCAACGGCCCTGACTTACAAGTTGTAGGTCCCAGGTTCGAACCCAGCCTAGCAAACTATTTTATGCAATTTATTTCTTCATCACTGCTCTAAATACCGTGAAGGAAATTATCTTGAGGAATAAAAAAATCGAAGACCTATGGTTGTGACATCCAGTAACCTGTACTGCGCCCGCGTGGATTACGTCTCTTCCTCTCTCTCCTAGAGAGGAGGCCTGAGCCCCAACAGTAGAACATTATAAGGCTAATAATGCTTATATGCAATAACTTCATACTTGTGCAAAAACTATATTTATAGGAATAACAGTGAGACGCTCACTTTAGGGTTCGGTTACATAGGCAGGGGAAAAAAGCAATTGACTGATATAGCCACAGCTGTAATTAATTTACTATGCCTTTTTCCATAGTAATATGCCTATAAGAATTTGTTGGCTGAGAGCAATCCTGGAGTCGTCGAGTCTATCACTGCTCTCACTTAATCCGACTCATCACAATCTTGACTCAGACGACTCTTGGCTTGATCTCATGCTCGCGTCGTGTGTGAATCTAGTTGCTAACCAAGGCCAGATTGCGGTCCCCGGGTTATCAAGGCACGATTTGATTTATTTAAGCTACAAAATCAAACCACCTAAACAGCGGCCTGCCATTGTGTTCCTCCGTAATTTTGCAAGGTTAGATGAGCACAAGCTCAACTCTGATGCGAGTGCTGTTGATTGGGTCGATGTCGAAAAGGCAGCGACTGTGGATGAAAAAGTGGAGATTTTTAACATGGCTTTACTGAAGCTCATTGATGCGCATGCGCCACTGAGGGCCGTCCGTGTTAAGCGCCCTCCGGCTCCTTGGATTACCCCTGAAGTTCGAATGGCGATGAGACGGCGTGACCGGGCTTTTCGAAGGTATAGAAGAGATCGCAGTGAGGAGAACTGGAACCTGTACAAGTTGGCTAGAAACCGCTGTAATCAGATGGTAAGAGCTTCAAAACGCCGATACATTTGTGAAAATGTCCTCAACTCTTCACCGGCTGATATTTGGAAGTTCCTCAAATCAATTGGTATAACAAAGTCCTCCTCTCATACTTTTCCCTCAAATATATCTTTAAATGATCTGAATCAATACTTCTCATCGTCGGCTATGCTGGATATTTCTGTCAAAAACACTACAATTCTTGATATAACTTCCACGCCAATTTTACCACATGATTCTTTTTCTTTTTCCCCAGTGACCGACTCGGAGATCCTCAAAATTTTCACTGCGATTAAGTCCAAGGCTGTCGGCTGTGACGGGGTCAGCAGAACCATGTTATCCCTCTTGATTGAAAATTTGCTCCATTCTATCACACATATCATCAATTCCTCCCTCCAGACTGGGGTGTTTCCTACATGTTGGCGTAAGGCTTTCATTATCCCTCTTCCTAAAATTCCCACCCCCACTTTATCAAATCACTTCAGACCTATTTCCATTCTTCCTTTCCTGTCTAAAATCCTAGAAGCAGTTGCTCTTAAGCAGATTTCATCCTTCGTGTTTAGGAATAACCTACTTTCCCCTTTCCAATCTGGTTTTCGACCTGGCCACAGTACAGCCACAGCCTTGCTTAAAGTCACAGAAGACGTCAGGAATGGCCTGGAGAACTCGAGGTTAACGGTGTTAGTTTTAATAGATTTCTCCAACGCATTTAATACTGTTGATCACGACATTCTTCTGGCGATCTTGTCTCAAATTGGGGTTTCTTCGTTGGCACGGGATTGGTTTTCATCTTATCTTCGTGGACGTCAGCAAGCTGTACGTGCTGATCAGAAATTTTCTGATTGGTGCGACCTGCGAACCGGCGTTCCACAAGGCGGTATACTATCTCCTCTCTTATTTTCTTTATTTATAAACTCTATCACAGCTATTCTCAAATGCTCTTTCCATCTGTATGCTGATGACCTACAGCTCTACGCGCAAACTGACGTTGACAATCTTGACGAATGCATCTCTCTACTGAATGCTGATCTCCTGGCTATTGCTGATTGGTCGAGCAGATTTGGAGTTACTGTCAATGTCAGTAAATGCCAGGCTATCCTCATTGGTAGTCCTTACTTTTTACGGAGTTTGGACACTAGCCGACTGGTGCCGCTTATTTTCGGCAATACAGTAATCCCTCTCTCGCCTCACGTTAAAGACCTAGGTTTGTATATTGACGATAGGTTAAGCTGGAATAAACAGATTGCTCAGGTTAGCCAGAGAGTCACCTTTTCGCTGCGATCTCTCTATAGATTCAAAAATTTCCTCCCGTCAAGCACTAAAACTACTTTGGTACAGTCGCTTGTGTTGCCTATAATTGACTATGCTGATGTTTGTTACTCTGATCTTTCCCAAGAACTTCTTAACAAATTGGATCGACTTCTCAATAACTGCATTCGTTTCATATTTGGCCTTCGTAAATATGATCACATTTCTTCCTTCCGTTCTCAGCTTAAATGGCTGCCTATACGTCAAAGGAGATCCCTCAGATCCCTCTGCACGCTTTTCACCATAATGAACGATCCTTGTGCTCCTGATTATTTAAAACAATATTTTAAAGTGTTGGGCAGTTCTCATAATCTTAACCTTCGAGCATCCAAAAACATGCTTCTTCATATTCCATCTCATCGTACTGGCTTTTTGTCCAACTCTTACGCTATTTCCACCATAAAACTCTGAAAGTAAATTATCCTTCAAACGTAAAATTCGGAACTACTACTTGAAGTCCTCTCAACTTTAGTTCGGTCTTCGTCAGAATTGTTATTATTGAGTTATCGTAATGATTTGATAATTTTCATAGTATTTATTAGTTTATTAATATGGCGTATTTATGTATTTTATTATTATAAATAACTTATTTTATATTTTTCCGTTTGTAGTATCTGTTATTTGTTTATTGTGCAAACCTACCACAGTGTTGTCTTTTTTTAACCCAAAGGTTGACTGGTAGAGAATCATCATCATCATATCAGCCGAAAGACGTCCACTGCTGGACATAGGCCTCCCCCAAGCGTCGCCACAACGACCGGTCCTGTGCGTCACGCATCCATCGGATTCCCGCGGCCCTGACCAGGTCGTCGGTCCACCTTGTTGGAGGCCTTCCAACGCTGCGTCTTCCGGTACGTGGTCGCCACTCCAGAACCTTTCGTCCCCATCGACCATCTGTTCTGCGTGCAATGTGCCCTGCCCATTGCCACTTAAGTTTGGCGACTCTTCGAGCCACGTCGGCAACCTTGGTTCTCCTGCGGATATCTTCATTTCTGATGCGATCACGCAGGGAAACTCCGAGCATAGCCCTTTCCATCGCCCTTTGGGTGACTTTGAGTCTTCTTATAAGGCCCATTGTAAGCGACCACGTTTCGGAGCCATAAGTCATCACTGGCAACACGCACTGGTCATAGACTTTCGTCTTGAGACACTGTGGTATATTAGACGAGAAGACACCGCGCAACTTCCCAAACGCTGCCCAGCCGAGTCGGATTCGACGATTGACCTCTTTCTCGAAGTTAGACCTACCCAACTGGACCGTCTGTCCCAGGTAAACGTAATCGTCCACAACTTCGAGTGTAGAGTCTCCGATCTTAATAGGAGTGGGTGCTACATGGATGTTAACCATAACTTTGGTTTTGTCCATGTTCATTTTAAGACCCACTCTTTCGGAAGCTCTACTGAGGTCACCGAGCATTGTACTGAGTTCTTCCGTTGTCTCAGCCATGACTACTATGTCGTCGGCAAACCGAAGGTGAGTGATGTACTCGCCATTGATATTAATGCCTAGTCCTCTCCATTCCAGAACCTTGAAGACATCCTCCATTGCAGCCGTGAAGAGTTTAGGAGAAATAACGTCTCCCTGCCTCACACCTCGCTGCAAAAGGATAGGTTTCGATGTTTGGTCTTGGAGTCGGACTGACATGGTGGCGTTTTTGTATAAACACTTCAGCACTTCGATGTACCGATAGTCAATCTGGCACCGTTGGAGAGAATGCAGTACAGCCCAGGTCTCGATCGAATCAAAGGCTTTCTCGTAGTCCACAAACGCTAAGCAGAGAGGCTGATTATACTCCTCAGTCTTCTGTATAATCTGCCGCAGCGTATGTATGTGGTCTACGGTACTAAAGCCTTTTCGGAATCCGGCTTGTTCGGGAGGTTGGAAGTCGTCGAACCTGCGTGAAAGACGGTTCGTGATGACTCTGGAAAACAGCTTATAGACATGGCTCAGAAGTGAGATGGGTCTGTAATTCTTAAGCAGGGCATTGTCGCCCTTCTTAAAGAAGAGTACCACCACACCTCTGCTCCATGCCTGTGGCGTTTTTCCCTCGAGGATGACGGAATTGAATAGCTTCTGAAGGGCCTTAAGGACCGGTTTTCCACCCGCCTTCAGGAGTTCGGCTGTAATTCCGTCCTCACCCGACGCCTTGTTGTTTTTCAGCTGCTTCAGAGCCATCCTAATCTCGTACAGGCTGACGTCCGGGATATCTTCGGTGTAGTGTCGAGTCAATCTAGCTCTTGGATCATTTGCTAGATTTGCAGCGGTAGAGAATGCCTTGTTGCATTAAGTCCGCCTATGTACCACTACTGTACATGAAGTTTAAATAAATAAATAAATAAGAATTTACTGTGAGGATATGCAAGTGACGTAGACTCAATTTTCATATTGCAAAAGAGGGCAATCCGGGTTGCACTTAAATAAACCTTGAAATTGAGTTGTGTTTTATTATGATTACATCAGTCATCATCATCTCCATTTCAGCTGAAAGACGATCACTGTTAGGCATAGGCCTTCCCCAAGTATCGCCACAACGACCAGCCTTGTGTGTCTTGCATCCATCGGGTTCCTGCAACCCTCATCAGGCTTTCGACCCAACATATGGGAGGCCTTTCAACAGTATGTCTTCCAGTACGCTATTGCTACTCCAGAAAATTTCACGACCATCTGTACTGCGAGCAAAATAGTACATAAAGAAAATATATACGTACTCTGGAACGGAAACAAGCGATCGTTATTTTCCTCATGAGATGCGGCCTTCGCCTCACAATAGTTATCCTATTACATGCTAGTATTACAATCAATTTACACATTAATGATCCCATTAGGTATATTATTGATTAGTTCTATCTGTTTTCTAGAAACGATAACAGTAGACAGTGAGAACCGGTCTTAACCCTGCCCTTCGAGCTAGCTGGCTCGTGTGAGACAGCATTATGTAAATAAAATTATGATAATATTATATTCATATCTTAATAGATTTCAAACACAATTAATATTGTCTTTTCTTGTCAAAATAGTTCACAATAGTTCACATTTCTTATATACACTGAACAAAAGTATACAGTCTTATATACATGTTATTTATGTATAGTTTATCCATAAATATACACAAGTACAGTGCGTTTCACTTACGAAGTTCCTTTGCCGTAATGTTGGCAATACGGAAAAACAATGTTGCAATATTTTTAGCAATTAAGTTACTTAATATTAGGGAGATTTACTGATACTTAATTAAAACTATTTTTGAATAAAGTATAGGACGCTGGACTCCATTCCGATTGTCTTGCATTTCTTTCAAATACCGAAAATGCCACGCCACAATATCGTACCTCTCTATTAACAACTTACTTTTAGACCAGCTTTTTTTAAATACAATCTCATCTATCCTCAAAATTCTCCAAAAAGTGTTGCAACTACCGTTAAAATAAATTTCGTTTCGCATTTCGGGGAAATATTTTGGAAGAGTAGGCAACTCTTTCCTATTTACCCTTCTTTTTTGTGTAGACAGACAGGGGAGCCAACATTACGCCAAAGGAACTTCTTAAGTGAAACGCACGGTAGGTATATACGTTTATAAGTAAGTAGATAATCATATATTGTGCCAAAAATTGTATTTCTTTTTTTTGGCAATACGCTATGTAAACTGAAGTGGCTGGATTGAATTTAACAAATGGGATGTCATTAGATTTGTCTTAAGTACCGAAATGGTATAAAAACTTTTATTCTAGACGGCTAAATGCAGTGTTATTGTCCTTTAGCTTGTACTTATAACCTTTTTTTCGATTTATTTTTTTGGGTTCAAGATCTCGGAGTTTTATTTGACCCTGCGTTAGTTAACGCTGTGATAGGAGTCTTTCTTAAGAAACAAGAACTCAAGCAGTGAACATACAGAGTTAGCTTTTTTATGTTGAGAAAATCATCTAATGACCACCTCTTGGGCGGAGCGGGAGATAATGTCAGACTCTTACTGACTAAAAACCCATCCCGTTCCTCTTCAAGCCTTCATACTGGGGCTCGTGCTATCTTTCGAAACTAACCCTGGCCTCAGTAGGCTTCGACCCAGCGGGGCCCCTGCTGTTGCTGACAACTTCTTGAGGCGCGCGGGAACAGTGCGCGTCGTCGACGACTTGGGCTCTGTCCGGACGTTTACTGGTCGTCGGACAGCGAGCTACCCATAGCTCGCCGTCCGCAAGCCCGCATCTACGGTGGCCGGAAATCGGGATGCAATTCCGGCGGCGGCGAGAGCGCCGTTGCCTGATGCGGTCGGCCTCCTCCTTTGCATAGAGTTAGGTGGTCCTACATCACGGACACTACTAACTCATGATACGAGTGTATTCCATGCTCAATGTTCTTCTAACTCTAATACCTTGATCACACGTACCGAGTAAAATGCCGAGACAGTAAAATGTTGCTCGGCCGAGACAGTGATGTAAGCCAGTTGTAGAGATAAGCGCTCGGCCGGGCACTCGCCGCTTTGTTTAGACGTACCGAGTATTTGGCCGAGCGCTCTGACTCGCCCGTTTACTCGGTACCTACGTGTGATCAAAGCATTACTTCAAAATGTGTCTTGTTTGCTGGAAGATTGATAGATGTATGTCGTGAGATTGATTTGAGGGAAGATCTCAATTAATAGGCATGTTACTGTCTCAGTTTATGTTTGTAATAAAATACATGTTTAGTTTGTAAGTGTGCTCTGTAATAAATTTGGATTTTCCAATTTGTGTTTTTTGAAACAAGTTTTTTTGTTATGTTTTTGATGTATAACTTTTTGCAGAGTTGTCCAATTTTGATGATTCTTATTATTAGTATCTACGTGCTATCTTACATTTAGTTTCTGCCTTATTTAATTTTATATCTCTTTTTCCTGCTTTACTTTAATATGGAGCTAACTTTGATAATTAAGCTAGATTTTTAAAAGACACGAAATTTAAATAGTATTCAACGGAATAATTTCAATTAAAATAGTAATGAAGTGGAATTTGTGACAGACAAGTACTTTTTATTTAAAATAGTTGAGCAACTTTAAACAATGAGTCTGAGGAGTAACTGTAAATCATTTTCTTTGTCAAGAATATATTTAAATAGTTAAACCGGTTTTTCGACTTTAGGAGGAACGAATACGGTCTCACACAAGTCACACTAATGTAACAGAAACTTTGAAGTGGGAATTACATTAGACCGACGCACACGTGGGCCACGCTTGATTTGTACGCAGTGGCGCGTCGCGTGGCGTGGATCTAATGTAGCTCAACAAGCCACGTTGCCATATAAAATCTATGAAGTCCGACACGCCCAGGTCGTAGTAGGTAGGATCGTAGTTGGCCCACGTGTGCCAAATACAGTCGTACCTGTAAAGTGTGTGTGTTTGTTACTTCTGCACGCTCAAACGGCTGAAGGGATTTCAATCAAACTTGATAGGTAGGTACACTTGTAGATCATGTCTTGGAATAAAACCTAGGAAACTTTTTATCATAGAAATATGTTCCCTTGGGACAATTTTCTACATTCACGTGGGCGAAACCCCTGGCAGCAACTAGTACTTCCATGATTTATATAAGTACTTTTTTGAGCTGTATCTTTTTATTTACCATGAATAATCAGGTTGTCTGTAAGAGTTCGCCCTGTGCGATAGGACCGCCCATTGTACACTTATTTCTTTAAATGTTTATCCTATATATTTGTTTATGTGGTGTACAATAAATAAATAATGTAAATCATCAAATAACTCTCTTATCTGGGTAGAGCAAAAGGAAGTGATTGTCTTTACCCACAGTATTTCTTCAGATACCATTCCGAAGGTCACGGTAACTCTTTCGGGCAATGCGCAGGTCAAGTAAACTACTACTGACTTTTGACTTGACCACGGCGTCTAGCCGTTAATTTAGACTTTAAAGACTCACAAAAAAGTCACATATCTCATCTGTACCTCTAACAACATGAATGCCAAATTTTACGATTATTGGTTTAGTGGTTTAGGTGTGAAAAAAAAAAACAAATTAAAACGAGACCAGTATGATTTTCCATTAGACAAATTCTAAGAAAACGATAGTCTCAGTTTTGCAAACAAGCGTTAAATTCTAAAATTAAAATCTGTATATTAGTTACAGAATATGTATATAATAGGGTTCCTACAAACAAAGCTAGCTAGCTACTAAGCAACACTGTTTGATTTTTAAACCTTCTAGTTTTTTATACATAAATAAAAAAAAATATATCAGAGAACAACTGACACATTTAATACTTAAAAGTGGTTTTATTTTCTTTACTAGCTGCTAATAGTGGCTTTGCCTGTGATAATTAATTAAATGCATATGTATGTATAGCGATAAAGTAGCATTCTACTAGTGAAAGAATTTTCAAAATTGGTCCATTGCCAGTTGAATTTATTCATTACAAACAAAAATATAAAATAATCTTTTCTCTTTGTAATATTAGTAATAGAAATATAGATTTTGTCGTATCTTTGGTTAATATCACCCAAAAGCATATCAATAACCTAATCAATATGTGATATGATTAGGTTATTGATATGCATAATATGTAGATAATAATAAAAAACACAGATAGCAACAAAGACATCTAAATCCAAAGTCCTTTGTTTAAATAAAATACTTAATCTATAACTAATTACATAAGTGGGGCTATTAAGTCTACAAACAAACGTACAAATAAATTAATGAATACTAATAAATACAAACGGCTAATTACCATGAGGAAGTATACTGTGACAACATTGGCTATTGATTGAATATACTTATATTATGTTTCAATCCGAACACCTACATATATATAATATATGGACTTCATCGTTTGTTTTCGGAATAATGACCGAACGGTGTTTGACCTCGGGCAAATTTTTCAAGTTCAACGTCACTCACTAGTTCTATCAGAATGAACAATTTTTTTAGCAGCAAAAAAATTCAGATTTTTTAATTTTTAAGAACATATTAAAAAAATGTTTAAAATTCAGATATGTTTAATTTTTAAACGATATTTTAAAAAAAGATAAAAATTAAAAGTAATAAATTTAAACAGATATGACGTGTAAAAGTGTTTCATAAAACATATTTGCAAAATAAATATCATGTATCATTTATATGTTAATTTTTTAAAGATATTTAAAACCCGATGGATGCGTGACGCACAAGACCGGTCGTTGTGGCGACGCTTGGGGGAGGCCTATGTCCAGCAGTGGACGTCTTTCGGCTGATAATATGATGACGATGATTTAAAACCCACTTGATTTTACCAACTTAATAAATTATTTATTTAATAATTTTGTCGACCAAAATGTTAAATTGAATCATCAGGGCATTGCACTTGGTCCATTTTAAACTGAAACCTGTTTCAACATTTTCGATCCGACATCGAAACTGAACGAACATTCCAAATATTCAAAAAACAATTAAAAAACCAAGGTTAAAACATTTGAAACAAAACCAGGTTAATACGTACTGTCACGACTCCAACACTCGACATATATCGATATTTAATTAGGATCCAATCAAACACAATTAACAGCTACGCACTCGTATATTTTAGTAAATATTCGTTAATCTTAGGGAAAATAGTATCACTGGTGTATTGACTGTACGTGACGTCCATGTGCGTCCACAGAGGGTCTTCCACCTTCACTGACTCTACCACATTCGGGAGTTTAGACATCAACCACTCAACATCTTTCACATCTACTAAGCCATCATTGTTCCCGTAAATGCATAAAACAGGCACTGTCGTCGCACTGAGGTTGTATGTAGGAGGCTGCTCGCTCCCGTATGTCACCACGTTTTGTTCCTTCCCGTAGTTAAACTTCTCAAATCGAATGCTCTTCATGCTTTGTCCGTATCGTGCCATGTTGTGCACGGACGTTCCTGCTGGGAAGTGCCCGAAGAGTACCTTCGTAGTTTCGTTCGTGATCGAGCCCGAGTGTGGAGTCTCCACATGGTCGAACACGTCTATAACCTTCTCACACAGCCTCTCAGTAAAGTCGAACAGCTGGCAGAAGAAAGCGACGAACTCCTGGCTGAACGCTCCCTTGCTCAACACTTCCTGAACACCGTACATTGATAGCACACTTTCCATTTTGTCAAATGTCTGTGTCAAAGTTCGGAAAATCCTTGATTTTGTATTGATTTGTCTGGCTGCTGGTGCTAAACCGATCACTAGTTGAACTTTATCACAATTCTCTGGCCTTTCAGAACACATCACTAAGAACGTCCCAGTTCCCTGTGAATAGCCGATATAGTTCAGTTTTTCGAATCCTGTATAATCCAGGACATAGTCGATCATCGCTGGCACATCGTAGATCCCCATCTCCTCGATGTAAAATTTCCAATATTCAGCATCCTTGTCAGGGTTTAGATAGACATGTCCTCTTGAGTAGTAATTCCCTCGGACATTTCCCAACCATAAGTCGTAGCAGGCATCAGAGATGAGGTAGGCAAGTCCTGCGTTAGGACCGGAATCAATCCAGGAATCCGAGCTCTGCAGTAGTCCATGCATCAGCAACACAGGGGGAGATCTCTTCCTTTTATGACAGTTCCTGGCCTTCGCTATCCTGAACATGGTTAGGATATATCCATCTTCTGTGATGACTCGATGTTCTTCAGAAACGTATCCATATTTTCCGGTTAACTCCGTGAAATTCATGAGAGAGTCTTCGGGATACCCCATGGAGGTTTTGGTTTCTTTTCTTATCGGTAACCATGGCGTCCGTATGACGTACCCGACGGCGACCACGGCCAGGGATATGAACAGGACATTGAACGTGTTGAGTCGTTTCGAAGTCATGCTACCAACTGAGCCGCTACGTTCGCAAATCAACTAAAGTATATATCTAGTGCGTAAACCAGTACGGAGTGAGTTTGTGTGTCCGCAGATGTGTTTTTAAAAATGTGGGGTTCGTAAGAATTTTATTGTGTTTTTGTGATTTTTGGTAGAAACAGGTTATGGTGAATCGTCTTATGTGCTGATTGATTTTTTGTTATTTTGATTTTTTGGAATGGGATTTAGTATTTAATATTCAACGACAAAGGTTGACTTAAACATGTTTTTCTTAAATCTAATTTTGTTTATGATATTGTTAATTATTTTATATGGTTAAATTGTTGTACAGCAGTTTTAAATTGTGATCATAAAAGAGTACCTACATATTAATCGAAAGTACTCAAATTATATTTTCTTAATCCTTAAAATAGTCATTATAAATTATTTGACCTTAATGATTTCAGCTTCTATTTTTGCTAGTGTTCAATAATCACTTTTTGGTAAAAAACTGCTCTCTCATTTCCTCCTTCTTGCATCCTGAATGCTGAAGGTCGTGACAGGCTGCTTCTGGACCTGAAATCGGTCCCTTGCGTCCCATCATCTTCTTCGCGGCCTGCCACGACCCCATCTAACTGTCTCATGATTCGAATATTACCGCCTACAAACAAATATCATCATCATTGTCATTTGGAATGATTTCCATTTAGGTTTTTTTTTAATTTAAAGAGTAAATTATAAATGCCCCGAGCATCGTCACGTTGTGGACTAGTTAATATGTTTACTGTAATTACAACTACGTCAGTCAGTTGTTCGCTATTTATTTATAATTGAACTAAGGACGCCCTGTGGCTTTACTTATTGTTTATCAATTAAATTGAATCGTTTTTGTAGTATTTATTGGAGAAGTAAGTAGACCAATTTGGCAAGAAAATCTTTTATTAACACACAGTCAGACAGAAACTTAAAAAAAAAATTAAAATTATATTTATTTATTTACATAAATAACTTTGAAAAGGCCAGTACTTTGATTAGACTAAGATGGTTTTAACAGTATTTAAATCATACTAGCTGCTCCCAGCGGCTTCATCCGCGTGATAGTAGAAAATTATCCCAAGAGAACATACTTCCGGGAAAAAAAGTATCCAATGTCCTATTCCAGGACTTGGTCAATCCGTGTACCAAGTTTCATCAAAATCGGTCTTGGCATTTAGGCGTGAAGTCGTAACAAACAAACTCACTTTCGCTTTTATAATATTAGTAAGGATCTATATATGTATGTGTCGCAGCAAACTAGTTTTTTTTTTTTGCTAAATTGAATACTTTTTGCGGTTTTAAAACGGTGAAGGGAAACATCGTGAGGAAACCGGAAATGTCCTGGAACCAAAAAATTCAAAGACATGTGACATTCACCAACCCGCACTAGGCCCGCGTGGTGTATTGTGGCCCATTCCCTCTCGTAGAGAAGAGGCCTGAGTCCCAGCAGTAGGAACATTAAAAGGCTGATGATGATGAAATACTTTTTATTTCTGGTAAACAAAATATTATTATTATTATATCTAGCCCATATTGTCCCACTGCTGGGCAAAGGCCTCCCTCCACTCCTTCCAATGTTCCCGGTTTTGAGCCACTTCTTTCCAATTTCCAACAAATATGAAAAAAAAAATCTTTAACAACCAGTTACAAAGTTTCTAACCTGATAATCTGGTGTGTGACGTCAAAGGCCGCACAGCCGCGTTAGAAAATGGCGTCTTGGCAGATTTATTGACAAGGTGGATAGATATCAAATATTTTTTCCCTATTCGCCATTCAGCATCCTAGCTTTTTATCCTAAACGTAGGCATTTAAGTAGCCACGAAAGGTATTCAGCCATTCAATCAAATACATGACGGGGACCATGTGTTGCATTACAGATGAACTAAGGTTACTTTTTGCGAAGGTTCTACGATCCCGTGGGAACATTTTCGCTTACTAAGTGTGTCAGCACTGGTAAAAGGTAAGTAGTCTCTTGATTATTTTGAACTAGGATCTCATCTAATGATTTCTCCTGCTTTAGGATGGAGGTGGAGGGCACATTGCTAGCATAACATATGACCGTTGAGGCCGAAAGGTTCTGGAGTGGTACCGTGTACCGGAAGACGTAGCGTTCGAAGGCCTCCTACAAGAGGGACCGATGACCTGGTAAAGGTTGCGGGAATCCGATGGATGCGAGATGCACATTACCGTTCATTGTGGCGACACTTAGGAGAGGCCTCTTTGAGGTGCGCACACCACTACGCGCCATCGAAGACTCAGGCACGGTCCTGACAGCCGGACAGCGCAAGTGACGACCATGTACCGGAAGACGCAACGCTGAACCGAGATCAGCTATTGTGGCGACATTTAGAGGAGGCCTACGTCTAGTAGTGGACCACTACCGGCTAAAATTATGGTGACTATGAATACATGATTTTTATTTTAAGTTCATAAGAAACTGTACCCGAATAAGCAGTCAGTTCAAAATGTTATTTGTTACTAGCTTTTACCAATGGCTTCGCCCGCATACATATAGCCTATGTTACTCAGGAATAAAGCAGCTTTCTATCGGTGAAAACATTTTTCGCAATCTGACCAATATTTTCAGAGATACAATACGACCTCTTACAATAAAAAAAAAGCATAAAAACAAACTTTACCTCTTTATAATACTAGTGTAGAATTAGATATCGTTGAGACAGAGTTTTTTTTGAGTGAGTAAAAATCGTTAAAATGACATCCCCCGCCTTTGGGCGGTGCGGGAGATAGTATCAGACTCTTACTGACTAAAAAACCTACCCCGTTCCTTCTTGCCTTTCATAACAGGGCCGAGCTTCCTTTTCGAAACTAGTCCCTGGCCCCAGTAGGCTTCGACCCAGCTGGGCCTCTGCTGTTGCTGACAACTCCTTGAGACGCACGGGAACAGTGCGCGCCAGTTTAAATAGGGGTCAATGATCCCGTTAGATTATATTATTGATTTGTCGTATCAGTTCTCTAGCAACGATAACAGTAGACTATGAGAACTGCCCTTGACCCTGACCCTCGAATTAGTCGACTTGTCTGACACAGCATTACGTAAACAAAATTATCCTTATTACATTAGACCGACAAACGAGCGGTTCGCTAAAAAAGTGTGATATTTTTTTTAAATACATAAGAATAATTCGTGAAACTGCAGTGCGAAGTAGACAGTAGAGTTAAAAGTTCTAGATTTTAAATGAAAAAAAGAAAAAGTAGAAGAGTTTAAATGATAAAAAGAAATACTATGTGGATGCGTTCACAATCATGTAAAATCACTTATACAGCACACCCAAATCAGAACGACTATGTATCTGTAGGCCACACATTTTTTTTTTTATTTTACGAAAAAATAATAACATAAATAACAACATGTTGAGTGACGAAAGTGATTTGAAAATAATTCGTCTGCATTGATTATTAAATTTACTCGCAGAAAAAAATAATTGATTTATTTTCCATAAATATTTCAAACTAGCTTTTGCCCGCGCGGCTTCGCTTCCGCTCTACCCTACTCTACCCTACTCTACCCTACTCTACCCTACTCTACCCTACACTACCCAAATTTTTTTTTTCCATAAGAACCTTTTCCTCACAATAACAATCACAACAAAAAAAAAAACAGCCAAATCGGTCAAGCCGTTTTCATGCCAAGTCGTGACAACGGAAAAACGGGGGTCATTTTTATATATATAGATAGAAGATAGAAGATAAGAACATTACTTTGTCTTTCCACAACTGTCTAGTTTTATAAAACATAAACTTGAACTTTTATGATCATGATTAATATCCTTAAACAGTTCCCTTAGAGAATTGCACCGGCGGAGATTGTAAATAGCTCTGATGGCTCTTTTTCTATAATATAAAGATTGACTCGAAGTCTGCAGCCCGTCCCCATAGTAAGATACCGTGTGACATGACACTATGTAAATAACTAAAATAGACTAGTCTAGCGCTATCCATCCGTAAATTGGCGGGTTTTTCTAATAGGATATGCAGCCGAGCTAAGCCATCCTGCAAGAGGTGTTAAAAATGAAGACCCTTTGGTAGTCTTGAGTCAAGCGTAATCCCCAGTAAAACCGTTTTATTGACAAATTCTAGTTTCTCATTGTTTACAATGTCACAATCACTACTTTTGACATTCGGTAAGGCAAAATCTATATTGTAATTGCAGTAGGTGTTATTTTCGTCGTCAATATTATTAGTATCTATCTTAAAAATCAAGGATGTCTCGTCGGCAAACAACACCATATTAAGTTTATATAACAACAAATAGGGTAAATCCTTACTAATATTATAAAAGCGAAAGTGAGTTTGTTTGTTTGTTACGTCTTCACGCCTAAATGGCAGAACCGATTTTGATGAAACTTGGTACACGGATAGACCATGTCCTGGAATAGGACATAGAATACTTTATATCCCGGAAGTATGTTCCGTTGGGATAATTTACTGCTATCATGCGGGCGAAGCCGCTGGGAGCAGCTAGTCATTAATATAAAACTCGAAGACATTCCTCAACCCGCACTGGGACCGCGTAGTGGATTATGGCCCATTTCCTCTCCTAGAGAGGAGGCCTGAATCCCAGCAGTGTGTACTTTAAAAAGGCTGATGATAATTAATATAAACTAAAAATAAAAAAGTACCCAAAATTGAACCTTGGGGTACCCCCATTTTCATATTTAATTCCGACGAATTGACAGCGTTTATTTGAACTAGTTGCTGTCTTTCATTCAAATAAGATTTTAATAAGCTTAATTTTGTTTTTTCTAGTCCGTAATGCTCAAGTTTCAGGAATAATGTTTCATGAACCACACAATCAAACGCCTTAGACAGGTCGCAGAAGATACCTATAGCATCTTGTGCTTCGTCTTTCTTGTGCCAGTTACACAACGTCCTTTGATGAAACCGTACTGTTTATCGTACAAGATGTTATTGGTATACCGGCAACACGGACACCGGCCTATAATATTATTGGTGTTTTTACTATCCCCGGATTTAAAGTAAAGTCAGTTCGGGAATTGAACTGTTTGCTTAGGTTAGCTTGTACAAAACTCTCATTGCGCGAGTCCAACTCGCACTGACCCAGTTTTTTGTTTATTTTTAAAAGTTAACGTAACTAAGTAGTTGATATTTTTTCTGTTTTTTTTTTTTTTGTATATCTGAATACCATTCTGGAACTTCTTGGTGCCACTTTATAAAATAGTGCTTGGTTAATATCTTGTTGATAGTATCAAGCGTGTTTTATATTTTTAGAACTTGTTTTGCAATTTTGAGAATAAACGATTACGGTCCTATTGTAAAAATACCTACGCATTACAAATAGACATAGGTAAAGAAACCATTCTAGGCAGATTCTCCGTCAAACTTTTTAATAAATGATCTTCAAATGTTTTGTCTACTTAATAGGAATAATAGTCTGATTTTTAAAACCTTTCCAATTTATTTTAAGTGGAAATTAATAATAAACCAAGTTACAAAAGATCAGCTGTTCCCCAAAATTGTAAAGAATAAACAATGCTATCAAAAATGTAACTTGTTAAAAAAAACCAAGGCTTGCAACTCAATTTTTCTTCCGCAAAAAGTTGTGACATCCATTTCAGTTAATTTATTCAGTGATACCTTGCTGATCTATATTGACTTGGCAATCAGACTATACAATCTAATTACATATAGTACATACACGTACGTATAGTACATATATATATACCTATTTTTTACTGTGACAACTCATGGTATTTGACTTATGTCAATATTTAATTACGAACCAATCAAACAAATAAAGTTATATATTATAATTATAGATATATGTATTTTTATGATTTAACTTATGTATTTATGTATCTCCTTATTTATTTACTGTTATTAAATAATTAAACCCCAAACTCTCTCATAGTCTTTCTAATGTTTTTAATTACGGTATTCGAAAGGATATGGGTTTGTATTATAAGATTTAATTTAGATAATATGGTCTATTTTTTTTCTCTAATTTATTTACACACACTGCTTCGGCATCTCTCATCCTACTCTCCTGTTGCAGGTCTGCTCGAAGAAATTTCGTTAGAAATAAGCAGGACCTTTGTATCTGTATTGGTTCTTTTCTATTTCAAGTGTTTGTGTTTACATAAATAAATAAATATTAATTAAACACAATGAATAGCTATACACTCGTATATTTTAGTAAATATTCGTTAATCTTAGGGAAAATAGTAGCACCGGTATACTGACTGTAGGTGTTGTCCATGTGCGTCCACAGAGGGTCTTTCACCTTCACTGACTCCACCACATTCGGGAGTTTAGACATCAACCACTCAACATCTTTCACATCAATTAAACCGTCATTGTTCCCGTAAATGCACAAAACAGGCACTGTCGTCGCACTAAGGTTGTATATAGGAGGCTGCTCGCTCCCATATCTCACCAAGTTTTGTTCCTTCCCGTAGTTGTACTTCTCAAATCTTCCGCTCTTCATGATTTGTCCGTATCGCGCCATGTTGCGCACGGACGTTCCTGCTGGGAAGTGCCCGAAAAGTACCTTCGTAGTTTCGTTCGTGATCGAGCCCGAGTGTGGAGTTTCCACATGGTCGGACTCGTCTATAACCTTCTCACACAGCCTCTCAGTAAAGTCGGACAGCTGACAGAAGAAAGCGACGAACTCCTGGCTGAACGCACCCTTGCTCAAAACTTCATGAACACCGTACATTGATAGCATTCTTTCCATTTTGTCAAATGTTTGTACTAAAGTTCGGAAAATCCTCGAATTTGTATTGATTATTCTGGCTGCTGGTGCTAAGGCAATCACTAATTGAATTTTGTCACAGTACTCTGGCCTTTCAGAACACATCACTAAGAACGTCCCAGTTCCTTGTGAAAAGCCAATATAGTTCAGCTTTTCGAATCCTGTATAATCCAGGACATAGTCGATCATCGCTGGCACATCGTAGATCCCGATCTCCTCGATGTAAAATTTCCAATAATCAGCATCCTTGTCAGGGTTCAGATGGACGTGTCCTCTTGAGTAATAATTCCCTCGGACATTACCCAACCATAAATCGTAACAGGCATCGGAGATGAGGTAGGCAAGTCCTGCGTTAGGACCAGAATCAATCCAAGAATCCGAGCTCTGCAGTAGTCCATGCATCAGCAACACAGGGGGAGATCTCTTCCTTTTGTGACAGTTCCTGGCCTTCGCTATCCTGAACATGGTTAGGATATATCCATCTTCTGTGATGACTCGATGTTCTTCAGAAATGTATCCATATTTTCCGGTTAACTCCGTGAAATTCATGAGAGAGTCTTCGGAATAGCCCATGGAGGCTTTGGTCTCTCTTCTTATCGGTAACCATGGTGTCCGTGTGACGTACCCGACGGTGACCACGGCCAGGGATATGAACAAGACGTTGAACGTGTTGAGTCGTTTCAAAGCCATGCTGTCAACTGAGCCACTATGTTCGCAAATCAACTAAACAACCTATATACCTAGTGTATAAACGATCGACGAGACGATCGTTAGAATTTAATTAAGTTTTATTTGCTAGGAACGAATTAAGGTAAATCGTTTTGTGTACTGATTTTTTTGAAAGATAATTTAGGAACATTCAACGATGAAGATAATCTATAAACTCGTTTCTTAAATCTAATAATTTCATCTTTTATATTGTTAATCATTGATATGGTCCAGAGTCCATCAGCTCTTTGCATTCTAGGAAGACTCGGGCTCGGTCCTCACCGGACGTCTGGACGACTGCAAAATGCAGCGTTGAACGAAGACACATGGGGGACATCTTTGTCCAGTTGTAGACCATATAGTGAAAAAAATTAAAATGAAATCTACATGCCTCGGTCGCCTCCTTCTGTGAAGCAGTAATGCTAGCATAAGAGGAGGCCGACCGCATCTAGCAACGGCGGCGCTCACAGCGCCTCAGCCGCCTACGAGTTCCGATCCCGATTTCCGGCCACCGTAGGCGTGGACTTGCGGACGGCAAGCATTAGGTGGCTCGCTGTCCGACCGTCCGGTAACCGTCCAGATCGAGCCCAAGACACGTCGCCGTCGCGCACTGTTTCCGCGCGCCTCAAGGAGTTGTCAGCAACACCAGGGGCCCAGCTGGGTCGGAGCCTACTGGGGCCAGGGTTATCCGAAAGGAACTCGAGCCCCGGTATGAAGGCTAGAAGGAACGGGGTGGGTTTTTAATCAGTAAAAGTCATGCACTCCCACTCGGCCTAAGGGCGGGAGATGTCATTTAGGGATCTACTGTAGTATGGGCGTTATTTAACGCATAATGTGATTTGAATTTGGAACGTCAATCAATATTTTTTTTGTTTTTACAAACATTTTAAGGGAAGATATCTACCATAAAAAGTTGCACAGACGTTTTATTATCTGACTGTGACAACTCACGACATTCGACATAGGTCAATATTTACCGAACTAAACTATATAACTTCTAACCATTCAAACACAATGAACAGCTAGGTATTCGTATATTTTAGTAAATACTCATTAATCTTAGGGAAAATAGTATCACTGGTGTACTGACTATAGGTGTTGTCCATGTGCGTCCACAGAGGGTCTTCCACCTTCACTGACTCCACCACATTCGGGAGTTTAGACATCAACCACTCAACATCTTTCACATTAACTAAACCATCATTGTTCCCGTAAATGCACAAAACAGGCACTGTCGTCGCACTGAGGTTGTATGTAGGAGGCTGCTCGCTCCCGTATGTCACTAAGTTTTGTTTCTTTCCGTGGTTAAATTTCTTGAATCTCCTAGCCGTCATACTTTGCCCGTACCATGCCATACTGTGCAAGGATGTTCCTGCAGGGAAGTGCCCGAAGAGTACCCTTATAGTTTCTCTCGTGATCGAGCCCGAGTGTGACGAGTCCACCTCCTCGAACATGTTTAAAAAATTCTCACACATCCTCTGAGTAACGTTTGGCAGTTGGCAGAAGAATGCAACGAACTCCTGACTGAACGCGCCCTTAGGGAACACTTCGTGGCTACCGGACATTGATAACTCACTTTCCGTTTTGTCAAACATCTGTGTCAAAGCTCTATAAATCTTTGACTTTGTATTGAGTTGTCTGGATGATGGTGCTAAACTGATCAATAATTGGGCTTTATCACAGTACCCTGGCCTTTCAGAACACATCACTAAGAACGTCCCGGTTCCCTGTGAAAAGCCGATATAGTTCAGTTTTTCGAATCCTGTATAATCCAGGACATAGTCGATCATCGCTGGCACATCGTAGATTCCCATCTCCTCGATGTAAAATTTCCAGTAATCAGCATCCTTGTCAGGGTTTAGAAGGACATGTCCTCTTGAGTAATAATTTCCTCGGACATTTCCCAACCATAAGTCGTAGCAGGCATCAGAGATGAGGTAGGCAAGTCCTGCTTTAGGACCGGAATCAATCCAGGAATCCGAGCTCTGCAGTAGTCCATGCATCAGCAACACAGGGGGAGATCTCTTCCTTTTGTGACAGTTCCTGGCCTTCGCTATCCTGAACATGGTTAGGATATATCCATCATCTGTGATGACTTGATGCTGTTCAGAAATATATCCATATTTTTCTGTTAATTCCATGAAATTCATGAGAGAGTCTTCGGGATACCCGATGGAAGTTTTGGTCTCTCTTCTTATCAGTGACCATGGCGGTTGCATGACGTACCCGACGGTGGTCATGGCCAGGGATATGAACAGGACATTGAACGTGTTGAATCGTTTTGAAGTCATGCTATTAACTGAGACACTTCCTTCACTCATTAACTTAACTATATTTAACCGGTACGAGGTGACGGTATGAAGTACCTTTATGAAGTGACTTTATGTGTATGCTTATGTTGCAAACTTGTTTATGGTTCTTTAGGATTTAGTTATGTATTTATTTTATATATGCGTTATTAGGTTGCGATTATCGTTTTTGTGTTGTTTCTTTCATATTAATTTATTTTAGTTATTATGAATATTAATAAAGGTTAGCTAAATATATATATTTTTTAATCTATTAAAGAACAAAGGTGAGGAAATTGTTGATGAAATTATTAAGTATCTGCTTATATAAGTATACTTGTTTATGGTACCATGATAATTATATACCAATGTATTAATTGACTTTGTTTTATCTAATCAAGATTATGGCAGTCTAAGGACTGCAAAAAAATCGTCATAATTGGATTTACTACAATAAATACAATATCGAGAATCTCATCAACAGCCTTATGACATAAAGAAAAAAGAAAACATTTGACATGACATCTTGCTGTTCGTTCAAAAATGAGTTTTTAAAATTCATAAGGAGGTACTGAGGTATTATTGACATAATATATCTACGGCATCTCACCAACTTTAAACTGGAATATCTTTATTACTCGGTATCTATTAATAATAATGTCTGTAATGAAAAGATCACGCTGTCACTAACTCCCTTTTCCTTCATATCACTCCTCACACAATCCATCCATCTTTTCTTCGGCATTCTTCTCCCTCTCCATCCATCTACATGTATACTCAGAACTCTTTTAGTAATATGCGCTTCATTCCTCCTCTTCACATGACCATACCAAGACAACCGATTGGCTTTCAACTTTTCAGTCACTGGCGCCAGTTTCAAACTTGCTTTAATAATTTATACTTACTCATTTCTCACTTTATTCATTCTCGTCACATAACACATGCATCTCAACATTCTTATCTCCATTACACTACATGCAATCTTTTATCATCCGTCTTTCGTCATTACAAGCTTTTATTTAGTTTCACCTGTCCTGATGTTTGTCTGCCATCAAATCTTGCAAATTAAATTTGACCCACTTCTCGGTTACCGATTGAGCTGAAATTTTGCATGCATATGTAAATCGGATGACAATACAAATTATTATGACAAAGAGCTGATCTGATGATGAAACTGGAAGGTGGCTATAGGAACATAGTAGTTAAAAGACGCAACCTAATCGAGTTTGGGCTCGTATGATTTGTTTCGACGAGTATTAATAATATAGGTATATCAAGCTATAAAAGCTTGCTATGAAAAAATGATTTTCATTAAAAGCTTGTTTTACGTATTTTAGTTTATTGCAGTGTTTAATTTAAGGAACGAGTTATCTAATATGGGTTTTTGCCTGAAATAAACGAATTTAATTTTTATTTTATTGTAAAGTAATTATAATATTTTTGTCTAACTAGATATTATTTTATAATTTGCATATTTGTTTTGTAGTTACGACGCATATTGGTGACACTATCTTGTGAATTTTCTCACCTAATAGTTTATGTATTAAATAATATTTGAATGATATATAATATATGGTTGACGCGGAAACAGAATACTTATCACGTTTTCTCGTGAGTTTTCTGAGTAAGCTTTTTTTTATAGTATTGTTTTATTATCAGAATAAACAAAATAGTCTTGTTTTAGGTAAAAATACCAAGTGGTGCTTACAAATTTACTTCTGCTACATTACATGTCTGTAATGTGTTTAAGTGATTAACTATTCATACATGACTTGAGAAAAAGAGAAAGAGGTCAATCGTCGAATCCGACACGGCTGGGCAGCGTTCGGGAAGCTGCGCGGTGTCTTCTCGTCTAAAATGCCAGTGTCTCAAGACGAAAGTCTATGATCAGTGCGTGTTGCCAGTGATGAAATATGGCTCCGAAACGTGGTCGCTTACGATGGGCCTCATCAGAAGACTTAAGTCACTCAAAGGGCAATTGAAAGGGCTATGCTCGAAGTTTCCTTTTGTGATCACATTAGAAATGATAATACCTGTAGGAGAACCAAAGTGGCAAACATAGCCCAAAGAATCGCCAAACTTAAGTGGCGTGGGCAGGGCACATTGTTCGCAGAATAGATGGTCGATGGGGACGAAAGATTCTGGAATGGCGACCACGTACTGGAAGGCTTTTTTTTTTTTTTTTTTTTTTTTTTTTCTTTCGACGGGGAAAATCATCATTGACGAAACCCGCTCTTGGGTGGAGCGGGAGACAGTGTCAGAGTCTTACTGACTAAAAACCCCGCGCCGTTCCTTCTTGCCTTCATACCGGGGCTCTAGTTTCCTTTCGAATAACCCCGACCCCGGTAGGCTTCGACCCAGATGGGCCCCTACTGCTGCTGACAACTCCTTGAGGCGCGCGGGAACAGTGCGCGCCGTCGACGCCTTGCGCGCCGTCGACGCCTTACGTACTGGAAGGCTTGCCACAAGGTTATGACGTAGTAGGGGCACAGGAATATAATGGATGCGAGACGAAATGCTTTAATTATAGTTTTAAGGTCTTGAAAACAAAGCTACTTGAAGTAAGTACTAATGGTGCGCAGGCGAAGTCGTAGGTACCAGTTAGTATATTCAATAAACAGTCTATTACAGCCCACCGCTGGGCATAAGCTTCTCTCTCGTTAACAGTTATCAAAATAGCTATAAATACAGCGTACAGGCTAATCCTGTATGGTACCTAAGTATTAATAAACTCGGCGTATTTCTTGCAGAATATTATAGTAAGATTCAAACAGAACATATCAACTCATTAAACCCCAAGCGAACGCCGGCGTTCGCGCACCCATTGTCTTTCTATTATGGCTCTAATTATCACGATTGAAAGGTTAATTAAGCCACTAGATATTCTACCAAAATTTCAGTCGTTTTTGAGTTAGATCGATTGTTTTTTATAAATCAAAATCCCAGATAAAATCTTTTGAAGCCAAATTGAAAACTATTTATGGCGCGACTGTGCTATTTAAGTAATTATCATAATTGATGCCGAGTTGTAGGTCGCGGGATAAAACCCAGCCACACGCATTACTTAGTATAAGTTATTACATTACTACTGCTTTAAAAGGTGAAGGAAAACATCGTGAGGAAACCATCATATCCTAGAACCAAAAGTTCGAAGACAAGTGACATCCACCAACCCGCACTGGGCCCTAGTAGTAGGAACATTATAAGGCTGATTATGTATGTATATTACAATTATTTTCAACACTAGTTTTAAATTAGTATGAATTGCAAAAATTTGCACTTTTTATAAGTACCTAATTATTTAATTTTGCTTTCCGCAATCAGCCACCCATGACACCAAAAACACCCGAATTGAATTATAATAAAATAAAATATTTAAACAAAATTAGAAAAAACAGATAATTATGTTGCTTATTCATACATTTTGCTTCCTGGGTTTAAGTTTAATACTTTTGAAATATCAAGTCCTAATAATCGAACGGACCGAGCCCAAGGAGTCGACGGCGGCGTCGCGTCATTTTTTACGTGCTCCGCAAAGAGATTTCAGCAATCTATAGGAGCCCTTTTTAGCACAAAGAATTGCCAAACTTAAGTGGCAATGGGCAGGGCACATTGCTCACAGAACAGATGGCCGTTGGGGCCTAAAGGTTCTGGAGTGGCGATCGCGTACCGGAAGGCGCAGTGTTGGATGGCCTCCAACAAGGTGGACTGAAGACCTGGTGAAGACGCTTGGGGGAGGCTTATGTCCAACAGTGGACGTATATTGGCTGAAATGAAGATGATGAGGAGTCCTTTGCCCAGCAGTGACAGATAACCTAGACAACTGTGTTGTCTATGGTGTATGGTGCAATACAGTTAAGCCCTGTACATGGCCTGGCGGGGTTTTTTTGTAACGAATTGTGCGTCTATCCAGGCAGAATAAACATGTTTTCTTTCTTTCTTTCTTTTCAGTGGGACAGTTGGCCGCTGTAAAAGCAATCTGGCCAAATGGAGCTTCCTCGACCCATCTCTAGCACAGTGCCAGTGAGGAGCCTCTCCAAAAGACATGCGCCACCTGCTATGCTGCCCATCCTGCATTACCACCTGCAGTTTTCAGGATCTATACGAGGCCAACAATAGAGCTGTACAGGTTGCCAAAAATTGGTCAGAAAAAGTATAGTTTGAGAGCATTGATACGAAAAGAAGAAGAAGTGGGACAGTAATAACTAAAACAGGAGCCCAACAGGTCCGATGCTAAGGCTGCGGGTGTTTTGAGTTGAAAATCCGTGGAACGCAAAAGACGATTAAAAGTCATTAAAACTCTGACTCGATGTTCAGGACTAGTCATTGGATAAAAAACTCTATAAACATCCGCTTTAGTGAATTAAACCAATTATTAAAAACACGTGTTTCTTACAAAATAATAGCGAAGGTGTGTGGGTGCATTAAACTAGTACCTAGTAGTTTATAATTACTTCAGTGACACTCCTTATTCGCCCATAATGCAGTAAAGTTAATCTCGCCTACATTCTGTTAGAACTGGTTTGTTTTACTAGGTACGGTCTATAGAACAAAAGATTCTCTTGTGTATAGCACAGTTGGCGCAGTGATGGAACGTGTGGCTCCTACGCTGAGTGTCGCGAGTTCTATTCCCGGATGGAACAAATATTCATAATGGCCTCTAAACTTTTTCTTCTTAGCATATCGATGATAAAATTAATTAAATTCCTTCCCAGAAAAGTTCTTGATATAATTTATGTATAATAAAGTTTTTTTTGTTTTTTTTTGTTTGTAGGAGGCTATCTCTGAAACTAATGGTCCGATTGCAAACATTCTTTCACCGATAGAAAGCTGCTTAATTCCTGAGAGACATAGGCTATATTTTATGTATGCGAGCAAAACCGCCGGCAAAAGCTAGTTTCTCATAAAGAACAAGGTTCACTTAAAATTATTTTTTATTAAGAATAGAATAGAATAGAATAGAATAGCATTTATTCGGAGCAAGCTACACAAAATACCACAACATAAAAAATAATAAAAACAACAAGAAAAAAAAAGAGTACAGAAATACAATACAGTTGCATGAAATGTGCCTGAACCGAAAGGGCCACCAACTCAGCAATTGCTGGGCGTGAAACACCCAGCGCTGATTTTCAGTTGGCACCCCGCAGTGACGCACGGATGAATGGTAAATAAAATATACTTAATATATACATACGACCTATCTAAAAATAACCCATATTTAAATAAATATTGTGTAATTTTGTTATAATAGATACCTAAATATTATATAAAATGTGCCATGGTAGTTGCAAACCAACTTTGCTCACTATACCCACACTATTTCAAACAATAATAACCGCGCGAAACATAGTGCATCGACGGTTGACTTGATGACGCATGATCGAGATTCGAGACAGATATCGCTGCACTGGCTCGTCGGCCAGCCGCCATCTTGGTCACATAATACTTAGCTTAATAAATACTACGTAAAAATAATTTTGGCTTCCAGAAAAAAGTTGATTTAGATTGCTAAGGTTTTTAATTACAAATAGAAAGGAGTAGAAATGAAAACTAAATAAAAGTGAAATGAATACTATGTGGTTCCTGCGACACAGATGCAACGCGCTCGTCAAAAACAGACTACCTACTTACTTTGATTTTATAAATCAAAGCCTACCTAACCTACAAACACCCTCATTCCCTGGAATAAGGTACAAAACATAATGGTAAGTTTAGTACAAATACAAAATTGAAACTTAGAGAATGCATACTTAAATTGGTGATGGATTAGATTAATAACTCTTATAATAAAAAATAAAAAATAATAATAATAATAAATAGACATGTGTTTCTAAATTATATAAATGATTTATCAATATTAACGTCATTAAATTCGATTTGTGAACTCAAAATAATTTTTTTTAGACTAGCCTTAAATGTACTTATATTTTTCAGGTCCCTAATTGGGGGGGGGGGTGTTATTCTAACATTTAGAAGCCATGTACCGAAAACTACCTCTGAAGGCTGCAGTACGGTGATGCGGAGTAGCCAGTTGCTGAGCACACCGCCTAGCCTTGCGCTGCCGGTGACTGTTTACCCATGCAAGCTTTGAGTACAGATATGACGGACATTTATTTTTGATGACACCAAAAAGGAGACAAGCTAAGTGTAATTTCCGACGCGACTTCATTTTTAAAATATTATGCTTGTTTAGAAAAGGTGTAATGTGACTTCTCGGTGGTACGTTGAAACAAAAGCGCGCGCAAGCATTTTGAACTCGTTGAATAAGTCTGACAGTACGTGCCAGAAGTCTAGGTCCCACGACGGTATCGGCATAATTTAATTTCGAAAGAACCAGACTTTCAACCAACTGAACACGCAGTTCTTCACTTAGGTAGGGGCGCATCTTGTACAATACCTTCAGACGGTAGAAACAGTTTTTTACATTATTTGCAATATGAGCCTCATAGCGCAAATCTTGGTCCATGATTAATCCCAGATTTCTTGCCTCGTAAACACGATCAATACATTGGTCCATTACTATCACTTTTGCATGACTGTAGTTTATTTTATTTAGTTGAGTCTTAGAACCGAAAAGCATAAATTTAGTTTTAGCCGGATTTAGTAAAAGGGAGTTTTGTTTCGACCAGTCCACGATCCGGTCTAGATCTTCATTTAATAGTTTTACTGCAGTTTCATAGTCTTCGGGTTTAAAAGAAATATATAGTTGAATGTCATCAGCATAAATATGAAATTTAGAATTTTTTATAACATTTACAATATCAGCACTATACAAAACAAACAAAGGAGGACCTAATATTGATCCCTGTGGAACACCCTTCATGACTGGAGTCATACCTGAAAAAATACTCGATCCATTTGCATCCCTTATCTCTACCAGCTGGTTACGATTATTAAGGTAACTTTTGAACCACGCAACAGCAGCCTCGTCAAAACCATAATATATCATCTTAGCGAGCAAAAGAGACAATTTAATCGCATCAAACGCTCGGGAAAAGTCTAGTAGAACCAACAGTGTACATTCTCCTTCATCTTGAGCCGATAATATGTTGTCGGTAACATCTAACAGAGCCGTTGCAGTGCTACGACCCTTCCTAAAACCTGATTGCGTCTCCGGTAGAATGTTGTTTTGCTCAAGATATGCACTCAGTTGGGCATTCACTACCCTTTCCAACACTTTTGACAGGAAGGGTAAAATGCTTATCGGCCTTAAATCCTTCACAGTGCCCGTTATTATCATCATCATCATCCGCTTTTTTAATGTTCCCACAGCTGGGACTCAGACCTCCTTTCTAGGAGAGGGAATGGGCCGTAATATCACATGTCTTCGAATTTTTGGTTTTATTACTATCACAATTTAATAACATCGGCAATTAGACCAGCTGTCTTGTATGGATCTGAATGTCGGGCAACCAACAAGCAGCACTTGAATAAACTGCACACAACAGAAATGTACATGCTTCGCTGGTCAGCGGGAGTCACACTACTAGATAGAATCCGAAATGAGTACATAAGAGGCAGTTTTAAAGTTGCTCCGATATCCGACAAAGTCAGGGAGAAGCGCATACACCGACAAGTGCGGCTACCTGCGCGTCGTCAACGCCTCAATCGCAGATCTTGTCAAAGATAAGTGGATAGGCAACGAGAGCGTCTTCCCAGAGAAATGGAGCCCTCTAGTACGACTATTGCAGGAGAAGTAAGTTCTGATCTCGTAGTAAACACGACATAAAAACATTTCTTAACTTAATATTTTTTTTTCTTTTTTTTTCTGTCGACGGGGAAAATCATCATTGACGAAACCCGCTCTTGGGTGGAGCGGGAGACAGTGTCAGAATCTTACTGACTAAAAACCCCGCACCGTTCCTTCTAGCCTTCATACCGGGGCTCTAGTTTCCTTTCGGATAACCCCGACCCCGGTAGGACGCGCTTACGTTGGTATGGTCACGTACAAAGACGCTCAGATGATCATATGATGAAGCTTGCCCATGAAATGCCTACAATGGAGCGCACGCGTGAAAGACCACCCTTCACTTGGTTGAAGACGGTCCAAGGAGACCTAAACGAAGCTCATCTCGACATCGACATGGCACAAAATCGTGCACTATGGAAGAAAAAGACAAGGAGGGTCGACCCCAAATAAATGGGATAAGGTCTAGCCAGAAGAAGAAGAAGACAATTTAATAACAATAAACTCGCTACTAGAAACTAGTAGGTAATAAAAACCTTGCTATAATTTTCACAAACACACATGTTATGTAAATTGCTACATTAAGTAATTTTCCTTTCAGTCTTAACAGTTATGCGGCAAGATGTCAACATAGGAAATTCCCAAAAACACAACCTTGTTGGAAAAATATATGAACCAGATGACGTCAACATGTACTGGTTCAAGAGCAATAAAGATCTCCCACGTCAGAAGGTTGCGATGCCGAAGGAGATCATATGAGAAACGATTAACATACTAGCTGATTAGATAAATAAACTTTTATTTATTACTACCTTTTTCCCGCGACTTCCCCCGCATACATAAAATATAGCCTATGTCATTCAGGAATAAGCTTTCTATCGGTGTAAAAATTTTCGCAATCGGACCACTACTTTCAGAGATTAAGAACACAAACTAAAAAAAAAAATATACTAACTTTACCACTTTAGAATATTAGTGTAGATATATCAAGATATATTATACTTTATTGTTGTTTAGATATTAAATGATGGAGATGAGAATGTTGAGATGGATGTGTGGTGTGACGAGATTGGATAAAGTGAGAAATTAGTATATTAGATGAAGTATGAAGTTCTTTGAAAGTGGCGCCAGTGACTGACAAGCTGAAAGGGAATCGTTTGTCTTGGTATGGTCATGTAAAGAGGAGGGATTAGATGCATGTTACAAAAAAAGTTATGAGTAAGTCATGTGGATGGGTGGAGAGGGAGAGGGAGGCCAAAGAAAAGATTGTGTGAAGAGTGACATGAAAGAAAAGGAAGTTATTGGTATCATGTCGACTGAAAGGGTAGAATGGAAGAAAAAACGTGTTTCGCCGACCCCAAATAACACAGGACGGGAGTTTATTTTGGGATAAATAGGTTCTGCAATATAGAGTCACGCTATACAACTATGGAGGAAGAGAGCACGCGCAATTTTTGCACTAGTGCGGGAATTAGCCTATTACGTGCCTGTAATCGGTGCGATAAAAGCGGATTTTCGAATGAGTGTATTGAAAAAATATTTTAACAGAACATTTTGGTGATGACATCATCTTGAACATGTAATAATCTTAACATTCAATCATTATGTGACCTTCCGAAGGGCACCTCAGTAATATTATTAAAATCAGGAAACACATTTATATTATTACTGTTTTGTTGTCAAACAAACAGCTTGCTTGTATACCTTCATATATTATATTGATAGTCAATTATTATGTAACGATGTGTGTGGTCATGAATGGTATTTTATTATCAATAATATTTATAACAATATATCTAGGGTAAGGTCGCTTTTTGTTATGTATTGATTGTAAAACGTGTCTAACTGCAATTTTGTTGTGTCATTGATACATTTATGTTTTTATTAGTTAGATAGAAATAGGTATATAATAATAAAATATCAAAATAAATTACACTTTTTTTTAGGTAGGAAATCTAGTGCGGAGCGAGAGAGCGTGTCAGACTTTACTGATTAAAACCAGACTTGTTTCTCTTTGCCCTGCATTCTTGGACCCCGAGGTTCCTTTTCGGACAACCCATAGCCCCAGCCAGGCTTCGGCCCTTCTGGGCCCCTGCGGTTTTGCTGAAATCTCTTTGAGACGCGCGTAGAACACTGCGCCCCGGCTAGAATAGTAGTACTTTTATCCCTAGTAATACGTTCCTGAGATATGCAATTCAAATAACTCCGACAGAAACAACTCTCAATTCATTAAACAATTAATTATAAATAAAAAATAAGCAAAAGCCTAAAAAATTCCTATTGCTGGAACTCAGGCCTCCTCTTTAAAGAGGTAATAGGCCGTAATCTACCATGCAGATGTCATATAATTTGTTTAAATAAAATATAATAATAATAATAATGTATTTATTCAGAATTAAAATTTGGTAAAACAGTTACATAAAATCTTAGGAATAATTACAGTGGTATGACTATGTTCTGTGCCTGTACTAGGATAAACCTGTATCACAGGCGTAGAAGTTCTTATGCTATGGTTTTTTGTAGAACAATAAAAATGATAACAATATTTAACAATTAAAGTCTCTAAACAATGAAAAAAAATATAATTTACTATGTTATATACCTAGTTTACTTAAACACTAAAAGTCACAATAATAGTCTAATTACACACACATGATTTTACGTCATATACATACAATGTAAAGTTATACTGTCATAGTCATATATTTACATAATTAATGGCAAAACAAATATTACAAAGACGCACTTATAACATATTATTCATACTTACAACTATTTTTAGCTCAAACTTCGTCCTTTAACAGCGTTACAAATATCTACATAACCTGCATTTAATTAAAATATGCTACTCGCAATAATATAATGATACTTTAAAATTCGTACGCAAATAAATATTTTAGTATCAACATTTCCTGAAGACTGAGATACGATTTCATTTTATTTATTTATTAAAACTTTATGCACTCGTAGATATCTAATAAACACGGTAGGTACAAAGGGCGAACTTAATGCTTTAGGGTGTTGCAGAAATATAACATGGCACCATGGTAGGTGCACAATAACATGGTAGGTAGGTGCACCATAACATGGTAGGTAGGTGCACCATAACATGGTAGGTAGGTGCACCATAACATGGTAGGTAGGTGCACCATAACTTATTTTAACGTTACTTTTTATGTCATTGGAATTATTTTCTAATATTGTTTTCTTCTTCTTTTTCTTTTTAAATGCTTGATGAGAATTGATCGCCTGAAACACAGATGTTTTTCCTAGATCAGGCAGGTTTATTTTACACTTAGAATTTCTTTTTATCTCGGTTGTACTCAATTTAAATCATAATTTTACTTACTTTATACTTGAATATATTTTTTTAACAAAAAAAAAACACTCAAATAAACACTTGATCAAAATGTACTACCTTTTGCCCGTGGCTTCACCTACATACATAAAATACAGCCTACGTCACTCAGGATAAACCAGCTTTCTATCAATGTAATAATATTAGCAATGCAATACAATCACAAAAACATAAAACTTAATAAACTTTACCTCTTTATCTATATATATAAAAATCAATGCCACTTTTCGTTGTTAATTTATAACTCAAGAACGGGCTCATCTATCCGAACCAAATTTTTAGGCTTTGTTCGGACTATTTAGTAGATGGTTTATGTGAAGTTTGGTAGGGTAGAGTAGGGTAGAGTAGTGTAGAGTAGTGTAGAGTAGAGTAGTGTAGAGTAGTGTAGGGTAGAGTAGGGTAGGGTAGGGTAGAATAGGGTAGAGTAGAATAGGGTAGAGTAGGGTAGAGAAGGGTATAGTAGGATAGAGTAAGGTATAGTAAGGTATAGTAGGGAAGAGCGGGAGCGAAGCCGTGCGGGCAAAAGCTAGTCTATATATATAAAAATCAATGCCACTTTTCGTTGTTATTTTATAACTCAAGAACGGGCTCACTTATCCAAACCAAATGTTTAGGCTTTGTTCGGACTATTTAGTAGATGGTTTATGTGAAGTTTGGTAGGGTAGAGTAGGGTAGATTAGGGTAGAGTAGGGTAGAGTAGGGTATAGTAGGTTAGAGTAGTGTAGAGTAGTGTAGAGTAGTGTAGAGTAGAGTAGAGTGGTGTAGAGAATTGTAGGGTAGAGTAGTGTAGAGAATTGTAGGGTAGAGTAGGGTAGAGTAGGGTAGAGTAGGGTAGAGTAGGGTATAGTAGGTTAGAGTAGTGTAGAGTAGTGTAGAGTAGTGTAGAGTAAAGTAGTGTAGAGTAGAGTAGAGTAGAGTGGTGTAGAGAATTGTAGGGTAGAGTAGTGTAGAGAATTGTAGGGTAGAGTAGGGTATAGTAGGGTATAGTAGGGTAGAGTAGTGTAGAGTAGTGTAGAGTAGTGTAGAGTAGTGTAGAGTAGTGTAGAGTAGTGTAGAGTAGTGTAGAGTAGTGTAGAGTAAAGTAGTGTAGAGTAGAGTAGAGTAGAGTGGTGTAGAGAATTGTAGGGTAGAGCAGGGTAGAGCGGGAGCGAAGCCGTGCGGGCAAAAGCTAGTATTATTATATAAATTAGTATTAGTGTACATTAGTGTAGGTTACGTACAAATTAAATGAATTTGTCAGCGAGGACAAATGGGGGGTCAGAACCCCTCATTTGTCCTCGCCGATGTGACGACCGCATGCCAAAAGATGTTGCGTTGGAAGGTTTCCCACTAGGCGGAGCAGACAGGGACCTGGTGAGGGTCGCACACATCCGGCCGTTATGGCGAGCGAGGCCAGTGTGCAGCAGTGGACGTCTTTCGGTTGCTGATGATGAATGTATGAATGTTAATGATTAATCGCATACCGGATGACGAGAGGTGCCGGTTTACATAGAAGCCGGATCACCGCAGATCATCTGTATTCCAAATCAGGTTGTTCGCCCTTGACAATTAAATTGTCACAACGACATTTTCGTACGAAAATAATGTTATATGATACACTTAAAATCAACAGTAGGTATAGTTGTTTCGTTATAACATCGCTATAGCGGTCATTGACCCGCCTTACTTCATTTTTTATTTAAAAAACTGAATTAAAAGCCCCAAATTACAAGAGGTTTCGTAATGATCAACATTTTTATATTTTCGCAGTATATATTTCGGTTTTCTCTGCAAATATTTTTATATTTACAGAGAAAACCAAAAAAAACCGATCGAACCGAAAAATATATCGTTCTTCAGTATATACTCGTATTTTATTAGGGTAAGGACGAACTTGGGTTCTACGTAAAGTGACTTGTCATTATATGCTTGTCATTCCTCTAAATATTTCAACTTTTCGACAAATTGTCCTCGCTATCTGATTTCCACTTTATATAAAAGTTCCGCCGATAATAGCAATACTTTTTTTGGAGTCCCGTACGGTATGCCTAATTACCCTTGAACGATATAATTGTCTACAGAAAGCATGGTTCACCGACGGACGGTAATACGAAAAAACTATTAATCGATACCATTATTTACCGACAGCAAGTTTCGCCGAATAACGCTACATAGAATGAATGGTTGGCCGACACCAAGATTTGCCGATGTCATGGTTCGTCGCCGAAATACGCTTGAACTAAATAATCCTTTATCGATAGTAATTTCCATCGAAAACACTTTTTCTTACACCGCCGATCCAAAATAATTATCTTTAGTTTCTCGCTCATACAATTTTGACAGATATCGATTAAATTGCATTAACTGCTATTTCCATCTGCTGTCTATTCCAGGACATGGTCTATCCGTGTACCAAGTTTCACTAAAATCGATTTTGCCATTTAGGTGTGAAGACGTAACAAACAAACTCACTTTCGCTTTTATAATATTAGTAAGGATTGCGCCTTTTGTTAATTAACGAGTTTAAGATGACGAGAGAGGCACTATGTGTATCATACCTACAAATGTCAATGACCGCTGTTGCCTCGATAAAACGAAACAAGTATAGGAAGTGGGTAATTATATCGGCTTGTCAATCTGCAAGTCAAAAGCCGGTAGTCTGATGCGGAAGATCAATGGTTAGCATTGACAACCGTACTCGCTTGTTGTTGTGTTTTGATAAGAGTTTAAGAACAGGCATGAGAGCAGTCACGACCCAGAGCTTTACAGGCTGGAGGTCGTATGTTGAACCAGGGTTGTAAAGGAAATTGTTATATTGGAACCGAATTCGGAAGACGAGATTTTCAATTTGGTTTATCGAAATCGGAACTAGAACCAAAACCGGAGTCGGAACCGAAACTGAAACGAGAACCGAAGCTGGAACCGAAACCGAAACCGAAACCGGAACCGAAACTGAAACCAGAACCGAAGCTGGAGCCGAAACCGGAGCCGAAACCGGAACCGAAACCGAAACCGAAACCGAAACCGAAACCGAAACCGAAACCGGAACCGGAATCGAAACCGAAACCGGAACCGAAACTAAAACCGGAATCGAAAACGGAATTGGAATCAAAACCGGTACCGTCACTGAAATCAGAATCAGAACGAACGTTGAGGCAGAAGCGTCAAATGAAACTATCTATTAATCACGGATACAAGTTCCGATTAATTCATGAATCCCCAAGCGACCACCGGTGGCCGCGCATCTATTGTCTTACTATTGTGTCTCTAATTGACGGTATCTGAAGGGTTAAAATATATCGGAACATCGGAACCAAAATCAGAATCAAAGATTCAAAATTATTCGAAAGTTCTGAACTTTCGGAGTCATAGTCGATCCTTCGCTGCATTTCTAGTTAAATCATCACTTTATTTTGAGTCAATTTACAACCTAGGATTAATAATAACCTAGGTACATTAAATGCGACTCACATTCAATTTAGCAGTTTAATTAAAGCCTGGTATCTAAACAATATCAACAAGTAATATCCCAGCTTCCCGTACTGGCGCTGTCGTTTAAATGTCACACAGCAAGGGACTACAGAAGAACCATTTGGGGTTGAAAGAAAACACGTTTATTTGGCATCGTTTTGGGGTTTGTTTGGTTGATATTCTTCGACTTCACCCTGGACAGGTACAGTAAGGACCAAGGACGAATCGACGGACATTGTGCATGACTGGCCTGTTGGGCTACTGGTTAGTGGCCCTGACTGCTATGCCAGAAATCGTGGTTTGATTCCCACCCAGGATGTTGATGTGATGAGCATGATCATGTGTTCTGTGTTTGGGTGTAATTTATCTATAAATGTGTGTCCTGTGTATAAATCCTGCAGCTCTGTCAAGCATTAGCCGTAGTGGATAGACTCGCTCTCAAGTTTTATGATTAACATACATATAACTAACTAACCGAAGCCTTCGAAGGCCATGGGTTGACTTCTGAAAGGGATACCCGTGGCCCTGAGATGCAAACGGCAACTTAAAGTAAGACACGGCCCCCCGCTCCGCCCTAGAACGGGTGAAGTCATTAGATGACTCTTATAGAAGGGAGGGTTAATAAAAACCCTTTTTAGGATAAGCTGCCAATCCTAATTCCCATAGTTTTCTTTCAGGAAATTATGCAAAAAAAAAACATTATAATTCTTTCAGGTATATTTCAGACTAGTATTTCTGCGCACCAGCTTCTTGGTGACGTCTATAGAAGAGCTCAACCGAGTGACCCAGTTAGCGCGGTCGATGCGGGGTCGACGACCCCGCCTGATTGATCACCACTTTGGGACACGCTGGAATGTTGCCAATGATAGCGGGGTAATTGCTGCAGGATCAAGTGATAGTGGCTTATGATGCTTTATTTGGACTTAATAGAAGAAATTAAAGAACGTAGTATTTAAGTAGGTTTGGGTGGCTTATTGGGTCCCATTGAACGCAAGGCGACATCGCGGCAGGCCAAGGTGAAGGTGGAGAGATGAGCTTGATAAATACCGGAGGGACTGGCCCGCAATAGCCGAAGACAGACGTGTGTGGAAAAGGGAGAGGGAGGCCTTCACCCAGCAGTGGGACATAAATGGGCTAACTAACTAACTTTCTTTTTTAGGTGGGAAAATCATCAGCAGCTCTTGGGCGGAGCGGAAGGGTGTGTTTAACTTTTAAGACTAAAAACCCACTCTTATTCCTTTGTTTCCTTTCATACCACGGCCAGGAGTTTTCCTGTCATACACAAACCCTTAGCCCCACATGGTGAAGTAGGTACATAGTGGAGGTGTGCCCCGCTTGGGCAGAGCATCACCGTGCCGTCGTGGGGGCGACCATCCGGTAACTGTCCGGACCGAGCCCAAGTCGTCGACGGCGTGCACAGTTCCAGCGCGCTACAAGAAGTTGTCAGCATCAGCAACGGCCCAGCTGGGTCGAAACCTATTAGCCAGTATGAGTCTGACACTGACACGCCCAAGTCGCGGGATATTATTTGGATGATTTTTTTCCACCAAAAAAACCCGTTAGCCCCAGTAGGCTTTGTGGCCCTCTACGATTTGGTGAGATCTCCTTGAGGCGCGCGTGGAACAGTACCCGCCGTCGACAGTATCTAAGTAGGTAGTTATGTAAAGAATACATCACTATTTTTTTATTTGTACAAATACTTATAGGGCTTATTAGAAAAGGTCTTGTTATTATTTGAGTAAAGTCTCAATAAATAATATTTATAAACAGAAAAGTTATTAGTGTTTGTTTATATCCCAAAATGTCACTCAATTTATGTAAATATTGTACAGGGTATTGATTCTGAATGACGCATGACGATCAAAATGAAAAACCACTGCGCGTAGTATCGTCTAGCATCAATTGTTATGAATGATTCGTGGACAACTTTGGGATTTCGTTTTTTAGGGTTTCGTTACTCAAAAGAAAAAAACGGTACCCTTATACTCGTCGGATCACTTTGTTGTCCGTCCGTCCGTCTGTCTGTCTGTCAAGACAATTTAACTCGAGAACGCGCGGAGGTATCGAGTTGAAATTAAAACTCCATTCTTGAATTGTAGTTTGCACGGAACCCTCAGTGCGCGAGTGCGACTTACAATTGCCCAGTTTTTTTACTTTTGACTACAAAAACATGATAAGTAACGATTACAGATAGAGCCCCATTTTTACAGCCCGCTCCCTCTCCTAGAGAGAAGCCCTAAATCCCAACAACACTGATATTATAAGGCAGATTATGCCTCTATGCTTCCGAGCTCCTCAATCACGGTCTCCACACATCACCGTATTATTACCAAAAGATATTCTACCGTCGTATTAATCACTCTTAACACGCTACAGCGATTTCTCCCCACGAAAAGGTCAGCGTGTCTCTTCAAGATGCCGTTAAAGGGATTATGCCAAGGGGCTATGGAGATAAAAGCCACTCTATAGCAGCCGCCATAAACCCTGTAAGCTTATATATAGTGGGCTCGTGAATCTGTTACGCAGCAGACGTTGCATTTAAGTTATAGATATATTTACGAGTATATAGAGATCGAATTAAATAATAATTCGGTTTTCAAATTGTGCCTGCATTGCTGTGAGAGACAATTCTTAGTCAAAAACTTAAGAACAATATTGTCAGGTTTATAATCAAGTTGGGGAGGAGTAATCTATCAAGGGGACCACAAAAGATCCATATGGGTCGAAGTGTCCGAGTTGTTTCTCGGCCCCTTAATAAGATAAGATAAGAACAATATATAAAGCTTGTAGCACACGCGTGAAGTAGTAAGTAGAAGAGTGCGCGCGGATAGGACATGACTTGGTTCCTCCATCGCCTTTCTATCATCGGACAACTCGACATACGGCAAGGGTCCAACCTTACATTTTTGACACCTCTTCGGTTCTCACTCAGAAATTTGTTTTTTTTTAGCTTCAAGGGGCAGCAACCTGAGTATGAGGTTTTAATTTTAACTCGATACCAACACGCGTTCCTGAGATAAAGGGGTCTTGAACACAAAGTGATCCTATAAGGTGTACCACCCAAGTGCGACTCGGACTTGCGCACGAAGGGTTCCGTAGTGTTCGTAGCAAAAGACGGCAAAAAAAAAACACGTTTGTTGTGTGGAAGTTATTTAAATATTTGTTTTATTCGGTTTTTAGTATTTGTTTATTATAGCAGCAACAGAAATACATCATCTGTGAAGATTTTAACTGTAGACAGCTGTGATTGTAGTAGTGACATTGTGTATTGTAATTTTGATTAATATTTATTTTGATTTTATTTATTCTATTTTATTTTAATGAGCAATGTTACTAATATAGTATGACTGTAAGAATCTGATTTAAATAAATAATAATATCTAAGGATACAGCCCGGTGACAGATGGACAGAAAGACAGACAGACGGACGGACAGCAGAGTTTTAGTAATACAGTCCCATTTTACCCTTTGAGTACGGAACGCTAAAAATACACTTATACCTACAATAAAAAATAATTTAAGTAATAAAAAATGCCAAACCGCGCTATTCAAATTACAAGCTACATATCACTATTGCCTCGATTATCTCGCACACACTCCGTCTACCCTTTTCGAAAACATTAAGCAAGTTGTGTGAACAGGACATTAATTGCTACCCAAGTGGAAACTAATGGCTTAGTTTTCCTGCCCTTTCGTCTGATTTGATAATTCAATGTTTTTTCATAGCTGTTATCTTTCTGTATTTGCCTTATAATGGCTTCCCAAATATGCTGAGATGATGATGAGGGGATTAGATAAATATCAAAATACAGGATGTGTGTTGCTAGTTATACAATATTTATTTATTTATTTTAATTAATAACAATGGTTAGTTAGCCTATTACAGTAACTAAACAAAAAAACAATAAAAAAGTAAAGTTATTTTTTTTTTAAATATATTAATATATTTAATAAAAAAAAGTAATCAAATATGGAGTTAAAAAACTCCTTCGCATCGCTTTCGATTGGTAATGTACCCAAAAATTTTGATCAGGTTTAAATTATTTCTGACCTCCATGTTTTTTAGGATTCCGTGCCTAAAGGGTCCCTATTACTAAGACTTCTCTGTCTGTGCATCTGTTTGTCACCAGACTGTATTTCAAGAACCGCGATAGCTCATCATCATCTTCCTGGCCTTGTCCCGTTTTATTTGGGGTCGGCGCAACACGTTTTTTTCTTCCATTCTGTCCTGTCACCCATCACGCTATCACTAACTCGCTTTTCTTTCATATCACTTCTCACACAATCCATCCATCTTTTCTTTGGCGCGAATCGCGATAGCAAGACAGTTAGAAATTTTCATAAATTATGTATTTCTGTTGCCGCTATAACAAAAAGTACTAAAAATAAAATAAATATAAGGGAAAGGACCATCCCATACCACAAACGTGATTTTCTTTCCTAAAGACGGTACGGAACCCTTCGTGCGCGAATCCAACTTTCACTTGGCCAATTTTTTTTAATGTCATGACATTCAAAATTAAACTGATACACTGCAACTGTCTGCAAGCTACGATCCTGATTTTTTTAATTTCCGACATTCTTGAGAACATCTGCAATTTTATTCAGCTAGCATGTTTTTAAATGTATTTTTTTCAAACGTTTGATTACATTAAACGATTTTCCAAACAGTTATTTTAGTTTAATTCCTTCTAGATGTACAATTGCAAAATACATGACGTCACACTAGGAAGTTTCACAAATATGACAAGAATGAGTAGGCTAAAAAACAATCACGAAATTCGTATAACGTAATTTATAGATTGCCCCGAGCGCTTTTCATCCATTTCCTATCAACGGTTCACCCCGGTGATCCCACTGGTATTGATTCAAACGGAGCTCAGCTGAGGTCCAGACGCAGACAGCCACTTGACCCAGTTACTACATGTTACTGAACGCGTCATGACCTCCCGTGACCTCTGCAGGACGGCGACTACACGTGGTGACTTTACTATGTTATGAGAATATGACATAGTTGAATGGCTTTAAGGAAATTTAGATTTTGTTTGTTGTAGAAAGCTGTGCAAGTAGAGTTGGTATCTTCTTTCTAATTTTTAAATACAAATATTCGACAAATATATTGACTGATTTCCAGACTATTACAAAAAGGTGCGCGTGCTCTCCCCCGCCTAAATATTATTACTGCTGTTGGACATAGGCCTCCCCCAAGTGCCCTTAGGTACCCCTTAGGTAATCGGTCCACCTTGTAGGAGGGCTTCCAATGCTACGTCTTCTGGTGCGTGGTCGCCATTCCAGAACCTTTCAGCCCCAACGGCCATCTGTTCTGCGAGCAACGTGCCCTGCCCATTGCCACTTAAGTTTGGCGATTCTTCGTGCTATGTCGGCAACCTTGGTGCTCCTGCGGATATATGCATTTCTGATTCGATCACGCAAGGAAACTCCGAGCATAGCCCTTTTCATTGCCCTTTGGGTGACTTTAAGCCTTCTGATGAGGCTCATTGTGAGCGACCACATTTCGGAACCATATGTCATCACTGGCAACGCACTGGTCATAAACTTTCGTTTTGAGACACTGTGGTATGTGGGATGAATGAGAAGATACCGCGTAGCTTTCTGAATGCTGTCGAGCCAAGTCAGATTGGACGGTTGACCTCTTTCTCAAATTTAGATCTACCCAACTGGACTGTCTGTCCGAGGTAGACGTAATCGTCCACAACTTCGAGTATAGTCTGTGATCTTGATAGGAGTGGGTGCTACATGGTCGTTTATCGTCACTTTAGTTTTGTTCACCTTATTTTTAGTATATGTAAAACCTGAAGCACCTGTCAAGTATTTTCAAGTAAAGAATCTTTGTACAAATTTTCAAAACTGTATTATGAAAAATCACAAAGTTAGTTATGTCAGCAAAAATACACGGCCATCCAGGTGACTGAGGGGTTGTTTTTCCAAGAAGCATAATGAGCTGTATAGACGTTCATGTGTACACTCTAAGCTGTGTAGAGGCTGTATAGGCGCTTATACAACACTTATAAGTACAAAAAAGGTCCCAAATTAAATAGCTTTAAGGATTAGCGGCTAATAAATAGCTGTATGGAAGTAATTATTTAAGCTTTCTAGTATCCACAGCCGATTGAAAGCTCTAAGACGATGACCTCATAGTACCTACTAGGAAAATTGATTGGTGATACTTATAAAACCATTTATAGTTATATTGCCTTGAACTGGTAGTCAATGTCAATGTGGCTGATTTGTATATTTCGAATAGATTTTTAGAACGATGACATTGACATTGATATAGGCCTTGTACGAAATAGGAGATACAGCGAGGTTTTCTACGAAAAACCTTATAGTAATACCATGGTTACTATAAGGTTTTTCGTAAAAAACCTCGCCATTTAATTCTGGGAAAATACAATAAATAACATGATTATATCAATTATAAGTAGTATGTATCAAAAATAATGCAACTTAGTTAAATTTTAATAATTTCAATTTAATTTATTTTGCATGTAGGTAAATTAATTTGTCTGTATGTTTATGATGCCAATACCTGGAATTGTGAATAGCTGATAGGTGCTTTTTTTGGTGGGCAAAAATCATCCAATGACAACCCCCGTTCTTGGGTGTAGCGGGAGATAGTATCAGACTCTTACTGACTAAAAACCCACCCCGTTCCTTCTAGCCTTCATACCGGGGCTCGAGCTCAGCTGCTGATTTCATATGAAATCTTATCATTAGGTGTATAAAAATCAATTGCTGTTCATTAGTCTTGCTAAAACTTAAGCATCTTGATCGGTTTTAGTAATTATTATTTTATTATAATTAATAATTAGGGATAATTTAAAAAAAAAGTAGGGAGAACCTAAAAAAAGACACTTAAATTATTCGGACTTGATAAATTTGTATGTGAAAAGTTTGTGCATTTATTTATATCAATTTAAAAAAGAAAGAATCGCCTCTAAAAGTACTAGATATTTTGATTACCATCGTGTACTATGCTATAATGTAGTTAAAACCTTTTGGTTCACCCTCTCCCCCGCCATAATTTTATTACATTTATTGTAACAGGAAGGCGCGCGTCGTCCCCACGAGTCGCCGGTCGACCCCCGTTTATTCATTTCAGTGAGTGTATTGAAAGGTAAATAAAAAAAAAATATGGATGCGCATATGAAAATAGATTTTTACCGCCACAAAAGTTTACTAGTTTTACAGTTATTTTCTTCACAAGTGTATTGAAAAACGTCGTATGATATGAGTAATAAATGATTATTATTCTCGGCTCTCTAAGACTCTCACCGCGGCTCGGGTCTAAACAGCGCCTCGACGGTAATCACTAAAATTACACACTTATATCATAATGTACTATTATGATGCAATCAAAACTGTGTCCATAAGAGTACTTCAGTGTACACAATAGTGCTCTCGCGGGGACAATTAATTCAGACATTCATTGCCCGGCGACAATCGCTGAGCCTATTTTAGTTTATGAAGAGCGTCCAACCCGAACTTATTCCTTATTTTTCATACAACCGCTTTTACGTGATTATGACGTTATTACGTACACATGTTTCTTTAGATATTTAGAAAACACAACTCCCTAGTCAAACAAACAGACAGAAAGTCAGTAAGAGGTTGACACGCTTAGCTCTACAGCGGGAAAAGTCGTTGGACTACTTTCCATTTCCACCTTAAAAAAAAGATATTATCTAAGTGTTTGTTACAACTGAATAATTTTGGTGTAAAACTAAATTAGTAAACTTCTGAAAGTCTGCTATTTTACTTGAACTTTGGTCTTTCATAATGTACTCATAGAAATAGTCAAAACAAATATTTATAAAAACCTTGCTCATTTAATCAAGATTCTAAATGATGAAAATATTGTAAGAAAAATCAATCTTTGTTTTAAAAACGTAGCTTTGGGGTCTCTTGCCGGCTCGTGAACATAGAAAACTACCAATTATAAAAAACCTATGTGAAAAATAGTATTTTCAATTGAATATAACACTCTGTTCCCATCAGGAAATCAAACCCAGGACCACAGACCAACCAAACAGTTAACTCAGGCGTTGATAACATAGACATAATATCAATAAAACCCCGAATTCAATAAATAGAAAAAAAAATAAAAGACAATATCTAATGATAAGTTAATAATAAAGAGCAATGCTATTCGAAGCTATTATATAAAGTGTAAAACCATTAAAAGCAAGATCCTTTGAAATAACCGAACCTAAAAACGATATCAACCTGGACCCCAAATAAATTTCACGGCTGACATTTACTGAAAATAATCTTTATTACATCAAAAAGCAATGAAACCGTAACGAATCCGCGAATGAAAGAGGGCACCCAATAAAATAACCATAAATATGATTAAAACATCTATTAACAGGCAAGGTACTGCGGTTTTATACAGTAACGTCATTATCATTCACTGTAACGCTATTTCATTGACATTTGGGTACTTTTCCGTTAGGTACGACGTAGTCTGGCGATATGAAAAGAGAACATCAAAGTAGCGACATCTATTTCGCTCCATAAGAACTAAAATTTTAAATCCTGTAGCGCAGTGTCAAAATTTTCCTAGCGAATGGTAATTATACAAAAGCCCATACAATTGCCTGGACTAGATCAGATGTCCGTCTGATCAGAAAATCCTCCCTTTTCAACAGAAGTTTGCGAGACTTCATCCTGTTCTGTATGCCTCTACAATCATCATCTTATCAATTATTTTCCTTGTCTTGCGTAGCGAAGCTCTGGTGGAAAGTTCTAATGGAGTTAGCTGACTGTATAGGAACCCAAACAAAAAATAACAATGAAATATTCATAGTTAGTTCAAAATCTTAACGACTAGATACGTCTTTACAAATACATATTTAATAAACTGCCAGTGGATCTAAAAGATTTGTTGTACGCTAGCTTTTTTAAGACAAAGCTCAAAGGATTTCTGTTAGAGAAAAAGTTGTACTCATTAGAAAAATTATAATATATTTTTTTTTCTTTATTTTCCACAACTATCACACAACTAATGTCTATTACTTCCAATTTTCTATTTTATAAATATTTGTATTATTTTTGTTTTTAGCACGCTTAAATGTTTTTTTGTTGAATGTTAATTTTTAGACTACCCATAGATTTAAGTTTCTGCGAAATTGTTACTATTTTGGTGTACACTATAGTTTATTCTATTCTATTCTATTAATAATATAATGTATCAAACAAAATGTAAACGTTTCCTGATAAATCAATAATACGGATTTATGTGTTTAAAAAATCAACAGTCAAATAAAAAAATGCGAGAAATGTGTGCATTGGATATGGTCCGGAAATATTTATGTGCGAGGATTGCGAGCGAGAAAGTACGTTTGCAGCTCAACTGAGTCCACTACTCTTCCTCGCACCGCCCACCTAGCTTGCACATCTTCAGTTGAAAACCACCCTTAACTACCTATTCTATCTCATTTCACCGCCATTTACCCGGTAGCCTCATTTTCATTTTTATTGGCTTTGAAACGATCACTTTAGAAACAATAAACTATAGTGAGACAGTGTTTTTAATCAAATAGTGGCATTGTTTAGTACGTCGTTCTTACTTTATCACCACTTAAAGAGACATCAATGATGGTAGGTTTTACTCTTCCTCAACGGATGTGCATGATTAAAATAGCAATACAAATATAGCGACATCTATGACACCATATAAGGAACTAACATTCAAAATCGTCGTGGAATTACAGTTCTTCGCAGGATGAAAGAAGGCGCCAGATAACAGTTGAATAGAGTACATTGGCCTTTTCCTAATATCTCTGCGTAGGTATACCCGAAAAACAAACAGTGAACTGCTTTCCATTACTATATCATGTAAAGGATCACGATACACGCCGATTTAAGACGGCTTTATGTCTTTATTTCTAACTAGCTTTCGCCCGCGAGGCTTCGCTCCCGCTCTTCCCCACTCCTTCCTACTATACCAAACTCTACCCTACCCTATTCTACCCTACTCTACGCTACTCTACCCTACGCTACCCTGCCCTACTCCACCCTACTCTACCCTACTCTACAATACCTACTCTACCCTGCACTACCCTAATTTTTTTTTCGAAATCGGTCCAGGCGGTGTTGAGTTATGCACTTACTAACACATTTTGCGATTCATTTTTATATTATAGATTTTGAAATTAAGAATGTCAACTAATGAAGGAGGGTCAATGACCGTTATTGCACGTTAATCTGGCGCCTACCTTAGAAGAATAAGATATACTAAGAATAAATACAACAGCTCGCAATCAACTATCGGCAAGTTGCCCGGACTAGACATAATACCCATCTGGTCGGAGGATCCTCACTTTTCAATAGAGGTAAACAATATCAAGTAGTAGTGGCCCAGTGGTAACAGCCCTGACTCACGAGTTATGTGTCGTGAGTTCGAACCTAGGCAGGAGCTTTTCTTTGTGAGTGTGCGTTTTTTTTATAATGGATCGGCTCGCGTTTGACCATTATCATTCCCACCTGATGGTAAGCGATGATGCGGTTGACGATGGAACGCGCTTACCTAGAAGAAAACTATTCACTCTCGATTTAAATATTCCCGGGTTGTAGCTATCAGAAAACACAGACTCCGGCAAGGAATTCTACTCCTTAGCTGCACGCACAATGAATGTGTTCCCAATACGTTTTGTGCGTGTAGACGGGATGTCCACCATGTACCGGTGGCGCATCGCCGTACGTCTGGTAGTCCGATGATGGAACGGGCTAGGCGGTATTAGGTTATGCAATTCCGACGCACACTCCCCGAAATGCAACCGGTAGAAAACCAACAGGCTAGCAACTCAGCGTCGATGCTCAAGACTTTGAAGCATCGACTCGACGAGTGTATCATCTCCAATTATCCTTCTGGCTCGCCTCTCAATTGCCTCAAGTGCATCAAGCTGGTATCGGGCAGATTCGTCCCAAAGATGAGAGCAATACTCCATACACGATCGAACTTGCGCTTGACAAATTTTGAGCAGCTGTTCCGGCGTGAATTACAGTCTGACCTTTGTGAGGATTCCCAGTTTTTTTGCAGCCAGTATTCGTGAATGTTTCTTGAAAAACTTGTACCGTTTGCGGCACTGAAGCATGTCGGGCAAATGAGGCGACAATCAATTAATGTGGGTGCGCAACAAAACACATTATTCGCAGGGTCTTGAGATCGATAGGTACATTTTAGGTACTTTAATACTAGCTCTTACCAGCGACTTTGCGATTCGTAAAAGTAGAAAATATCTATATAGTTAATATGCCTAAGTCACTCAGTTATACAGTGGCATCTTACTGGTAAAAGATATAGATCCAGTACTTTTTGAATGCCCACCATTATCTTATCATCATCACCATCATCTCAACCGAAAGACATGCACTGGCACTACAAAAATACGCTTAATTTTCATGATACAGCTTGATGATAGACAGAAGGACAGCGCGAGCGGAGTGATAGCAAAACGTTTTTACCCTTTGGGTACGGAACCCTAAAAATTTATAAACTTGATTGGACAATTCGTATGGCGAAGCCGATTTATTTTTCGTTTTCTGAAAAAAAAATTTTTTATTTCTTTACACCTTGTATACTTGTGTGTATATCAACCCGGAACAATCACACTACCACTGGTCACCTCTATCTTCCCAGATCGCGATTCTACAAAGTATCGATAAACATGATGCTAATCAGAGCACGGCGGATTCAAAGCGACCCCGACGGGTCACTTGACCCACTTGCAGGGACGCGACAGTGCCGACCCGCGCTGACCCCCACGATATGAGGGCGCCATCAGACAGGTGGGACGCGGTGATGCGACCGTGATATGTCATAGGTAATTGTTGTGATTCACACATATACAACGTGTTGTTTTTGATATCCCAAAACTCAAGGTTTACATTCTATCAGGAAAAATAATACAAAAATTCCTAGAATATGTGGTCCAAAAATGCATGGTTTCGAAGATATTATCAATTATAATTAATTTACATTATAATTAATTTAGGTCAAACATTTACATCAATTTTTGACCTAAATTAATTTTTATGTATTGTAATTATAATTATAATCGCATGACAAATATTTACTTTTGTGACATTACTAGTCGATGATGATCGATGAAATCTAAAGTAGTTTGTAAATAAACCAATGACATGACATATTTACGCTGTCATATTTTACGTAATGGTGTTTTACATTTATGGAGAATAAAAACAAAAAAAAAAGATAATTGAAAAGTAATTCATATTTTTATGCCAGTTGATTTCTTGATATGGTCTAATTCATAGCCTAGAGTTATGGGATATTAAAAAAAACACGTTGTTTAAAGAGACTAAGTGCGGTCGCGTCGCTGTCACTTTTTTTTGCGGGAGCCTTAAATGGTTATTCCACTTGGCTGAATATAGTCGTTTCAATGAATTACTTAAAGAAAATCCACAAGACAAGTGTCATTCAGCAAGTTAACCAAGCAAAAGTGCACAAATTGAGTACCCATTATCGATGGGTTTTGTGTGATACAATAGGTATCTTTCTATACAGGGTTATTTGTGATACACTGGTAACCTTTCAGAACTATGTTAAGAACATCATAAACAACAACTTTTGTTCTATGACTTTTAAAAATTATTCATACATTAGTTCATTAGATTTTCATACAAAAATAAGAATATTTAAATTGAACTTTCTAAATGTTACGAAGTCTATGCAAAGTCTATGAAAAGAGTGACATTACAATAACGGAGAGGAGCGGAGATAGTGCGCGAGAGTCGTAGGTACAGCAAAATACAGAGTAAAAATGTGTTAGATAGAACAACGAAATCTTGAAGGTTTGTTTTTGGTAAATGTATTGAAAAAAGTCAAAGAACAAAAGTTGTTGTTAATGATGTTAGTAATACAATCCTGCAAGGATGTTAGTGATTTACAAATAACCCTGTATATCTCTCCACAACCTATAGGTATAGAAACTAGATGACCCGGTCAACGCTGTTCTCCCAAATAACTGAAATTAAACGTTTCGCCTTGTTGTTTATACCGCGTAGCAAATAGCCTGTTAATAAACCAGTGCGCCTCACCATCAACAATTGCATCAATGCTTACCATCAGGTGGGATCGTAATGAAGCACTAGTTTATTATCGATTGAAAAATATATTTTAAATATATTTGGAAGGAGGGTAAAAAATAGGCTACAACCTATTTTGAAACTATCAAATAATACACATTTCTAAAAACTCAGTCAAGCTGTTACGAAGGAGTTCGATAACAAACACTGTGGCACAAGATTTTTAAATATTAGATGTTGTTCGTATTCATGAAAAGTCTTGAAACAATGCTACATAAATCTTTGTCGGATTGTCGCGTCGCGTCTGTGTACTGAATCCTTAAGCCATATATATCAGTGAGGTAATGAAGACAATTAATACAAAAGGTCATGTTTCCGCTTTGATTATGAGGTGCTGGAGAAAGGTGAATGTTTTGTCTTGCGTGGACTTTACTTTACTGGAACCTGTGCTATGACATTTTGAATTGGAGCAGTGCTACTTAACTGCAAGGATAGGTGTGGTGGTAGTAAGGTATCCAGAAGAATGTTCAGTAACAGTAACTGTTTTTTTCAGTGTCTCAAGACAAAACTCTATGACCAGTGTGTGTGGCCAGTGATAACGTATGACACTGAAACGTGGTCATTTACAAAGGAGTTCATCAGAAGGTCAGCCACCCAAAGGGCAATGGAAAGGGCTATACTCGGAGTTTCCTTGCGTGATCGAATCAGGAATTAAGCATAGGAGGTCGCTGATAAATCTCCAAACTTAAGTGGCAGTGGGCAGGGCACACAGCTAGAAGAACGTCGATGGGGCTGAAAGGTACTGGAGTGATGACCGTGCAGCGGAACATGCAATGTTAAAACGCCTACCATAAGGTGGACTGATGACCTGGTGAGAGTCGGAGATAATGTGATGGATGCGAGCACACATGACCATTCATTGTAGCGACACTTGTGGGTCAACATGATGAGCTTTTTATTGATCTTGTAGGCTATTTTTCCTGCCTGAGCTGCAGGAGATACTATGGAGGATATGCCATATTCGGAGTAAACTAGTTCAGTAGAACCTATAAGTAGTTCTGTACTACTCTGACTAATATATGTTAGAAAGTTTTTGCTAACTAAAGAATTTAGTCAAAGAGATTTAGAGATTGGTAGTACACAACATTATTTTTAGTTTATGCGAAGCCGAAATATAGTTTGTTCAAAATAGGCCAGTTGACGTAAAAAATGTAATTAGTCCGTCTTTTAGATTATTCAAAAATAATATATATTATTTCGTATTTTTTTATTTGTAAATTAACCCAAAAATGACAAAGATATAGCTCATTTTAAAGTTTCGTGTAACATCACGCCGTGCTGCATTTTTTCTCACGGGGTGACGTCACACGTAGCTTTAATGGGCTATATGTTTGTTATTTTTTGTTTAATCGAAAAAAGAAAAAATACGTCTTTCAATACTTCTAAATAATATTTCTTCAAAATTCTTAAACTTTGGACTTCACTACTAAGCCGTTGTCTCCAACCGTTTTAGTAGAAGCTTGATTTGTAGTTTCCATTGAAGCGTCATCTTGTCAACAAACAAAGACATTAAACATATACTACCAAACAAAGAACCTAGTCCGGTTGCGTAGCAACGGACTAACACTTGACTGATCATTCCTCCATTGTCACCGAACAGCTCAGGCGAGGAGTTCCGCTTCAATGTGCACTGGACGCGAATGCCCAGTACAGCGAGATAGATATCCCATTGAAGGTGGTTGATAATACGTTTACTGTCTTGAGTCGAACTGAAGGCCTATCACGAGCTCTTAACGCAATCCATTTTACGACCTAAACTGAATTGCTAAAGAGACGGCTATATAGGGAGTATAGCTCCAATTTTCTATCTCGCTCGCACGACTGACATTTTAACACGTCATGGTAAGGCCCCTAGAATGAACTCCGTGGTGGCAAAATCTTTAGGTTAGATTTTAGATACGAGTTTAAGTTCGTGTTCCATTTCAGAGGAGCACCAATGCTGTCACTAAGGCAGTGCCAAAGATGCCCAGGGATAGGGCGCAGACCCTAGAGGGACACGGAATGAACTACCGGGCCAAGGTTTGGATCATGCTTGTGTGTTTTTCATATCATCACTACATAGTATAAAACAAAGTCGCTTTTTCTGTCCCTATATCCCTATGTACGTATACCGTCGTATAAAAGGCAAAGTAAAACAACTGTCTAGCTTTAGACTTCATCATCATCATCATCATCATTACAGCCGATACACGTCCACTGTTGGGCATAAGCCTCCCCCGAGCGTCGCCACAACGAACGTTCCTGTACGTCTCGCATCCATCCAGCTTTAGACTTCATTTGCTAAAATTATGATAGTACCGCCAAAGGGCTTTCAAAATCAAAATAAACAAGTAACTCGTACAATGACTTTTTACGGTGGGCAAAAATCATCCAATGACAACAACCGCTCTTGGGCGGAGCGGGAGATAGTGTCAGACTCTTACTGACTAAAACGTGCCTTCATACCAGAGCTCGAGCTACCTTTTGGACTAACCCTGGCCAGCTCTTTGAGGTGCGTGGGAACAGTGTGCGCCGTCGAGGACTTGGGCTCGGTTCTGACAAAACCTGCTACATCTCTATCTACCCTACATTTGGCTGAATACAGGAGTAATTTAATCACTTTGTTTATTAACTCCACGGTCCTATGAAACATAAAATCTTAGTATTACATTACCTACGTCCTTTTTGTAACTTTAATTTCACGAAAGGAAATATTTCGTGAGCTTTTTGTTACAATAAAAAGTATTTTTGTTGAAACCCGGCGTCACGTAGCACACGTGGGGGCATGTTTCCTTATCACAGTGTTACGGAAAACGTTACTGGAGAAGGGTCTACAGCTACCAAGGAGGAAGTTCGGCCATGGAGTGCCAACTCGCATAAAGTGCATATTCATAAATCAACCTTATAATGTTTGGACAATGACGGTAAGTCCCCTCTTTGAGGCGTGGCTCGAAATACCTCACAGCGTCTTTACCTTCCGAATGACGCTGGTCCTTACTGGACCTGGCAACTTCGGGAGGTCCTGCACCGAATTCCTGCGAAATTAACGCCCAGGTGTCGCCACTGTGCGGAACGTCCGGAACACACGGTGGAGCACACAGTCGAGGTGTGCTGCTTGGGCGGAGCATCGCCGTGCCCTTGAGGGTGCGATCGGCGACGTAAACCTCTCGCGCCGGGCCTTGATTCAGGCCATGGTCCGGAGCGAGGAGGAGTGGCAGGCGAAAATAGATAGTAACCATGAGATTACTCCGAATTAGGTTTCTATTCCATAATTTCATTCCGGAAAACCGGTGAACCTATTTGAACTTAGCACTATTTTTTAACATGCAATCCAACAGCAAGGCAATCCATGCTAGTTTTTGTGAAATAAAATGCTTTGCATTTGAATTTGGACTCAAAAGAGGTGTCAAACCTCACCAGAGGTTCATATGCTACCAATAATAACAACACAGCAAAAATCTGTTCTAGTCAAATTGCATAAACATATGTTTGGTTTATCGACACAGAGTGTTTCTAAGTGATGACAATAGCGACGGTTTAATCGTCAGAACATTACATAAAGCATGTTAACACTCCATTTTACTTTTCTCCGTGGTCACAAGACAGGGTACGGCAACAGTACAGTCGTGTAGGGTTGACTGGCGGCTTATCTGTGGCTGTAACAGTCGCACTTGCTGGCCGGGCGGGGTTTTGTTATTTCTTTGAATCGAGCCTTGTGTTCAAAAGAACTGATCTACCCAAATCTGACTTTTGTGGTAAAGGTGCTCCCACATTGCCGTTAGAAAATGTTTAGTAACGTTAGTAAACATTTGTTAGCAAACATTTAATCACGAATATAAAAAATCTTTTCATGTTAGAAATTGTTTAGTAACATTAGTTAACAAATTATAACAAAACAAAATAAATGAAAGCTATTCCAATGAGCAAATTCTCTTCCATTTTCGTGTAGACGCCCTCAAAACGCAAACCAAACAGCGAACCAATACAAGATTTAAATGTTATAAAATGCTAGTAAACATTTTCTATTAGTGTAGGAGCATTTATAACATGTAACAGTTCCTAATAAAATGTAACAATTGACGACATTTGTTAGTAAATGTTTTTATGTTATAAATGTTTACAAATATTTTCTAACGGCAATGTGGGAGCACCATTATAAAATGCTAGTAAACATTAGTAAACATTTTCTATTAGTGTAGGAACACTTATAACATGTAACAGTTTCTACTAAAATGTAACAATTGACGACATTTGTTGATAAATGTTTTTACGTTAGAAAATGTTTGTAAACATTTTCTTGTGGGAGCACCATAAGTCGCAATCTGAGATTTTATTAAGCCTAACTAAAACATTATTGTATTTTTAGTTTACTGGTTTATAATGATAGGTTTCTCGAAGTTCTAATCCTAGATAGACGATCTCGAAGGAACGTTGGTTAAAGTGAGTTTTTAGTCAGTAAGAGTCTGAGACTATCTCACGTTTCGTCCAAGGGCGGAGGATGTCATCTGGATGATTTTTACCCACCGAAAAAAAGCTCTTTCCTTCTGGAAAATGTACTAGGGAGGCCGTGGGAAAAATATGAAGTGTAATAATGAAAAAATAAAGTTTTAGACTGAAGAAATATACTGACGTGCGCTTGTCCTAGGCATGCAGTAACATTTAACATTAATAACATTCATCTACTTTCTCCCACAGTACAGCATTTGTACTGTGAATGAAGAAAACATTTTGAAGATGAGAGGCCAGTCTGTGCAATTTAATTTCACTTTTTTTTTATTTGTCGACATTTTGACGATTCAATAGTGCCTGTAATTGGTCTATGAAATAAAAGTTTCTGATTTCTATGCTAAGTGAAATCTGTGTTATTCATCTCCTGGCCTCTTAATCTAGACTCTTAAATCATCTTATTCCAAGTATTTCTTAATAGAATAAGATACAGTCACAGGGAGCACTTAGGTAAAGCTCAGGAATGATAAATTAAGTTTTTTTTTTTTCCTAATTTACTCGTATACCTAACGATGTCTTTCTTTATTTGTCTGTTGGTGTAATGGTTGAGCGAGAGGCTCCAAGCTGCGTGTTGCAAGTTCGGTTTCAATTTAAAAATGTATGATCTGCCAGTAGTTTTTCCGGATCTGGGCGATATGTGTATGTGAGGTCTAAAGCCACGCGCGCCTCAAGAAGTTGCCAGCAACCGTAGGGGCCCAACAGGGTCGAAGCCTACTGGGGCCGTGGATAATGCCAAAGTGACCCCCGGGGGCTTGAAACAATGGAAGGAACAGGAGTGGCTTTTTAGTTAGTAAAAGTCTGACACTAGGAGATGAAATGTCATAGGATGATTTTGCCACCTAAAAAAAAGATGTGTATGTGAGTTTAAAAGTTTATGAACGCAACTATGATACAGCAGAAATTCTCAGTGAAAGTAACGAAAAACAAAAATTCGAAACTACAACTTAAAATCTTTAGTTACTTTATTCAACTGACTGATTTTAAGTTAGAACTAAAATTAATACCTAGTGTCAGACTAATGCTTAGTTAGAAGTTTTCTCAAAATAAATATTTATGACTCTCTCTTAACAGGGGTGGGGGTGACGACCCTGCCAACCTTGCTGCTCCTTTTAATGGACCGCTGCTCAAATGATAGCATTCTAATGCATAATTGACTGTAGTTGTTTTAACTGAATTATGTTAATGTTATATTTTTAGGTAAATAAATGTAACTGAATTATTTTTGAAAATAACTTAATATATGAACATAAATGGCTTAAATATTAACTAATTTCAAATTTTTTTAAATATAAATTAGATAATTTTTTAGCCCTTTAGATTGGTCCGACGTTTGTTTTCGGGTCCTATTCGCCAGGTTCATGTTTTTGCGTCTGCATACTCCATCTCGTTTAGCTCTTCAATCTCCACAGGTGACAAAAGAGCTGATGAGGCGTAGTATTTGGTCGTGGATGTGCGACCCTGGCGGAATAAACGCGAGAGTGTTTGTCGGATATCTTGGACGTGGTTAGAGGGTTAATAAGGCAAACACCGACGAAAAATTTCATTACTGAAGAGTCCAGGATTAGGTGCTGGAACCATGGTACACATTTGTGCGTCGATGTTCGAGGACTTGGTGTAGGTAACTAAATAAATGTATATACATAAGTATATACGGGCTTGCAGACGACGAGCGAGGGTTAGCTCGCCGTCCGGACTGAGCCCAGCCTAATGTTCCACATTGTCTTTAAGGAGATGTTGTGAAACCCAGCAGGACCGGCGCCCATAAGAGCCGTGGAGATTTTCTAAAAAGGAAACCCGAGGTCCTAGAAGGTAAAAGACAAGTGAAGGATACAAGTGCGAATAACAACTGAATGACAACGATGAAGAACAGAAGTGGCAGTGCTCCCTGTGGCATCATAATACCCTGAACTTAAAAGCACCCATACGTTCAAAGCGTTTTGGGAACACGTTCATTATGCGTACTTACAGCTAAAAAGCGGAATTCCCTGCCGGGGCACATGAGTAATTAAGGGGACTGTGTTTCCTGATAACTACTACCTAGGAGTCTTTAAGTCAAGAGTGAACAGGTCCTTCTAGGCAAACGTGCTCCATCGTCGGCCACATGACCTGTTTTTTATTGATATAAACTAGTGCTTGACTGCGATCCCACCTGATGGTAAGCAGTGATGCAATCTCTGATGATGAGGCGCACTAGTTTATGAACCTATTTATTCGCTTACCATCAAGTGAGTATGTAGTGGTCCAACGCAAGCCTATCAATAATAAAAAAACATACACGTTCACGAAGGTATTGAGGAGAACTAAAGCAGTTAGAGCAGGATAGTGTAGAGAAGAGTTATTATAATACTACAGGAGACAATCTCATGTATGTACTTCACTTTTTATACCTACGCTCAGTGAACGCACACTAATGAGCGTTTGAGCCGGAATTGTTCGACGAGCGGGCCGAGACGCTACCGAGATATCATGTCTGTGAGCGGTGTCTATGTGTGCGTTGCTCAAACGCGTTTTGTAAGTAGATTGACTTCTGTACTTATATATTTTGTGATAATACTACCATAAACTTATCATAAATATACATCGGTAGGTTTGAAACTTTTACAACTCTCCTAATCAAATACATTTGTCCAACCTTTGTGACAAGTGCACTTGTCAAATATACAAGTATTTGGCCAACCTTTGGCTGGAGAGTACTCGACAAAAGGGTACTTTCTCATAATAATTGGAACCTGCCTTATCTGTCGTCGCGCTCTTCCCGCAAAGTATTCTGATTGGCGAATGCTTTGACTTTGATTTTTCTAATTAATTCAAAAGCTTCTTGGTTTTGAAATTATTCACAGCTTCACCGAAGTTGTGAATAAATACGTAATTGTAATAATATTATAAAAGTCGATGGATATGCCTTGAATATCATGATTTGTGATTTTTCAAATTGTTTTCTTCAATTTATTAACCGGAATACCAATAATAATGATATATCTAAAAACCTGAAAATAAATTTATACTAGCCGGCGAGTAAACGACTAACTATCGGTGATTTTCTCTCTCAAGAAACGCACAATAGATATATATTCCGTGTAAACGAAAGACACTGCCGGCGACGACTCGCTTTACTAGTTTTGTCGCTGAGCGACGAAAAACAAAAATAAACTCGCTCAGCGATACTCGTTCAGCGATGCTCGCTCGCTTGATAATTTCTTTACAGTGCGGCATTGAAAGTACACTTGCTTATAGCCAGCGACAAAACTATCGAAACTACACACTCGCTTCCCGCTGATCGTCAACTCGTTTACAGTTTCTAGTTCTACTCGTTACTCGTTCATCGTCGGCGGTCGGACCAGTGCCTAACGGGTCGAAGGTTAAACTAACGCTTGGTGATCAACCATTAATTCATGAATCCCCAAGCGACCACCGGTGGCCGCGCATCTATTGTCTTACTATTGTGTCTCTAATTGACGGTATCTGAAGGGTTAAGTATTACCTATGCAGCCATAAATAGTTTCTACCTAAACGACATTTTGTAATTATATTTAAATTTATTGATTACTAGCTTTTGCTCGGGGCTTCGCCTGCTTTCATAAAATATATCGGACTTTCAAAGATTACTTCCTACAAACAAAAAACAAACTTATATACCTCTTTATAAATTTCTAGTTATAGAATAGAATAGAATAGAATAAAACTATATACCCTAAAACAGGAACTAAACTTGTAAATTAACTCACATATGGGTACAAACAACGGTTCTGTTATCTACTTATTTTAAATTTAGTTCAGAGACAATTTTAAATTCTTCTGTTAATTTTATACATTTTTTTTATACAGGAAATATTAATTTTAATGCATAATACTGTCGAACAATACCTATTTGTTGTTAAATTATATTAACTTATCAGATAATTTTGCTTTATATTAAAAAAAAAACCAGCAGTAGAGGGAACTCACAAGATTCCTACAAAATAATCTAAAACTATTACGGTTTTATGATGACTCCTTTGACACGATACTTCAAAAAATGGGAATAAATCTTGATTCATAAAACAAAACAGAATACATAATTTGGTACATGTGGCCTTTGGTCACAATGACCAAATTGATTATGAAGTTATGTAAAATCTTTTTGGTTAGGTTTTTGTGTAAATAGCTTAGTAACAAGTAACAGATGCAGTTGTCACTAGAGAAGTACAGTGCGTTTCACTTAAGAAGTTCCTTTGCCGTAATGTTGGCAATACGGAAAAACAGTATTGCAATATTTTTAGCAACTAAATTACTTAATATTAGGGAAATGTTTCATTACTTTTAACAATAGCCTTTTTTTAAAATTATTTTTAAATAAAGTATAGGACGCCTGGGCTCTATTCCGATTGTTCTGCAATTCTTTCAAATACCGAGAACGGCATGCCACAATATCGTACCTCACTATTAACAGCTTCCTTTTAGACCTGCTTTTTTTAAATAAAATCCCATTCCCCTCATAATTCTCCAAAAACTGTTGCAACTACTGTTAATCTATTTCGTTTCGCATTTCGGGGAACACTTTTGGTAGAGTAGGCAACTTTTTCCTTTTTTCCCTTCTTTTTTTGTAGACAGACAGGGGAGCCAACATTACGCCAAAGTAACTTCTTAAGTGAAACGCACTGTACCTACGCTCTAAATCTTTTGTTTTTATAAACGGCTTTCATGTAATACAGTCCTTCCAGTTTAATATTTTTTTTTTCGATGCTAACCCTGGCCCCAGTAGGCATCGACCCAGCTGGGCCCTGCTGTTGCTGACAACTCCTTGAGGCGCGCGGAAACAGTGCCGTCGACGACTTTATTGATTAGAATTCGGAATTTCTTATATTTTGGTTGCCTGGTGTTAACATTGCACGTTAACATCAGGCAACCAAAATATAAGAAATTAAAAAAAAGTAAATAATATAAATAAATTCATTTATTTCAGGTTAGAAAACCCATAGTGAAAAGATACAGTTTACAGTTTTAAAAGTTAAAGTTAAACATTTTTCGATAGTAATATTGTAAAACAGTAAAGCAGTCTAATACCACTCTGGTCTAAATGTGTAAACTAATACTTTAACATTTTGTATAACACATGAACATGCAACCGTTTGTACATGCAAGCATGTGATTGATTGCGTGAACATGCATTTGTTTTCAGTGAGAATAGAACCTACGACTCCCGGCATAGCAGTCAGCGCCACTAACCACTAGACTAAAAAGCCAGTCAAATAAAAAAAGTCACACACAAAATTAAGTATCTCATAACAGTACAAAGGCCCAGCAATCTTTCAAGTAGCTACTACAGCGACACCTACTCTCCCTCGACAATAAAACACTACAAAGCATTAATACTCTCGGATCCGTCCTGCGGTTCTGTCGGATATGGTGGCGGACGCGGGGCGGAGATGACGTCACGCTCACTGTGACGACAGCGGATGTAGTCTGAGGGGTCAGATTGGCAAACAAAGAGTAGGCCGACTGATTGTAGGGGAATTTTACTGGTTATAGCTAGCTGTGCTTGAACTATCTGCTGTTAATTCTAAGAGACCAGATCTTTGAAGTAGAGTTTTTAAATTTACTTTTTAAAACACGAATTTAGGAATATTATTGTTATATTTTAGTGCAAATATTATGGATAGTCATAAATAATATTTAAATAATAAAATCTAAGGATAATAGCACGTTACTAACCTTCCCACACAGCTGTAAATGCTGTAATAGAACTAAAAAAGTAGAGACTAAAATAATAACGAGTTTATTTTTTCTTTTCAATATTTTAAAAGGTCATAGGAAAGACAGATCTAATTCTAAAAATTATTTATGCAAATAATGTTATACTACCTATTTAGATTTGAGTGAGATTTCATATGATTTGTAATATTTTCGGGCATGACTCGAAATGGGAGATTATTGTGTTTTAGTAGACGGTCGCAGGGCGCAAATGCGGAGCTGAATCATCAATTTCTGACCTTTGAGCCTGGAAACTAAAGCCAAAATGACCTCTGCTCTGACGCACGTAGCGAAGGTCCGGCATAACTCTATAGGTATATACTATACTAGTTCGTAGCCGGACCTTCGAGTACCAGCGACACGAACAGAACACATGAGTGATACCTCAGTATTTAGGTAAAGATTTTGATCTATATCCTTTCTTTGATTAAAATATAAAGTTAAGTTTTAAGAAAAGAAAAAACCAGTAATCAAGTCTATCACCTAACTGAACCGCACACGGGCCTCAAAAAAATGCCGCTACAAAAAAAGCCAGAAGCGGCCAAAAAAAAAGGAAACCACCGCAAAAAAACTGCTCAAGCGCGCGACAGCTTGTAGCTGGAGAAGCTTGTAGCTCTGTGGCGGCAACAAAGCACACAAGCCACATAAAAAGGCCGCCTCAAAATGAAGCTTGAAGCAGCGTTTTTTTTGAAGCCTGTGTGCGGGGACAGTAATCAAAATTGGGGTCGACTTCCAGTCTCACTCTATGTAATTGAAGATCAGAATTTTATATAGAGTGACTGCTTTTCTGACCTCCTTAATCCAGCAACTGGATATTACGATACCTTTTGACAAGACCGTTGTCGGAAAAAACGCAAGAAACTAGTATCTAGTGGTTTTAAATGTACACAGGAGGGTTTTCATTTTACAGACAGCTCCTAGTAAAATAAACGTGTTCTAACATAATGTGAGGAGCGACATTAACTTTACTGCATTACGTGGGTGAGTGAGGACTGTCAGCAACATATAAACCTCAAGGTGTAAGGTTTATGCACTCACACGTTTGCCATTACTTTGTAAGGAACAAAAAAATGTGTATTCAAAGATTCAAAGACTTTTATTTCAAATAAACCATTTAGTCCAAAAATGCTAATTGCCCATTGCAAAGCGTAGATCTCTATGGAGAAGAATGTGCAAGAAACTCCATAGACAGTCTTTTCAAAACTGTTTTGATTACAGTTTCTTGTCGTTACTGTTATATGAAAACAATGTAAATACGGTATAAAAAAATGGTTAAAATACAAAATATTTTTTGGGCACTTATAAAACGTCAGAAGCTAGTGCAATCAAAATACATACATAGGGTAATGGTAATTAGTGACCGATAATTATACACGTGATTGTACTCATGATTTTAAACAACTTTCTCAAAGAAACTTTTTTATTATACTCATTAGTTTCTTCATAATAACAAAATAGCTGTTCACTCAAATTCGCGCCCACCGCGGTCACCCATTGGTTCGCGCCAATGACTATACAACCACTCTCTTTGGTTCGCGCCCATCAGTGTTCACATTACGCAAACACCGGTGGGTTTTGAAGCAGCGCGGGTGCTCTATCACTATTGCACGCAAGGTACATGAGACAACGGCGTAACGCGGCAAATAGCTGAGCTGTGTTATTGTGATAAAACTAATGAATATAAAAAAAAGTTTCTTCAGGAAAGTTGTTTGTATCGGTCACTAATTTACCAGTCACCCTATATTAAAATAAGCCACTGACAGCTAAGAGGTAGTTGCTCTATCTCATTAAGGCGGGTTGGTTGGGTTGGCAGGGGGCAAATCCGCTACCTGAGTGGCGCCTTTACAGGGCACTTTGGAACCAACGGCATGCTCATGAAAATGGGTCTAGCCGCGACTCCCATGTGCAGGTTGTGTGAGGAACATACAGAACGCATGGAGCACCTGCTGTGCACATGCGATGCTTTGGCTAACAAGCGAATGAGTCTTCTAGGGGTAGGATATCCAAGACCAGAGGATTACAGGCTCTTATCCCCGCATCTCGTTGTGAAACTTATGAAGGAGATTTACAGCGAGGTTGGGGAGGAGTAAGCTAGCTAGGGGACCACAAAAGATCCACATGGGTCGAAGTGTCCGAGTTGTTTCTCGGCCTCTCAACAAGATAAGGTAAGATAAGATAAGGCGGGTTGGTCTTAAACTTTTGAAAAACTCACTTCACGCCTTTTTTGCCTTGCATTCTAGGAACACAGGTTTTCCTTTCAAAAGCAAACCCATAGCTCCAGTCTGCTTCGACCCTGCTGGGCCCCTACGGTATTGCTTACATCTTCTTGAAGTGAGCGTGGAAACACGTTGTTACATTATTATCACGTCGCATATACAACGTGTAACGTTAAATGCGCAGAATCAATTAAACCACTTTTTAATATAGGTTACATTATTTAAAAAAATCTTCATTAAAAATGTCACCCTGTCTATTTATTAATAGGCCATCACGTGCGCAAACCCGCCGTAATAAGTAAACAAACACAAATAGTTGTAGTCCAATCAAATTTTCTCATACACGGGATAATAAAAGTTCTTGTTTCAATGCACATAAAACCTTAAATTTTTATTAAAATGGTTTTTTTTTCACAGATTTATGTCTTTAAATTAAAAATCATTTGGGGTGTCTGAGGTTTTGCGTATTTAACGTTACACGTTGTATGTATCTGCATGACCTTCAAGTATTTAGTACCACAATCCACTACACCTCACAAGATAGTGCATAAAATTCTACCACTCCCAATGCCTAGGTCCTCACATAGAAAATTCACATATTTTACATTCAATGACACATGATTTACTGTAGCCTAATCTATCATAGTTTACCGTAGAAGTAGGGTAAACTGAAGGCGCACCTCTACGATCGCACACGCGTCATTATAGTGCCATCAATCAGGGACGTGACTTGGTGTAGGGAAATTAGGAGAAAATAGCTTGTAGTGACTCATTTTGGAGACATGATCAGTCGCTTCATGCCGTACAAAATAGGTACAAGTTCAAACCCACGGCATCATTCGCTATCAATCCTCGTCACCAGCTTTCCTAGCCAAGTTACAACCGTTTCGCTTACGTCAAAGGCCTCGAGTTGGCCACGCCCCCAATTCTTTTGTTCTGACCACGTGACTGAGCGTGGAGATGACGTCATTCCCGTACATTTAGCTTTCTTTCTACTAGCGTTAGCGATTGCAGATTAGCGACTTGCCTAGGGGTACAGTGCTTGACTGGGATCCCAACTGATGGTAAGCAGTGATGCAATCGTTTATGGTGAGGTGCACTTGTTTATTTTGAGCCTAAATATTGCTTGCTGGACGTAATTTCTTCTTAATAGACTTCCACAGCCAATCACCAGCAGAAGATCAAGACGTTTCCAACGACACATAATTGTCAGTTTATAAAAAGCACGAAGTTGTGAGGGAACAAATGAACAAACGTGCGTACAGGTCAAAATCAAAACCCTTAAACTTCATCGAAGCCAGGTAATCATTTTACAATTATTATGTTACTCGCAGTTTAGTCACAAAATAGATAGGTACAGAAGACAATCTCACGTATGTACTTCACTTTTTATACCTACACTCGGTGGACGCACACTAATGAGCATTTGAGCCGGAACTGTTCGATGAGCGGGCCGAGACGCTACCGAGATATCGTATCCGTGAGCGGTGTCTATGTGTGCGTTGTTCGAGCGCGCTTTGTATGTAGATTGACTTCTGTACCTGTATATTTTGTGGTTTAGATGACAAATAACAACATTTGTGCTGTCGTTTAAAATAATGGCGATGTTCTCAAAAAACTAATTCGTTGTTTTCGTCCATATTTAAACAAAGCTTAACATAATAAGTAAGGTTGTATAATTTATAATCTAGCACAACAACAAACGAGTATAATAGGATTAACAAAATTATGGGAAAAGGTAAGCGGGTAGATTATCATAATATTGATGTTGTTTGTGAAAATTAATGAAAATATACTGCGGCCAGACAGCGAGACTGCCCACTTTATATTTTCGTTTTTTTTTTTGTCTGTTACAGGGATTACCAAATTATACAATCGAATTTCAACTTGAACACCTAGAAATACTTGAGAAAAGAGTATAAATCATTTCAGCAATATCTATGAAAATTGAGATATTGTAATTTCCGATCAATCTACACTAATATTATAAAGAGGTAGTTTGTTTGTTTTTTGTTTGTAGGTAATCTCTAAAAGTACTGGTCCGATTGCAAAATTATTTTCAGTAAGTGACATAGGCTATAATATTTTATGTAGATATACAGGCAAAGCTGCGGGCCAAAGCTAGTACCTAATCAATAACTTAAAATACAAGTACAAAATGTCTTTAAGGTATAAACTATTTGTCGCTGCATAGGTACTTAATAATTGGTCATCAAGAGTTAGTTTTACCTTCAACCCTTTTATTTTATTATTATTATTGATAGGTTTGCGCTTGACCGCTATCTAACCTGATGGAAAGCGACGATGCGGTCGACGATGGAACGCGCTTACCTAGAAAAAACCTATTCACTCTTGACTTAAATTTATTTTCAGTTTGTATATTAGGTATGTATATTATGGTATATGTGTAGCTAAATCACGGTTGGTAAATTGAATAAAACAATCAAATTAAAAAAAATTAAAAAATTTCAAGCGAAGCTACGAGATAAGCTAGTTATAAATAAACCTATACAAATACAAAATACAAATACAAATAATTTTTTTTTTGTTAAACATTGGTGGTTTAGGTACAGATGTTCATTATTTTTATAAAGGAACGCTATGTGTAGCCGTCGTTGGCGTACAAATATTTTACGTATACATGCTAATTACTCGTATAACAAATCATTATTTCAATAAAAACAAACTAAACAAAAAAAAAAAAAACAACCAAACAAACAAACAACCAAAAAACAAACCAAACCAATAAACTTTGAATCCGCGGTTGTTCAGGTAAAATTAATTTATGTTGAAAGTATCTGCTTGTTTTCAAACCTTATTACAGAAACTAGATTAAGAAATAAGCTGTTCTTGTAAGAAACCTGGATTTGACGTCTCTTTGGTAAGCTGAAACCTTGAGCGCTTCTAAAGAAACTTATTATTTTCTACATTATATTTTTCTTGTAAGCATCCTCTTTAGGATAGATTGAACTTTCCTGGTGGTTTTCCGACATGTATTTTTCCACACATGTATTCAATTTAATGTAATTTTACCAATATATTTTTCTTTTTTTTTATGATATAAACTAGTGCTTGACCACGATCCCACCTGATAGTAAGCAGTGATGCAATCGTTAACAATGAACCGCTCTAGTTTATTTACATGACCGCAACTAGCAAATTGTTACAGCACTTCGGTATACGCAGAATAAACGATAAGTCGAAACGCTTAGTCCGGACCGTAGAAATGTTAACAACGTAAGAGTGGACGCTCGCTCTATGATTGAGTGTCCGATGGTAAGAAGGAAGAAAGAAAAGAAAAACATTTTATTACGTGAAATAAGAAAGAAGCGGAATCAAATCATGTAATTCCTCATACTCTTCAAAATGCATCCTTTAAAATACTGAAAGGCTGGCTACCCTACGCCTAGCCTTCCACAGCATGCCTCTTTACGCTGCCCGCCCACGTCAGACTTTTTGTAGGATAGATAATCGGGCCGATTTGTATATGTTCTGTATTTCTGACCGACTTTTTGTAGGACGTGTACGTTGCACTATTGCTATCAGTGTGAAAAAATCGGTCAGCGATTATCGGACGTGGGCGAGCAGCCTTAGAACCCAATCTATATTGTCCATTGCAGTGGTTCATAAAGACTGGACCGTGGCTCACCTAACAAAAAGAACCAAATTCAAGACTCACCTCTTGGTTTTCTTGAAGGTTAATCTTATATAACTGATGGAATTCTCAAAAAGAGAAAAAACCATTCAGTTCACATCCATTGTTTTCCTTTTTATGTTGTTGTAATTATTTTTGGCAATGAGACGTCCAATTTATAAAGAATAAAATATAATGTATTTTAGCACAGACACAAAAAGTGTTAGTTACTTAATAAATAACTTATTATCTAATGTTGGAGCCAATTATCATTTGCACAAGAACAATAGGAGAGCTGTAACTCTCCAGTTCACATATTTTGTATAGTTTTCAGGATGCTACATCTAGCGATCTTTTGGTGTAAAATAGATTACCCATGTGTTTATAATATATGTTTATATTTATTTTTAATAGTAATAATAGCCGAAGATACGAAATATGATGTAAGGAACAATCGAATCTACAAAGTCTTGAGCACAGGCGTAGGGCAGCCAGCCTTTCGGTGTTTTACAGGATGCATTTTGAAGAGTGTGCGCAGGAATTACATGACTTGATTTCACCATCTCACTTCTACCATCAGACAAGCCGACGAACGGCGAGTTTCCACCCTTATGTTATTGAAACGTCTACGGTCCGGACCAAGTGTTTCGCCTCGTCGTTTATACCACGTACATCGAGGGACTGGAACAATTTGCCTGCTGCGGTCTTCCCGTCCGATAATTAATAATTTAGGTGTCCTTAAGGCCCCACCAACCGTGTTCCCACGTTGTCGTCGTGGTGGGGCTTGCGTGTCTCAATGACCTTGAGGGCTATGCCGGTAGAGCTACTCATGCCGGAAGGCCTCAAGCGAGAGACCAGACCAAGAGGAACACACGGCGGAGTCCAGTCGGACCGCCCGGAGGGTGCGCTGTCCAGGAGCGCTGGCACCAACAGCTGTCGGCGCCTTCTCGATAGCGAGCTCGGTTCGCCTCGGGTACGTGTCTGTTTATCAGACACGACCACGATGGCGAACGTGTATTGGGGACCCCACCCCATTGCCAAAAAGGCAAAGCTGTGATTCAGCCAAATCATGGACGCGACTCCTCAAAAGAAACTACCCCAGGAGGGTACCGCCTGCCCCGCAGGCGGAGAATCCCTCCCCGAGCAGAGCTCGGGCTGCCCCTCGTATTCTGGGGGGGGCAAAGAGCGCGCCAGATCCGCAATGGATCTGTTCCCGTCCTTCGTGGACGCAAGGAGCCAGGGTGGCTCACGAACCGGCAGTGCGGAGTCCCTGGGACAAGTTCCCAGCACGTCCGCGACGCCGGCGGAGACAGGCCGTAGTTTCGGCCTCAGGGAGGTGAGTGGAGATGCGGCGTCGGACTCTGATGCCGCGTCTGCACACAACTCGGAGGTAATGGAGGTGGGAGAATCCACCTCCATCAAAAGGAAATTCTTCCTTTTGCGCTCCGTGTCCGACGACGAAACGGGATCTGCCCGAAAAATCTCGTCCTCGGGGCGGGGCGCAGCCCGTCAAACGGGCAGAGGAAGAGGGGTCCCCGCTGAGAGCGCCAGAGAGGGACGCCAGGCCAGCCTCATACCGCCGGAAATCCCTACCGAGCTGCCGGAGGGAATGGAGGTGGCTATGGCCAAATTTAAAGAGGTCGTGGCAGCCGCCATCATGAGCGTGGCCAACAAACGGGAGAGGGTGGCCAAGAAGCGCTCCATCGAGCTGGCCAATACTACGATTGGGGGGGCTCTGGGGTTCGTGTTCGAGCCCTACGAGCTGACCCTGAAAGGGAGGATTGGCCGGCTCGAGGCCTTGGCCGGTCTGCAGGACTCCCCTGTACAGTCACCGGAAGGACGGAGCACGGAGGCGGAAAGCGAGGTGCTGTCCCTGCTGCGGCAAGAGCTGGCTGCTGCCAGGGAGCAGCAGCAGCAGCAGCAGCAGCGCTTCCAGGAGCAAATCCAGCGCCAGCTTTCCGTCCTAGAGGGCATCGTGCTGCGTCCTCCGCTCGCGACCTCCAACACGAAAAGGGTGGCGTCATATGCCGCCGTCGCCGCGGCCACGACGACTACTGCACCCAGGACAGGTCCGTCGGGGCAAGTCGCGCGCAAGGCCGCGGCGCCGGAAGCGGCGAGGTCGGGCCCGGTGACCAGGCAGCAGCAGCAGGGGAAGCCTGCCGCCCCCCCGAAGGGCAAGGTGGCGGCTGCCACAAAACCGGCGGGGCCTCCTGCCGCGGCGGCGACTAGGTCGCGCCTGCCGCCTTCTCCGCCCGAAGACTCCTCGGCTGGCGCCGAGTGGACGGTCGTCGGCGCCAAGGAGAAGGCAAGCAAGGCGGCTAGGGCGACGAATAGGCGCAAACGGCGACGGGAGCGCAAGAAGCGGGCCATGGCTGCCAGACTTCGCGCCCCGACTTCCGCAGCTGTAGTGATCACACTACAGCCAGCTGCGGAAAAGAGGGGCGTGGACTATGACATAGTCATGGCCAAGGCGAAGCAGGCGGTGGTGGGCCACCTCGACGAGTTCGGAGCCTCCGGGGGCTTCCGAATAAGGCGGACCGTAAACGGAGCCCGAATTTTGGAGGTCCCCGGGGCGGACAGCGGCGAACTCGCCGACGCCCTGGCCGATAAAATCAGGGCGTCCCTGGACGTCGAGGAGGCCCGAGTGTCCAGACCCACCAAGAGCGTAGACATGCGCATTATGGGTCTGGACGACTCTGTCAGGGTGGATGAAGTGGTGGCCGCCATCGTCAGGGCGGGAGGGTGCACGACCGATCAGGTTCGGGCGGGCACCATCCGCGCTGACAGCACGGGCATGCGAGCTGTCACAGTGAGCTGCCCCGTGTCGGTGGCCAAGGCCATCACGGCCGAGGGCCGAAGGCTGTTGGTGGGCTGGGTTTCAGCCCAAGTCAAGATGCTGGAACCCAGACCTCTGCGGTGCTACCGATGCCACGTCGGGCACCACGTGGGCGCCCATTGCGCTGCAGAGGAGGACCGCAGTGACCGCTGTCACCAGTGCGGACAGCCCGGACACAAGGCCGCCGAATGCCGTGCATTGCCGCACTGTTACGCATGTGCGGCGGCAGGCAAGCCGGCCGACCACCGGGCTGGGGGTAGGTCTTGCGACCCTCCCACCAAGGCCAAGGGCAAAGTCAGGAGGGGCATCCACCCTGACGTCCTCACCACCGCAGCCACTACCCTGGCTGCTGCTATCGCCGCCGCTCCCGCCGCCGCGGCAGGACCCTCACAAAGGGCTCAGGAGGAGACGATAATGGAATGTCAATAACGACACCATTACGTCTCCTCCAGGCGAACATCAACCACTGCGCCGCCGCTCAGGATCTGTTGCTCCAGAGCATGGCGCAGTGGTCGATAAATATCGCCGTCGTCGCCGAGCCGTACTTTGTCCAACCCCGTGGAGACTGGGTTCAGGACTTGGACGGCTCGGTGACGTTAATTTCGTCGGCCGCCGCCGGTACCCCGCCCCCCGAGTCCGTCACGAAGGGGCGGGGTTGCGTGGCAGCACGGTTCGGGGACATCGCCGTGGTAGGCGTCTACCTGCCCCCGAACAGATCTCTCGACGTGTTCCAACTCTCCCTGATGGAGCTAAATTCCGTCGTCGCTGGGTTCGGTTCCCTCCCCGTGGTCGTTTGCGGGGACTTCAACGCCTGGAATACGGCTTGGGGTTCTCGGCACACGAACCGACGGGGTCGGATGGTGGAGGACTGGGCCTTGGAGCTGGGCCTGGTCGTCCTGAACCGGGGCTCTGTCCCCACGTTGGTGCGGATGCGGGGTACATCAGTGGTGGACATCTCGTTCGCCAGCCCCGCTCTGTCGCCGCGTGTCGTCGACTGGCGCGTTATGGAGGAGGTGGAGACGTACTCCGACCACCGGTACATCCGGCTGGACGTCTCCGCCGAAACCTCGGCCGCGCTGGTCCGACAGAGCCCTTGTGGTCCGCGGTGGGCGCTTAAGCAGATGGACCGGGAGCTCCTCCTGGAAGCCGCGACGGTACAGGCCTGGGTGCAAGCACCGGACAGGCCTGTCGACATCGACGTCGAGGCGGAGTGGTTCCAGGAGGCCATGTCGCAAATCTGCGACGCGGCAATGCCCCGAGTCCCTCCAGGTCGTGCTAAGCGCCGTGTGTACTGGTGGTCGCCGGAGATCGGCGCCCTGCGCAACGCGTGCAACCACGCGCGCCGCCGGTACGACAGACACTGCAGGCGCCGCAACCGCCAGCCGGATGCGGAGGTCAGAGAGGCGGAGCTGTATGAGGGGTACAGAGAGGCAAAGCGCACCCTCCGAACGGAGATAAGGCGGGCCAAACTCGAGGCCCGCAACGTGTGGCTGGGGTCTCTGAACGCGGATCCGTGGGGGCGCCCGTACAAATTGGTACGGGACAAGCTACGCCCCTGGGCTCCGCCGCTGACTCAGAGTCTCCGGCCCCAACTCGTGGAGGGTGTGGTAACCACTCTGTTCCCTGCGCGAGGGGAACACTCCCCCCCGCCCATGGCTCCGCCCCCGCCAGCAGTGTCTGACGCGGACCACAACAGCGACGACGACGACAACGCTCCAGAGGTGACCGAGGTAGAGGTGAGAGTGGCGGTGCGAAGGCTGAGTGCCAAGAACACCGCCCCAGGACCCGACGGCTTGCCAGGGAAAGCCTGGGTCCTGGCTATGGAGGCTCTCGGGCCTCGACTAAGAGGGCTCTTCAGCGCATGTATGGAGAGGGGCCAGTTTCCACTTCGCTGGAAGACGGGGAAACTGGTCCTCATCGCGAAGCCAGGGCGCCCTGCGGACTCTCCGTCCGCGTACCGGCCCATTGTGCTGCTCGACGAGGTGGGCAAGCTCTTTGAAAGAGTCATTGCAAACCGCCTCGTCGCGCGGCTAACACGGGTGGGGCCGGACTTGTCGGACGGACAGTTCGGCTTTCGCAGGGCGCGCTCTACGGTGGACGCCATCATGCGCGTGCGAGCCCTCACGACAGGGGTTGCGGTGTCCCGGGGCAGGAGTGTCGTGGCAGTGTCCTTGGACATTGCCAACGCGTTCAACTCCCTGCCCTGGAGTACGATCCGGAGGGCACTCCGGTACCACCGGGTGCCCGAATACCTCTGTCGAGTGGTCGAGGCTTACCTATCGGACAGGTCCATTATCTACCCCGGTCACCAGGGAGACTGGAAACGTCGAGAGATGTCGTGCGGTGTTCCGCAGGGGTCGGTTCTAGGCCCACCCTTGTGGAACATCGGCTACGACTACGTGCTGCGCGGCGACCTCCCTGACGGGGTCAGCGTGGTCTGCTACGCAGACGACACGCTGGTTCTAGCGCAGGGAGAGTCGCACCAGGCGGCGGTCGCTCTAGCGACACGCGGGGTTGCGATAGTCGTTGGTAGGATCCAGGAGTTGGGACTCGAGGTGGCGCTGCACAAATCCGAGGCCATGTTTTTCCACGGCCCTCGGAATGCGCCACCATCAGACTCCCAACTTACGGTAGGAGGAGTTCGCATCGGCGTCGGGTCGACGATGAAGTACCTGGGACTCGTTCTCGACAGCCGATGGAATTTCGGAGAACACTTCCGACGTTTGGCTCCCAAACTCAACCGGGCCGGGGCTGCTCTCAAGCGGCTCCTGCCCAACCTTGGGGGTCCAGACGCCTCCTGCCGGAGGCTCTACGCGGGGATCGTTCGGTCCATGGCCCTCTACGGGGCGCCGGTGTGGGCGCCGTCGCTGGCAAAGCGACCGGCGTCCATACTGAACGCCTGCCAGAGGGTCATGGCAATACGGATGGTGCGGGGTTACCGCACGATCTCCCGGGAAGCGGCGAGCCTTCTGGCTGGCCTACCACCGTGGGATCTGGAGGCAACAGTCCTTGCACACATGCACGATAAGCGCGTGGAGATGCAACGCCGGGGTGAAAGTCCACTACCGCGACAGGTCGAGGTATGGCGGACAGAGCTCCGGCGGGATCTCACGGTGAAATGGCGTCAGCGACTATCGCAACCCAGTGCTGGGCACGCCACAATTATGGCGGTAAGTCCCCTCTTTGAGGCGTGGCTGGAAAGACCTCACGGCGTCCTTACCTTCCGCATGACGCAGGTCCTCACCGGACATGGCAAGTTCGGGAGGTTCCTGCATCGGATTCGAGCGGAAGAGACGCCCGGGTGCCGCCACTGTGCGGAACGCCCGGAGGACACGGTGGAGCACACAGTTGAGGTGTGCCCTGCTTGGGCGGAGCAACGCCGTGTCCTCGTGGGGGTGATCGGCGGCGGAGACCTCTCGCGCCGGGCCTTGGTTCAGGCCATGGTCCGGAGCGAGGAGGAGTGGCAGGCGGTCGCCTCCTTCTGCGAAGCAGTAATGCTAGCAAAGGAGGAGGCAGACCGCATCAGGCAACGGCGCCCCCACCGCCGCCGCCGGGATTCCGATCCCGATTTCCAGCCACCGTAGACGCGGGCTCGCGGACGGCGAGCCATGGGTAGCTCGCTGTCCGATCGTCCGGTAACTGTCCGGACCGAGCCAAGGCGTCGACGGCGCGCACTGTTCCCGCGCGCCTCAAGGAGTTGTCAGCAACAGGAGGGGCCCATCGGGGTCGAAGCCTACCGGGGTCGGGGTTATCCGAAAGGAAACTAGAGCCCCGGTATGAAGGCTAGAAGGAACGGCGCGGGGTTTTTAGTCAGTAAGACTCTGACACTGTCTCCCGCTCCACCCAAGAGCGGGTTTCGTCAATGATGATTTTCCCCGTCGACAGAAAAAAAAAAAAAAAAAAAGGTGTCCTTAAGGCAAGTGTGAATAGGCTCTTAATAAACTAGTGCACCTCACCATCAACAATTGCATCACTGCTTACCATCAAGCGGGATCGCAATCAAGCACTAGATTATATTAATAAAAAAAAAATAGATTTTTGTGTTTCTACGTGATTACTTACCGTCTGTCGCCTGACTGTCGGCCCGAAGGTCGATCCGTCATCCTAGTTTTCTAGGGCCATATTGACTCGCGCCCCACCGGTGAGTAGCAACACAAACTCGCGCCCCAACAGAGAATTGCGACGCAAACAAACAAAACACATCTGATCTTTTCCTAAAAATCCATCCAGCATCGTTGGTAACCCTATTCTTCGAATCGCAGCTCACAGTTACTCATATATTTTAACTTCGTACATTCACTCCGTTCTTGTTCACTCATTCGTTCACAGGTGAATGCCCTGTATAGCGCGAAAGTTTTGCTACAAAATGTCAAAGTGATGCTTTCAGAGAATTTTAATATGAATGATGAAGTGGGATTTACGTTGAAAATATGAATACGAAGTTTTATTTTTGCACTAGTAACATCGTTCTGTGAACGTTTTTATTAGTCTAGTACACTTGTAATGACATAGCAAATACCTGATTCCCTGAAATACGTAATAAATTTCTGTATGTAAAACAAACTTGTTATTTCATGAGTCGTTTGGTTGTTTTGAAAATAAATCGCAACGTTATTGAAAGAAGGAAATATAAGAGATACTCGTAAAAATAATATTATCTTGTGTAGATAGAGTACCTAGCAACACAAATAATATAGAAATTGATCCTCACGGCTGTTAGCTACTCATAATGCTCCCGTAGACAGCCACAACGCCATAATAAGACATCAATACGATAACAATGATTGTCAAGTTATTCTACTTATAGAAGAATGTCTATTAAAGGATTGCTGAGGAAATCGTTTGTCTTGGCATAGTAATGTGGCCAGAAGGGATGAAACACTTGTTACTAAAAGAGTTCTGAGCATACATGTAGATGGATGGAGAGGAAGAGGACGGCCAAGGAAAAGATGGATGGATTGTGTGAGGAGTGGTATGAAAGAAAAGTGAGTTGGTGATAGGATGACGGGTGACAGGATATAATGGAAGTAAAAACGTGTTGCGCCGACCCCGAGTTGATAATATGGGATACAGGCAAAGCCAACTAGGCCACACAATCGTGGGCTTGCGGACGGCGAGCAATAGTTGGCTCTCTAACCGGCCGTTCGCTAACCGTCTGACCCGAACCCGAATCCACGTGTTCCACGCGTACCTCAAGATGTCAGCAAAATCGTAGGGGCCCAAAAGGGTCGAAGCCTACAGGGGCCATGGGTTGATTTCTGAAAGTAAATCCCAGGGTCCTGGAACGCAAGGTAAAGAAGGAACATAGGAGTGGGTTTTAGTCTGTAAAAGTCTGACATGCCCTCCTGCTCCGCCCAAGAGCGAGAGAAGTCATTGGATGATTTCCCACCTAAAAAAAGTAGTAACAAAAGTCACATGATCCTAATAATTACAAGAACATAGAAAGAGGTACCAATAAAAAGTTCTATTAGAACTCTACTTATTATATTATCTAATAACACAATCAAATAACTTTCCATCTTACGCTAACTTTCCCTCTAATACAAAATAATGACTTCCCAAAACTAGTTGTAGTTGTACTCCCATCGGTGGGAACATTCCCAGTCGGTCGCACGTGCGTGACCGAATGAACTAATCAGTCTCCGATGCGAAGGATATGAATGGCACACATCGATCATACTCACTCACTCGTTGCGCGGTTATTAATTAGAAGAAAATTGATACTATAGGTAGGTGTAAGGGCTTCGTCACACCAACCACAACTACACCACGACTACAAACACACCTTAACCGCACCACCGCATATAGCCGGGCATATATTTAGTATTGAAAATAAATAGGACTATTCACACGTACCACATTTTGCAGTCGTTATCGACCGTGTGTGTGATACCGACCACATCGCAACCACCAGCGACACTGCGAACTAGTGGCCGACCACATCGCAAACACAACGTTGCGTCGACGCAACGACAGTGTGTAACCGAGTCTGCACACCACGTAATCGCATCGCAAAGTACTGGCGACAACGCAACCACATCGATAATTTGTCGCTACAACAACGCAACTACAACTGCTGCTGCGACACTATTCACACGTGACCACTGCTTAACAGCATTTTATCGTTGAGGCGTGTTCTAGTTGTGGTACGTGTGTAGAAGCCCTAAGATTTACCTACATGTGAGAACAGTAGGTCCTAAAAATGGTTGAAGTTTTTATTTTTTCCCTTTTATAGAATGAAGGCCTGAACAAATTGATGGATTGTGTGAAGAGTGATATGAAAGAGAAGGAAGTTAGTGATAGCATGACGAGTGATAAAGCAGAATGGAAGAAATAAACGTGTTGCACCGACTCCAAATAGGGACAAGGGCAGGAAGATGATGATGATGACACAATGCCGTCTAGTCTCAAGCCAAGCAGAGCTGGTGTTATGAGTACTAGACAACTAATAAACATACTTAGATATTTCTAAATACATACATATTAAAGAAAAATAACACCCAGACACAGAAGAAATTATCATGTTCTATACACAAACATTTGTCTTGGGTTGAAGCCGAACCCACGACCTCCGGCATAGCAGTCAGGGCCACTAATTACTAGCCCAACAGGCCAGCCAGGTTATACCAAAAGCATTCCAGGATTGAGGCACGTATTTCTAGCATAAAAAGCTATCAATACACGTTCTTTCAACGTAATCGCGTCGATAGTTGAAAGAAAACTACCTTTATATTAAAGCCATTAGGAAATTGAACTGAATCCTACGAGCCTAAAACGGAATATTAAGAGAACCCTTTGTAATAAATGTAATTTGATTAAAAGGAAATGGCCCTAAATCCAAGGTAATCAATCTCCTCCGTCCACCTTACTATAAAGTAAATGAGTGAGTGGTTAGTAATAACCACTTTTTTTTTGCTACAAAATCAGACATTTTTGTATTGACATTATCACATAATATGAAAAAAGTGTATGTTTGTATCTGTGTACGTGTAATACGTTACTTCCTCACGCCCAATTGATATAACGGATATGGATATTTGGCTGTTCACATAATAGAAGCAACAAGAAATATGTAACCAAGATTATTATGTAACTCTGATTTAAATGAGTGTCCATGGAGTTTCTTGCACGTTCTTCTCCATAGAGATCTACGCTTTGGAACGTGCAATTTAGCTTCACTTTTCTTGGACTGACCGACATTTGACTATTCAAAAGTGCCTGCAAATGGTCTATTTGAAATAAATATTTTTGAATTTGTTTTTGAACATATCTTGGAACTCGATCCAATCCCGGAAGTAAGACTTACTTTCGGGATTGGATCCTATTCCAAGATATGTTCTCTTGTGATACTATTTTTGTGCAAGTGCAGCCGGAAGCAGAAACTAGGCAAGAGGTAGTGCTCCTAAGGCCAAGACTTGCAGGAATGCAGGACACAATGGTTCGTTGAGCTGCAAGACTAAACTCGGATCAACGGCAGGCTGCAGACTGTTCAAAAAGCAACTGAAGAAACACTGGGTTTTAAGTCATTAAAAGTTAGACATTCTCGCTCTACGCGCATTTTAGAAACGTGCGTCGACGGCGCGCTTTGTGCCTATTAATGATCTACAGGCTGCGTCTGACTCGCGAGCGTACCGATGCATACGCTCGTCAACAACGCGTTTAAAAAGCAGGGTGTGTCTAGGCCCTTAACGAATCTAAAAGTGCGTAGGCTGTGATCAACATGTGGACGAATATCCAAGCCCTCAGCCATGTGTACTTAAGAGCCGGTTGTCACTGAGTATTTTGTATGAACTCTGTCCGGGTCTATGTCGATTTCGCGGCCCCATAACAGCAGTTAAATTTTTATATAAAATAAGTACAAGATTTTTATTTTTCCCAGGCCCTTTTAAAAAACGGGCTTTTTTATTTTTTGTAACTTTCAAATATTTCCGTGACGTAATCTCGTAGACAAAAACATTTGAAATCGTAAGTTAGGGTCCAATTCGCGATTTTTTTTTATCAAGCCAACTAATTTATATCATGTTTTGATTTTTGCCCAGCGGTTGGTCATATAGACGATTTCAATTAAATACTTTTTCATAGTGATTCATATTTGTGAGGTTTAAACAACTTCAAAATGAGTAGTAGAACTTAGCCTTAACAATCACTAGAACATTCATTATAGAATCTGTTTGGGTCTCAATCCGCAGTAAATCGGTACTCTAGCGGATAACTGAGTTCCACACAATGTTAGTAACGTGAGGTAACTCTCACTTAGTGCCGGGAAAAGCTTTTTGCAAGTTAAGTGCTTGACTCTGTGGCTTTTTAGCCGCTTCAGTAAGACTTACGGCATTCGTTGTATATGCCTTTTGCACAATATAATGGATTAAAGCTTCTGAGGACATACTAACTACAGAACTGAGAAAACATTTTTTTTTTATATAAATTTTGCCACACTATTATAAAACGCTCACTGCGTTATAAGGTCGAACAAGCCATATGCGTAACTTCTCGCAGGGGCGGCAGTCAAAATCGCTTTCTTTTACTCTGTGCGGGAGACTATGTTAAAATTTCTATAGGTTTGTCATAGATAAATATAATAAACACCACTCAAATCACTCACGAAGCGATGCGGTGGTTTTTATTAGAAACAAAATTGTGTGAGGCCGGAAAGGCCTCATACGCACTACAAGTAATTTCAACTTTGCTTCAAAAAGACCTCATACGCACTGGCTGAAAGACAATGAAACATTGTTCCGCAATGAGCGGTGGCCGCTTTCACAAACATGTAAACTCATACACAAAATACCCAGATCCGGAACAAACTATTTTCCGGTCGTACAAGTATTGGTTCCGTCCGGAAATCCACATTTACCCGTATTGAACTCAGAATCACGCTCAATAGTCACGTTGGCTACGAGCACACTAATAACGCAATCTAGTTACTTTTAATACAACATAGTTTATGCGAAACCTGAATACAGTTTGTTCAGAATCAGTAACTGAATCGATTCCAATTATTTTTATACCATGTTATATTTTTTTCCAAATTTTATTTTAAGAGGGTCAAAAGTTGGACACCACCGACACTAAGTACAACACAGGTCACGGCATATCATAGCGGGTATTAGGGGCAAATGCACAACTGCTCGGTCGCCTCGATGGCTCGGTAACCATATATTTGTTCGGTACCAACCAAGTTAAATAATCATATAACTTCATGATTTTTGATGATGCAGTTATGTTTTATACATAGATTCTTAACATAAACAAATACTAGACAGAAGTTTCAGGTTTCGCATATTGCTAAAAATAAAGTCGTATAAAAGGCAGTCTTAACTCACTCATTAACTCATTAATGCCTTCCTCAAGCCCTTAGATCTACCCTTTGATCTTTTCTTAGAAGTTCCGTTTACGATTTCTAAAAGGTTAAGAAAAGGTATTTCCAAAATTCAATCCCTAAGGAAAAAAACGAAGGTCTAAAAATATAGGGAAACCTAATTTAGGCTAGAAAAAAAAAGAAAATAATAAACTAGTGCAATTCACTATCTACAGTTGCATCACTGCTTACCATCAGGTGGGATCGCAGTCAAGCACTAGTTTATATCAATTTAAAAAAAAGTTTGACAGATAGTGTAACAGTCAAACTTTTGCTTGTTACAAATAAATAAAAGCTTTTCACATTCTTATTACCTAAGTCTCTAATTAAACCCTCTAATTGATTGATTGTATTTGAATGTAACTAACATATTTGTTCCTTAAAATCTTCTATGTCCCACTAAGTTAGATTTGCAAAACATTTTTTAGGCAAAAACGATCTTTAATCGAGTTCGTCACCGCTAGTAGGGTAGCCATCCATCACATCAGGTCATGCACTCCGCCCACTCTGTTCAGTTCACACTGAACTGAACCGCTGACTCGCTCAACTGTGAACATTCCGATACACGCATGATAACTGTATGTGTTATAATGACTCATTTACACGAGGGGAGTTTCCTCGCTTTGAACATACGATATTCGTTCGCTGGATACAAGACATCTCTCATCCATCGACTGATGTAGTATTGTGTTTGTTATTTAGCTTTAAGTATGCGTCTTATTTCGCGTGAATAAAATGTTTTTCTTTCTTTTCTTTCTTTCTCATCCAACTCTCTTGTCGCAGGTCAAAAAATTCAAATGTTTTTATTTCACATGGACCTACATGGGCACTTATAAAACGTCAGAAGCTAGTGCACGGTTCTTTTTTCTTTTTTGTTCGTGGGTAAAAATCATTCAAATGACATCCCGTGCCCTTGGGCGGAGCGGGAGATAGAGTCAGACTCTTACTGACTAAAAAACCCACCCCGTCCCTTCTTGCCTTTCGTACTGGGGCCGAGCTTCCCCTTCGGATAACCCTGGTAGGCAGCTAGTGCACGGTACCAAATTGGTCGTTTCCTATGGAGAAGAACGGGCAAGAAACTCCATGGTTACTCTTTTGTTCTGCTAGAAGACAGTTCGTTTGAAATAAGCAGCACCTTTGTGCTCTTCTCCCTGTCTCTGTTCTTTTTCGCTTGTCGCATTGTCGCTTTTGTGTGTTTGTGTGTTTACATAAATATATAAACAAGTAATACCATAAACATTTATTCAATATTGGTCATGTCGGTAAGTGAAAAAGATCTGGCCAAGTGGGAATTAAACTCGCACGCGAAGGGTTCCGTACTACAATATTAAAATTGAGCAAAAAACGCTGACAAATAACGTTTTTTTTGTATGGGTAATTAATTTCAACTGTACACCGTACGGTTTAAGCAAAGCCATATAAAAGATAGATTATGTGAAGAGTGAATTTTTTTTTATTGTTATCAACAATAAAAAAAAATTTCCTCGCGTTTGACCACCATCTCACCTGATGGTAAGCGATGATGTGGTCGACGATGGAGCACGCTTGCCTAGAACTAACCTATTCACTCTTGACTTAAAGACCCCCAAGTTGTAGCTATCAGGAAACACAGAGGGAATTCCACTCCTTGGCTGTACGCACAATAAAGGTGTTCCCAAAACGCTTTGTGCGTTGAAATGAATGAAAAGGGAGTCAGGGGTAATGTAACCGGTGACAGGACAGAATGGAAGAAAATAACGTGTCGCGCCGATCTCAAGTAATGTGGGATAAGGGCAGGAAGAAGAAGAAGACCTTTTACGGTTTATGAGATACAGCCCGTTAATAAACGGACGGACAGATGGACGGTGGCTTAGTAAAAGAGTCTTGTTGGCACTCTTCGGATATGAGGAGGGTAGGGATCACTCTAAAAATCCTCTAAAGTTACTTTAAGTTCTAAGACCACACTTCATGAAGATGTAGCCTGATGCTGAAGAGAGACTACTTCACATCTTTACGAGTCCATGCAGGAAGATCAACTAGCTTCTGGTAGGTGATCCTTTATCGTATGTATTCTATCCTACGAAGATAGATTTCATTGCCATCAACTCAAGTATCAAGTCTACTTCTGTCAGCTGAAAATCATCTTAAATAAAATACTTTTGCATTAGTATTTTAAGCTGATTTTTAAGTGACGATTTGTATTAAAAAGGTTCTTATATAATTATTTAGTATCTGGATACTTCTGGGTTCCAATGGAATTCGAACTTTGTTTTGTTTAACATAAAGTCTGTTTAATTTCCAAAATTGAAAAAAATATTCAATTTTATATAAGAAATAACAATATTTTTGATATGTCTAGTATCAAGAATGCTTGCGCAGTTGAGGACGTATTTGAGCATTTTAGTTTTCTTGTTTTTGTTAGAAAAAATAACATTCTATTTTCTTTTATTGATCATATGAAATTATTGGAATTCTGTCATTAATAACAATCTTAATTTAATTTGTATTAGATTAAGAAATATTTGAGAAAAAATATTGGGCCCCAATTAATTACAAATTTTTGTCAAATTAGTTTTAATGAGATGTTTTAGCAGATTCCTTCTTAAAATTTTATTAACATTGTAATAAAGCTTTTGAAACAGCTTTAAAGAAGAAATAAAGAGCCTAATAATATAGTTTTTTATTAAAAATGCTTTAGAAATGTTCGAAAAAAAAATAAAACATTATTAACTCTACATTTTCCCCGTGACCTTGTCTCAAGCTTTCACAAAACATTTGTTATGTACACCCCACTAAACATCAATGGATAATATTATTCACAATAAAGTCAATCGACTGTGAAGGCTGAAAAATACAAAAGTGTCGGCAAGCTCCGACGAGGCCATTGTACGTGAAGGCTTTATATACTGTAACTGGAGCCTGTATAGGTAACAACGTTTTGTCAGGCTATCCATCACATATTGTTGAATAATCCTCAGGTATCAAGTTTTTAGGGTCCCGTACCCAATAAAGAATAACCAAGGATTTTTTTATGATGGGCAAAAATCATCCAATGACAACCTCTGCTCTTGGGAGAAGCTGGTTATAGTGTCAGACTCTTACACCCATCCCGTTTCTTCTAGCCTTCATACCGGGGCTCGAGCTCCCTTTCGGATAACCCTGGCCCCAGTAAGCTTCGACCCAGCTAGGCCACTTCTGTTGCTGACAACTGCTTGAGGCGCGCGGAAACAGTGCGTGCCGAAGAATAACCATGGATGCAATTTTTTGCCGGTTCTTCTCCATAGGAACTGATCAATTGGAACCGTGAACTAGCTTCTGACGTTTTATAAGAGCCCATGTCTATATGAAATAAAAAGGGTTTTGAATTATAAAGGGTAAAAATGGAAGTCTATTACTCCACTGCCCGTCTGTCTGTCACCAGGCTGTGTCTCATGAACAGCTAGACAGTTGAAAAATTCACAGATAATGCATTTCTGTTGCTGCTATAACAACAAATAAAAACAGAATAAATTAAATATTAAAAGTACCCCATATAAAAAATGGGATTTTTAATAACTGCAGTAAGTAGACACTTCGAATACTGACAGAATTTTTAGTTTCCTTCTTCTTTTCTTTTATTTTCATGTGCGTACGTTAATAGTTAAATAAATGAATAAAATAGTTGATAAAATAAATATATAATCCCATACAACAAATGTGTTTTTCTTTACTTTAAATTATGTCAAATATTGTAGAGATAATAAGTACGGAACCCTTCGTGCGTGAGTACGGCTCGCACTTGGCTGGTCTTGTAAGTTTATTTATAGAGTTTTCCGCGACACGTAGGTAAGTCTGGCGGACTCGGTATAAGTAGGCCGGTGACAGTTTGATCTTTTCACCATGATGGAAAATGATTTTTCATGAACTCAGGCTGACATCAAATAACAAAGGAATTCTCGGTAACATTCATATTTATTCAAATAAACATAACGCGTAGTTACTTGTTGTTATACTTATAATAGGGTAGTTTCAGGGTTAAAATAACTACATTTTATTTAGTCCGTATTTTAGATTATAAAAAAATATTGGACATGTATTTTTTCTTTTTTCGATTAAACAAAAAATAACAAAAAATATTGCCCATAAAAGTTACGTGTGACGTCACCCCGTGCGAAAAAATGCAGAACGGCGTGACGTTACATGTAACTTTAATGGGCTATATCTTTGTCATTTTTAGTTTTAATTTACAAATAAAAAATACGTGTCCTTTATTTTTGAATAATCTAAAAGACGGACTAATTAGATTTTTTACTGGAACTGGCCTATTATGCTGGAAGAGGGTATATTAGGCACAATAGTATTTTGTGTGCATGGGTATGCAGTTCTAAGTATATACGGTGTGTAGAGACGACAGCGAACGCCATTTTATTTACTTTAGATTTATTTAATTATCGATAGACTCGCTTTTGACCACCATTTCACCTGATGGTAAGCGATGATGCGGTCGACATGAAGCATGCTTGCCTAGAAGTAACCTATTCACTCTTGACTTAAATGCCTAAGTTACTTATTAATTCATGAATCCCCAAGCGACCACTGGTGGCCGCGCATCTATTGTCTTACTATTGTGTCTCTAATTGACGGTATCTGAAGGGTTAATATCTCAGAAACAGTAACTAATGAAGGTCAGTACATAAATACCCTTTAAGGTGGGTAACGAAACTTCTTATATTAATTCATCATCATCATCATTATTATCACCATCACCATCATCATCAACGTAATTATCGTAATTATCATCATCATCACCATAATCGTCGTTATTATCATCATTATCATCGTCATCATCATCGTAATTATCATCATCATCACCATCATCATCATCACCATCATCATCATCATCATCATCGCCATCATCATCATCATCGCCATCATCATCATATCAGCCGATAGACATCCACTGTTGGACATAAGCCTCCCCCAAGTGTCACCACAATGAACGATCCTGCGCGTCCCGCATCCATCCGATTCCCGCAACCTTCACCAGGTCATAGGTCCACCTTGTAGGAAGCCTTCCAACTCTCCAGAACCTTTCGACCCCAACTGTCATCTGTTCTGCGAGCAATGTGCCCTGCCCACCACTTAAGTTTGGCGATTCTTCCTGCTATGTCGGCAACCTTGGTTCTCCAGCGGATATCTTCATTTCTGATTCAATCACGCAAGGAAACTCCAATAACAATTAACAATTAACTTCAATCCTCCCAAAATGCCGTAATACGTCTGTATATTTCACCTGATTACGAAAAGCCCATAACATCACAGCATACACACGTATAAATATACTCTCGAGAAACTAATTTAATATTAACTGACTCGCTAATTAACTACAATATCTCAGCTTTCCGTAGCGCTGTGAGACGCAAATGAGGATGCATCGTACCACCGCCGCCGGCGACGGAAATAGAGTTGAGCTTATATCCGACATCCTCCCTGCAGCTTGCGGATATATCTCCAGATGCGCTAGGCTTTTAGTTAGACGACTGGTAGTCAGTGCCGGATTTAGACAGCTTCGGGCCTGTAGCAAATTCTACCAAGGGGCCTCTAAATATTAACAAATAATACATACATAATCAGCCTTTTTAATGTTTCCACTGCAGGGACTTAGTCCTCCTCTCTAAAAGAGGGCGTGGGCCGTAATCAACAACGCAGGCCCAGTAAAAACAAAAAAAGAATTAATTAATTAATGTGTGTTTTAATATGTGTTTAAATTTTATTTTATTATTATTTATTTTCTTTTTTCTAAAAAAAGAAATTTAATTTTCCATTGTGTGGTTTGCTGTTAGAAAACCCAGTCGTGGGTTAAGCTCGCCTATGTAAATCATCTCTACTTTTTTAACTGTATTTATAAATTGTGTGTGTACAATAAAGAATAAGAAAATAATAATAACGGTTTTAAAATTCTTAAATCTATATTTTAAGCAGGCTCCGGCGGCGCCCGTATAGGTACTCAGTTCCATTTACAATAACATTAATATTTCTATTTAATTTGTTTTTACCAATTTTGTTATTAAATAATTAAACAATACTTTTTTTCTGTCCATTCAACCGATTTAACTTTTATACTGTAGACATAAGGTAAGCAAAAAAGTGGTTACAGTACCAACTATTTACTTCACCTGCCGTTAATCATGCCACCGACGCAATAAAAGTAAAAATCAAACTAACAGTAAAAAGGTATGTTTAAATTAGTGTCTAATATTATTATTGAGAATTTAAGTATAGGTAGCCTACTTTGTCTGTATGGAAAATTCGAAAGTGGTTGAAATTTATGTGACCCAAGTAACTTGGCTTATTTTATTTTTTTTTATCAAAGGCGAGCCCGTATTACTTGCTACTCTTGTTACGTGGCTAATCCGCCACTGCTGGAAATCTAAAGAGGTCAATATTCTATATATAAAGTAGGTACAAATTTCATCGTTCTAGAATGAAAAGCTCGGGAATATAATTTTGTTATTTTGTGTCACATTTTTATAAAAAGCGTGTCCTAGACGAGACATACTTGTTCTAATTTCATATAAAAAAGTTTGATAACCTGTAACGCGATCAATGACAGTTCATGAGGACCTCGTAACAAATCACAAGAGTAACAATACTCGCAAGTGTTTGACTTATCTTTCACACAAAAATTTGAAATTATCTTGCAAAACGTATCTAGATTTCAAAAATAAAATACTTATTGTATACTAGCTCCTCCCAGCAGCTTCGCCCGCGTGGTAGCAGAAAATTATCCCAAGGGAACATACTTCCGGAATAAAAAGTATACTATGTTCTTTTCCAGGACATGGTCTATCCGTGTACATAGGTAGTAGTGTAGTTTCATCAAAATCGATTTTGCCATTTAGGCGTGAAGACGTAACAAACAACGTTCGCTTTTATAATATTAGTAAGGATACAAGCAAGCTGTACAAATAAAGTTTCACGTGGCATAGTATTTTCTTCTAATTTTAAAGTTACCTATTTTGCTTTTATAAGGTGTTCACGTGTTAATATATAATGTATATTTTGCAGTAAACGTTTGATAATGTTAATTAACACTATTGTTTACTCAATCTCACAGAATAGAAAGCTACAGCAGAGAGCACACATGAGCAGCACCCAAAAAGATAACTGGTTTTGGTCTCAATCACAGTTTCATACAATTCATCATCATTGTCATTTCAGCCGAAAGACGTCCACTGTTGGACATAGGCATCTCACAAGTATCGCTGTAATCGACCGGTCTTGTGCGTTTCACATTCATTGTAGCTTGTTGTGAGAAACAAAACAATTGCAGAGACAATAGTTGATCGTGTGCTATGATTATCAGTATTTTACCCGAGAGCAATAGCTATAGGAATAGTTATTGTGTTTTGTAGACAAAAACATGCTTACGATATCTCAGTGTGTTTATAAATGTGTGTGTAGGTTTCCGCACGCACTCTCACCACTCTTTCTTGAATGCAGAAATAGGGTGAGATATTACTTAGGATGTGGTTGGTATTTAAAGTCAATATCTAAGGACGAGGATAGCACAATTTAGATAGATTTAAAGTTTTTATAATATAAATATAAAACCATTCAAATAAAATTTCAAAATGGTCCCTTACGATAATAATTTGTTACTTCGATAATCGATATTTTGCACATCGCCATTAAACTCCCGCAGCGCCAAGCTAAATAGCCGCTTACCTTAGGTGGAGTGCTGTTGGAGTTGTGATGCCGTGCAGCGGCGGAGTGCGCGCGCCGCGTCGCCTTGTAGTGGAGGCGACGGAGCGCGCCGCCCAGCCGCTCGGGGGAACCGTCGCCGCGAGCTACTGTCATGCTGCCGTCTGCACCTGCGATACAAGAACAGGTTAGCTTATCTAAGCTCTTAGCTGGTTAGAAGGAATAAAGCCCCAGTTGGGCGCCATTAATACTAAGTGGCGCCCAGCATGGGCCACAAATGCAAATAATCACGAATAGATTTTATTTGCACACAATTTGAGGACACATTAGGATATGGTGTTTTCAAGATGTTATTAACTCAGCGACAAAATAAAAAAAGAAAACAGAATAACATAAAAAACAATCAACAACTAAATACCTAAATGACAAATGAATGTTTCTCTATTCTAAATATATCTGGGTTTAATTTTCCAATGCCAAGTGAAATTATAGCTAGCATCATTGGAAATATCCAATAGCTTAACACTAACTGTGGTGGCTCAACCGCAATTAAATGTCAAATGAGATCATGTCAGTGATTTAAACAGGTATTTTAGTACAGATGATTATATTGGGTAATTTGGTGGTTGTGTTCATTTATGTGTGAATAATTCCTCAACGGTTTAATAAATACAAATTTTAAGAATAACATTTTTAACTCCAGTAGACCGACCCTTACTTGATTGGTCGTGGGGTCAAACCCAGCCTAGTGCATTATTTTGTGTATTTTTTTGCAACACCGCTGCTTTCAACAAATCATTTCCGGCTGTTTAAAGATTTTTGACTGTTGTTACGGGTAGTCAAAGCGGATAGAGTACATTGTTGCCTGGTAACTGGACTGTAAAAGATAAGCCTAAAAAATTGTGTCCACATTTGTAGTTTTATGTTAGATTCATCAGAACTACGAGTATATTGGGGTTGGTTTTATTTATTGAAACAAAAAGTTCAAAGCTTAAATAGTACACAGTATTAATGACTGATTGGTGGCTGAGATAGAATAGAAAGATCAACAACTTATTTTTAAGATTAAAAAGTTACAAAAAGTCAAAATATTTTTTTTCACATAGGCCTACATGGGCACTTATAAAACGTCAGAAGCTAGTGCACGGTTCCAAATTGGTCATTCCTTATGGAGAAGAACCGGCAAGAAACTCCATGATTACTCTATTGAAAAATGTGTTTATTACAATATTCATTGATTTATGTAAGAACAGTGTAGACCAGTCAACACTACACAAAAGCACAAAGTTAATCATAATAAAATAAGTTATCTAAGTGTTTGTGGATTATAATGTTCTCACATGCACATTCCAAAAAGAGGCTATATAAAAAAGCAGGAAAAAATTAAATAATTACAACTGTTAACAAAATAAATTACTAACAAATTTAATGCAGTTGAAGTCTAAACTTACTTACATTTAAGAATATAGTGTTTCGTATTCACTTTGGTCTAAGATCTACATGACTAGCAGGTAAGAGGCCTCCTCCTCCTCCATGTTCTGTTGTGTTGCAGCTCGATTTATACATTTTTTACCAGCGTCTGCCCCCAAATGAGCCTTATAAAGCCTTTTACGGTTCACATGATTCTATGACCCCAAATGATTCCGTCACAAATTACAACTGGGTGGTTTTATTTATGGTGGGGAAAAGCATCTAATGACAACCTCCGCTCTTGGGTGGAGCGAGAGACAGTGTCAGACTCTTACTGACTAAAAACCCACGCCGTCTCTTCTAGCCTTCATATCAGGGCTCGAGCTCCCTGTCGGATAAACCTGGCCCAAGTAGGCTTCGACCCAGCTAGGCCCCTGCTGTTGCTGACCACTTCTGAAGCGCGCGGGAACAGTATGCACCGTCGACGACATGAGCTCGGTCCGGACAGTTACCGGACGGTCGGACAGCGAGCTACCCTATGCTCGCCTTTCGCAATCCCGCGCCTATGGTGGCCGGAAATCGGGATCGGATAACTGGGTGGTTAAAGTAGATAAAATTGCTAAAGCTTGCCCTTGTAAGTCCCTAGATACATAAATTCTGTTCAACTAAAGTGATCTACCAAGGATTTCACCATTGTCACTATCGTGTCTCTTAAATGTCAGCAGAATTTACCCAATACATCAAAGGACTAACTCCAAGCAACAACTGTTCCAATCGAGTCAGCTGTCTACTAAGAAATTTACTCAAAATTTCTCTGACGGCTGTTCCCGGAAATACAACTGCTGAAGGGAACCCAATAATTGCTAAACCTGACGAGCTGTCAGCAACAGTAAGCCATGGTTTGCTTCACAATGTTGGTGCATTTCAGAAGTGGACTCAAATTGTGGCTTTACGTAATTAATGCAGAGTATGGCTATGTAGTATTAGAGGTATGCAAAGCAGAGTGTAAAGGCCCACAAACCTCTTATGTAAAGGGGGATCCTCTGAAAAAACGGGCGTTTTGTCTAGTGTGGGCAACTACCCGAAAGATGATTTCAGGCTGTTATATAATTATTTTCAAATCGCGCAGAGAACTGTAACAGCGCTATGCACTATTTCGTAGTTTAGTTCCTATGTGACGCGACAGATGTCGTTACAACTACAAAATAAAAACCTTCACCATTTAACTCAATAAATGCTCAAAATATTAACTCATTTCGAATTCTTTCATTATTATAGCGCCTTATTCAAAGACATGTCGCATTCCCCGGCCCGCACTGAGCCCGCTTTGTGGATTACGGCCCGTTCTCTCTCATAGAGAAGAGGCCTGAATCCCAGCAGTGGGAACATCAAAGGGCTGATTATGCTATATAGGCTATAAATTATTGTCAAACCATTAAGTACTAATTTCACGCGGGAACACTGGGAGAAACTAAAACATTTTTAAAATGTGTGTTTACCTGCGGCGATTTCAGGGGAGGGTCGAGACGACTGGATTTTGGTTGCTTGGTGACGCCCATCCGCCTGGAACAAACGAGACACATTCATTTACATTATTTAGAACTCTAGAACAGGTATCTGCTAACATAACGTAGGTCATACTTGATAGCAGACCGACTAAAACACTGTAAAAATTAAAGTGATGAAACACGGTCACGACCCTCAGCATTGAGGAATACGACGCAAGGAGGGAGTCATAATTTGGTGAGTGAAACTTGAAACTAGAGGAATGGATTATGGTGCCAGTGACTGGAAAGTTGAAAGGGTTTTGGTTGTTGAAAAGTTTATCAAGTTGATAAGTTTGTCTTGGTATAATTATGTGAAGAGAGGGGCTGAATGGCATGTAGATAAAAGGGTTATGAGTTTACATATGGATGGATGGAGAGGGAGAGGGAGGCTAAAGAAAAGATGGATGGATTGTGCAAGAAGTGATATGAAAGAAAAGGGAGTTATTGAAAGTGTGACGAGTGACAGGACAGAATGGAAGAAAAAAATGTGTTGCGCCGACCCCAAATAGAACAAAACAAGGGCAGGAAGATAATGATTACTTGAGATTGCAATTGGATGACCCTTGAGATGATGATGAGATATAGCCTTTAGTGTAGCCCAGTTTGGGATTCAAATGTTATCAAAAGAAATTTTTTTAGGGTAGGAAATCATCACATAACTTCTCCCGCTTTGGGTGGAGCGAAAGGAAGTGTCAGACTTTTACTAACTGCAACTTTAGCGGTGTTGCGCCACTAGTTTATGATGGATAAGGATATCCCGCCTATTGCCCATACGCACAAAACATATTGGGGACACATTCATTGTGTACTTACAACTAAGGAAAGGAACTCCCTGCCGCAGTCTGTTTTCCCTGATAACTATAACCTAGGGATTTTTAAATCAGGAGTGAATAGGTTACTAAATCGTCAACAGCACAATCGCTCACCTTTGGGTGAAATAGTGAGCAAGCACAAGCGTTTCCATAGTAAAAAAAGACTGGCCCGAGTACGCAAGATAAGAGTTGTGTTGAAAAAAGATGGGGTGGCTTTTACAGCAGTTGGACAAAATAGGCAAGTTAGATTGAATTAGGTAAACCTAGTTAATTATTTGGCTCAGAAAATGAACACCAATCTATGTTGACAAACTTTATAATTCAGCATTTACAGATCCCAAGCGAAAACACTCATTAATTTTGTCCATTCCTTTGCAATTTTAATGCCTCACTAAATCTTGCTCATTCCAAGTCCCTGCGGTCTCCAATTCCTCTAATCCGCCATTAACTCAAACATCAACACAGCGCTAGGGTTGTCGCGATCTTATCGGACGCTCCCTACGTATACATTACACGATGGACCGAAGGGCCAGCCCTAACGGAACGAGCCCTCTCCAAAGATAACCTGATTATCGTCCAGTGGGACACACCAACATGAGGAGAAGGCAGAAGAACAAGTAATGGGGTACTTCAAGGTAAAATATAGGTATTTAATGTCGAAATATACACTTAAGAGGGTCCTTCTCCACTCGCTTATCGTAAACATCGAAAATGGATTAAAAGCTTGTTACTTCATTTAATGCAATCCAACGCTATGTTTGACGAAAAGGCAACGCAAAAAAAGAGAAATAAGGCCTGGAAACTCTGTTAGTATTCGGTAACTCCGAGATTTACTCGAAAATTTCACAAAACTTGCTCCAGGAAATAGCTGTTTTTTTTTTAACCCTTAAAAGTTTTTGTTTCCGACAACTTTTTCCGACAACTTTTTGTTGTCGTCACTTAGAATCTTATTAAAATTTGCAAGGTCTCTAGAGGATTACTTTTTTGACTTTTTTAATTTTTAGGCAAATTATGAAGTGTCAAAGTTCATACAAAATAGGAGATTTTCAGAGGTTTTTACTGGATTAGTTTTACACAAATTTAGAAATTGGTTTCTTTAGAAACCTAGATAATATGCACAAGATACTGTGTTTCCAAAATATCTAACGAAAAATGTGTAATAACGTCATAATCAGTTATGAGCGGTTGTATGAAAAACAGTGAAAATGTGAGTCATGATGCACCACCTTAAAACCAAAAAATATAATGTGTTTGATCTGAAGTTTGGTAATGTCAAATCAACTCACAGTTTAGTATTTATAGTAGCTTTACTGAATTTTCCTAGAATCGAGAGTGTGGTAGGAACTTAAAGAACGTTCATCCCGACAGTTCTCATACAACCGCTCTTACGTGATTATGAAGTTATTACACATCTTTCTCTAGATATTTTGGAAATACACATATCTTGAGTATCCCCAAGATATGTGTGTTTCCAAAAATCTATCCACAAAATATGTTGGGTATCCCCAAGATAATAATAATATGTTTATTTCACAAAATGAGGTACAGTCTAAACAGTTTACAAAAGATAATATGACCAATTTAAAAGTAGAAGAAAGATGTCCTTTTTTTTTTCTCTCGACGGGGAAAATCATCATTGACGAAACCCGCTCTTGGGTGGAGCGGGAGACAGTGTCAGAGTCTTACTGACTAAAAACCCCGCGCCGTTCCTTCTAGCCTTCATACCGGGGCTCTAGTTTCATTTCGGATAACCCCGACCCCGGTAGGCTTCGACCCAGATGGGCCCCTCCTGTTGCTGACAACTCCTTGAGGCGCGCGGGAACAGTGCGCGCCGTCGACGCCTTGGCTCGGTCCGGACAGTTACCGGACGATCGGACAGCGAGCTACCCATGGCTCGCCGTCCGCGAGCCCGCGTCTACGGTGGCCGGAAATCGGGATCGGAATCCCGGCGGCGGCGGCGGGGGCGCCGTTGCCTGATGCGGTCTGCCTCCTCCTTTGCTAGCATTACTGCTTCGCAGAAGGAGGCGACCGCCTGCCACTCCTCCTCGCTCCGGACCATGGCCTGAACCAAGGCCCGGCGCGAGAGGTCTCCGCCGCCGATCGCCCCCACGAGGACACGGCGTTACTCCGCCCAAGCAGGGCACACCTCAACTGTGTGCTCCACCGTGTCCTCCGGGCGTTCCGCACAGTGGCGGCAAGGCACCTCCCGAACTTGCCATGTCCGGTGAGGACCTGCATCATGCGGAAGGTAAGGACGCCGTGAGGTCTTTCCAGCCACGCCTCAAAGAGGGGACTTACCGCCATAATTGTGGCGTGCCCAGCACTGGGTTGCGATAGTCGCTGACGCCATTTCACCGTGAGATCCCGCCGGAGCTCTGTCCGCCATACCTCGACCTGTCGCGGTAGTGGACTTTCACCCCGGCGTTGCATCTCCACGCGCTTATCGTGTATGTGTGCAAGGACTGTTGCCTCCAGATCCCACGGTGGTAGGCCAGCCAGAAGGCTCGCCGCTTCGCGGGAGATCGTGCGGTAACCCCGCACCATCCGTATTGCCATGACCCTCTGGCAGGCGTTCAGTATGGACGCCGGTCGCTTTGCCAGCGACGGCGCCCACACCGGCGCCCCATAGAGGGCCATGGACCGAACGATCCCCGCGTAGAGCCTCCGGCAGGAGGCGTCTGGACCCCCAAGGTTGGGCAGGAGCCGCTTGAGAACAGCCCCGGCCCGGTTGAGTTTGGGAGCCAAACGTCGGAAGTGTTCTCCGAAATTCCATCGGCCGTCGAGAACGAGTCCCAGGTACTTCATCGTCGACCCGACGCCGATGCGAACTCCTCCCACCGTAAGTTGGGAGTCTGATGGTGGCGCATTCCGAGCGCTGTGAAAAAACATGGCCTCGGATTTGTGCAGCGCCACCTCGAGTCCCAACTCCTGGATCCTACCAACGACTATCGCAACCCCGCGTGTCTCTAGAGCGACCGCCGCCTGGTGCGACTCTCCCTGCGCTAGAACCAGCGTGTCGTCTGCGTAGCAGACCACGCTGACCCCGTCAGGGAGGTCGCCGCGCAGCACGTAGTCGTAGCCGATGTTCCACAAGGGTGGGCCTAGAACCGACCCCTGCGGAACACCGCACGACATCTCTCGACGTTTGGTGACCGGGGTAGATAATGGACCTGTCCGACAGGTAAGCCTCGACCACTCGACAGAGGTACTCGGGCACCCGGTGGTACCGGAGTGCCCTCCGGATCGTACTCCAGGGCAGGGAGTTGAACGCGTTGGCAATGTCCAAGGACACTGCCACGACACTCTTGCCCCGGGACACCGCAACCCCTGTCGTGAGGGCTCGCACGCGCATGATGGCGTCCACCGTAGAGCGCGCCCTGCGAAAACCGAACTGTCCGTCCGACAAGTCCGGCCCCACCCGTGTTAGCCGCGCGACGAGGCGGTTTGCAATGACTCTTTCAAAGAGCTTGCCCACCTCGTCGAGCAGCACAATGGGCCGGTACGCGGACGGAGAGTCCGCAGGGCGCCCTGGCTTCGCGATGAGGACCAGTTTCCCCGTCTTCCAGCGAAGTGGAAACTGGCCCCTCTCCATACATGCGCTGAAGAGCCCTCTTAGTCGAGGCCCGAGAGTCTCCATGGCCAGGACCCAGGCTTTCCCTGGCAAGCCGTCGGGTCCTGGGGCGGTGTTCTTGGCACTCAGCCTTCGCACCGCCACTCTCACCTCTACCTCGGTCACCTCTGGAGCGTTGTCGTCGTCGTCGCTGTTGTGGTTCGCGTCAGACACTGCTGGCGGGGGCGGAGCCATGGGCGGGGGGGAGTGTTCCCCTCGCGCAGGGAACAGAGTGGTTACAACTCCCTCCACGAGTTGGGGCCGGAGACTCTGAGTCAACGGTGGAGCCCAGGGGCGTAGCTTGTCCCGTACCAATTTGTACGGGCGCCCCCACGGATCCGCGTTCAGAGACCCCAGCCACACGTTGCGGGCCTCGAGTTTGGCCCGCCTTATCTCCGTTCGGAGGGTGCGGTTTGCCTCTCTGTACCCCTCATACAGCTCCGCCTCTCTGACCTCCGCATCCGGCTGGCGGTTGCGGCGAAGAAAGATGTCCTGGCGTCCTAGCTAGGTTAAACAGTAACCTGTATTAAGGTTCGCCAACCCGAGATCCCAATATTACAGTTATTTAAAAATACAATGACTGCCTACGATATTGAAATTAATAACTAAAAGTTTGCCATTAAATCGATAGTGTATATGCGTTTGTATGTATGTTTTATATGTTATGAAGAGATTATGTTTCCTTGGTTTTTATTGAAAACAAAACATGTCTATAGGTATTTGTGTAAAACTAATTGAGTGAAGACCTCTGAAAATCTACTGTTTTGCGTAAACTTTAGCCCTTCGTAATATACTCAAAAATTTATAAAGGCAAAAAAGTATAACAATAAAAGCCTAGGAAATTTTATCAAGATTCTAAATGACGACCATTTTTTTCAAAAACCTTTAAAGGTTTAAAAAAACACATATTTCCTGGAATAAGTTTTATAAAATATACGAGTAAATCACGAAATTACCGAATGCTAAAAGAGTTTCAGGCGTTATCTCTTTTTTGTCGCGTTGCCTTTTCGTCAAACATCGCGTTGGATTGCGTTAGATGAAGTAACAAGCTTTTAATCCATGCTGGATGTTGACAATAGGCGAGTGGAAAAGCAGCCTCTTAAAAACGAACATTTAAAACCTTATCGGTACCCACTACTACATGCAAATGAAACGCATAATCCTATACAAGCTATTATATTATATATAATACTAGCGGCCCGTCTCAGCTTCGCACGGGCAATAAATATATGCCTATGTTACTCAGGGTGAATGTAGCTTGCCAATGGTGAAAGAATTTTTGAAATTGGCCCAGTAGTTTTTGAGATTATTCATTACAAACATACACACAAAAATACAAATTTTCCCTCTTTATAATATTAGTTTAGATTATGTATAATAGATTAGCTATCCAGTAAATATTGGATAGACAGGTCGGAAAAACGGTGACGGATGGACTCGTAAAGGAAAAGTGCAAAACATTACTTCCATAAAACTACTTGAACACAGAAACAAGCCATTTGTTCGTCATTGTGTTAAGCAGGCAGCACCTGAGGTAATAACATTACGGCGGTCATGAACCCCTCTCGCCGGTGTTCTCGCCTCCCCTAATAAAACTGCTGCAATTTATGGAATAGTCCATCCTTTCACGCCTTTCTCGTTAATTAGCTGTAATTGATAATAAATTAGTGTAAGAGGTAAGTGATTTTTGTACAATTACTAGCTTTTGCCAGCGGCTTCGTCTGCGTGAAAACAGTTTCTCCATACGAACTTTGGACCACCATTTCATTCCCTTAGAGGGTGTTAGTCAATTAGCCCATTTATGTCCCACTGCTGGGCATCCCTCTCCTTTTTCCACACACGTCTGTCTTCGGTCGTTGCTTAGAAGGTTAATTTTAGAAAATCCTTTCTTATTCTTTGTGTATACCAGAAAAAGAACTTCTGTGCGAAACTACAGCCTAGACCGATGGGTTTGGGCTGGGCGCTAATGATTCAGTGAGTGAGTCAAGACTTTACCTTTTAAATATACTTACTACAGACTTATTTAGAAAAGGTTTTCGTATTTTAGCCCTAGCCTGGCTATGAGATGGTTTGAATGAGAGGCTGTGAAACTGGAACGTAATAGGAAACAGAATAAATACAGGTGGTTCCCTCTCGCACCATTCAGAGCGGAAGGAGCTTTTTGATGATTTCCCACCCCTCAATGGTTAAAATCAATCTGCCGAGTCTTTCCCAAAATATGTATGTACTGAATTGTAACCATATCGTACTATAATTTTACACGGACCTCCAAAACCCAGTAAAGGGTTGACCAAATGGTTGCAAACTAGCGTTCCGATCTAGGTGACCTTGGTCTGTGTTGCGACTACATGGATGTAAAACACGCGCCAACACGTTCGGTGGTTGGGAAAACGCGCCTCCCAAATAAGGGCGTTGAAATTCATGGCTTACAACTGCTGTCTACACGGATTACAACTCCAAGTCAAAATATTTTATTTCACATAGGCCTACAAGGGCACTTATAAAACGTCAGAAGCTAGTGCACGGTTCCAAATTGGTCGTTTCCTATGGAGAAGAACCGGCAAGAAACTCCATGGTTACTCTTTTAAAAAATGTGTTTATTATAATATTCATTGATTTATGTAAGAACAGTGTAGACCAGTCAACACTGTACACAAAAACACAAAATTAATCATAATAAAATAAAATAAAAAGTAAGTCGTAATAGAAAGTTATCTAAGTGTTTGTGGATTATACGTATATACACATATACACGTTCATACATATTATTATTATTATTATTACATTCACATTCCAAAAAGAGGCTATATAAAAAAGCAGGAAAAAAATAAATAATTACAACTGTTAACAAGGCAAACTGGCAACTGGCAAGGTCACCTTGATTGAGACGTTGTTTTGGAACTATCTAGTCACACCTTAACTCGTTACAACGATATCTATTGGCAAGTTAGGAATCAGATCTCAAGAAAATTAGATTATTGTAACTAATTATAATGAATGGCGTCGTTGAGTTAGCACCTCTATAACGGAGCAATAACTCTGTTAAATACCTAATTTGCAAAGTAGGTCGGCTCCTTACGCTTCAGCTCTTTCCTAGTTTAACACTGTTTTAACTGCCACCATTTGACTGGCCTGTTGGTCTAGTGGTAGGACAAATGTTTGTGTGATGAGCATGATCATTTCCTGTGACTGGCTGTTATTTTGTTTTTTTTTTTTATCTGATATAAACTAGTACTTGACTGCGATTCCACCTGCTGTTAAGCAGTGATGCAATCATTGATGGTGAGGCGCGCTAATTTATCTACATATGCTTGTAAGTAGAAATATATAAGTATGTTTATCAGTTGTCTAGTACTCATAACACAAGCTCTGCTTAGCTTGGGACTAGACAGCGTTGTGTGATAGTTGTGGAATATTATTATCATTACTTTTGTTGCTTTTCACCTTTCTTATATTATTATATCTGATATCTGCAACGATGTGACGTGTATCGCATCGTTGCAGATATCTGCAAAAGAACCAAAGTTACCGACATAACCCGAAGAAACGCGAAACGTAACACATCACTCACAGAACTTTTTTTTTTGTAATGATTTGTGCGTCTATTCAGGCGGAATAAACATGTTTTCTTTCTTTCTTTCTTTTTTTCTTCTTTCTAGAACCGATGGGCGATTCTGGGGTGGCAATCACGTACTGGAAGACGCAGCTTTAGCGGGCCTGAAGGTGACGGGAATTTGATGGATACGAGACTGAGCGCCCCAGTCATTGTGGTGACACTTGGGAGAGGCCTCTGCCCAGCAGTGGACAACTATTGACTGAAATGATGATGATGATAAGAGAAACTATTAGAAAGTTATGGTGTGGTGGTGGTTTGGTTGGTGTGGTGGGGTTGTGGTGTGGTTGTGTGTTGTGTTTATTTGTGTTGTTGGTATTGCTAGTTGTTGTTGTTAGCAAGTTGTTTTGTTGTTGTTCGTTGTTGTATTCTTCTTAGCTTGCTTGGGCTATATTTTATGAACATGGGCGAAGCTGCGAGCAAAAACTAGTCATCAATACAACCCTTTCAATTCTTGCCCTACTGAATGGCTATTTTATTACAAAAAGAATAACCGTAAATAATTGTATTGGCATGACTTGGGTTGTGTGAAATTAATCTATTTCTTTTCTTTCACGATTCAAAATATAACAATCAGGTTCCTTAACCTATAAACCCTACACCAAGTGAGGGTTACTTGACCTTCTGTCACAATTTCCCATAGCCAGCTGTCTATTAGGTCACTGTGTCGGCGATTGACCCAAATGGGTTAGTTCTGAGTGGGGCATTATGGCGAGGTGAAGGAAATCACGCGCTCCAGCGCCCGCACTATACGCGGTCTGGCTGAAGTGACCTTGTGGGGTCGGCCGGGGGAACTAGCTGTGCTTAGAGATTTATAGGACTTTGCTAAGAAAGGCAGATACGATAAAACGTAACCTTTTATTGCGTAAATGCGATATCCCCTGTCTTTTCCCCTCTTAAAGTATTAAACAATCAACTAAAAAAAAATACGCTCAGGACCGTTTGTTGTGACGACGCTTGGGGCTGGCCTATGTCTTATAGTGGACTTCTTTCTGCTGAAACAATGATGAAAAGTAATAATAAATAAGGTCGCACTCATCGCTGCGCTCTCTTCGAGATAGCTTTACAATTTTGAACGCTATAAATACGTAAAAAGGTATACTTTCCGCATCACGTTTCTTCTTAGATTTATCTAAAATATTTATAGTATTATTCATTTACTACCGGTCTTTTTTAAAAAATTAGAACCACAAGTTATATTTCACTGAGTGCTCTAGCGCCTGCACTGTCAGCGCTCTAGCGCCTGCACTGTCAGAACTCTGGTGCCTGCACTGTCAGAACTCTAGTGCCTTCACTGTCAGAACTCTGGTGCCTGCACTGTCAGAACTCTAGTGCCTGCACTGTCAGCGCCGTAGTGAGAAAACTTATAGACTTGTTAAGCAGTTGCCGAGGTCAGCAGATTAACGAACTGTTTGCTAACAAAAAGTATATATAGTATATATAGGTTTAAGCCTCAACTTTTGCAATATTTTCAGTTTCCTTTTCGAACACCAATTTGTTAACTTATTTCTTACGTTTTGTTTTGCGCGGATTATTTACAGCTTCGTGCTTTTACAGCCGTTTCAGTGGCAAAACTAAAAGTTAGAAATTTCTAGAAAGTAGATTATTTAGTTCAATGAATCCTAGCTATGCCACAATCAAATATTTCCTCTTGAAACTATTCCATACTTTTCTTAGGTCATCAACTCATCATTTATAATCTTTATTTCAGTAGTGGTGTTATTATTCTAACCACGAGCCCATTACAAGATTGTTGCTCAATAATGTGCAAAAATGATAATAACATTCCACGACTTTGACACAACGCCCGCCGTCTAGTCCCAAACTAAATAGAGCTTGTGGTATGAGTACTAGACAACTGATAAATATACTCATATAATTATTTCTAAATACAATGCATATTTAGAGCAGTGGTGGCCGAGTGGTAACAGCTCCAACTTACGAGCTGTAGGTCGGATTACTTTGTGTAATTTATTTCATCACCACTGCTCTCAAAACGGTGAAGGAAAACATCGTGAGGAAACCGGCATGTCCAAGAACCAAAAATTCGAAGACATATGACATTCATCAACCGGCTCTGAGCCCGCGTGGTGGATTACGGCCCATTCCCTCTCCTAGAGAGGAGGCCTGAGACCCAGCAGTGGGAATATTAAAAAAGGCTGATATATTATATAAGGCGGATATATTATAGATAAATTACACCCAGACACAGAACAAATGATTGTGCACATCACACAAACATTTGTACTAGGTGGGAATCGAACCCACGACCTCCGGCATAGCAGTCAGGGCCACTGACCACTAGACCAACAGGCCAGACTTAATGGTCCATTATTATCGATTCAATATCGATGCATTACCATAATCTGTGCCGCGGTACTGCATGCGTGGTCGTAAAGCTAGGAAATAAACAATTTTACGAGCGTTAGCGCGAAGATCGTAAGGAAGTATATTTATGTATAAACTATCAATATTCCGTGATGTCTGTGTTTATGTGAACTACAGTGATTAAATACCTACCCTCACTAGCCAAGTTACAACCGCCTCTATGGTATTCTCTTGTGTCGATCGTCTCGAGTTGGCCACGCCTCCGATTCTTTTGTTCTGACGTCATCTCCACGCTTAGTCACGTGGTCAGAACAAAAGAATCGAAGGCACATCCAACTCGAGCCGTCTGCTTAATCGGCGGCGGAGACCTCTCGCGCCGAGCTTAGGTCGAGGCCATGGTCCGGAGTGAGGAGGAATGGCAGGCGGTCGCCTCCTTCTGCGAAGCAGTAATGCTAGCAAAGGAGGAGGCCGACCTCATCAGGCAACAGCGCCCTCGCCACCGCCACCGGGATTCCGATCCCGACGCGGGCTCGCGGATGGCGAGCCATGGGTAGCTCGCTGTCCAACCGTCCAGTAACTGTCCGGACCGAGCCCAAGACGTCGACGGCGCGCACTGTTCCCGCGCGCCTCAAGGAGTTGTCAGCAGCAGGAGGGGCCCAGATGGGTCAAAGCCTACTGGGGCCAGGGTTATCCGAAAGGAAGCTCGAGCCCCGGTATGAAGAGGCTAGAAGGAACGGGGTGGGTTTTTAGTCAGTAAGAGTATTTCCCGTTCCATCCAAGAGCGGGGGTGGTCATAAAATGATTTTTGCACACCATAAAAAAGGCGTTTGCTTAGTTTAGTTAAGAATAGAATAGAAACGGTTGTAACTTGGCCAGGGGGGTTGGTGAGATCCTTCGTGAATACTAAGCTTCTGCTAAATGTACTGGTGTCGTATCGGTTTCCTCTTAACGTAATGCCCAGACATTACGTTTAGAAATAGCTTATCTGTAAAAGTTTGGCACGCCCTCTCCACCTTACAGCAGAAAAAATTATCGGATGACCTCCCATCTAAAAAAAAACCTACCCGCAGCAATATTATAAAGGTGATTTTTTTTTATTTTTTAGTTTTCTCACTTCATTTCAAACTGTATTTTGATATAATGTGGTCATCAAATCATCAATCATCAAAAAAAATCTTCACCCACTCTAGGGTAGAGCGAGCAGATATATCAGACTTTTGCAAAAACCCTATATTCTTGTATTTGCTCTTTGCGTTTTAGGGCCGTGGTAACTTTGTAAAACTTTTCTGCAGCCTTACACAATCATATTAACACATAACATAAATCGAAGTAATCAAATTACATTAAAATCACTAAAAATTAATATAATTTGAAAACATTAAAAATAAATTGCAAATAAATTCAAGTATTCAATGAAAATATTAGAAACTAGCTTTTGCCCGCGGCTTCGCTCGCGTTAAATTCGGGGTAAGTGGGGGTTTAGAAAGAGACAAAAAGTAGCCTATTTCACTCTCCATCCCTTCAACTATCTCCACTCAAAAAATCATGTCGATTCGTCGCTCTGTTTTGCCGTGAATGACGGACAAACAGACACACACACTTTTCCATTTATAATATTAGTATATAAGTATGGATAAAATAAATGTAATTGAAATTAAATTGGAAAAATCAAGCTACTTCAATAGGCATTTCAAGTTGATGTGTCTCGCATAGCAGAATATGAGACATATACCAATATACTCCTAAATTGACCGTATTGACCACACAACTGTACACACATAGGACACATTATGACAAATTATGTGTCCCCAACATATAGGAACCATAAGCCACGTCATATAGGGGGGCCGTATAACTGCACTACGTCGTAAACTACAGTCGTAAACGATCAAATTATACGAACCATTTATGATATTATACTTTATGTAGTTTTATTTTACTGTATTTCTTTATTCTCTTGTTCCTGAAAAACAGGACAAGCTCGCTGTCTGTACAGGCAAATTAAAATCTTGTTTTAGTAATAACTTATGTACAAAGAGTATAATAGAATTGAAATAAATAAACTCTATTTGTTCATCTCTTTTCTTTCTTGTTTCTTTCATATTAGTGTAAAGCGTGATAGAAAGTATCTTGGAGCGATGTACTCTTGATTTACATTTGGTTACAGTATAGTACAATTCATATTAGGATATAGGTGAATGATATTCAAAAACGACAAAGTTGTAGATTATGCATTAACGCCTAACGGGAAAGCAGTGGCTTATGTCATGGACGATATATTGAACCCCGAGCGTTATGGAGGATTTCATAGTTTAGAGTTTGACCCACAAACGAGGCGAAACTGTTCATACTTGGCTCCTGAATGCATTGAAACTTCAAACTAACTCAAGGCAAGAAAACATTATCTTTAAATTTTTTTCAATGTCATGTTTTCAAAATTTACGGTGGAGCATACCGTGGAGGTGTGCCCCCTTGGGCGGAACACCGCCGTGTCCTCGTGGAGGTAATCAGGGGCAACGATCTCTCGCGCCGAGCTTGGCCATGATCCAGAGCGACAACGAATGGCAGGCGATCTTCTCTTTCTGCGAAGCAGTAGTGCTAGCGAATGAGGTGGCCGTACGTATGAGGTCCTTACACCCTAGCCGTCGGGATCCCTAATTTAGGAGATATCTGAATTTTCTGATGAGACCTCGTAAAAAAACTAAGAGCATACTCCAGAAGGTTAATGGGAAGGATTGCCCTTTGGATGACTTTAAGCTTTCTGGTTAGGTCCATTGTGAGCAACCACGTTTCAGAGCCACTGGCAACAACAAAAATTAAGGTAATTAATATAAAAAAAAAACATGCAAACAGTAAGATCCTAATCAAGCAAATTCTAAACAACCAATGCCATAACAATTCATCACATTAATAATCACAACATACCTCCATGAAGTGAACGTGTAACATTTGACACGTGCAATATTCACATGTTCGTAACACGTGTATAATATTGTGGTTGGAAGTGATTCCGCTCTCAGTAACAAATTAATTAAATGTTGTTACTACATGTCGTGTAGCTCTATAATATTTGAACTATTTATTTTTATTTGAAAGTAGGCTAAACTACATCTCATAATAAGTTTTGATGAAATAATTTTCCACAATATTCTCAAAGCTGTGGTGTTTATAACAAAAGCCTTATTGTAGTAAATACTTGTCTATTACACTGAGAACAATTAAATATGAGTACAGTGCTTAGAACCATTCATTGTGGCGACACTTGGGGGAGACGTCTTTCAGCTGAAATGATGATGACAGTGTGATGATGACAAATGATGATGATGACAGTGTGTAGTCCGTCACACGTACGCCGACCATGAACAATAGTCCGGTGTCGCCATCTCATATACTAGTGCTGTGCTACTTAGTAATATTAACTAGTGATTTTACAACAAAAATAAACTCATCATGATTATCAGTCTATCCAAAGAGTATCGTATTGTCCAGTAACTGAGTTGTGTTGGTCTGATAGGCAGTCGCTCCATGTAAAACACGGGCATTCAGCCTCCTTCCCGGCCGATTTTGATCTAGGTGTCTTCAAGGCTAGAGTTAACAGGCTTTTAATAAACTAGTGCACCTCACCATCAATCATTGCATCACTGCCTACCATCAGGTGGGATCGCAGTCAAGCACTAGTTTATATTAAAAAAAGACACATTCGTTGTGCGTGCAGCTAAAGAGTGGAATTCCTTGCCGGAGTCTGTGTTTCCTGATAGCTACAACACGGGAATCTTTAAGTCGAGAGTGAATAGGTTTGTTCTAGGTAAGCGCGTTCCATCGTCAACCGCATAGTCGCTTTTCATCAGGTGAGATAGCGGTCAAGCGCAAACCTTTCAATAATAATAATAAAAAAGAAAACATATTTCTTTCTTTATTTTTATCGTACACGCGGTGATATTTTACTTCCCAAAATAAAAAACTGGGTCGAAACAATGATTAACAATTACCTCCTGGCTGGTTCATAACATGATATATAGCTATCATAAATCTATCTATCAAATATCGCATTTAGGAATCAATTTCAAGCGGTATTTTATCAATAATTCCACATTTTTCAAAGGGTTTATTGGTTTATTATTATTTGTAAGTTTAATTTCTTTTTCAATAAAGAAAGGGCATGACTGCAATCTCACCTGATGGTAAGCAATGAAGCAATCGTTGATGGTGAGGCGCGCTAGTTTATTAAGAGCCTATTCACTCCAGCCTTGATTTACGCTTACTTAAACGCTTTTATTCATTCGCTGCGAGTCGATGGCAGCTCAAAATTTATAAAATTGATATGTCCCGTACATAGTTGTTCTTACAACACCTAAATTATAATTGGACAGGAAGACCGCAGCTGGCAAATTGTTCCACTCCTTCGATGTACGTGGTATACAGGACGAAGCGAAACGCTTAGTCTGGACCGTAGAAGTTTCAACAACGTGAGGGTGGATACTTGCCGGACGTCTTGTTGTCCGTTGGTAGAAAGGAGATGGCGGAATCGCTCTCTCCAAAATGCATCCTGTAAAATACCGAAAGACTGGCTACCCTACGCCTGTGTTCGGCTCTATAGATTAGACTTAAGTAACTAAAATTAAATTGTTGCATATTTGAGCGGATTCCTGGATGGTTTGAAAATACAACTGAACCTGGTAAATGGCGGTGCAATTGGTTACTAATTTTTTTTGCAGAACTGGCATTGGGCATTTTATGTATTTATAGAACTAATTTATATGACCTGATCTGATTGGACAGCAAACATAAAAGTCAACAAACGTCGCGAAAGCAAGGGAGTGTCAAAGTAAGTAGGTATGCTGGAAGAAATTTCTTTAGAAATAAGCATCACGTTTGTACTATTCTTCTGTTTCCTACTTCTTTTATTATTATTTTGTGTACATAAATTGTTAAATAAATAAATAAATAAAAAGAAATTAACATTTTTTTCACATTCGACTTATTAGATGCATATTATTTTAATATAGTAACTGTACTTTCTCGTAGCAACCGTGAAAGTTTCGTAGTACCTGCGTAGCAATGTCGTAGCACCCGCGTAGCAACTTCGTAGCACCTGAATAGCATTGGTGTAGGACTGCCATTCACATTTCCACGATGTTTTTTATCGTAAATCTTATTTGACGACATTCTCGAACTCAACCCTAATATCAAACCGTTTCATAATAAGATATAAGATAAGAGTTCCTACAAATATTCACCCTGAACTCCGAAAGCGATTACTTGTGATAAATGACGAAACAGATTTAAAAGCTCGCTTATATTGGATGGGAGTTGTATGGCTGTTATATGGGTGTCGTAAATTATGCGATACGCGACCATTGGTGTCAAACGCGGGATATACCGGGGAGTATATTATATGGTATATCTTTACATATAAATAGAACATTTAGTGGAACATGATTGGAAAAACATGTAATAAATCAATACATACTGCATAAGTTTTTTTTTTATTCTTTTATAAATTTAGGGACTTTTGGTCACAGAAAGATCACACCAGCCCCATCGTAACTGCATGAGTTGTTACTTAGAATAATGTTCTTGTACTGTTGTGATAGATAGAATAAACATATAGATAAAAAAATTGGGAGAGATTTGATAAAGAGAGAGATAGAGTGACAAGTGAGAGGGGTGTGAGTGAGTGCATTTCCTTCGAGATTTATAGTCTTATAATTAGAGGTTATATGTTTTCAATAATATGTTTCTTGTGATAAAAAATATTAAATATAGACTGATATAAACCCAGCTCAATGTGGAATAAAATATTTTCAATTAATTTAGGGATATAACTGGCAAAGATTAAATTAAGGCCTATTTTATAAGGCTTTATAGGTTTATCTTCCCGGCAGATTATAATTTAAGTGTCTTCAAGACTAGAGTGAATAGGCTCTTAATAAACTAGTGCACCTTACCATCAACGATTGCATCACTGCTTTCCGTATGGTGAGATCGCAATCAAGGACTAGTTTATATGATTCAAAAAAACTTCACCTCACACTAGGAATAACTCCCGCATTGTGGTTGCGTTCACAAACTTATAAACTTTGGCGACACTTGGGCGAGGCCCTATTCAACAAACGCAAGTCTATTACGAAAATGAATAATGCAGCCATATTATTGACATGATCCCTTCCAAGCTATTCTAAAGACGTGTTTCCCAAAGGAAAACGTCGATAACATAATATAATATTAGGCCAGCAAGAGGATATCGAATTAACCACGCCAGCCCTCCACGCCAGGCCGCCTCGCGAGTATTGATGGGCGGTGGGTAAAAATCCATCGGGTAGTTACCGGGTTTATACCCGGCAAATATCCAAAAGCATGGGTATAAACTTTTAACAATTTTTGGAACGTTTTATTTAATAAAGTTTAGTTGAATTTTAGTTCGCTTACACAGTTTTAACACACACATGTTATAAGTTCGGCTACCTTCATATATTCTTACGTTTCAACGCCTGATTATTATTTTTGTTAAATGAAGTGTAAATGTAATTTTGCATAAAGATAAAATTCAAATTCAGATAAAAGTCCGTATAAAGTTAATAATATAATTATAGAATGTTTTATTTTATTTTATTTTTGTTTTTTTAAGATAAAAAATCTTAAGCGTTTTACATGTTATTTCTACATTGTGTGCATCTGATAATCAAATGTAATATAAACCACCAAATATAATACTTTAAAAATACGGACGTGCAATTTTTACATAATTTTTTAGTATATAATATACTATTATTTGCCGACATCATGTACATTTCATGCATAAAATATATTTGACAAAAATTTTTTTATTGCTACAAATGTATAAAAGACTTAAAAAAAGTCGAAAAAGTAAATACCCACCATTTGGGTATTTACCCGGGAAAAAACCCTGCATTTGGGTATTTACCCGGTATTTACCGGGTAGAAACTCATCTCTACTCGCGCAGACGATTGCGACGATTTATTTATTTACAAGTTTATTCATTGATCCCTTTGTATTCCCTAACGAATTGTTGGTTTATGTTACGCAATAAGAATAGCAAAGTGTTTGTAATTTATCGAGATTTTTGGTTAAACTATGAAGATATTTTTTACTAATAGGTGTTAAAAAAGGATGGAAAGTTGGCATAAGAGCTCAGCATATTTGCTGATGAGGAATCTCGTCAAACACACGATTTGTAGAGAACAAAATCAATCTCAAGATGAAGATATGGCCAATAAATCATACTAATATTACAAAGGTGAAAATTTATGAGTGTATATATATTTTTTTTTGTTGGAAAATCATCCAATTACTTCTCCCGTTCTTGGGCGGAGCGGGCTGATAGCATTTACTGACTAAAACCACCCACTCCTGTTCTTTCTTTGCCTTCGTTCCAGGGCTCCGAGGTTCTCTTTCGCACAACCCATGGCCCCAGCAGGCTCCGACCCTGCTGGGCCCTTACGGTTTTACTGACATTTCCTAAAGGCACGCGTGGAACACTACGCGCCGTCGACGACTCGGGCTCGGTCCCGATAGTTACGAGACGGCCGGACGGCAAGGTACGTATTGTTCGCCGTCTGTGATGTGTATATGTGTATGGTTGTTACTTCTATATGCTCGAACGGCTGAATGGATTAGAATAAAATTCAGCACACAAGTAGCCCATGCCATGGAATAGCATATAGGATACTTCTTCTCCCAGGAGTATGTTAACTTGGGACACTTTGCTGTTTCACGCGGGCAAAGCAGCTAACACCAACTAGTCTTCTCATTAAGATTTAATCTCCTCCACAAAAGGATCTAATAAATATCATTTCATTTACAAACGACGACATAAAGTAAAAAGCAACCACTTCTTATAAACGGACGCTAATTATATTACGCTGCACTGGGAACAGGAAAAAGCCTCCTCTCACCGAAGGACTGAGAGGTACCACCTAGAAAATTTACAGGCACTTAAAACTTGCATTTCCTCAATTAGAGGTCCTTTGATATCAGAGTGTATTTTTTACCGACTTCCCAAAAAGGAGGAGGTACTACGTTCGGCTGTTTGTATGTTTTTTTTTTTTTTTTTTTTTTGTATGTTTGTTCGTCGAATACTCCGCCAAATGTGGACGGATTTTCAAAATTCTTTTTTTGTTCGAAAGTAGATAGTTCTGAGGTGGTCCCATTATCACCAAATTAGGATCTGATGATGGGATCTTGGAGAAATCGAGGGCAACCTTCAAATTTTATAGGCTCACTTATTGATTTTCGCATATTTTATGAAGTATCTTGTGTGTTTGCGTATGGTCGTCACCATCTCAGGTAGCTGGGCTGATGATGGAAGGTACAACTCCTTAACAGTAAGAAGTTACTCGAACAGGCAAGGACTGTTTTAGTAAATTGTTTTGATGTTTGATAGGGCATTTGCCACATTTGGTCTCATGATCATCAAGTCATGACCTGATGCTGCAGTCAGGATAGTCTGCAGAGTACCTAAGTCCTCGACAACAAACAGCAGATATATCGAGTTTAGGCTCATTGAAAACGGCTCGATGTGTGGATAAACGTACTGCTAATAAAGAACACCGAAGAACATAGAGACCTGATGCTGAAGCCAGGAGCATCAGAAAAAGTACAAACCTTGAAATTACATCACCGTAGTCGTGTTTGGGCTCATTTTAAACAGGACTAAATTTTAAATTCATTGCAATGTTGACATAAATCTGGCCTGATGCTACAGCCGGGATTATCAGCATCTAGTCTAATCACTGATTGAAAGATTTACCTTTCGGCTTCATCATCAGATCAGTTCGATATATCCTTTCCCTCTCCAGCATCTAGTCTAATGACTGTTTGAAAGAAGAGGGGGAGAGGATATACCGAACTGATCTGATGATGAAGCCGAAAGGTAAATTAATGTAATCTAACCCTGTTTGGGATTATTAGAACCGTTATGAGATGCGCTCTGACGATAAGGTATTTAAGTTTGACTGAGGGGTACTTTTTAGTGGTGGTACCATAACTAAAAAGTGTAAAATAAAAAAAACTTTTTACAAAAAAAATATAACCGACTTCAATGATAAAAAACACTGAAAAGTATCAAATAACTCTAATTTTGGAAGTCGGTGTTAAATAACGAAGAGACTAAACTATTATAGAAACACCGACTTCCAAAATTAGAGTTATTTGATACTTTTCAGTGTTTTTTATCATTGAAGTCGGTTATATTTTTTTTGTAAAAAGTTTTTTTTTTACTCGCTCAAATTGATTTTATTTTGTTAGAAAAGTAAAATGTTCACAGTGAAGAATGAAATTAAATTTCGTTTTATTTTGTTATCTTTGAAATGGTTTATCTGACTTTGAGTACTTTTTAACAACGTCTAAAGGGTCAATGGGCTTTTGATTTGTTTAGATTTCATGTTTTTCTAACTGGATAAAGACCTGTGATTGTATTATATTATTTCCGATCAGAGATCATATGTTAATTTAGCTTTAATTTTATGATATTATAAATCTACCGTGTTTTGCTAATAGCCAACCAGACCATTAACTAAGTAGTCTTATTATATTTGTAAATTTAATTATTTCCCCTTTATTGTTTATTTTTGACTTCATCTGAACTAAAGTTTTTCCTAATTGTTCTCTTTATTTACACTCTATACTATCCCGACGTCTTTGTCGACACCGCCACCGGACCACGCTGAAAACCAGAGCTGTGATCTCGCGAGCAATGTATGTGGCCACCGCATTATGCTGCCCGTTCAGCCGGTTTGCGCGGATGAGACGCATATTTTACCTGTAAAATTATTATAATTGTAAGGCAGTCTTAAGGTTGTCATTTCGCGCAAATAAATCGTTTTTCTTTCTTTCTTATTTGTCTTACTATGTAATAAAATAAAATATTACGTACTCTATAATAATAATAATAATCTTAGACCATGAAAAAAAGGTATCTGGAGAAGCATAATGATGGCCGTATTGCAAACTTACAGATAAAAATTTCTTAAATCTACCAAAAATATATATCAAATACCTACACAGAATTATTAAGAGTCAAACTGGGAAATTTTTATTCTTATAACAATCTTTTTTTGAGTCAAATTAATTTCTTATGGGTCATCAGATACGCTAGCATCAAAAATTGATTATTTTGCTCCTAAATTAAACTTACCAGAATCAAAACTCTATCCCTCTATATTCCGTTGTCCTAATATCCCACTCAATGTCATAACACCCTAACTATCTAATTTTCCGCAGCTAAAGACACTCACAAGTAACTCGTAGCACCCTCACCTAATATTTACGACGTCACAACTCTCCGAGAGGCTGGAGGGCCTCTTAACTCGACTCCTAATGAAGGGCCTTGAGTGGAGGAAATAATTGTATGATCACACGCTTAGCCTCTTCACTCGAAGATTATTAGACGGTTCTTCACTTATTATGTACAGGTTTTATGAGGTATGATGAAGAGAGGTGGTAAGTGAAATGGTGGGGATTGTTTCTTGTTTTATGGTGATCGGTGTGACTCAGGGTATAACTAGAGCGAGCTTGATCGTGTCTCTGATTAACTTATTATATGTATATTATATTAGTTTTTACATGGCTTCACCGGCTTACATAAAATATAGCCTCACTCATGAATAAAGCAGCGTTCTATCGGTGAAATAATGTCAGCACTCAGTTTTAAAGTCCTACAATAAAGATTTTAAAAAACTTTATCTCTTTATTATATTAGTGTAAATGTAGAAGTGTAGATTACAAAGCTGAAGTTTGTTTGTCTATCTGTTTGAACGTTCTGGTCTCAGGAACTACCTACTGGTTCGAATTGCAATTTAACAATTTTTTTTTATATTCCACAACTATCACACAACGCCGTCTAGTCTCACGCTAAGCAGAGTTCGTGTTATGAGTACTAGATAACTGATAAACATACTTATATATTTTTAAATACATACATATTATAGTTAAATTACACCCACAAATGACAGAACAAATGATCATGCTCATCACACAAACATTTGTCCTGGGAATGGGAATCGAACCCATGACCTCCAGCTTAGCTGTCAGGGTCACTAGCCACTAGACCGACAGGCCAGTTTACGAAGACAAATATAAGGAAATCTCTCTATTCTACAAGTTCACAAAAGTAAACAATAATACACTAACAATATCACAATTAAGACCTGTAAACTAACCACGCCTCATTCCAACTTCTCAAAAGTTAAACTGCCTCCGAACCGTCCACCATCATCTTGAATATTACCTGTCTCAGACTTAGCCACAATATTGATATAAAGCACCCTTTCACTCGTCCAACCGTGGTTAAATTTTGACAAGGGATAGTTAATTGCATATCTTAGTTACTATAAGTTATTATAAGGAGATGTAATCAAAATTTACGTTGTGTGGTTTTGATCGTCAATTGTTTTCGGTTGGGTGAAGTTTATGGTTCTGTTGGCAATTGACTGGGTTGGGTTAATTGTGTCGGTTTGGCGGCTTCATTGGCACCGGGCTCTCCCACAGAGCAAATACTTGTGTGACCTCCAGATAGTGGGTCTGGGTGTCTAGTATACCACATTAGTTTTGGTCTAGGCGAAACCTGAAACACGTGTCTAGTATTTTTATGTAAAGAATCTATGTACAACATTTAATAACTCCTCGTTCTTTGCCCTCGCCTCTTCCCGTTACGCGGGGTCGGCTTTCTCAATCATGCGGCGCCATTCATTTCGCTGCAACTGTATCATGAAAAATCACAAAGTTATTTTGTGTTTGCTAGCTTCTAATGCCCGCAATGACTTGCCGTGACCTGTTTTGTACTTAGTGCCGGTGGTGTCCAATTTGTGACCTTTTTAAATATTTTTGGGGAAAAATATAACATGGTGTAAAAACTATTGGAATACATTCAGTTACTGATTCTGAACAAACTATATTCATGGTTTCATATGAACTAAAAATAATGTTGTAACACTACGCCGACCATGGCGTCGCAATGCCTAGTAGCCTAGTACACTTATGCTGTTGTTTGATTTTGGTTGGCAAACTAACACTATTATCGACTGCTACTGTAACAGGAGCCAACGCTAAAAGTCGGTAGTACAAGCACACACACTATTGAACACACACGTATGTATATAGGGTGACTGGTAATTAGTGACCGATACTTATACACGTGATTGTACTCATGATTACAAACAACTTTCCCAAAGAAACCTTTTTTTACTCATTCGTTTTATCACAATAACGAACACGGCTAACAGTTCCAAGGCGCGCGCGCGCGAATTTCAAACAGCTGTTTAGTTATTGTGATAAACAAATGAAAAGAAAGAAAATATTTTCATTAGCCGGAAAAGGCTAATAAAGTTTTTTGCAAACTTAAGACTAACACATTACATTTTCCATGACAAAAAAAAATGAGTATAATAAAAAAGTTTCTTTAGGAAAGTTGTTTATAATCATGAGTACAATCATGTGTTTAAGTATCGGACACTAATTTCCTTCTCTCCGGGATACCGTTAGTCTGCGGATGTATAGATAGTAAGGATGTGCTAGTCAGTATACACATTGTATACTTACTCTAGTTGAACACGTATGTACTTGTATTGTCTCACATAATGCCCAAGGGCACGACGTGACGTCACGCTGGATTTAATAACGAAGCTAGGATTACCCCGCAACAGCACCTGCCTGGAATACTGATGGGCTAACCATAAAACCTAAACAGTTTATATTCCATCCAGATGTAGATATTAGTTATATATGTCGCCGTAAAATTGTAAATATCGTTAGATTATAATCTATCTCGCGAAATTGTAAACTAACGGAAGATTGTGAACCATACAATTTAATACATTATATTTTGATAGGTTTTTAATCTATCGAAGTGAAAGAAGACTTTAAAATTATACGGTGTCATAATATATACATATATGTATTTAAGCAAACACTTATTTAAGAACAAAAACATTACGCCTTATTCTTCAAACGGTGAGACAGAATTGTACCTGTTACTTACAGGCAATTGCGACCAGATGTTTGGGTCCACATTGCAATCAACCGGGTCCATTATTAACCATTATCCAGACTAACACTGAAGGTGGTGCATCATGACTCACATTTTCACTGTTTTTCATACAACCGCTCATAACTGATTATGACGTTATTATACATTTTTCATTAGGTATTTTGAAAACACAGTATCTTGTGGATATTATCTAGGTTTCTAAAGAAACCAATTTCTAAATTTGTGTAAAACTAATCCAGTAAAAACCTCTGAAAATCTCCTATTTGGTATGAACTTTGACACTTTACAATTTGCCTAAAAATTAAAAAAGTCAAAGAAATAAACCTCTAGAGACCTTGGAAATTTTTTTAAGATTCTAAACGACGACAACTTTTTCTAAAAACTTTTAAGGATTTAAAAAAAAACAGCTATTTCCTGGAGCAAGTTTTGTGAAATGTTCGAGTAAATCTCGGAATTACCGAATACTAACAGAATTTACAGGCGTTATCTCTCTTTTTTTGCGTTGCCTTTTCGTCAAACATCGCGTTGCATTGCATTAAATGAAGTAACAAGCTTTTAAACCTTTTTCGATGTTTACGAAAGGCGAGTGAAAAAGGACCCTCTTTATAATTATAGGAGGAAAACTTCGGCTTTGGTGTTGATCCAAGAATGGAACTTAAAACTTCATACTTAGAAGTGGTGGAAAATGTTTAGGAAACACTTTTTTTTTTAAATGATAGGCTCACGTTTGACCACTATCTCACCTGATGGTAAGCGATGATGTGGCCGACGATGGCACACGCTTGCCTAGAAGCAACCTATCCACTATGACTTAAATACCCCTAGGTTATAGCTAGCATTTAATGTTCATACAGCTAAAGAGTGGAATTCTCTGCCAGAGTCTGTGTTTCCTGATAGCTACGACCTACCTAGGGATCTTTAAGATTGAATTGGTTACTTTTAGGCCACCGTGGTTCATCGTCGACCACATCATTGCATACCATCAGGTGAAATAGAGATCAAACGCGTAACTATAAATATAAAAAAAATGGGCAAGTGGGACTCGTGTACCATAGTTTGCGTACAAACTTCATCACCATCGTTATTCATTTTTTCTTCGTCTTGTATAACAGTTGTCTAGTACTCATAACACACGCTCTGCTTAGCTTGGAACTAGACGGCGTTGAGTGGCAGTTGTGGAATATTATTATTTATTCCACAACTTATAATAGTTCAATTCCCGAATGGAATCTCATTGATGTTTTTGAACCGCACAAAACTGTTTTAAAACATTTATTCCTATATCTGTGCATAAGATTTTGGTTTATGAAAATTGCCCTATCAATTTTGATTCCCTTGAGAGTGTCACAATGTACGTTTTCGCGATATAAACGGCTATATCTTTGTTTTCATTAACTTAGAAGTTTGATTTTTTTTGGGACCACTGACCTGAGTACATGTATTTCATTTTATGTCGATACCTCTACGTGATCCCGAGATAAATGGTCTTGACAGACAGACCACAAAGTGATCCTATAAGAGATCCGCTTTTTTTCCTTTTGATATACGAAACCCATAAATACAGAACTAGCAACTACAATACCAAAGTGACAGTCACGAGACATCAGTCGTTTAGTTCCTGTGCTAAATAGAAGTGCATTTACAGAAAATATTACAGTGTAGGTTGGGTCTATAAACTCTCAACGTTGATGCATACTGCAGATGGTATGAATAGCTAAGTACATACACGATACATACTGTGTACATGCTCTGGTTCGACTTTCATTGCAAGTGGATCTGCAAGTCCCAGGCGACCGAACCGGTAGCCGCTCCATCTGAGCTGGTCTCTCGTGACCTGAGCAATTTGTAACGTTTAGACATCCTGCTGAACGATATGTGGGGGAGTTTATAGTTAGATCGTACCGCCTTTGCACTCCTTGAATTTTTAACGTAATATTCGCTGATTTTATTATACGGCAATGCTAAAGGATGGTTTATGATTTTGATAGGCTATGTATATATGTGTATATGTTCATCTGTTACCTCGTAGCTCGTACCTTAACAAATAAGGAATCGTTAGAACCATCTAACTGTCCCCGCACACGGGCTTCAAAAAAACGGCCCTTCAAGCTTCATTTTAAGGCGGCCTTTTTTGTGGCACGTGTGCGGCGGTGCCGCCACAAAAAAAAACGCTTGAAGCCGTTTCAAGCTTCTCCGGCCTCGCGCGCTTCAGCTGTTTTTTGCGGCGGCTTCTAGCTTTTTTTTTAGGGCCACTTGTAGCGTTTTTTTGTGGTGGCGTTTTTTTGAAACCCATGTGCACAGTAAATTGTCCGTTGAACGTAGGTTACGTGAAATGTCACGAAACTCAAAGTGGAACCCTCTAACGGACAAAATTATTGTGTTAAAAAATAAATCTTTCTTTTTGTTTTTGGTCTGTTCAATGTTTTCCAATAACCTTGTTTATTTCAGCATTCAGAAAGTTTTTTTTCATACTTTTTCAGTCATTATTTTATATAGGTAGTTGTCGGGTTTTATATGCAACAGACTATAGTAGTTGCGTCGACAACGCAACTTCCAGCAAGGCCAAAACCTTCGGGAAGAGAACGCAAACGCAACGCAACTCGAGAAATATAACTTTATGGTTTAGGGTTTTTGTCAGTGTAAGTCTGAAAAATCCTATTATTAATTGATTTTTATTTGATTTTTAAAGGTCTTTATTGTCATAATATTTTGAAATTGCATACAGCGTTTTGGGAACACATTTATTGTGCGTACAGCCAAGGAGTGGAATTGCTACAATTTGGGGGTCTTTAAGTCAAGAGTGAATAAGTTACTTCTAGGCAAGCGTGCTCCATCATCGACCACACCATCGCTTACCATCAGGTCAGATGGTGGTCAAACGCGAGCCTATCAATAATAATAAAAAATAAAAACTATAAGATCTTATCCTAATTGTTTAGAACCTTAATTCATGAATCCCCAAGCGACCACCGGTGGCCGCGCATCTATTGTTTTACTATTTTGTCTCTAATTGACGGTATCTGAAGGGTTAAATGTAAGTGGTTTATAGGTTAACACTTACCTTTGCAAACATTTCACATTGACATTATTGTTGACTATTGTGTTAGACAAGTTCATAAGGAACAGATTATTAAATTCACAAAGGAATCTTAGCACTGACTTATTTACACTATAACCACTAATTAATTTACACAAAGTAATTCGACTCGATCGCAGGATAAATATGTTACTAACAGATTCATTATTATATCAGATTATCTAAATTGTGGGTAGTTTGTAATTGTTATGGTGGGCAGGTGAGGATAGCCCGGTCGGTCCCGTGTTACGTTCATATTGTCAGTCACCTAGGAAATAGTGATGTGGTAAACGATATCGATTATATATGTTTAAATTCGGCAAATTATTTGATGAAACTAACGGATTGTAGTGTTTGGGATTTTTAAATTAATAGAATTTACGAGCTGATTTTAAAATGATTTTTAAAGGGAAATTTAATTTGCATGCAGGCGTTTTAAATTTGTTCGGAAAGCAGTATTGTATGAAGTTTTAATTGCTTTATTCTGAACAATTTGCAATTTGCTGTAGTTTTTGTCAGTCAGATAACTCCAGACTGGCGCAGCATATGTCAAACATGGTCTAACGGTCTAATATTTGCAGGTCTCAATGTGAGTATTACGAAGAAAACTATGTTTTCTACGGTATTCTGAGCAATTTTTCCAATTTTGTTTTCATCTTCATCAAATAAACCTTTTTTAGATCTGCTTATTTTTTCTTAGATTTCTGATTACTGTTCAGGGTTCCCGCTATACGCTAAGTATCTACGAAATATATGGCAATGAAAGCGATCCGCGGAGAACTCATGTCATGTGTCACTACAGGTAATGTCATTTTGTAAGTACTTAGCGTTTGGCGTGAACGCTAGGAGAAAAGTCATTTGTCTCAGCCTGTTGTTCTCTTCTAGCTATTTCCACTGTACTCTGTTACGAGTCACTCGCCTCCACTTGGGGCCTCCTGTCAGTTTCACCTCATCCTCCCATCTCAACAGCTGTTTTTCCTTACCAAGTTTCCCATCCCTAGGGTACCAATCTGTCACTATTTCGCTCCAATTTTCCAGATTGTCTCTCACACACACCAACATATCAATTCTCATTATAATCCCTATCCTATTTAGTTTACCTGTCTTAAACAGTGGAATATTACCTATAGTAGTAACAATCCGATGCCAATTACGTGCTACGACGCGTCGCCCGTTCAGTAATGGAATCGAAATTAATGTGCCTTAGTGTGTCTACGAAAAACGCGATGACGATGACCCCGTATTTGAGTATTTTGGAATGCGTCAGGATACGCTGCTAGAGAGGTGCTTAAGAATACTTTCAAAATTAATTTGATTGATACCTATTGGTTTTATTCAGAGTATACTGTCCAAACTCTTTTCTAACGCAGAGCGCTGTCGCTGTTTGTAAATTAGTGAATAAGGTTTTAGAGGCCTAATAGTAGATAAGATTCAAGGTAGCTTTGTAGCTTAGCATAGTTTTTATTAGGTTACGATGGGGCTGGCATGCAATTTTATAAAATAATAAAAAAACGTACTTCGTTAGTTGATTGTTTTATAGATCATTTTACCGTTTCAAATAGTGGTGCTATTCTTAGTTGAAACAAAACCGTATAAAAATGAGTTAGAGTTAAATGACTTATTAGTCTTTTAGACTAGATTGTAATCAATTATTAAGAAATTTATTCTTAATAATAAGGAAAAAAAATGGTGGCTTCATTGGAGATCATTTATTTATTTATTTTGAAAGACGGCTTAGACATCGAGATTAGCGAGTAGTGAAAAAGAACATTATCTCAGCCTTTTCTCAACTAACTTGGAGTTGCCTCCCAGTCCAACCAGATGCGGCTGAAAACCCGTGTTTTATATACAGCGATCAGCGAAAAAAAAGATTTTTATTTTTCAAGTGATTTCGTCTATATTTCAGTTACCTATGGGGCAACTCCATAAGATATAATACAATGACACAGTGAAAAGTTAATTATAGTCTTAGTTAAAGATCGGGACCACTATCCGTGGTTGATCCGATGCGTTGCGGCGCCGCACCGTAAATTTTCGACGAATCGGCGACCTGTATGAGCTGAGTGCCGTCACTCGTGTGGCCGCCAATTCGTCGAAATATTAGCGGTGTGGCGCCGCAACGCATCGTGTAGTCCGACTCTAACTGTATCAGGGAACTTCGAGGTTCTAAATATCGATGTACCGTACTGTACCTATAATATTCATACCGTGATACTGTCGTGTAAGTTACCATAAGTTGTCCTCCTAATAGGAAGCTGTTGAAACTAGTTCCTAATATCGTAATAAGTAGTTACAGCATGAGTACGCCAGGGATCCTTGAACTCCGTCAGAGACGCACAAGTTGCTTCAAAGTGAGGACTTGAGAGTTATGAGCGTCTGCCGCCGTGGCTGTTTAATAACTAGAAGCAAGTTAACTTTAGAACTCCTCGTCTTATGTCACGCTAGCGATAGTTCGCATTAGGGGTGTATAGGAAGTGGTTATGAAATGAATTTTGTTCCAAAGTTTTTAACCCAGACGTCTGTACAACTTAAATGATGATACCTATCTTTGTTTTTCCTAGAAAAATCAAGAAAAAAATTTTTTGGGAATTTACGTAAATACGCGCAATTACGTAATAATAATACCCCCTGTTGCGTGAGGGATTAAAGGGAAAGCCTAATTATGACGATTTGTTTGCGAAGCTTTGACTGTCCATTAGTTTGATTTGATAAAACTTAGTAAATTATTTCATTACTATCTATTCGTATAACATAAGTGTAGAAGCTTAATAATTTCATCTGTTGGAATTGGAACCGAAATCTACGGCAAAGACAGAACCATCAAATGAAATACTATTAAAACTAATCAAAAGACGGGTAAGTTTAAATGAAGAGTGAATTCGCAACATTCCAAATATGAAACCAAACAATAAAATTGAAAGAGTAATTGACAGAAGGTGCGGGGGGAGAAGCGCAACCAGTATTAAGTTATTTGTACCTCCGATATAAGTTCCAATTAAAACTTATCGAAATTGAAATCGGAATCGAAGTAGCAAAATCAATCGGAAGTTCCGATCATTTGATTTACTTATTTGAGTTTAGACTAATTCATTCTTCTTTCTTACACCTTAGGCTGGACGCATACATTCAGTTTCCAGGTTTTCCGATCAGGAATTCAGATTCGGGATTCCGTGAGAGACGCACGGAGAAAATTTCGAAACGGATGTCAGGTTTTTTTCCGTTCGGAAAAAATAAGAACGTGTTTTCTGAACATTTTGTATGAAAAAAGAGCATTTTGATTTCCGAATCTGAATTCCTGATCGGGAAACCTAATCCGGAAACCGAATGTGTGCGTCCGGCCTTATTCTGATATTCTATAGGTGACTATCGCCGACGTCGTGGCCCCACATGCACAGAGGGGTTTCTAACTAAAAGCATTTTATGTTATTATGTCGTGTAGAACTCAATCCGCTCTAGGACGCGCCCCACTGGGGGCGGCCGACGTAGTGTAACATACTGAGCAATATGTATAGAGAGGATGCGAGAATACCGTAGTGAATAACACTATAACGTTAATGCCTTCCGGCAACAACCTTCATTTCCTTTCATCTATTGTCGATGTGAGTGCCGTTATTATGGGCAACTACTACGTAGTTGTCTGGCATTTTTAATGTTCTGGACTTATTTGGTGCAGTCGTGAGACACACAATGTGTCAGCCCTCTTTTTTAATTTAAAATTTCTACATTGAGTACCAAATAAGAGTAGATTATGGGACTAGGGGATAGATTAGTGATTGAAAATTTCGGGCGGCATTTTGAACTTCAAACGAAACTAAGGGTGCTAAGTTTTAATCCCGAATGCCAGTGAAGGACCTATGTAATTAACTCCCGAGCACGGTGAGACAGTTAATATAGAAACCGAAGTGAAGTGAGCCATTCAAACCATCCAAGACCAAGACAGCTTTATCCTCGTATTGAATACGCTACTTTAAACACTTTTTGTGAGGTAATTAAAAGGTAACATATCATATAATAGGTATTTTCGAGCGTATGTGACCAAAACTGGACTAACACTTTTCCTCAATTTTAACTGTAGTTACGAACGTGTAGTCTACTTACAACTAACTCAAGCACCTCAAGTTATAACATAATAACCGTCACAACGCAATTGATATTGCAGCAAAAACATTTGGTTTGCTTGAAAAGCTCAAACAACTTTTTAGCCGCATAAATACTATACCGATATTTGTAATACTTTTTTTTAAGGAAATTTAGACTATATCGCTCCATCGTAGCCAAATTTTGTGTTACAGTTTATTAGTTTGTAATACTTAATATGATTTTAAAGATTCTCCATGGTTCATGGAATTTGTTGCATTTTCTTCTCTATAGAGGTCTCGACACTTTGGAATGTGCAATTAGCATCATTTTTCTGACTGACTTCTTGTCAATTCAAAAGTTCCTGTAAATGTTTTTGATTGATTGATTGATTGTAAACAATCAACATAAATTTTTTCGGGAAAGAACACCAAATAACTCTTATCGCTCTAAATGGAGCGTAAGGGAGTGTCAGACTTTAACTGACTAAAACCCACCCGTTTTCTTTCAGTTGACTTTTGCATTAGTACCGCAGTAATTGCTTCAAACAATTCTACTGTACTGCCACAATATTTAGTATTAACGTATCCGCTATTTTAATAGCCACACAGCGTCACGAGTCGCAGTTACAAGCACTTTATTATTATTGAATTCAATCCGAAGTGAGGCGTGGCGCCACTGCAAGCGGGTAACTTGATTAGTTGAGTACTAAAGCATACAACTAATTCGGTTAAAAGAATTAATATCTTTGAATTTCGGGCGTCAAAGGGAGTGAATCGGTAATATCATCTACATCGTCGCTTTCCATCAAAGATTGTGTACCTACTAGGTAAGTACTTCGTGAAATACTCATAATAGTGATGGTAAGCCTTGCCGCACTTGGGCCACATGCCACACCCACAAACGCCGCCACGAGTAGCTAAAAGCGGCCACAATGGAAGCTGAAGCGCGCTACAGCCACTTCTGGCTGGTGGTTGTTACGTTTATAACCCATACGCGCAGTATCATAATGGACTCTGACGAAAAAAGTTTAAATGCGCGAGTGGTGAGCGACGGCGTTTAGTGGCCAGTATTGGTTATTACAATACATTTTATAATTTTTCCTGGGAATCACGCTCGACTCGAGGCTACAATGGGGCCCTCATTTAACATCTCTGGCAGGACGGCTTAGTTCAGCAGCATATGCTGTCAGAAAAATCCGTCAATTTACTGATGTACATACCGCGAGGCTGGTCTATTTTAGTTACTTTCATAGTATCATGTCTTACGGTATTTTGCTATGGGGACGGGCTGCAGACATAGAGTCTATTTTTATTCTGCAGAAAAGAGCTATCAGAGCCATATACAATCTTCGCAGGCGCGATTCTCTTAGGGAATTATTTAAAGATATAAACATCATGACGGTACCTTGTCAATACATTTATGAAAATATAATGTATGTCCGGAAAAATATTCATCTTTTTACTAAAATAAGTGATAGGCACAATTTTAATACTAGAAATAAGGACAAGTTAGATCAACCTCGATTCAGGTTAGCTAAAGTAGCTAGTTCTTTTATGGGGTACTGTGTAAAATTTTATAATAAAATTCCACTAGAAATTCTCCAATTAAACGAGTCAAAATTTAAAACCTGCATTAAACGCACACTATGTAGACAAGCATATTATAAATTGGAAGATTATCTCCTTGATAAAAATGCTTGGCTAAATGCCGGTCCTGCTCCACAGCCACATACTTTTGTAGCTACAAATTAGTCTTTATATATATATTCGAAGAGATGCTGCTGCCCTTTTCGTATTGTTGTTTTCAGTATTTTATTTTTATTTGATTAGTTTATTTCAATAGGACTTAGGATTCTTTACATGTTATATCTAAAAATAATAGCATTGTATAATGTAGAAGCACTTTTTTTCCAAATTTGTGAATGTGAAGTACCATGGAGCATTTTTGTTAGGTTACAACTTTTTATTATTTTATTTTTTTGACATTGTGAGCATGGCAGTTGAGAGTTTGACATGCTCACTCAAATGTCTCGCTGTCGGTGGCGCGTGTTATTGGGTCATTCGGTTCCCTTCAAAGTGGTTGAGCTGAGTGGGGCTGATGCACGCGTCATGCTCGTGAACGGGTGCCGTCAGATGAGACTGGTCATCTCTTAGCTGCCAGTGGCTTAATTCAGTTTTTATCTTTTAATATTTTTTTAATTTTATCTACATTGTGCTCACATAATAGAAGCAACAAGAAATATGTAACCAAACACTATATGTAACACATATGATTTAAAAGAGTGTCCATGGAGTTTCTTGCACGTTCTTCTCCATAGAGATCTACTCTTTGGAACGTGCAATTTAGCTTCACTTGTTTGTTTGACTGACCGACATTTTGACAATTCAAAAGTGCCTGTAATTGGTCTATTTGAAATAAACGTTTTTGATTTTTGATTTTTTTTTTTTGATATGGATTCGCCGCACACGGTTGACGCCGGTGGCCGCCACACGCTACAAATCGCCGCTGATTGCTTGTTGTGGCCCGTACTGGCCACGCTGATACAAAACGTTATCACACGCTACTCGCGCATTTAAACCTTCTTTGTCCGAGTCTTTATTATGATACTGCGCGTGTGGGTTAAAAAAAGGGGCAGCCACCGGTCACAAGTGGCCTGTGGCTGCTTCTAGCTTCTTGTAGCCACGTATGTGGCTGTGGCACGTGGCCCAAATGCGGCGACCCTAAGTATTGTTACAATTGTCAAAATGTGAGTCACTGCATTCACGTTTTACGCTGCCCGCCCACGTCCGATAATCGGTGACCGGTTTTTGTAAGACAAAAATAGAACACACTGATAGCAATAGTTCAACGCACACGTCCTACAAAAAGTTGGTTCGAAATACAGAACAATGTTATAAATATACAAAATCGGCCCGATTACCTGTCCTACAAAAAGTCGGCTGACGGCACTTCCAAACGTCACGTATTATATGATTAGATACTATTTAACTGGAAGTTTACAAAAAGTCCAAAATACCTAAATACGTGCATGACCTCTTGAAGCGTTCAAGAAAAATGAGCACACAGTTCAGTAGACTTCAACAAAATCTGTGTTGAAAAGCAGCGCTACTGTGTGTGTCTGTGTAGTGCTAGCAACTAGTTCGATCATTACTAATGCAGCGGTGACCTGTGGGCGCCACAAGTGGCTGGCAAGCGTCGAGCTCTGGGCCACCAAGCTATGTGTGGGCTAGCTGTGAAATCTAAGGTTAGTGTGGCAGCTTATTTTGGACTAGCTAAGACCCCGGCTTAGCTCGGGTGCAATATTATACATATAAACCTTCCTCTTGAATCACTCTATCTATTAAAAAAAAAAAGTGGTCTGATGTGTCCGAAAGCAATCGTTCAAAACACAACATGACACGCACAATACTAACTTATTAAACTCTGTTTCAGGTAAAATAAACCCTATAATTAATGTGGTTAAGCTAGATTGCTCGTTGAAAAACCGACCTTTTAGGTCGATTTTTGAGCGAGCGATCTAGCCTAACTGTATTTTTTTATTTCATTGTTAAACTAACCTCAAGCGAACGCGCACCCATTGTCTTTCTATTATGTCTTTAATTATCACGATTGAAGAGTTAATTATGTTTTTGTATACCAACGAAGTGACATATTCGCACTAGCGAAACAAACTCTTTAAATAAGTATTTAAAAAATATTGGTTTGACGATTTCGTCAGCCTCAACATAAACAAGAAATATGTAACCAAGATTTATTTATTTATTTATTTATTTATTTATTTATTACATCTTGGAGGACTTACAGCTTAAACAAGCAAAAAATAAAAACTAACATAGACGATAGCAAGCCAATTACAAGTCCTCACGTATAGTGTCAGAATTACAATTGAGAAGTGACCATAGCACTCTTTGCACCAAGATTGGTGAACCTTATTAAAATTTAACAGTTACATAAACAAATTCAATTGCAAGTGTAAAACAAGTAGTAACTACAAACCTTTCAGAAAATGAGTAACAGTAGGATTAATAATACATTGCAGAAAAATAGGGAAATAATTAAAAGATTACTTAAAAAACCTGTGGCTTATGCGCCTTCTGGCCGACGCCACACTAGTAGTAAAGGGATCCAAGTCATGCTGCTCACACATATTATTGAACTGTCTACTTGCACGTATAATAAAACTATTCTGTCTATAATTGGTTGAAGCCAAAGGTACACGCAAAGGAAGATTATGACGGAAAAATTTTCTCGGTATATTTAAATAAAATTTGGATAAAAGTTCTGGGCTGTCAATGTTGTTATTGAAAATTTTCAACAAATACAAGTAATCAGCAATGTCACGATTTGAAAAGAACACTCTTTTTAAATCGTCATTAGTTACATAAAACTGGAGTTTCTTGCACGTTCTTCTCCATAGAGATCTAAGCTTTGGAACGTGCAATTTAGCTTCACTTTTATGTTTTTGACTGACCGACATTCTGACAATTTAAAAGTGTATATTTGAAATAAACGTTTCTGATTTCTCAATTCATTCCAGTAACTTTCCTGAACAGCAACAGTACAGCGTCTAACAAGGTCTCCTAATCACGTCTCAGTGCTGCAAGAAAATGATCTAAAAATAATATTGTTTGAATATTAAATTGTTCTTCCGTTACTAAAATAGTTGCGAGAGTATTACAAAGGTTCATTGTAGGGTAAGTTTTCAAATGGATTCGACGAGTTCATGACTTGTTAGGCTTTAGAAACCAGTAGGTTAGGATAGGTTTGGTTGTTTAATTATTTTTTTTTATCGTAAGGAAACCGGCATGTCCTAGAATCATAAAGTTCAAGGATATGTGACATTCACTAACCCGCATTAAGCCCGCGTGGTGGATTACGGCCCTTTCCCTCTCCTAGAGAGGAGGCTTGAATCCCAGCAGTATCATAAAAAGGCTGATGATGAATATATAAATTTTTTAGGTTACTTGTTAAAAAACGGGTTGCGCTGACTCCAAATAAAACGGGATAAGGGCAGGAAGATGATGATGACTTATAATATTTTTATTTTTCTGTATGTGCGCTTGTCACCTAACTCCTCCTCCTAAACGGATTAACTGATTTGGATGAAATTTTGCGTGTATATTTGAATGGATCTCTGGTTTGAAAATACCAATGAATTTGGTTGGAAGCGCAGAAATTTATAATCTAGTGCTCAATTTTTTTCTGACGATAGTCTTCACTCTTCGGGCAGGATAATATCTACCGGGACTTTTGTTACAAAAGTTTCATAAATGTAGTGAACTGTTTTTGTTTAGCTCTTACTAGAAAGGTGGGCTACATATCAGCTGTTCCACCTTCCAATACAAGGCTATTATAGGTAGGTCCAGATTTATTGTACGTAAGTACGTCCTAAACTTTAAACCCAAACACAATGCCAACTTATCATATGAGTAAACCAATGCCACTATCTACTCTAAGCTCGGCTATTGAGCACGACGAAATAATTGGCGACACACCACAATATAAGCGTCCACATTATAATATCGGGTTCTCAATTATTTATAATAACTATTATCGGTTATTGGTACCAAAATAGGCTACCAACAATATTTTACTACCCCTGTAGGTAACCTTAAGCGACAAACGTTGATAATGTTCACAAATTCGGTGAACAAAGATCAAAAGCGCTCCCGATACATTAATTACTCCCATTAATATTCAAATGAGCTTGTTCACAATACCGTGACGTCATACGAACACAAACTAAACGAACAACCACGTACGTTGTTCTAGTAGGACAAAAGCTTTGTTGCGCCTGATCAATTTCTTATGGCAATGTTTTGTTGACGACAGAATTTAATATTAAATTTCTAGCAGACGCTTAGTGTTTAGTTACAGTTTGTTTAATTAAAATTTCAAGGCTATTTGAGATTAAGACATTTGAATTGTCTGGAGTGGCCTAGTAACTTCTTAGAAGGACAACTAGTAATATTCTCTGTTATGTTGATTTAATTATGTTGAACATAAAGTCTCATTATAATTTTCCGAGAAATAAAATGTTACTTAACAAGCTGTACCTACATATATATTATAGATCATAAAGACGTGTTTGAAGTATCATTGTCTACTGTGGGAGCTCCTTAACATTTTCTAGAGTTATGGTACCAAAAATAAAGTAGGTACACGCGAGCACACAATTATCAAAAGACATATAAAGCTTATGTAACTTAACGAAGTTATTTACAATCTATGTTATTTATTTTTTTCTGCTATCTTTCTTTCGTGTCTTAAAATGAAACGCTTACGCGTTATAAAATTATTGTGAATTTTTATGTTAGGTGAAGCGCAACAAAATTAAATAAAGTAAAATATCTCAACAAACGTAAAATCAGAATAGGGATTAGATATGTAACTAACACGTTCGACGTGTCTATTAAAATAAAGACACTTTGACACAGTGTAACTATTCTGATTCGCAGTACATTACACACACGATTAGGCAAACACTGAGGCGGCGGCGTTCCTGTCATAAACAGCGTTCAACCGTGTTGCGCCTGATTGGACCGTGTTAGCAATCTTGCGTGCTGGGTCATTACTGCTGTACCGTTTGTAGTAGGCGGTCGCTGTGGGTAATTTAGTTTACAATTATGCCGGGTAGTTCGTAGTTAATTGTCTGAATAGCAGGCAATAATTTGGCAAATTGATGCAGATATAACATGTTTCTAAAGGCTATATTTCACCGGAACACTATGGCGGCGCAACTGGTTGTGCCGCCATGGTGTCCGGTAAAATATAGCCCTAAGCTACCAAACTAGACACCATACAGACACCAAAGTAGCCACACGTCCGAGCTGGTCGCAACCAAACGGAGTCCAGGTGAGTAACTCTCTATAGAGTTGTATACATTTTCTTGGTAGCGGCAACTGGTCGCGCCGCCCCGTGGTGTCCCGGTGAAATATAGCCCTCAGTCAGACAAAATGATAAACAACTTCGAATTCAGTTTTGTAAACGCAGAAGTCTCTATTTAATATTTAACCCTTCAGATACCGTCAATTAGAGACACAATAGTAAGACAATAGATGCGCGGCCACCGGTGGTCGCTTGGGGATTCATGAATTAAAAGCTCCACCTTTCATCACCACATAGGAACATCTTCTCCCTGAATACGAACTACAGTGGCCAATTTGGAAATCTCTAAACCGACTGTGAACCCAGGTTAGCCGCTGTAAAAACAATCTGGCCAAATGGGGCTTCCTCGACCCATCTCTTCACTCACACTGGCACTGTGTTAGTACCAGTGTGGAGCCTCTCCACAGGACATGCGTCACTTCGTCCCATCCTGCATATATAACCTGCAGTTTTCAGGATCTATACGAGGCCAACAATAGAGCTGTACAGGCTGCCAAATATTGGTCAGAAAAAATATAGTTTGAACTTGAGTGGTGGCCTTGTGTTACTACTTGGCATTATGCTGAGCTGAGGCCTTTTTGGCATTACTCAACGTACCATTTGTTAAATTTTAAGGTGTACCTATTTTTGTAATGCAAATAAACACAATTTTCTTTCTTTCTTTCTTTCTTTCTTTGAGAGTATTGTCACGAAAAGAAGAAGATTTAAAAGCTAATCGTTAAGTTAATCGTTTGACATTTTCTGAGCAATGTAAACAAAGGCAAGCTCTTGTTTATTTTATTATGACTTCAGTACGCAATTCGCGCGATCGCTTCGCAGGTACCTACCCTCACACCTCGTATAATCAGTGCGTTTGGCCAGTGGTTCTAAACATTTTATTCATCCTCTGACTTCATCGGAAACTATGATGAAGTGTGCAAGCTGCAATTCTCATTTTAATGATGGTGTTCAATGTACCTCATGCAAGCGGCACCTTGATTTTGGCTGTGCTAGCATCACGGAGGCTGGATGGAGAAAATTAGGAGCCGAACGAAGAGCGGCATGGAAATGTCCTAAGTGCCGAATTTCCTCACCGTCACCGACCCCTGCGCCGTCTCCTCTACCGACACCTGAACCTGCATCTCTCGAAACGATTCTGAATGAGATTCGCGAGCTCAAGCTTCATCTGGCAGCCCTGCCAACGCTGTCTGATGATATCCAATGCATAAAGGAGGAACTCAAAGAACTCAAGTCCAGTTGTGAGTTTGATGGTAAACGGCTGGATGATTTCTCTGTCAAGCTTGCGGGCATTGAAACTAGGGTATCTGGTCTGGAACGTCTGCGGGAATCGGTTTGCAGTCTTCAATCCGACATTGATCTGATTAAGTCGAACTTGTCTGCTGGTGACCAGAGATCAAGGCTGAACAACTTAGAAATTAAGGGTATTCCCATAAAGAAGGACGAAAATCTGTTCGCTATTTTGGATAAGATCAGCCAAAAAGTAAATTATTCACTTCCGAAACCCCAGATCAACTATATATCCAGGATCCCATTGTTCAACACAAAGGACAAGTCAATTGTGGTCAGCTTCTTGAATAGATATGTCAAGGAAGATTTTGTTGCTGCTGCCCGTTCTTTCAAGACCTTATCCGCTCAAGACCTTGGATTTGTAGGCCATACGAATCGAGTCTACGTGAACGATCACCTCAACTCCGACTCCAAAAAGTTGCTGAATAAAACCCGAACAATGGCAAAGGAAAAGAATTATAAGCATGTGTGGGTCAAACACGGGAAGATTCATGTTCGCAGGCAGGAAGGATCTGCTGTCTTTATAATATCTAAAGAAATTGATTTAAACAAACTGAATTAGGGTGGCGCCTCCTTCTGTTGTCGTTATTTTATTTAGATTGTTTAAAACATATGTCTAAATGTAAAAGCCTTTTTAATTGCGTACTTATAACCGTAACCGTAATTATTTGTTATTTGAATTTATGTAAAGGGTTTGGAATCGCTGATGTGCCTTATGCTTCGACACCTCGCTTTTGTGCTTGCAAATGGGTCTTTTGTGTTTCTTATCGCGCTGTTCAATTCATTACAACACCTCAATCTATGCCTATCTCGCTCGCACTCATGACCAAGTATTATTACTGCCTGCTTTTTCACACTACCTGTAATATTGCTGATCTTTTTGTGCCGTTTGGCAATTATGTTTGCATAATTACTTTATTCAACAGATTTATAAGTTTACTAGTCGTTGTTATTTTGTTATATCACAATAATTATGAGTATTTATTTTGTGCAATCGTTATTCTATTAGAGTTCTGCTATAAATTAAGTGGTGGTTATCATGCTAATGATTTTGGTGTTAAAACTTGTGTGAATTATATCAATGGCTTTAAACGATAGTAAACAACTTCACGTATATTATCAGAATGTTCGTGGGCTCCGCACTAAAACTGAATCCTTCTTTCGTCAGTTATGTCTGTGTACGTATGATGTAATTGTATTAACGGAAACTTGGTTAGTCGATGGCATATCAGACTCGGAATTATTTGGTGACCAGTTTATTGTGTGGCGTCGCGACCGGGATTATTGTCTTACAGGTCAGTCTCGTGGAGGTGGCGTCTTGGTGGCTGTCCGTAAGTGTATTTCTGCGGTACCGCAGCCATTATTTAACTCGTCGGCCGAAGACTTGTGGGTAACTCTGAGTTTACGTCAGCCTAACACTAGAAACTATCTTAAATTGAATATCTGTGTCATTTACCTATGTCAACAAAACCATGGTTATTCTTTTTCCGACCAATTATCTAATTTTCTACATAATTTAGGTACCATTATGGTTAACAATCCATCCGACAATTATTTAATTGTGGGTGATTTTAACCTGAGTGGAATTTTGTGGCAAATAAATAATAACACATTTTTACCCGTGAGTATCTCTAGTGGCGATGAGTATACGCTCACAGATGAGTTACGTGTTTTAGGGTTAAAACAATGCAATGGAATTTTAAATAATTATGGTAAGATTCTGGATTTAGTCTTGTGTAATGAAACTGTGTCAGTACGTGAATGTCTTGTACCTTTAACACCCGTTGATAAATACCATCCGGCCCTCTGTATAGATGTTAACTTTGCCGAATACACATATCTAACTCCCGCTCCCTTTATTCGTTACATCTACGGTAAAGCTGACTTTGCGACCATTAATAGAGAAATAGCAGCCATAGACTGGATAAGCGTATTGTCTGACATGTCGCTTAATGATGCTGTAAGTTACTTTTATACCACCATAAAAGATATTCAGGATAAGTTTGTTCCCACTAAGACCATCCTTCCCAGCTCATACCCTGTTTGGTACTCTCCGGGACTCAAACGTTTAATTAAAGAGAAGTTTAAATATCTACGTAAATTTAAGACCTATGGTAGACTTTCAGATGAAGCGACCTTTAAACATCTACGTGAGCGGGTTAATAAGCTTGAAGCGGAATGCTACACCAACTACTTAGCTGAAACAGAGGCCTCTATTGAAAAGAATCCGAAATGTTTTTGGAGCTTTGTGAAACAGCGATATAAGTCCAATGTAATGCCTAGCTTCCTTAAATATGGTGATGTGACGATCTCTTCTCCCGAGTCTATTTGTAATGCATTTTCTTCCCACTTCTATTCTACTTTTCTAGATCCTAACAATGATATGCCTACTAATGTTTGTCCTTCCGAATCTGCTTTAAACTCTAATATAATTCCGGATATCCACTCAATCGAAATTGATGCTAATGTTATAGTCAAACTGATTAGTGAAATTGATCCGTATAAATCAGCTGGTCCAGACCACTTATCACCTAAATTTCTGATTGGGTGTGCTGAAACTATTTCTCTGCCAGTATCATTACTATTTAAAAAATCACTAGCTTCATGTTCAGTTCCCCAAATCTGGAAGTCTGCCTTTATCACTCCAGTGCATAAGAAGGGGCACAAGAATGAGATTGTTAATTACAGACCTATCTCGAAATTATGTGTACTAGCTAAAATATTTGAGAGGATAGTCTATAACCAAGTTTATGCAGCGCTGAGTCAGTCTTTTAGCCCTTCTCAGCACGGATTTCTTAAGGGCCGTTCAACGGTATCTAACCTGGCTTTGTTCAATGACTTTCTAACTGACAAAATGGACAATGGGGCACAAGTCGATGTCGTTTACACAGATTACAGTAAAGCGTTTGACAGAATCGACCATAATATTCTGAAAACAAAGCTTTTTAACAATGGTATTCGAGGAGATCTTCTCCGCTGGTTTACTTCGTACCTTGAAAACAGGTCCCAAGCGGTCGTAATCAGTAATTACATGTCAAGTTGGGTTTCACCTTCTAGTGGTGTACCCCAAGGGTCCTTGATGGGTCCTTTACTTTTTATCATTTACGTCAGCGACATTGACTCGTGTTTCCACCATTCAAACTTACTTTGTTTTGCGGATGATATGAAGATATTCTCTGCAATATCATCAGAGGAAGACATGGACGCTCTACAAAGTGACCTGGCCCGCTTAGATGATTATTGCTTAATTAACAAATTAGATTTGAACCCTGTTAAATGCTCAATAGTATCTTTCAGCAGAAAACCAATCCTTCGCCCTACAACTTATAAACTCAAAGGGCAGCTATTGCAGAGATGTGACGGTGTACGCGACTTAGGCGTGTTTCATGATTCTAAGCTTTTATTTAATGTGCACATTGAGCAAATAGTAGCCAAAGCTTCAAGATCTCTGGGTTTTGTTATGCGACTCGCGGGGTGTTTCAAGAATGCCAAAACTCTTAAGATCCTCTACTGCTCTTTTGTTAGAAGTCACCTTGAATATGCGTCTCAGATTTGGAACCCTTTTTATGGCAAATACATCGACCGTATTGAAAATGTACAAAAAAGATTTATTCGTTTTCTGTGTTTTCGGCTGCGTATACCATACCATTCTGATAATTACTTAAATCTTTGCAAAAAATTCCATTTACAGCCACTTATAAATCGCCGTCGATTAGCAGATTGTACTTTCCTACTAAAAATTATATCTAGTGAGATTGACTGTCCTGATCTCTTACACAAACTACGCTTTAATGTTCCTCAGAGATCGGTTAGATTTAATCCGCCCATCTCTATTCCTTCTTCTTCTACTAATTACAGGCGAAACTCGTACATGGTGCGAGCGAGTAAGGACTTTAATGTTCTTTGTAAGGAGTTCTCTTTTGACCCGTTTAACACAAAAACTTATTCTGCACGCACTCAGCTGAATACCAAATTTTTCAAAAATGCATAGTGCTGATTGTACTTTAGGGGATGTTTAATTATATTTAACTATGTTCTTTTTTTATGTGCTTTAGTGATCGTAAGCTTTCTATTATTTTAACTATTTCTACCCGTGAGAACCTGTAATTGGCTGTATGTTTATTATACTATTGTTATCCTTTTGTTGTAGCTGTTGGTTCTCCTAATAAATAAATAAATAATAAAAGAAACTTCCGCAATAAATTTCCTTAAACACAGAAAAATATATTTGTCATTAAAATTAAATTATGAAGGTAAGTGCCGTAACTTTTAATGAATTGCTTAAATAACTAATTTAAATGACGCTTCCTAACTTTTACGGGAACAGTACAATGGACGGCCGCCATTCAAAGTTTTAAAACACTTTTATAATTATTATTGAAATACGGGAAATATAAATTACTTATTAAAGTCCAATGAAATATAAGAAGGAAGCCGTTGCCCATGTTGAATTAATAAGAAAACTTTCAAATGTGTATCGCAGCTCACTTCCGTCTTAAAAAGTAAAAAACCGGTCAAGTGCGAGTCGGATTCGCGCACGAAAGGTTCTGTACTGTCCATAGCAAAAAACGGCAAAAAACCACGTTTGGTGTATGGGAGCCGCCCTTAAATATTTTTTCTATTCTGTTTTTAGTTGTTATTTATTGTTATAGCAGCAACAAAAATATATACTTTGACATACTTTGACTGGCCTGTTGGTTTAGTGGTTAGTGACCTTGATTGCTATGCCGTAGGTCATGGGTTCGATTCCCACCCAGGACAAATGTTTATGTGATGAGCATGATCATTTGTTCTGTGTCTGGGTGTAATTTATCTATAATATGTATGTATTTAGAAATATATAAGTATGTCTATCAGTTGACTAGTACTCACAACACAAGCTCTGCTTAGCTTGGGACTAGACGACGTTGTGTGATAGTTGTGAAATATTATTATACATAATCTGTGAAATTTTCAACTATCTATCACGTTCATGAGATACAGCCTGGTAACAGACGGACGGATGTTCAGCGGAGTCTTAGTAATAGGGTCCCGTTTTAACCTTTGGTTACGGAACCCTAAAAGACAAAAAATCTTTAAAACATAGTACTTACCTATTGTTTTTCTTCAGGTAAAATGAGCGCGAAAATTCTTATGTTGACTTCCTCAAATATGACGTTAAACCCGTGTATAAGGTACGAAAAATAAAAGTTCAAATAAATTAGCTAGCCCGTAACACATACCTACGGTTTGTATTCGTCACTAGGGTACGCCCACGGCTTCGTCTGCGTAAAAAGGGTTTTGAGTTCAGACGTGATTGATTAACAAATGAGCTAACTTTCACATATGATTTTACATTTGGTACATACATATTATGTACGTTCCTTCGAGAGTAGGTCAATACTTAGGTATCCTAAAAACTCTAACCAAGATATACTTACTCAATAGCGAGTGCTCGGTTTACGTACAACTACTTAATAATTAGCTGACGAATGATCTATTTTTAGCGACGATTTCTTAAAACCCCAAGTGTGGGAGATACATGAATGTGAATTGCAGTGATCTCTATGGAAAGCACTAAATCGATTTCGCGCCTACTGGCCACTGCAAATACAACTTGGCGTAATGGGGTTTTATAGATCCGTCAGATACTCCATGTGAGTGCGGTGCAACTGTTTAAAATTTGAACCACATGTTAGAGTGCCCCCAATCCCCATACACCAGCGCTCTGTGGAGAATTAAATGAGTGCCACTGATGCTGCAGTTAACGTAGCCACCTACTGCGCTCAAACAGTTTAACAAGTGTACCTCTTGATTCGAAAAGATGATGGAACGACGACTTATTTTCAGAGGTAATTCTTTTTTTGGTAATTATATTTTCGAGCCGTTTGGCGTTGAAACTCTTGGATCGTGGGGTCCGAGTGCTCACAAATTATTTAAAGAACTTTCGAAACGCCTCGTGGACACTTCGCGTGACCCAAAGGCTGGCTTTTACTTCGGTCAAAGGATAAGCACTGCCATTCAGCGTGGCAATGCCGCCAGCCTTTTGGGTACATTACCAGTCGACAGCGATGCGGAGGAATTTTTCGACGCCTTACTTTAAATTGCCATTTTTTTTTTTAGTTCTCTAAGTTAAGTTTAGTTAGTTTTAATTAATTTAAGTTTACTTATATCTAGAAATAATTATTTTATTGTTTGAAATAAAGGTTGGATTCTTTTTTAATAATTATGTTTGTACGGCTGCCGCAGTGGGTACGCCACAATCGGAGCTGTAAGTCTCCTCCTTGAGGACGTCCTCACCGTCCGCATGACGCAGGTCCCCACCGGACTTGGCAAAATTCAGGAGATTGTTTTACCTGTTTCGGATTTTGGCAGAAGAAACGCCCAGGTGTCACCATTGTGCGGACCGCATGGTACACACAGAGCGGAAAAAGTCGTTGGATGATTTCCGGCACCAAAGATACACACGGTACAGAAATCATTCCTACTGTGCGGTAACGTTTTTTTGAAAAAAAAACAAGCAGCTGTAGTGAATTAACCGTGGGATATCATCTAACACATAAGATTCCTGAAACTTTTACGAATAAACGTGACATAGTGAATTATTTGGCTTTCATCACCCGCGCAAGCAATAGCTCAAGTGCCTAATAGGATGGAAAAAAAGTGTTTTTTTTTATGGTGGGAAAATCATCTTAGAATCACACCAATGGCCAAGATGGAATATGCCAATGGCGGAGCGGGAGATAGTGTGATATGCAATAATAAATAATTTAATTTGACATCTTTATCTGGACTTCAATTTCGATGCTTCCGGCAACAAATGTCGTAAACGCCATTTTGGCGAAAATGAGTTAAGAATGCAGCCCTACTTAATTTTTGGCGCTGCGTCGATCTAAAAATGTGAAAAAAATATTTGCCTAAAAAAAATACTTTTACACCCAAAATTTTTACTAGTATAATCAAGATTTTTTAGAAAAGAGGGTATGTATAACTCATATTGCTTAGAACCGAATAATCGTGCAGGTCGTATAATACAACGTACAAACAGCTGTCGGTCGTAAAAACATGAATACATAATTAATTGTAATTACACCCCACAATCATTTTTAAAACGTAAGCTCTGCTGAGAAACAATTGTCGTAATGTCACTTGGTCTTGGAGGTTTGAAAATTGAATAAAAAAAATTGGTATGTAATCTGTAGGTGGATAAGGGAAATGGTACTTTCCGCCATTAACAATAGAGTCGAAATTCGCGTGAGTGACTCGCGAAGGACAAAGTAATAAAATTGATTTATGGCCTCGCGATGCGTCTCTATTGTTCTGGATCTATCCCGAGACGTCCGTATCTAGAATTTTCTTTGCTCCGCGTATAAATACGAGCCCCCGAACGGAAGTGAGTCAGCTTTGCTCGATCCAGCCCGTCCCTTTGCTGCCCTCCCCCAGCGACGCCCTAAGCCGAGGCTCGTACCCCACAGGGGGTGCCCTTAGCGTTGTCGCTTAATTTTAAAGTAGTTATTCAGGGCCCACAGCGTTACACAGGCAAGTCCGGTTGAGCAGACGACAACCTCCTAGGTTGACCTGCGAGAGGCCACTCAAAAAAAAAAAAGGAAGTGAGTCAGTTCTGATTTCGACTGCGAACAAGAGCAATCTACCTAAGTGTGCGAAGTGATTTTATCTAACGACCGAGGCGATAGTATACCAGAACTCTAGTGCTAACTGTGATTTGCATTATTGTTGACTGGACTAATTATTTATTGTTTGTGGTAAATAAAGTTCTTTATTGGTAAATCGGCATTTATTTACCCACGTACGTAACAATACGTTTTAAAAAAATGTCGAGATTATAAAATCTTCTTGAAATCAATGAAACAAAATTATTACTTAACATTTTGAATTATGTCTGGCTGGTTAGGTATGCCGTTGGAGGTAGAACACTATAGAATAGAATAGAATAGAATAAACTCACTATAGGCATCTTGTAACAAACGCTTGATTAAATTATACGGGACGATGCCTATAATATACTTACTTAAGTGTATTTTTATACCTTTGGGACCTAAAGGTATAAAAATTTCGAGCCGCGACACAAACAATGATGATGAATGATGATTGATGTACAAAATCCTCTAATGGAAATTTAAGTGATTGGTTTAGACATTTTTTTACTTTGAATTTGTATTAGTGCCTTGCTTAACCATTATTTTGATTAAACGATGACGGTCAATGAATAAAAAACCTTTTTTAATTATGTCAATTTGTGTTTTATTTTATTGTTTTTATTACAAGTAATGAAAACTCAACTTACAGTCTTAAATTCATTGATTTGCTTCAGATATGCTCCATGTTTGTTACATACCATCGCATCAGATCGTGGTGTTTACACTCATTTTTATTTCAGTATATGGTTTTTAAAACCAAACCCAGAACTATTGTATTTAAAAACTGGTGCATACTTCTAACTTCCGTTAGACAAATCGTTCTCCATTGATTTGTTAGTGGTCGTAAATACCAACTTCTTGAATTTTCTGGGGTGTATGTCCAAGCTAACTTTTAAAATAAGGCTTTGACATAAATAGCAATAATATATTATGAAACACCATCGTATTTTACGTATTTCTTGTATAGAACACAATTTTACAACTTTTAAAGTTAAAAAGATATAAGCCAAAAACGAAATTATTTTTTGTTTTTCGTTGATTACCAAAAGTGCTATTTTGGTGTTTACGACCTTTGTTGTCGGAAGCATCGATTTGGTTTTTCAATTGTTTTGTGTGTTATCAATATTGATTAATATGTGTCTGTAATGTATATGTGTGGTGTAAGCTGTTAGTGTAAATTGGCAATAAATAAATAACTAAATTTATTTGACTGTTAAGTTTAAGACATATTTTATGGCTCACCTGACAATATTCTTAATTTTAAACTTTTGACATTTGTAGTAGGTATTCTGAATCTATTTCATTTGACATGTGTTTCTTTTTTTAATTTTGCAATCTCATCATCATCATCTTCCTGCCCTTGTCCCGTTTTATTTGGGGTCGGCGCAACCCGTATTTTCTTCCATTCTGTCCTGTCACTCGTCATGCTATCACTAACTCCCTTTTCTTTCATATCATTTCTCACACAGGGAGGCCAAAGAAAAGATGGATGGATTCATCTTTTCTTTGGCCTCCCTCTCCCCCCCCCCCTTAATTTTGCAATCTAATGTTAATAATTATGAATGTAGCTGATGATATGATTAAAAGTTATGACTATAACATTTGCACACCTTATCAGGTAATAATACAGTATTTTTCTATATTTATTTGTATCATCTGTTTACCTTTATTAAACAAATAAATTATTTGATTTGATTTTATTTGAACACTAACTCGCTCTCGCAACCCCTGAGCCGGCACAGCCTGTCCGTCCATCTCCTGACATCCGGTAGCTCCAGGAAGTTCTCAACAATTCTAATTGTAAAGTTGTTAGCTGCCGGTGCGATCCAAGTAATTAAAAATGTTACTCGCGTCCATTTATCTTCGTACATTTAGTGACTAAAGGTAAATTTACATTAAAAAAGTACCTAGTTAAATGAAGCCTGGTTGATCCCAATCAACCCGAGCGGCTAATATTGCTTAGCCTGGAGTTCCTCCTCTTTTGACCTCGGACAACGAAGAAATTTGTTAATCACTAATTTACTGTCCAAATATTACGAAATTCTAATTATCAGACGAGCAGCCCTTGATGAAATATTCAGCTAATCTGAAAATCCTCTCTATTTACATTATTCCGCGTTCGTTGAGCACTCCTCAAAGAACAGCACTGTTGGACGAAATCATTTTACGCATGCAAAACCTCTGGCGGGCCCGAGGGGAGCGAGGGAGGCGCGCGGGGTGCTCAGTCCAGTGCATAATAAATGGAGAGCTCTGGGCCTTAATTAAATTCTGTTCAACGCAAACATTGGCAAATACATAATAGTGGATATAGGCCGAGCCGGAATATTGGTGATCGAGAACATTCTTGTGTCGGCCGACGATGATTGTGAATACACAATAAGTGCGGATATAATACGTGATTTTTCTCTGCCGTAATAATCAAAATTAAAGATCGTTCTACCCTATTATTATATTTAACCCCCGACAAAAAAGAGGGGTGTTATTTGTATTAGTTATGTAATTATGCGTAGCCCGAAATACATGTCAGTATTTTTATGTAAACAATCTTTGTATTTCATAACTGTATCATAAAAAATCACAAAGCTTGTCAGTAAAACTAAACTTAAGTTTAACCCAAAAACGATGGACAGTCACTCAATTTTTAATTTTTCTTACAGAATAGAAGTGACAAGAAATATTTAACCAGGAATTTTATATTTCACGTTCATTAAAAACAAAGTCCGTAGAGTAGTTTACACGCTCATTCTATAGATTGAGGATCTGTTAAGTGAAATTTGCTTAATTTTTTTGCTGATTAACTGAACTCTCAATAATTCAAAATGTTTAATTTAAAATAAATGCTTTGAATGTCAATGCCATAATCCAAACATTCTCTACCAAAAACTAAAAGTTAATATTTGACTAACGAATCAAATACATTGTAATAACAAAAATACAAAGCTTTTAAAATTAAAAATATTTCAATAAACATGGTTGAACAAACAGCTGCATGTTGATTTTTAATCGCGAGTTGATTCTGCGAGGCGTGGCACGCGGCGTACTGAAGCGTACGGCGCGTATGTCAGCCTACGGCGCGTGTGTCAGCGTACGCCATAGTTGCTGGATTGATTTCAATTAACATTTTCACATATTTCGCCCGCGGCCATGATTGAAAATATTTTATCGAGTGCCCAGGAATATTTGCCATATTTTACAGCGATTGGTATGTATTGCTTTAAACAATATTTTGAATATTCAGTTTTTACGCTAGAATAAATGATTGCTTTTCGACTGTAGGCTGCTGTTTGACTGGCAAGTATTTTTTTTGGAAATATTATGCATTTGTGAGTGAAAATAATTTACACGAACTGCCAAAAGCTATGACATACCTACCTACAACTCGGGCAGTCACCTCTAGGCCATCTCTGCTCCGTATGGACATAAACGGAGTATCTAAGAATTGCAGTAAGTAACTATCCATAAATTCTATTTATGATAGTTTTTTTTTTTTTTGAGGTGAAATATCATCCAAAGAGTTCTCCCGCTCAAAGATAAAGGAATAAAAAAAAAATGCGAGTTATCTTATATTTTATACAAAAATGGTTATAAATACCTATTGCGATATTACAGAAAGTACAAAATACTTACAAAGAAACCAATAAATACCTAATTTCGAAAAAATAATAACGTACCTTTAATATAAAGTTTATTTCAACTTATAATTCTAAGTCAATCCGAAGATATAAGACTTCAAAGCATTCCGTTTCAAAAAGAGGTCATTACATAGGTAAAGACCTATTTATTGCAAAAAAGAATTGTAATATTCAAATAGTCCTAAAAATACAGAGGTCGTTATTGTATCGCAAGCAATATATCTAGTGACATTATACAGAAACTGTGGAGTTATTTCACAGGCCATTTACCGCGGGTTTATTAAAAAGGAACAAAATAAATCTCAGCTGAGACCCGGACTGCGCCGGTAGCGACGCCGACCTACCGCCTACGATGCTATGTTTAGATTGTCCACAGTATTTGTTCTGTAAAACGAAGTATAATATCGTACCCTAATTGCAAAAACCAAGAAGTTAAAGGCTAAAATTTACAAGTCCGTCATAAGACCTGTCATACTGTATGGATCAGAATGTTGGGCTGTGAAAAATTTGAATGAAAAAAGATTTCATGTAGGCAACATGTTGAGATGGATGTGTGTGTGACGAGAACGGATAAAGTGACAAAAGAGTATATTAGAGGAAGTTTGAAAGTGGCGCCAGTGACTGAAAAGTTGAAAGGTAATCGGTTGTCTTGGTATGGTCATGTGAAGAGGAGGGATGAAGCGCATTTTACTAAAAGAGTTCTGAGTATACATGAAGATGTATGAAGAGGGAGAGGAAGGCCGAAGTAAAAATTGAAGGATTGTGTGAGGAGTGATATGAAAGAAAAGGAAGTTAGTGATAGTTTGATGGGTGACAGAACAGAATGGAAGAAAACAACGTGTTGCGCCGACCCCAAGTAATATGGGATAAGGGCAGGAAGATGAATATTGCAAAAACCAACAATCTACATTTTTACCAAAATTAAGTTAATATAAGCTATCGATTCGTATCGTCAAGACGAATGAGCAAGTAAAACTGGTTACTAGCTATGACACTTATTTACTATCTATGTAAATAAGTGTTCGGCAAAAAGTAAATAATCTACTGAATTGATCGAATATAATAATAACATAAAAATACAAAAATGCAGATTAGAGGTTTTTGCATTATGGGTACGATATTGTGGTATTAAAAGTTATTATATTAGTCGAGGGCGGTATTTAATGATAATTATAATAAATTATAAGTACCTACCTACTTATAGTACAGTAATATACCGTAGCAGTAGTAATTAAATAGTAATTATGTTATAAATACTAGGACGCCATAACATTAGCATAATTGAAAGAAAACACGATGCCATTATTATTATTATTTCTAGCCTGTACTATCCCACTGCTGGGCAAAAGCCTCCGTCCATTCTTTCCAGCGATCATGATTTTTAAAGGAAGACATCCAGCACATCCCGCCATCATCTACAGGGTCTGCCGCGGCCCCGTGTCGCTGTCTTGTACCCCTAGCCAAGTTGCTAATCTGCAATAGTTAACGCTAGTAGAAAGCTTCAAATCTACGGGAATGACGTCATCTCAACGCTCAGTCACGTGGTCAGAACAAAAGAATTGGGCGCGTGGCCAACTCGAAGCTTTCGACGCAAGCGAAACGGTTGTAACTTGGCTAGGGGGGCTGAGGTGCCATAATTATGCCATGTTTTTTCGATGATGATTTTTGGGTATTCATCATACAATTACTAGTAAGCTCTACATAGTTTAATAATTTTATGTTTTTTTTTTTAATGTGGAACATGTATTGAACAAAAAATCTGTTCGAAATATTATAGAAATCTTAAACATCTCGTAAAGGAACTTTTTTTTTATTTGATTAATGAGCTTTGTCACATAACGACCACATCGTCCAGTGCAGAAAACACAAAAACTTACAATCTACCTTAAGACTAACTCAAACAATTGTTTAGATTTATTGGACATTGGAGAAGAGAGGGTAAAGGAACTTGGATCTTAAATTTTTGGTGAGGGCACAATGCTGCTCGCAAAACAGATGATCGATATAGATGGGTACCTACTGTTTTCTTTTTTTTTCTTTTCAATAACAGGCTGATATGATTACACCTGAAACACTTCACATCTGACTAAAAGCCTCTCATAACATTACCCTTTAAAAATCCGTCACTGGAGGCAGGAGCGCCCGTCACGCCGCCATTCTCTCAATTATGTATAATGAGGTAAACGCTAACGTTTCGCGCTCAAGCTATTTATGTATTTTCTATTTATGTGCTGTCAATATACATTAGGTACACACAATTTGTTTCAGTATTTTCTTGGTATAGTATGAAAATAAAGGGTTGGTACAATTTTGGTTTCGTCTGGGAGAAAATTCTTAATTTTTATTTAACTTCATTCATTAAACTCCAAGCGTTCGCTCTCTCGTTGTCTCTCTAATTACGGTATTCGAAAGGTTAATTTAGTTCTTTTTTTGCAGTTTTATTGTTATTTTATTTCTATTACTGTAACTTACAAATAGATAGGTACAGAAGACAATCTCATGTATGTACTTCACTTTTTATGCCTACGCTCGGTGGACGCACACTAATGAGCGTTTGAGCTAGAAATGTTCGTCGAGCGGGCCGAGACACTCCGAGAAATCGTGTCCGTGGGAGGTGTCTATGTGTGAGTTGATTGACTTTTGTACCTAAATAATTGTATGTTGCTACTAAGAGCTGTTGAGGCCTGGTGGAGTCGGCCCTGACTTTCGAGTTGCTTTGTTTGCTGCGTGCTTTTTTTAAACTCTTAAAAGTTTTTGATAACATTTGCAAGGTTTCTATTGTTATACTGTTTTACAGGAATAATTGACATTTAAAAAATACTTAATTACAATTAAATACAGCAACTAAATAACTATATACAATCAATTAAAAAATAAGTAAATAATAAAACCCTACGCTAATTGAAACTAACTAAAATATTACCTTTTTATTTTTGATTACATTATGAAGTGTCAAAATTCAAGCAGAATAACAGATTTTCAGAGATCTTTACTGGATTAGTTATACTATAAATTGATATAAATTGATGCCTAGATAATATCCACAAGATACCGTGTTTCCAAAATATCTAATGAAAAATGTATCATAACGTCATAATCGCATAAGAGCTGTTGTACGAAAAACAATGAAAATGTGTGTCGAATATGAAGTGCGTCAAGCTTGCCCTAACTGTCCTCAGTTAGCGACCAAGCAGAACTAACATAATTCTATAACAATAATTACGCCGGCAATAGACACACGCCGGACAAAAGTTCCCAACTTGTTCACAAGGGTGATGTGATTATCATAAGTTTGCTTCATGAGTTCACGAGTTTTTGCTGTTTCAGCCAATTAGGAGACCCTTGTGTGAACGAGTTAGGTACTAGTTGAGGGAGCCTTTATGAGTGACGATAATTACCTTGTTGATTAGCTAATGTTTTGTGTGTTTCATAGTGGGAATTCGTTAAAACCTATACAAAGTGTAACGTTAAATGCGCAAAACCTGAAATTATTTTGATCAGAATAACGAGCAGAATTAAGTAAACCACTTTTTAATATAGGTTACATTTTTCAAAAAAATCTTCATTAAAAACGTCGACCTGTCTATTTATGAATAGGTCAAGCCGTCACGTGTGCAAACCCGCCCAAATAGGTAAACAAACACAAATAGTTGCATTATCAAATTTTCTCATACACAGGATAATAAAAGTTCTTATTTCAATGTAGATATGATGTTTAAACAAACTCAAACTGCACATAAAACCTTTAATTTTTTTTATGTTTTTTTTCTCACATAATTTTATCAATTGAATTAAAAATCATTTAGGGTGTCTGAGGATTTGCGCATTTAACGTTACACGTTGTATAGTCTATGCCAAATAGGTAAGTGTGGAGTGCTTCTAGCTGTTGGCCCAGGCATTCCATTCGATGGCAACGTTTAATGAACGGCCTAGGCGTTCAATTAACCAACTAATTTAACCAAACGGCTGCGACATCGGTATGAGTGAAGAAAATGATGATTTTATACTCCTACAAATTCATCCTTCTACTCAAACGGCTGAACTGATTTGAAAGAAATTTAGCACTTGTGTGGACCATTTTCTGGCATAGAAGGTATTTTTATCCTTTATGTATGTTCCCTTGTGATTATTTTCTAATTTAACGCGGACGAAGGCGCCGGCAAAGGCTAGTGGTACATAATGTGGGATTTAGGGATAGAACAATAAAACAGAACTTTTTATCATCGTCTTATATTACTTCTTTAGCACACGTTTATCGTACTTATTTATTTATTTATTTGCGCTCATGTTGCACTTGAAACTTGAATACCCTCAGTTTTTATGAAAACACTAGCTATTGCCTGTGGCTTCGACCGCGTACATGAAATAACCTATGCCACTCAGGAATAAAGCACCTTTCTATCGGTATCAAAATTTTAGCAATTGGACCAGTACTTCCAGAGGTTCAAAGTCAAAGTCACAATATTTTATTTCACATAGGCCTACATGAGCACTTATAAAACGTCAGAAGCTAGTGCACGGTTCCAAATGGTCGTTTCCTATGGAGAAGAACCGGTAAGAAACACCATGATTACTCTTTTAAAAAAATGGTTGATGTTACAATATTTATAGATATTATGTAAAACCAGATTATCTCCTACAAACAAAAAATAGTACATTGTTGACAGCTATCAGTTGAAAGTGAAACTCCCTAGGGATGAAAAGTATCACTTTCAGCCCGCTCCGGCAACTTCAGACCTATACCTAGACCATGACGTTTAAAGTAAGATTGTTTTAATCTTGTTTCAGTGTGGGTAAGAGACAGAGCTATACAAGTTGTCTAGCGCCATCTCTTACCCACACTAAAACAAGATTAAAACAATCTTACTTTGAACTTCATGGTAACCCCGCTACTTTCAGAGTATGAGTAATGAAATAGTACATTGTTACACTAGGGGTGATAGTTACTTATTTCGTCCCGAGAAGGAGTTGGCGGCCGAGCTTAGCGAGGTCGCTAATTCGAGGGACTAAATAAGTAACTTTCACCCCGAGGTAAGCATTGTGCTTTTCATTACGAATACAAGAAGATAGACCTAGTTTTTTTTTTTAATAATTTGGCAGCTGTTAGTTGAAAGTAAAACTCCCTAGGGATGAAAAGTGTGATACTTTTCAGCCCGCTCCGGCAACTTCAGACCTACTTTCAGAGTATGAGTAATGAAAAACAAACTTACCTCTTTTTAATATTAGTGTAGATTTCTAGCAAAAAAAGTGTCAGGCAAAGTGCTAAGAAAAACTCGTATAACAATAGACAAACGACCTCTCGCCGACCCCATTACATACATCAGCTCACACAACCATACCATAGTTTCCAAAAAATAACGAATAGTCCAGTCGTTTCCACTTTCCTGGACACCACGATACGGGCTATCTTTCCATCCATCTCGCATACATTTCCCCCGCCGACCACTCGCCGACCGCCGGCCGCACGCGAGGTACCAGGGTAGCATAGCCGCAAACAAGTCATGATTTATTCAAAACATTTGCACACGACACTTTGGTGTACGAATGTTTCATATTTAAGGCATTGGGTTTGAAAAGTGACCGTCCTAGAACGCAAAGAACAAGTGAAGGATTTATAGGCCTTACCGTGAAGTTTTAAAATGTACGGCGTTCGAGCGCGAGAGAGGGAGGGGGTGGGAGGAGCTATACACAATATTAGTTTTAGTATATGCGAAAACTAAAACACGTGACTAGTATTTTTATGTAAAGAATCTATGTACAAAATTTCATAACTGTATCATGAAAAATCACAAAGTTATAGGCTTGTTATGTCAGCAAAAATACACAGTAACCGGGCCATCTTGGCCACTAAGGGGTTGTTTTGCATTTGTATTCAGTTGTTTGATGGCACCTAATGACAAAATTCAGAATTAAAAATGCTAGTTACCAGGCAACTAATTAATGTACGACAAAATTCAAACTCAATGCAAATTGTTATGAATAAATAAATTAAATGAAAATTAATATCTATTAATTTAGTAAGAAGAAAATGTATTTTTTATGGCCGCTTAGAAAGTACTGTTTCTGTGTACTGTGTACTTCTTTATATATTTCATTGTCCATTACACTTCACACTTCAACTGTCAGCCACAATCGCACTTGACTAGCGGAAAGTGCGGAAACGCACACATTATTGAGTAAACAATCCATTTTGTTGTCACGACAAAAACGTTAACTGTTTGCTATCAAAAAGATAATCAAAACCCTCAAATTCAGCCACAAAAGAGAAATCCTTACAAATATTTTGCTATTCACCCAAAAAACAGCATCCCTCGGGCGGTAACATTTAACAGTGCCTAAGGGTCACCGCATACAGGTTACCGGCCATAACCATAAAACGCTGCTACCGGGATAATTCCTATAGTTCTCATTTTATAAGGAGTCGCCGCACACGGCTGACGCCGGTGGCCGAGCGGAGCTACACGCAAAAATCGCCGCTGCTCGCTTCTTGTGGCTTGCACTGAATACTAAACGCCGATACAAAACACCGTCACACGCCAATCGCACATTTTTTTTTTATCTAAGTAAACTATATTAATATCATAAAGAGGTAAAGTTTGTTTCTTTGTCTTTTTGTTTGTAAGAGATAATCTCTGAAAGTGCTTGGTCGATTTCTAAAATTGGTTTACCAATAGAAAGTTGCTTTATTCCTGAGTGACATCGGCTATATTTTATGTACGCGAGTGAATCCGCGGACAAAAGCTAGTTTATTATAAACTAGTGCTTGACTGCGATCCTACCTGATGGTGTGCAGTGATGCAATCGTTGATGGTGAAGCGCACTATTTAAACCTTCTTCGTCAGAGTCCATTATAATAATGCGCATATGCGTTACAAAAAGTACCTAGTAGCTACCGGTCACAAGTGGCTGTCGCGCGCTTCAGCTTCCTTTGTGGCCGCTTCTAGCTTCTTGTGGGCGTTTGTGGCCCATATGCGGCGACACTAAGGCCCCTCACCCACGGCAACTTTTTGTGGCGATGCTGTAGCGCGTTCGCATCGATTCAGTTGCGATGCTGTAGCGCGTTGCCATTTTTTCTATATCGCTTGCAAATGAGACTAACGCGCGTTAATAGCGATGCTGTCGCGCGCTTACAAAACGCGCGATACCATCGCCACAAAAACTCGTCGTGGGCGAGGGCCCTAAGAGAATACTGATTTCCACCGGATACACGGCCGGACAAAAGGTAACTTTTCGAACAAATAAACACAACAATACTTGTGGCGGCGCCCGTGAGCTAATATTTGTGCCCCGTGTTTGTTTGGGCCGGTCAGCGGCAGGTCTGGGTTCCGCCGAGATTGTTTTGACGAGAAAACTCGATGATTTATGTCATTGTTGGGTTTAAAATGGAAGTTCCGGAATTCTTGTGAGGTTCAACAGATGAATTGGGGTAATATTTGTTGTGACAGAAGTCTTTGGTTGTAAGGACTGGTAAAGATGTACCCTACCAAGCGAATTAGCGAAATAAGATAAAATCAACTTACAAATAAAATCACGTCTGGGTTCACGCTGGGCTCACGCTGGGATCACTCTCGAAAGGGTTACTTTTTGGATGAGAAACCTTCATCTCTGGAGGGAGTGAGAATCTAATACTTCCTGTGTCAGTGTTTTACTGCCTAAAAACCCACTTATTGGCCATTGCGTGGCAGGGCCGCAATTACTCTTTCGATCAATCCCGCTGCCTAAAGAGCTTTGTGGTCTTTTCTTACCCATATTCTGCGAGTTTCTTTAGAGTCTAGCCTCTCCTCCTTCTACGAAGCAGTAATGGTAACCAAGGAGGAGGCTGCACGCGTGAGGCAATGGTCCTTACGCCCCAGCCGTCGCTGAAATTCCGATCCTGATTTCCGACCTTGCGGACGGCGAGCAATGGGTAGTTTTAAACCAAAACGTCGACGGCAGGTCGTTCCACGCACGCCTCAAGGAGTTGTCAGCAAACCGTAGGAGCCCAGCAAGGTCTCGACCATGGCTTCGGCTGACTGGTGCCAAGGGCCTGTTTCTGAAAAGTAGATTCAGCCCCGGTACAAAAGGCAACGAAGCAATAGGAGTAAGTTTTTAGTTAGTAAAAGTTTGACACTATCTCCCGCTTCGCCGAAGAGTGAGGGATGTCATGGGGATTATTTTCCCATCTAAAAAAAGAGTCTAGTGTAAAAAGAGGAGATTATCATTCATCGAAGGCCATTCTAGGTTTCAGACTGAAAAATTCCAGTTAAAAAAAAAACCAACAACTGCAGCACTCACAGTTACTACAGCAACAAAAAACACCAACCAAATATTTGTCTAACAATTCAATGACAATTCTAACCTTCAAATAAATAAATAAAAATAAGTCGCAAATCTATTCCGTATTCTTGTATTGTTGAGCGTTACCCACACAACTGGCTCGCGACGCGTCCCGGACGCCGCCGCCCATCCAAAAGACCCGCAATAGGATTTACTTTACTCAAACATCAAATAAAACCTTTCTATCACGATCATTCCCGAGGACGAATAAACCCGAATAAACCCGATCTCGACTCGAAATGAATTGATGTTAGGAAGAGGGATTTTGTAGTATAAAGATTATTTTGTTGACTAAATTGTAAGTGAAAAAGGCAACGATATTATTTCTATAACAAATATAGGCTCAAGTGAATTATAATTTCTCTTTTTATATAACTAAAGTCAAGGATTGAAATAGTACAATCTAAATAAATCGGAGCGGTTAAAGTAGGATAATCTTTTTGGCTTTTTATTTATATGAAAATATTGCGATAAAACATCTCAATTTAAGCTAAAGCGGAGAAATAGAAGGCTTAATACTCGGCTCAGGGTTGCGGATATTTTAAAGAGTTATCGTGGCTCTGAAACGCAAAAGGAACACAATTAAGTTTTAGTCAATATAGGTTGAGCCACACGAATACTGATAAATGCTTGCTTTGACTGGACAAGTCCACTCAAATCTGTGTGGTTCTTTTCTCAAAAGAACCTCTCAGAAACCAATCTGCATGGTTCAGAAGAGAAGATAAGATAAGATAAGATAAGTCTTTATTTGCCTTATATGATTTAAAAGAGACTTTGACCCCTGAGTTTGTTTCGATGTTTCTTCTCAGGGTAGTCAGCTAAGAAACACTGGCCTCATCTAGTTTAAACTGACGAAAACAATTTACGTGGTAAAGTGTTTTTAAACCTGTTATTTTTATTATTGGTGTACAATAAAGAATATCTATTGACTGACACACAATAGAGTCGAGTAAACACGTAATGGAGTTTATACAGAGACATTCTGAACCAAAAGTCGCGAAACGCCGTAGTCTCATCAAAAGTATAGGAAACACCGGCTCCATCTAGATTAAATTGACGAAAATATTAAAGTGCAAAAGAGTTTTTTTAAGCGTATTTGCAAAATTAATATCTACACTAATATTATAAAGAGGTGAAGATTTTTTTATGTTCTTTTGTTTCGAGGAGGTAATCTCTGAAAGTATTTGTCTAATTTGTACACTGATGGAAAGCTGCTTTATTCCTGAGTGACATAGGCTATATTTTATGTACGCGGGCGAAGCCGCGGGCAAATGCTAGTCATTTATAAGTCAGTTGATACTCTCTCTCGCTTCACCTAGAGCGAGTTAAGCTATTTGATGATTTTCCGCCATAAAAGGTTTGATACCCTGCGGTCTCCCTCACCCAGTACTAAACGCTCAGAAGCCACAACAGACAGCTACTTACATATTTATACTACGCCTAAATCTCTGATATGACAACAAACCTGTATTTCACGATGTTTCACGAACACTTCCGAGTAAATCCGATTTCAAAACGCCGCGTAATAAAATTGTAACATTCAGAAATAGCGGCGAAATAATCCGTCGTCAAAGCTGTTTGGAGACACCATTTTGAAATACGATGGCGCTCAGTAACTGGTTGGGGCTTCCTACCGGGAATCAATTTCTTTGTACGACTGTAATTTGATTAGGAACATCAATACGGTTTGAGCATTTTGGGTCGAAATACCATTTTGTATTTATTTAGAAGGGATTAATTACTTTTTAATTTGTTTATTGAGCTGATGAGTTTTGTTTGTATTTTTAGTATGAGAGCGACTCATATATTTAACTTTAAATTTTCAAACGAAAGAATTCATAAAGACTTTAAGATAAAAACTATTAAAGCAGATTAATATCTGCGATAATAGTTTTCATGTGGTAATCCACACACACCACCAGATTAAAAACTCATCATTTGGATGAGTTGTTGACATCATTTATGACATCAACTGACAATAGAGCTTACGTCTAATCCAGAGACATCCTCAATACTGAAAAGAAGATCACTTCAAAATATACTTAAGGAATAACCAGCTTAAGAGGGTCCTTCTCCACTTGCCTTTCGTAAACATCGAAAATGGTTTAAAAGCTTGTTACTTCATTTAATGCAATCCAACGCGATGTTTGACGAAAAGGCAACGCAAAAAAAGAGAGATAACGCCTGTAAACTCTGTTAGTATTCGGTAATTCCGAGATTTACTCGAAAATTTCACAAAACTTGCTCCAGGAAATAGCTGTATTTTTTAAACCTTTAAAAGTTTTTGGAAAAAGTGGTCTTCATTTAGAATCTTAATGAAATTTGCAAGGTCTCTAGAGGTTAACTTTTTTTGACTTTTTTAATTTTTAGGCAAATCATGAAGTGTCAAAGTTCATACAAAATAGGAGATTTTCAGAGGTTTTTACTGGATTAGTTTTACACAAATTTAGAAATTGGTTTCTTTGGAAACCTAGATAATATCCACACGATACTGTGTTTCCAAAATATCTAATGAAAAGTGTATAATAACGTCATAATTAGTTATTAAGTAACACTCCTAGTCTATACTTATAATAAATCTGCAGAAGTGAAAATTCTGTTCATTGAAATATCTATATCTTATATCAAAATATTAAATGGCAGAGGGTGTTACTAGACCAACACCAAACCCAAAAATGTGATTAAAAAAATTTTTGTCTGTCTGTCAGTTTGTTCAGGCATCACGTAAAAACTACTGGTTCGATTACGATGAAACTTGGTATAATTATTCTTTAATATCCTGGGCACCACACTGGGTACTTTTTATCCCGGAAAAGTATATACAATAAAAACAAACTTAATTTTGTGGTTCGATTCCTAGACCCATTACTAAACTTATTATTTCCGGTTGATACCAACCGAAAATAATAAGTTTATCGTAGGTTACGTTACCCGCAGTGGAGTTCACTAAAATAAGCATAAAGTTGAACAGTGTTACCCCGAATTTAACGCGAGCGAAGCCGCAGGCAAAAGCTAGTGTTAAATATCCTTGAAGAAGGAAAAAACAATAATATTATATCTAGCTCTAAACCTAATTCAACCAATAATTATCCATTTGATTCATATTTATTCAATCCCGATATCTTTGACTTGCACTTACCTATCCTAACGCAATCTCAACCAAGTAAATAAATAACTAATGTGTTAAAGGTAACAAAGCATATCGTTTTCTAATCTCAAATACCTATTAACTCACTTGTATTCAAAACCCAAATCCATTTCAATCTTCAAGAGAACCAGTCAGGGTTGCCCATAAGCCCACAAGGGTACCTGTTTAATTTTCGGAGTCCTGTTCATACTGATTTTCGTGAGAGGGTCGGTACATACTCGATCGTACCTTGAGTGCCTGTATCCAATCAGGCACTCAAATGTGTACTGTCTAGGTGAGCTGACGGGGTTTCATCTACTCAAGTGGCTCTAGTTTAGATAAAGATATTTTATTTGTAAGTTGAAAATGTTTACTTTTAGACCTTAGTTTTTTTTTTATGACACGGATGATGCACAGGACTGGTCGTTGTGGCGACGCTTGTGGTAGACCCATGAGCAACAGTGGACGTCTTTCGGCTGAAATAATGATAATCTATTGATAAAAATTGTCTCATCCCTACTAATATCATAAATGCGAAAGTAACTCTGTCTGTCTGTCTGTCTGTTACGCTTTCACGCAAAAACTACTGAACGGATTTAGATCAAATTTGGTAGGTAGGTAGAAGAGACACTGGAATAACACATAGGCTACCTACAATTCCACTGCTGAGCACGGGTCTCTGCTAGCGCGATATAAACTGTAGTCCACGCGGGCGAAGCCGCGGGCGGAAAGCTAGTAATTAATATCCCAAACATATAACTTTTTTACAGTAATTGGTTAAGTCGATATAGTAGTTTGTACAATGATCCCCAAACTAGACAACGAAAGTATCTTAGAGGCTCGAGTTACTTTAACTTGCATTTTTCTAAGATAATATAATGTTTACAATAGATACTATAACATTAAGTTTTAAGAAAGAACATGAACTTGTAAATCAAGTAGGAGAAGATAATGAAGCAAAATATCAATGAAATAAAAAGAACGTTTACGTCATAGCCGCTGTGGTAAGTCCCGCCTTTGAGCAGTGGCTAGAGAAATAATGCTGTGTTCGGAACGAAAATCAAGTTGAAGGTACCCACTTTAGCCAACGATAGAAATAAGGTACTCGTAGAAGAATGGACTACTAAAATTACTCCTCAATTAACTAAATTGAAGGTATTTAGGTCATTTGTAAAATGTGTAATTTTTAGAAGTAACTGCGGCATATAATGACAGGTTTCTGGTGTAACAACTATTATTAACACACTTATGACCCCTCGCCCACGGCAACCTTTTGTAGTGAAGCTGTCGCCTCCACGAAACGCGCGACAGCTTCATTACAAACGCATGTTAGTCGCATTTGCAACGCACTACAGAAGTGATACCAACGTGCTACAACATCGCGACTGTAGCGATATAAATGCGCGACCGTGGCGGACAACATCAGACATCACGGAGAAAACGGAAGGAGTGAAACTTCTTCTTCTTTCTTCCTGCCCTTATCCCATATTACTTGATGTCGGTGCAACACATTTTTTTCTTCCATTCTGAGCTGTCATCCATCAAACTATCCCTAACTCCCTTTTCTTTCATATCACTCCTCACACAATCCATCCATCTTTTCTTCGGCCCTCCTCTCCCTCTCCATCTATCTACATGTATACTCAAAACTCTTTTAGTATTATGCGCTTCACCCCTACTCTTCACATAACCATACCAAGACAACCGATTGAAAAGTTGTCGGTTGTCTTGGCAGGAGTGAAACATTCTACATAAAAACTGAGTAATTTATGGGCGAGGGCAAACAGCTAACGACTGAAGTATTGAAGCGAACACGCGACAGCATTGATACTGCATCGCTACAAATAGTCATCGTGGGCGAGAAGTCTAAGTACAAATTACTTGTGATCAGTGGACAGAGTTTTTAGATGCTTCTTTACAACCGACTCTCAAGAGCCTTCGGGAGCTGTTGAAGCCAATATTTTATAATTTTGCTGTAAAATAAATTAACTATTTGCCTTGCTCACCGCAGTTGAGTGTGGCCGTGGTTCTTGACACCAGCTCCGAGTAAGCACTACTCATTAATGCTCGTGGAGCCAGCTTCATCGCGAAGGGCCCTTCACACTAAGAGCCCCCAGAGCGTACAGAGCGCCGACAGCTCTGGATATCGAGGACAGCGCTATTGATTTATTAAATAACGCAATTGACTTCAGTCATCTAAGCCAATCTATTAATATTATACTTTTTGATTCATACTTATCGAAATCATCAAGTGATTTCTGCCACTCTAAGGTGTAACTACGCCTTAGATGGTATAGTACATAGAGGTGTTTTTTTTTTATTTTTCTCGTTATTGCAGATACGTTTTCTTTCCAAGAATATCAAACCTTTTTTTGAGGTGGGAAATCACCAAATAACTAATCCCGCTCCAGGATGAAGCAATAGCTATAATATCGCTCAATATCACTGGCATTTCCCTGAAAAAAAAAGGCTTTCAGTCAAACACAAAGCCATTTTTTTTTTGGTTACGTAGTCGCTGGGGAAAAAAGTTAGTGAGTTAATGTACTGTGAGTTTAAGAACTGTGAGTCAGTGAACAGTAAGTTAATGAATTGTGAGTTAATCACCTGTAAGTTAATGAATATGAGTTAATGAAGTCACACTAAATTAACTCATATTCATTAATTAGTTAATAAGCTGTGAGCTAATATTGGTTTAGTTACAGGTTGAATTTTGACTTGTAGTGAAATAACTTTGAAGTGTTAATGATCTTTTAGATATTATTCTAAGTATAGGTATTGTTATTTAAAAATAGAAGTTAGAAAAAATACAGTGCCTAAATATAACATCAAAGGGTGGTTTCTAGATTAAAAATAAATCTGTTTCAGTATTCAGTTTCCCGAATTCATTCGTGAGTCGTAAATCATTTTTGCAGACTGAAAGCCGGCTACATATTTGGGAGCCGCCTGCACGGTGACTTGTGAAAACATTTCCCTTTGAGACTTTTTCCGAAATCCCCGAATTTTTCGAATTCAATCACCGCCTGGCGGGTTTGTTAGAGATTCAAACGAGCTTGAGCCTTTTCCTGCCAGAAACTGGCGACGGAAACCAAATCAAATACTTTTGATGACATTACGGCGGGCGTTTCATGACTTTTGGTTCGTATTGCGAAAATATGACTTGTGTATCTCTGTATTTAATAAACTGCATTTAAGATTTAGATTCGATCTATTGTATTTTAATTATATTTATTTTGCAATAATAGGTTTCTAAAATAACTTTTACATGTCAATTTTTTTGTGGTGTCAGAGTGAATTACAGTTTGGAACCTTGATCTGACCTGATCAACGAATACATGAGATATATTAGTTGAGTATGAGAGATGACAGGCATATATTAGTTAGAACAACAGAAACACAAATCAATTAGCTTCAGTTAGAAGTGTTTAGCCCGGATTTTTTTATTACCCCGTAAGAAGTATTGATGTATCCACTAACCTATCTTACACATAAGTAGACATATTTTAATAGACTACTTCAAATATTGATGTATTCTGCAGCACGCTTGGCAAACGAATTGCTGATTTGATTTTCACAGTGGCGTTGTTTGTTTTTAGCTACTACTCGACAAATACGTGATTCTCTTGGAACCAATTTGAGAATATTATCCACCATGATGGTAGCATATATCAGCTCGATGTAAATCTCGTAATATTTAATATAATTATTTTGTAACTCTTTGGTATATATGAAATAACCCGAATACTCCTGGATTCTGATCCAGGACACTGTCCTGACATATTTTTTTGGTAACATTGGAGTTACACAATTTAATTCCGCCAAGTCCGTTCCATCATCGGACCTCAAGACGTACGGCGTTGCGCCACCAGTTCATGGTGGACATCCCACCCATGAAAGTACAAAGCGTTTTGGGAACACATTCATTATGCGTACAGCTAAGGAGTGGAATTCACTGCCGGAGTCTGTGTATCCTGATAGCTATAACCCAGGGGTCTTTAAGTCAAGAGTGAAAGGTTGCTTCTAGGCGAGCGCGCTCCATCGTCGGCCACAACATCGCTTACCACCAGGTGAGATAGTGAAAAACGTGACCCTATCTATAATAAAAAAAAGTCTTTCACGCAGATCAATCAAACTAAGACCTTACTATATAGAAATACGCAGATTCCATAACACACTTTAACAGCCTTTAAACCCCCTATTAACTATCCAATCCCTACTAATATTATAAATGCGAAAGGAACTCTGTCTGTCTGTCTGTCTGTTACGCTTTCACGCAAAAACTACTGAACGGATTTAGATCAAATTTGGTAGGTAGGTAGAAGAGACACTGGAATAACACATAGGCTACCTATAATTCCACTGCTGAGCACGGGTCTCTGCTCGCGCAATATAAACTGTAGTCCACGCGGGCGAAGCCGCGGGCGGAAAGCTAGTAGGCTTCATAAATCTATTAGTCATTACATGCGCACACATGTCAGACTACAAGCGAAACGATTTGAATGTTAAAGCTTGGCCACGTGACGCGGGCAAAAAGTAAACGAGCGTTTAATTATTTTGTGGTAACCGAGCGCTCTTAAAAACATTTTTTCTGCTCTCTGGTTGAATTATTCGCGCGAATTTTTAAAAATGAATTTGTCTATTAGAGCGAACTTTGAGTTATGTGATGTCAATGTGGACTTACGGGCTGTAAGCCTCAGCGTAAAACTTTCTATGAAAACTGAATTCATTTGAAAATTTTACTTGCCTAGAATGATAAAAAATAACATTTTAAGTTCAATATTAATTGGAATTACAATGAGTGGAGGAAACAAGATGTCCATTTTTACAAATGAACCAAATATGAAATGAGTTTTAGCAGGAATTAGGTTTGTATTTTTTTTACCTTCATCGACTTTTCCTCTTCCTAGTTACCTAAAGGTGTGAACAGACTATGTAACATATTATATAACTTATGTTTTATAACACTTCCACATTATGTAACCTTGTTATTCAACATTGCTTGCTACATAAAACAATACGTACACTTTAGAATAACAATGCAATATAACAATGTTATATAACCATTGTCGTGTATCGTTCTTCAGTGCTATCCATATATAACATTGTTGTACATATCATAAACATGTTATTATAACATGTTTTATAACATTCAGTGTTCACATTTTCTGAAGCAGTTATATAGCAATGTTGTATAACATGTTATGTTATATAGTCTGTACGCTCATTTATAAATAAAGTAAGTAAACCTGGATCTTAAAGTGAAATGGTAGTTAGGCCATTGAATGAAATATTCCCTGGAACTTCCTTCTTCACCTTAACCTATTTCTAAGGCAACTTTAAATTATGCAAAGAAACCATATTATTATCACGTGACCACCTCAAGCTATCCTCAGCCTCACAAAAAAAAGCCTCCGATACCCCTGCGGTAGTGATTGGAAACTATATACGATAATATAATTCTTTGCGAGGTACCGAAGCGTGAAACCGGAGCGGTAATCCGGGCCGGGCGGGCGTGATGCGGTTATGTCCGGTCCGATGGGCCGGCTTTGTGTCCGGAGACCCGTCCGACGGGCACGACCGCCCGCACAGTACCATGGAGGTTTTATGTGCTTTTTAAACTGTGACCTTCAACTTGAGCTTAGATTCTTCAAGGGTTTATTAAGGTTGCTAAAGAAATCATGGTCAGGGATAAATCTTGGACCTTAGTTTTGACTGGCCTGTTGGTCTAGTGGTTAGTGGCCCTGAGTACTATGCTGGAGGTCGTGGGTTCGATTCCCAACCAGGACCAAATGTTTGTGTGATGAGCATGATCATTTGTTCTGGATCTGGGTGTAATTTATTATATTTAGAAATATATAAGTTTGTTTATCAGTAGTACTCATAACACAAGCTCTGCTAAGCTTGAGACTATACGGCGTTGTGTGATAGTTGTGGAATATTATTATTATTATTTATTTTTTAAACGACATGCAAAGGTACAAAGGCGGACTTAATTTCTTAGCCATTGCATTGTATTCCATGAATGTTTTTAATGTTGAGAATTTGATAGACGGTAGACAGCAGCTTTGCCCGCATACATAAAATATAGCCTATGTAACTCAAGAATAAAGCAGCTTTCAACCCGTAAAAAAAATTTATATGACTAGTAGGTGCTTCCAGAGATTACCTCCTACAGACAAACCAAACCTCTTTATAATATTAGTGAAGATTCACATCATCATTTCAGCAATAAAGACAGTCGTTGCTGATCATAAGCCTACCCCAAGCGATACAACTAGCTATACTAAATTTGAATGTACCTAAAGGGATATGTAGGTACTCTATTTTATATCTGGCACAATATTGATTTTATTTTTGTTCGAGAGCCGCTCGTAACGTAATTAAGGACATATTCTCAATACCAAAGCGAATACTTTGCAGTCATTTGTTTATTTATTTATACGTTGATACTCACATCAAAAAGTCTAGCAGCAATTACACTAATGGAGGGTTCTAAGGGTGGAGTTCAGGATCTTTTTTTTTTTGTCGACGGGGAAAATCATCTTTGACTAAACCCGCTCTTGGGTGGAGCGGGAGATAGTGTCAGACTCTTACTGACTAAAAACCCCGCGCCGTTCCTTCTAGCCTTCATACCGGGGCACGAGCTCCCTTTCGAACAACCCTGTCTCCAGTAGGCTTCGACCCAGCTGGGCCCCTCCTGCCGCTGACAACTCCTTGAGGCGCGCGGGAACAGTGCGCGCCGTCGCCGTCTTGGACTCGGTCCATTACCGGACGATCGGACAGCGAGCTACCCATGGCTCGCCGTCCGCGAGCCCGCGTCTACGGTGGCCGGAAATCGGGTTCGGAATCCCGGCGACGGCGGCGAGGGCGCCGTTGCCTGATGCGGTCGGCCTCCTCCTTTGCAAGCATTACTGCTTCGCAGAAGGAGGCGACCGCCTGCCATTCCTCCTCGCTCCGGACCATGGCCTCGACCAGGGCCCGGTGCGAGAGGTCTCCGCCGCCGATCGCCCCCACGAGGGCACGGCGATGCTCCGCCCAGGCTGGGCACACCTCGACGGTGTGCTCCACCGTGTCCTCCGGGCGTTGCGCACAGTGGCGACACCCGGGCGTCTCTTCCGCTTGAATCCGATGCAGGAACCTCCCGAACTTGCCATGTCCGGTGAGGACCTGCGTCATGCGGAAGGTAAGGAAGCCGTAAGGTCTTTCCAGCCACGCCTCAAAGAGGGGACTTAACGCCATAATCGTGGCGTGCCCAATTAGTTCAGGACCTGCTGTTTTTCAATATCATGTCTGCGATGAAGTGGTAGACGTGTGCTCTTTTACGTATCATCAAACTAACGTACCTTCAGGATTCCACATAAAGCTGATTCTATATTAAACATAAAATATAGCATAGCATAGTCGGCCTTATAAATTTTCCCACTGCTGGGACTCAGGCCTCCTCCCTAGGAGAGGGAATGGTCCGTAATCATTCAATCAGTGCGTGTTGGTAAATGTCACAATCATGTCTTCGATTTTTTGGTTCTACGACATGCTGATTTCCTCACGATGTTTTCCGTCACCTTTTTAAAGATATATTAGGTATACATATTCTTTTACAAAATATTGAGGCTCGATCGATTCATCTTTAAAAGAAATAATATTCAAATTTTAAAAGTGTGTAATATTTTGAAAATTCATTCTGCCTATTAGTTATTTATAGCAGAGTTAGTTTACACAGCTACCCTCACTATACTACCCCGTGCCAACAATCCCATAAACTATGAGCCCAATAGCGACATATTTCTAACAGCGTAGCTCAAATAGTTTCTCCATTGTCCCAGTTGTAATAAAATAAATTGCTGAGTCCCTTTGAACCAATTCTATTTCCGGAGTAGACTAGGTAGGTATGTGGTTCATAAATCATTCACGCTACGTGTAGTTGAAAGGGTTTTCGATAGACAGCATTACTAAACATTAGATTCGAAAACCTTTATTGATTATTATCATCGAATACTGCAATAACTTTAATAGTACATTGTTACACTAGGGGTGAAAGTTACTTATTTCGTCCCGAGAAGGAGCTAATTCGAGGAACTAAATAATTAACTTTAACCCTGAGGTAAGCGTTGTGCTTTTCATTACGAATACAAGAAGATAGACCTTGATTTTGTTTTTTAATAATTTGTAAGCTGTTAGTTGCCTCAAGAGCGGGCTGAAAAGTATCACACTTTTCATCCCTAGGGAGTTTTACTTTCAACTGAAAGCTGTCAAATTATTAAAAAAAAAAACTAGGTCTATCTTCTTGTATTTGTAATGAAAAGCACAGTGCTTACCTCGGGGTTAAAGTTTCTTATTTAGTTCCTCGAATTAGCGACCTCGCTTCGCTCGGCTGCCAACTCCTTCTCGGGACGAAAAAAGTAACTTTCACCCCTAGTGTAACAATGTACTATTTCATTACTCATACTCTGAAAGTGGGTCTAAACTTGCCTGTAGAGCGGGCTGAAAAGTATCACACTTTTCATCCCTAGGGAGTTTTACTTTCAACTAACAGCTGACAAATTATTTAAAAAAAAAACTAGGTCTATCTTCTTGTATTCGTAATGAAAAGCACAATGCTTACCTCGGGGTTAAAGTTACTTACTTAGTCCCTCGAATTAGCGGCCTTGCTGCGCTCGGCCGCCAACTCCTTCTCGGGACGAAATAAGAAACTTTCACCCCTAGTGTAACAATGTACATTTATTTCTTTTAGAGACTGCAAAAATTATCTGCTTTGATAACTTTCCCCTTTAACTTAACAACGTCTGTCACTTATATAACTTAATCTAAACATTTTACAGTCATAATATTAACTCCAAACTATTGTATAAGTAACCAAAAGTTCAATGCATTTAATATGAGTTTACATAGGCATCTTATTTTTAATATCAATAGAACAGTGCAAACTTAGAAGGTTATCCAAATAAATTTAATCAAAGTCAAAGTCAAAATATTTTATTTCACATAGCCTACATGGGCACTTATAAAACGTCAGAAGCTAGTGCACGGTTCGACAATCATGCATAGAACCCCTTTAAATCCCGATCCTCCCATACTAAATATAACTCATTCGCTTGCACTATCTCGTTGTAATCACAGCATTAGTTGGGGCACACCTGCCGCAAGTAATTAAATGCTTTAAATGATGTCCCTTATATGACGATAGCGAGTCCCAACTGGGCGCCAACATGGTCCCAACTGGGCGCCAATAAGTTCTAAAGCTTTAAACAGAGTGATGGGCTAGCGCTGTGGCGTCGGCGGGTACATACTGAAGTAACTAAGGCTTAGCAAGCAGGTGATTGGCTTTTGTTTTATAACGAGGAAATCCAAGGTCTATATTTGAATTCATATCTTGTAATAATCATCAACATTTGAAACAACAAACTAAGTCACAAACGCCAAAGTTCATATTTCATTGTAACCCGCACTTAGTGTTTGATACAAATCGTCAACACAAATATATTAAAGAGGTAAAGTTTTTTTTTTGGTTTGTAATCTATGAGAGTACTGGTCAGATTGCCAAAAATTTTCGCTGATAGAAAGCTGCTTTATTCCTGAGTGAAAAATGCTATATTTTATTTACGCAGATAAAGCCGAGGGCAAAAAGTAGTGGTTTATATATACGGCACTATAATACAATTTTATGGCCTCTCAAAGACGCATTATAAATTCAAGAATAACCTCTACGACCTTTGTAGTCGCGATGCACTGTGAACCCAAACCGCGACCGCTCCTGCCTCAGACGCCACGTTCACTCTGGACGAACACGTCAGCGGGCGCCAACGGGTTGTGAATAAACTTATGCGTTCCATCGCTCTATCGTCAGGACGTTATATTGATTGTTTAAATAGTCTTGAGGCTGTAATTTTTTCCGTGGTGAAAGGTCGTAAGACTGTCGATGACAAAATTTTTGGGACTGATAAGTGTTATTCTTTGTCAATCATAATCTATATAAATAAAAAGAGAAACTGACTGACTGACATATCAACGCACAGCCGAAACTACTGGAAGTAGGAACGTTAAATTTTGCACAAGATTTCTTTTTATGACGTGGACGAGCACTAAGAGAGGATTTTCAATAATTTAACCCGTAAGGGGATGAAACGGGGGTCCAAAGTGTATATGGAAAAATCGACTTTCATGCAGGTGAAGCCACTGGCAGATGCTAGTCGCTAATAAAAGGTAACTCTGTCTAAGATTTTCCAAAATGGAAATTCTTATGAGTTTAGAAAAAAAAACACGTTTTTCCTGGAACAAGTTTTGTAAAATAATCGAGTTAATCACGGAATTACCGAATGTTACCTAAGTTTTCAGGCGTTATCACTCTTTTTTCGCGTTGCCTCTTCATCAAAAATCGCGTCGGATTGCGTTAGATGAAGCAACGAGCTTTTATACTTTGTTCGATGTTGACGGTAGGCGAGTGGAAAAGCTGCCTCTTAAGCATTATAGTTTTACTAAACACTAATACAACGACAGTCTCCAGAGCCACCAAAGCTGTAGGAATCAACATAATGTGAATGCCGTCATACTGTTACTCAACAACAAAAGCCTAATTACGGGAATTTAGGAAATTAAAGAGGAAAGTACGTAGCCACTTTACCTCTATGCCAATGATATTACACAATGCACTTTTCCTAAGCTGAAATGACATAACACGGGCTTCCCTTTCAGTTAACTAAATGTCTACTTTACATGAATCACTTACATTCGTAACCACAGTAAGAATCCCAAGTGATTTAAACTAAATGCAAGTATCCAAAATGATTTTTCAGGCGTTTATCCTCAAAAAAAAAATGAATAACAATTCTAATAAGTCCAATCACGGTTTGGTTACGTTGACTAATTATGGAGTTCCAGTGCCTATCTTCTAGCTCCATCATCAATATCAGGTTACTTCAATAATGCCATTTTCAATATAAGTATTCATAGCGATATATTTATTTGTGTCGTCATAGTCGCTTAACTATATCACAATGAAGTGATGCGAGTGTGAAGTTCCGTTGGCTGGGCACGCCACAATTATGGCGGTAAGTCCCCTCTTTGAGGCGTGGCTGGAAAGACCTCACGGCGTCCTTACCTTCCGCATGACGCAGGTCCTCACCGGACATGGCAAGTTCGGGAGGTTCCTGCATCGGATTCGAGCGGAAGAGACGCCCGGGTGCCGCCACTGTGCGGAACGCCCGGAGGACACGGTGGAGCACACAGTAGAGGTGTGCCCTGCTTGGGCGGAGCAACGCCGTGCCCTCGTGGGGGCGATCGGCGGCGGAGACCTCTCGCGCCGGGCCTTGGTTCAGGCCATGGTCCGGAGCGAGGAGGAGTGGCAGGCGGTCGCCTCCTTCTGCGAAGCAGTAATGCTAGCAAAGGAGGAGGCAGACCGCATCAGGCAACGGCGCCCCCGCCGCCGCCGCCGGGATTCCGATCCCGATTTCCAGCCACCGTAGACGCGGGCTCGCGGACGGCGAGCCATGGGTAGCTCGCTGTCCGATCGTCCGGTAACTGTCCGGACCGAGCCAAGGCGTCGACGGCGCGCACTGTTCCCGCGCGCCTCAAGGAGTTGTCAGCAACAGAAGGGGCCCATCTGGGTCGAAGCCTACCGGGGTCGGGGTTATCCGAAAGGAAACTAGAGCCCCTGTATGAAGGCTAGAAGGAACGGCGCGGGGTTTTTAGTCAGTAAGACTCTGACACTGTCTCCCGCTCCACCCAAGAGCGGGTTTCGTCAATGATGATTTTCCCCGTCGACAGAAAAAAAAAAAAGTTCCGTTGGCCATTTTTAGTTTTCTACATCCGTTCCACTTCATCGAATGTTACTTTTAGACTGTTATTACACTCATGTCTAAGTTCTCGATGAAAATACTATTGGGTACTATATGGTGGCCTATAATATTTCAGGAGTTCCTACAATTCCTCACGAATCCCATCATCAGAACGAGAGAAAAATAAACCAATCCGGAAGCATATCCTTTAAGGGATTTTTTGCAAAACGGTCCATAAACGACAGAAATCTGAGGTAAATAATACAACCGAATTGATAACCTCCTAATGTTTTGGAATGCGGTAAACTGTCTGAAAGCGTCAGTAACCGCCGACTCACGCAACTTGGCCGCAGTGTCGACCACAAATGACGGCAGTTTATGTCATTTACCTAAACATTGCTATCATTTTCCGATTAGGCCCATAATTAATATAATCATTCTATATTTTGTGGTTGCCTACATGAAAAACTGTATTTTTTCCTAATGTGTATGAAATGGGTCAACAACTAGGTATCAAATATGGGACAATTTTTAACGATGAGTAAGCGCTGTACTTGTAAGTAGACCAGTTAAAATCCGCTTAGGTACAGATTCATTGTCCAAATTAGGTTAGGTTAGGAGTGTAACTAAGTTTTTTTTTTTATATGTTTTTTAAGGAAAACTTGAGAGCAAGGGTGGCCATGTGGTAACGGCCTCGACTTACAACTTGTAGATCCCCAGGTAACCCAGCCAGGCTTTTTTTTTTTTTTTTTTTTTTTTTTTAAGCCAGGCTTTGTGTTATTTATTTCATCGCCACTGCTCTCAAAACGATGAAGGAAAACATCGTGAGGTAACCGCGCGGCATGTCTTAGAACCCAAAAATTCGAAGACATGTTACATCCACCAATCCGCACTGGGTCCGCGTGGTGGATTACAGCCATAGCGAGGAGGTCTGAGTCCCAGCAGTGGAAACATTATTAGGCTGATTGTGATATTATTTATGTAGAAAAGCTTGCTGATTAATAACATTATAATAACAATCGAAGAGCTCCCAAAAAGCCACTGTTTTAAGGAACTTTTCAGGCGCTTAGGTCTTAAGACTAAACTGAAATATCACAGACTGAAATAAGCTCTCTCCTCAGAATCTCCTTCATCTAAACAGCTTACCAACAACTTGCTTCTCAAGCTATAAAGCAAGACTAAGCTGCAAGGACTATTTAAAGCGAGGATTACACCCCGCCGCTATCAGCCAGGAGACTTGGCACGCCACGCCGCTTGGCATCGCTCGCCAGCGCTTTGGCGCGCCGCTGCCAGACACGTGCCAAACTACTTTTTAACATGCTGCATATGGGTGTGCATCAAAATAGCTATCTTGTGCGTTTAATTTAGTATGCGGAGAGATTTTCACTGCATTGACTAAACTTGAGTGAAGAGGGGATCATTTCCTCTGAGGAATTTAGAAACTCCTAATAACAAGTAGCTGCAATCACTACTGCATCTGTGAAACTCTTTTTTATGTGGGAAATCATCCAATGACTTCTCCCGCCCTTGAGCAGGCGAAAGGGCGTGTCATATTTTTACTGACTAAAATGCAATCCTAAGTTCCTTCTTTGCCTTGCGTTCCAAGGCCCCGGGTCTTCCTTTCAGAAGCGAACCCATGGCCCCAGTAGGCTTCGACCTTCTGGTTTCCTATGGTTTTGCTGAAACCCCTTGAGGCGCGCGTGGTTCACTACGCGACGGTTTCTGACAAGCTTGGCTACGCAAATTTTAGGAGTGCCATTTTACCAGTACCTACAGCTAGACATAGGCACCGGTACTAACTAGCCACAACAAGACACCTATATAATACGCATTGAAGGTAAATACATAAGAAAACCCCTGAACCCCTGAAGCCCTGTTCCCGTAACCTGTGCGGTACCGCACCGACTGGACCAAATATGCTGCTGCGTCCTGCTGTGCCTACGACGCAGCTGTATATTTCACGTCTACATTGCTCTACGAAGGTTGAGGAAGTCGTAGAGTATATGAAGATAAAAAGCAACTGGACTCAGAGGGTCGAAAGGCTGGATTCGCGCCACGACACCAACTTCAAGTCGTTCGTGATACGAGTTCCAACCCACCATCTGGAGACCTTTTTGAGAGAGGACTTTTGGCCGAGAGGTGTCGTGTATCGACGTTTCCGAGGTCGGCTACGCGACACCACGCAGCGGAATACGACGCCGATGTTACGTGTTTAATTATAAATAGTTCAAGTTTTGTTGTTATGATATTTATTAGTTTATTATTTTATAAGATTATTTTATGTATTTTTTCTATGGGCCTTCGATGCCTGAAATAAATGGTTATTATTATTATTATTATTATTATTATAAGTATACAGGTTGTAAGGAACAGGTCTCCGCTAACTTGAAGGGCTTGATCAGTAGACGCAACTGAACAACCTTCCACAAGGTTTTTTTTTCAGGAAACGAAAAAAAGTCCAAATTGTTCCAGTCCTTCGTACAGGTTTCAACAACGTAAGGGTGGACACTCGCCATACTTTGGGTTATCCGATGGTAGAAATGAGATGGCGGAATCAATTCATGCAATGCAACCAATTTTATGGACATAAGTCAATTAACATAAGCAAATAAGAAAGAAAACTAGAAAGAAAACTATTTTATTTGGCATACACACTCGTAGATAAACACTCGTAGATACACACTCGTAGATACACACTCGTAGATAAAAACTCGTAGATACACACTCGTAGATACACACTCGTAGATACACACTCGTAGATACACACTCGTAGATACACACTCGTAGATACACACAATGTAGTAACAACATGTAGACACTAATATTTTATAAAAGAAAGAGACAACTAACAATGTGTGCCTCACGGTGGCGCCAAACAGGTCCAGTTCAGCAAAAATGCCAGACAACTACATGGTAGTTGCCTGACGCTGGTTTTCAACTGAACCTTAATTCAAGTGTACGGTTGAAAATTGGTTTATATTTAGGTAATCAGTTATTAGGGTTGGTTGTATGGTAAATAATTTACATATTATATATGTTTATGTTTATGTTTATGATGATGATGAAGTATATAATAACGACATTATAAACACAGTTGCACATGATATCACAGTCTCACATGGTAATGACTAATAATGGGGAACCACGGTGTTATAATTGGTGATAACATGACAAATTAATAACTTAACAACATTTACACATAATCGAACCATTCGCGAATAATTTAATTAATTTACTAATTAGTTATTAACTGGTTTACCTTAGTTAGTTGAGTATCGTGGGAGTATTTTTGTGTGTAGTATGTTATTAGTGTTTCCTGGCTGCCTCTCTCTGAGAAGATACGATGAAACCAACTCGGAGGTCTCTTCAAAAGACCATAAAATACATGATTAATTTTAGGTACGTTAAATAGTCAAGAGATACCAATTTATTTCTAACTAGTTGTCACTCATCGAATAAACGCAAGCCTATCAATAAATAATAATAATAATAAAGCCTTTCATTCGGACATAAGATAAACAATTATTTCCTTATATTTTTTCCATATATTTCTTAACTTATTCACGTATTTGGTTCTTCTTTAATTTTTGTAAATCCGTTTGCCAGTTGGCAAAGGCCTCCTCCAACCTATTCCATTCTGATCTCTCTCTGGCCACTCTATTCCATGTTATGCCTGCTACTTGTCTGATATCATCGTCCCATCTTTTTTGCGGTTTCCCTCTTTTCCTCTAGCCTTCTCTTGGATACCATTGTGTAACTATCTTGCTCCACTTGTCCTTTCCCCTAATCATGTGACCGGACCACTTCCATTTTAATCTCTTTACTTTCAGGGTTACATCCTGTACCTTGGTCCTTTTCCTAATGTTGGTGTTTTTTATTTTATCCCTTCTCTTTACTCCTAACATGCTTCTCTCCATTGCTCGTTGGCAGGTAGCAATTTTATGGGTCGTGTTTTTAGTTATAGCCCAGGTTTGGCTTCCATACATTAAAATTGGAAAAATGCAGACATTAAATAGCTTGCTTTTTGTTGCTATGTGCAGGTTTTTGTCTTTCATTATTTCCCTTAGGCCCCAATACCTCTTCCAGCTGTTTGCTACTCTTCTTTCAATTTCTTTGTTTATATTATCCTTAGGTGAAATCAGCTGTCCCAGGTATACGTATTCTTCCACATAACTAATTTCTGTCGCTCCTACATTTATGCTGCACCTACATGAATTGGTCATTACTTTTGTTTTGTCTGGGTTTAGTTTTAGTCCTACTTTCTCACTTTCATATGCCAGATCGTTAAGCATTCTATTTAACAAAAATTTTAAGCCTATCAATAATAATAAAAAAAAAACAACATCATCTTCCTGCCCTTGTCCCGTGTTATTTGGGGTCGGCGCAACACGTTTTTTTCTTCCATTCCGTCCTGTCACTCGTCACGCTATCACTAATTCCCTTTTCTTTCATAATATCACTTTTTTTTTTTTTTTTTCTGTCGACGGGGAAAATCATCATTGACGAAACCCGCTCTTGGGTGGAGCAGGAGACAGTGTCAGAGTCTTACTGACTAAAAACCCCGCGCCGTTCCTTCTAGCCTTCATACCGGGGCTCTAGTTTCCTTTCGGATAACCCCGACCCCGGTAGGCTTCGACCCAGATGGGCCCCTCCTGTTTCTGACAACTCCTTGAGGCGCGCGGGAACAGTGCGCGCCGTCGACGCCTTGGCTCGGTCCGGACAGTTACCGGACGATCGGACAGCGAGCTACCCATGGCTCGCCGTCCGCGAGCCCGCGTCTACGGTGGCCGGAAATCGGGATCGGAATCCCGGCGGCGGCGGCGGGGGCGCCGTTGCCTGATGCGGTCTGCCTCCTCCTTTGTTAGCATTACTGCTTCGCAGAAGGAGGCGACCGCCTGCCACTCCTCCTCGCTCCGGACCATGGCCTGAACCAAGGCCCGGCGCGAGAGGTCTCCGCCGCCGATCGCCCCCACGAGGGCACGGCGTTGCTCCGCCCAAGCAGGGCACACCTCAACTGTGTGCTCCACCGTGTCCTCCGGGCGTTCCGCACAGTGGCGGCACCCGGGCGTCTCTTCCGCTCGAATCCGTCATAATATCACTTCAATAAAGCAGCTTTCTATTGGTGAAAAAAATTTAGTAATCGGTCTAGTACTTTCAGAGATTACCTCCACACACTACACTACAAATAAAAAAAATTACTTCTTTATAACATTTGTATAGGTTCAAAGGTAACACGCCTTTCAAAAACCTAAGAAACTTAAACTCAATAATCAACACTAATATGCCATTATAGCAATATTACTCCTGAGCATAATAATATCATGTCGTCGGTCCTCACCCCACCGATAGCATCAACTCGGTCGGCTACATAATCATATCAGTGATGCATCGCCTCCCGCATGAGGGGAGTAATTGTCAAACAATACACTAGTGTTCAATCACCCGTGGCTACGATAATCAGATCTTTGCAGCTATTGGATGTCAGTGAGAGCATCCAATCGCTGCCATAATCGATTTGAATTCAATTGCAGTTTAATTAGACTAATTAATAAGATTTTGATTAATACGTTGGTTTGGGAAACAATGGACGTCGTTGGCGCATTGTTTTGACGCAGTAGGTAGTTTGTGTTTCCGTTGTTGTGGGGAGGTTCGCTTGCGGTTCGCGGTTTTGTTGGTCGGGAGGAAATTAGAATAGTTTTTAGTTTTATAATAATAAATAATAATAATCTTTATTTGTTCAAACTTTAGTACATGATACACAAAAATATTAGGTACATCAGTTGACTTATGTACTAAATTTAAACAATATATCTCTGGTCCCCACACTAGGATACCCTGTGTCGTGAGGACCAGTTTGTAAAGCTTTATTTAGGATACATTTTATAATAGGTACCAGCCTATGTCCTCTATACCATGATATTGGATACCAGAGTTTTTGCCTATCTGTGCAGCCTTTTCATAAAATCATAAACCTATGTACCTAATATGTATGATAATGTTGTATACAAAAGTTTTCTGTGCCAATAAACTAGTATTATTATATAGTTAACTTAGCTCACCGCTCCGCCCGCTATGGTCACGAGGAATTCCTGAAAAGAACCGACTTTCTGAAAACCTGTGGTCCTAGAACGCAAAGAGTAACTGAAAGGGAGTACACTGTGTTGTGGTTTTCTTCTTCTTCTTCTACCCTAAAGTGGGAGATGTTATTGGATAATTTCCTCTAAAAAAATAGTTGCTGAATAATTTACTCAGTACCAGTTATAAACAGGTATCTACTTTCAAGATCCTCTGCGTCTGATTAATATTCGAGCCAATTTAAAGTAAAATCCAAATGGAGCGTCGGTATTCGGATTTAAAGCGAAACTAAAGTAACACAGCGAGACTACCCGCACAGATGAACCCAATGAGACTTCGAGATCCTCACCCAGTTACTTTGCAAAACTTCTCACCGACAATATCTTCAAAAACTAATTTCCTTTTCTTTCGCACTTAGATATACGAAATTAAACGAAAACTTGTTCTCATGCCTACTTGACAAACTTTCTGGAGACAGCTATCACCCGGGACATCGGAGATACGACTTGTTCAAAAGAAAATTCGTTTGGGACTCAAAGTAAGAAAGTTCAAACGATCAGGTTAAGCTGGAATTTGTTACGATTCCCTGAGCGCTGGTACTGGTCATTTCTGGGAACCTGAATGTTGCAAACTTGATTAACGAGGAATGCAATAGTACCCATTGTGCAATAATTTACTTAAAAAGTGCACAAGAAAACTAACCAACTTATAAAAATGGCCTACGGAAAGACAGAAATATGCATTAGACCATTTTTTTTGAGGTGGGAAATCATGTAATGACATCTCCCGGTCTAGAGCAGAGCGGGAAGGCGTGTCAGACTTTTACTAACAAACACTACATCTATGTACCTTTAGTTGCACTTAGCGTTCCAGGACTCCGGGTTTCCCTTTCAGAAGAACCCATGACCCCAACAGTCTTGATATTGTAATTAATTGAGATCTAAATACAGAGAAACCATGGTTTGCAAAAGAAGCTATGGCGTGAACGTTGCGTTACAGTGTTGTAAACTACAAATCTATTGTTTTAGTTAAGTTTTTTTTAAAGAACTAAAATTATTTTGTTCTTTGACAAAATAAATGTCTCTAAACTGATTAGGACACAGTCTGTAAAGACATCATTACCGACGATATGTAAATGTATCAAACCGAGATATTGCTACAGCGATTCTTCGAAATAATGCTGGGATTTTGTAAGTTAAACTTAGCAATTTATATGTTTTAGTACTCTACTTGGTGTCCCACTGCTCGGCAAAGGCCTCGATCCTCGTCAACTTCCATACCTCTTGGTCTAGGGTGATCTCTGCCTAGATTGCTCCGTGAACATAAAGAGATCATCACACCACCTTCGCCTTGGTCGATCTGGACAGCTCGGCTTCGACCCTCAGACGTCCAGTGAATGACAATCCTCGCCCATCTGTCCAGCTGCATTCCCACTTCAGCCTGGTTGTTTTTTCCCCAACATCTACTGATGCCATCTCTGTATTACAATATTTATTGAAGCAATAAAATGCTAATCATAGTCTGGGAGTCACCCACTAGGAGGTTATCCATAATCAAATCAATTTTTATTTTTAATAATGACGAAAAAATATGTACTACAATAATAGATTAATGTAGACTAATGTGGCCCTATTCTTTATCATCAGGTCCTCAAATACGTCACACAGGTCCTGCTGTCATGTGTCAGTGTGATGGTGGTGCAGTACTTACGGAGCGGGGCGAGTGAGGTGCGGGGTGCGGGAGCGGGGGCGGGGCGCGGCGCAGGCGGGCCAGGGCGCTGAGCAGCCCGTCCGTGGTCACGCCGACCGTCCCCACATCTGCAACAACAACAACGTTAACATGAGCTGCACAAAACAAAACAACCAATAACAATTAATTGGCGACTGCAATAGACCGACACCTGAGTTGTATTGTACGTAGCGGCGCGTCGCGTGGTATGGGTGTAAAGTAGCTCTATAAGTCTATTCCTTACTAATATTATAAAGGCGAAAGTGAGTTTGTTTGTTTGTTACGTCTTCACGCCTAAACGGCAAAACCGATTTGATGAAACTTGGTACACGGATAGACCGTGTCGTGGAATAGGACATAGGATACTTTTTATCCCGGAAGTATTTTCCCTTGGGAGCAGCTAGTTGCCATATAAACCGTATGAAGACCAACGCACCCAGGTTGGCATACGTGGCCCACGTTAGGCCCAAAGTAGTTCTACTTTAACACATTATATTTTTAGTAAAAGAAACCAAAAAGATTTTGCAATCACGGACCTAAAAATTTGATTCGTTGGTATGAAGAGATCAGCATTATTTCAGCGTCTTACTTTTTTTTTGCTTGTTTAACGAATTTATTACACAAAATAAATAATGAAAAAACAAACTAATTAAAAAATAGAAATTGAATTAAACCACTAGCGGAAAAGAGATGATCATTCCCAACTGACGGCACCCGATCTCGAGAGCATGACGCGTGTATCAGCCCCACTCAGCTCAACCATTTTGAAGGGAACTGAATGACCCAATAACACGTGCCACAAACAGCGACATTTTTGAATAAGCATAAAAAACTCTCAACTGCCACGCTCGTAATGTCAAACAAGTTGTAACCTAATAAAAATACTGCATTCATTAATTTGAAAAAAGTTCTTCTACAATTAAAATAGGACAGCTGATTTACCTGTGTAGGTAAATCAGCTGTCCTATTTTTACTTTTCTTTTTTTTTACGATAAAGATAAAGCTTTTCAGCCACATTTAAATTAATCGCAGCATATTAAAAAAATTAAACTGCAAACATTCAAGATGGCAGGAGAAAAAAATTAACAAAATGCTAATATAACATAAATTATTCAGACAGTAGCTAAGAGTCAACTCAACGTGATGTGATTAAATATTTGTTTGCCTTTTGACGAGATGGGGCGTGACATAATGTTTGATCTTACTTCATAATAATGTGAGATAAGACCTTGGAATTAATACTGTTCGAGCAAATAAACGGTTTATTATAGAACTAGCATGACATGGACATGGTCCGCGTAAAACTCGCAAAACTCAAACACAACTGCGTGACCGACTTAGTTTCACTTGCGGCAAGTTTTGACGGCTTAGTACCAAATCATTTGATCAACAAATGATTTGGTACTAAGGCGTCAAAACTTGTCGACAAAAAATGAAAAACGAGAAATAAATCAATATTTAACTTTAATAAAACATGTAGAAACAAATATAAATTAAATGATAATAAAGGTCTAATTTGCCTCCTGAAAAGTTACATATTTAGCGGTTACGATCAGTTACATATTTACTATAGGGGTTGGTGCTGTAGCCGAAATACAGGTTCTTACTAGTTCAGCTCCAGCTGCTATCACTTTTGCGTACATGTATTTTACTTTTTGAAGCATTTGATTTTTAAAATACATTAAGTACTTTTTTATGAAACAAATAAAAATAATTATTCTATGCCATTTATTTATTTATTAAAACTTCATGCAACACAAAGGTGGAAAGGTGGGCTTAATGCGTTAGGCATTCTCTACCAGTCAACCTAGGGTGGTAAAGATAAAACCTTTTTATAAAAAAAAAATAACCGACTTCACTAAAAAATTTGAGGAGTTCCCTCGATTTCGCCAAGATCCCACCATCAAATCCCAACTTGGTGACTATGGGGCCATTTGGGAAGTACACCCTTTCCAATAAAAAAATATTTTTTCAAATCGGTTGGCAAGCGACGAAGTTATGCGCGAACAAACATAAAAAAAAAACATACAAACATCCGAATTGAGAACCTCCCTCCTTTTTTAGAAGTCGGTTAAAAACATAGCAGGTGCATAATTTGTGCAGGTAACCAATTATAGTTTACTTTGTTTTAGTTGTTGAAGACAAATAACTCCAGTCTTTCTACACAATCAAAAGAAAAGAACGAAAAGACGACGTTTTTTATTTGAAACTTAAACCGAAGGCACAGTCTCCAAATCTTTCAAAAATGGATTATTTTCGTTTATAAAAAAGTGCCATTTGTTACCTCTCAAAGATCGATGTGACATAGCTGGTTACTTGTATTTGTTAAAAATCTTCAATAATAATATTTACAGCCTTAAACTTTTATCTAAATTTTATTTTAATATACCGAGTAAATTTTTCCGCCATAATCTTCCTTTGCTCTCTCAGACAGAATAGTTTTATTATACGTGCAAGTAGACAGTTCAATAATACGTGTGAGCAGCATGACTTGTACCCCTTTACAACTAGTGTGGCGTCGGCCAGAAGACGCATAAGCCTCAGGTTTTTTTAGGTAGCCTTTTAATTAAAATTAATAAAATAAAATTGTTTCCTTAATTTTCCTGTTACACATTTTTCTGAAAGTTTTGTAGTTACTACTAGTTTAATCCTTGCAATTGACTTTGTTTATGTAGGTGTAACATTTTAATAAGCTTCACCAATCATTGTGTTAAGGGTTCTATGCTCAATTGCTCACTTCTCAATTTTAATTCTCACACTATACGTGAGGACTTATAATTGGCTTGCTGTCGTCTATGTTAGTTTTTAATTTTAGTTTGTTTAAGCTGTAAGTCTCTATGATGTAATTAACAAATGAATAAATGATTCACAAATTACCTCAGCACAAATAAATTAACCTATTATAACTATTACTAAAGTTCAGAGGAACATCACAGAGGTTATGACATCAGTGATCACTTTACAGACCATCAGGAAAATGCTTCAGATAATGTGGTCCCAAAATATATATCACTGTACATACGTGATGCGTATGACCGCAGCCTCGGTATATTTTCAGGTACACTACGTGACCTGTAACTGGTCATCAATCTATCAGGGATTTTACGAACATTACCTAACTAGGTGTAGGTTTATAGAAGAATTACACTGCGCATACGGCGAATTGACGCGTCGGCACAAAGTCGATCTCCATATATTATATGGAAACTAAACTTGTAGAGTTGCCAGGATTCCGATCCAGATTTCGGGCCACCATAAGCGCGAGCTTTCGGATGGCGAGCAATGAGTAGCTTGCTGTCCGGACCGAGCACAAGACGTCAACAGCACGAATCGTTCCTCGCTCGCCTTGTGGTCTTGTCAGCAAACCGTTAGGGGCCCAGCATGGTCGAAGCCTACTGGGGCCAAGGGTAAGCTTCTAAAAGGAGGAAGATTCGGTCCCAGTACGAAAGGCAACGAAGGAACAGGAGTGGGTCTTTAGTCAGTAAAAGTCTGACACTATCTCCCGCTATCCTATATCATTGGATGATTATCCACCTACAAAAAAAAACTTGTAGAGCTACACTTAGTCTACGCCACGCGACGTCGTTCTACGTACAAATCAGGCGTGTTACACGTGTGCGACGGTCTAATGTAGTTCTAGCTTTAAGCGCCATTATCCAGTGACTTGACTATTGAACAGTCGTAATGACGCCATTGTATTACGAAATCAATGATGGACTATTTTGACACTATTGTAATAGTACTATTTTTATAAATTCGTCATTCCAACACGATCTCATTGTCATTTTGCTACAAGTTCGTATTCTGCTAATTCATAATGATCGATCATTGATCGGTCAATAGTCACGCAATAGAGTTGTGGTAAAATGACAATATCGAGGTTCTTAAAAGCAATAACTGCACAATGACGTTCTAATTGTAGTTTAATGATCAAAGGAACTGTCAAAATTTTAGCAGATTGCCGCATACGTCAGACATTGATTTGTTATTTTGTCCGAAAATACCATTTCTTTCAATGGATTGTCAGTAGTTGATCATTGGAAAGTCATAAAGACGCCATTATATTAGCAGATTACCAAAACTTGTCAAAATCAACCATTATGATAACAATGATAGACCATTCTGACACTATTGTAATAGCAGACTTTGAGGCCCTGGTCTACCGTATGTCTGGTGAGCTGGTAGTGAAACACTTATTGATTGCCACTCAAAAATACTTGAACGGGAGTCAATAATGTCTACCGGGAATTGAAAGTAGAATTTCCATCATTTTTCCCTTTTGCAACCTCAATAAAATTAACCGCCTTCCAGGTATGCTGTAAGCATATTAAATAATATAATAAGCATTGGTATAAGCGTTTTACTGGCGCGGTACTTCCCCTATTTGAAATACTTGTAAGTACAAAAATATGCGTCAGCACTACAGAAGCTCTATTCTATTTATTTATTTATTAAGGATCCCACAAATACTTACTAATATTATAAAAGCGAAAGTGAGTTTGTTTGTTACGTCTTCACGGCTAAATGGCAAACCCGATTTTGATGAAACTTGGTACACGGATAGACTAAGTCCTGGAATAGGACATAGAATACTTTTTATCCCGGAAGTATGTTCTCTTGGGATCATGATCTGCTATCACGCGGGCGAAGCCGCTGGGAGCAGCTAGTAATGTATACATACAAGTTAATGATTAATACCTTTAAGCTTTAAACTTTCAGATGCCGTCAATTAGAGACAAGATAGTAAGATAATGACGGCGCGAACGCCGGCGTTCGCTTGTGGTTTAATGAATACTAGTGCACTCCCTCAAATACAAGAGCCCACAGCATGATTTGGAGTTTATACAATGTAAAATTAAAATAAGAAATTACACCACTGACTAAACTAAACTAACACAAATTAGAACATACTATACTTAACATAAGAACTATTTATCATTTAATTTATAAAATATAATATGACGACGAATATAATATGACGTAATTCTATGTTGTTATATGTCTCAATTGTCTAAAATGTTAAGTAAATGTAGCAATTTGTTAAATTAATTAAATAATTTTGCATGCCGTAAGGCAAAATGTATCGGGACTCTCCACAATTTAACACCATATCTGTTACCTACATTATTGTGTAGCCTGTGCTGATACCACGAGCTCATAAAGCTAACCATTTGACGACCTAAGCTGAATTGTTACAGGGATGAAGCTATACACCCCTATTTTTTAGTAAGTACAAACAATGGGGCAGTATCCGTACTCTTTACTGATCATATTTTTGTAGACAAAAGCAATAAAACTAAATCCCAAATTGCCCATGATTTGTCATAATTGGTAAATTCATAATACAATCAATGATTCATAACAATTGCGATTATAAAATACTACGCGCAGTGATTTTCAATAGCCTGTACATAGAACGTTCCATCATCGGCCACATCATCGCTTACCATCAGGTGAGTTAGTGGTCAAACGCGAGCTTATCCATTATAAAAAAATTGATTCCATAAATTGAATGACATTTTGGGACTTAAGAAAACATTAATAACTTTGCTGTTTATGAATATTATTTATTGAGACTTTACTTACATAATAACAAGACCTTTTCTAATACGCCTTTAAAGTATTTGTACTAATTAAAAATTAGTAGTGTATATGGTTCACACACATCACATCACACATCACCTATTCCTATTTCTTTTTCCTATTATCGATTTGGACCAACTGTCTGACTATTTTAGTGTATGTATGTAGTGTATTAATTAAAGAATATATTGTTTAATTGTATTATATTTTTTCTTATAATCGCCTTTTACTCACTCTTTGATTGCACCTACTACTACTTTTTCTCTGCATCACCCAAAGGTCAACTGGAAGAAAATGCTTTTTTTTTTAATTCGTATAAACTAGTGCTTGACTGCGATCCCACCTGATGGTAAGGAGTGATGCAATCTCTGATGGTGAGGCGCACTAGTTTATTAAAAGCCTATTCACTCTAGCCTTTGAAGAAAATTGCGCAGCCTTCGTAAAGACCTCGCAGACGCAAACAACTTGCGGCTAACTTCCTGCACCTGAGGACCCCACGAAAAGTCTTTATCAATAAGAATACCCAGGTCCTTCACTGAGTCGCTGTAAGAAATCGTTGATCCATCAAAAACAATTGGTGGGCACCTTAAGGCATTAAGTTCGCCTTTGTACATTTGTGGATAAAGTATTAAATAAATAAATAAATTGTGTATGGCCTCCATCCGTCTTTCTAGCTCGCACGACTAGAGATGGGTTCCTACCCGGTAAATACCGGGTAAATACCCAAAATACCCAAATAAAGAGTTTTTACCCGGGTAAATACCCAAATGGTGGGTATTTACTTTTTGGTCATTTTTTGTTTTTTTAGCAATAAAAAAATGTTCATCAAATATGTTTTATGCATGAAATGTACATGGTGTCTGAAAATAATAGTTTTCTATTCTACAAATCAGGTAAAAATTGCACGTCCATATTATTTCAATATTTTACATCTGTATTTTATTTGGGACACCTACACAGATATACAAAATTAAGAAACAACATGTACAATACTTAAGATAAAATAAAAAAAAATAAAAACAAAAAAGAATAAAAAAAATAAAAAAAAACTTTGTATAAGTTATTTATTCTAACTTGAAAATCAGTTGAAATTTTACATTTAGGCAAAAGTTACAGTTAAACTTCATTTAACAAAAATAATAATCAGGCGTTAAAACGTAAAAATATACGAAAAGAGCCGAATTTATAACATGGAGGTGTTCAAAACATGTAAACGATCTAAAATTTAACTAAACTTTATTTAATAAATCATCCCAAAAAGTGTTAAAGGGTTATACCCACGGTTTTGGGTATTTACCGGGTAAAAACCCTGTTTATACCCAAATTGGGTATTTACCCGGTAAATACCCGATGGGTTTTTACCCACCGGCCATCTCCACGACTGACATTTTGACACATCATGTTAAAGCCACAAGACCCAAACACAACGTATTGGCAATCTGTTGTAACTCGTACAGTTAAGCGCTGTATTCATTCATAAACTTCCTAGTTCCGAGTTGCAACTGTTGGGTACTCAGTTGCCATTGATTTCCAAGGTACGTAATGGAGACAGGTAGGTAATGAAATAGATGTTGAATTTGAATTGGAAATTAGGTAATTATGAAATTCTGGTAATGACGTCTGTAATGAATGTGTGTCAGAAATTGCTATTTGACGGTAAGGAACATTTATATTTGAATGGAGGTGACTAGGTGACTGTTGAGTTGACAGCAATATGAAATGCAGAATAAATTTACACAAGATGATGATGATCAGGAGATGAGATGCTGCAGCGACATCAAAGCAATGTCTTTCTACCATCGGACAGCCCGTCGAACGGCGAGTATCTACTTAAACATTGTTCAACGTTTCGGACAAAGCGTTTCACCTAGTCGTTTATACCGCGTACATCGAAGGACTGGAACAATTTGCTTGCTGCGGTCTTCCCGTCCGATTATAATTTAGGTGTTTTCAAGGCTAGAGTGAATAGGCTTAGGCTCTTAATAAACTAGTGCGCCTCACCATCAACGATTGCATCACAGCTTACCATTAGGTGGAATTGCAGTGCAGCACTGGTTTAATTTAAAAAAAATAATAGTAAAAAGTGTAAGAGGCACTTGAAAACCAGACTAATAAACGAGCAAAGTATGGCAATATCAGGTTTTTAATGGTCCCATCGTTGCACACTGGGAGTGGATTCAAGGCTCCTCTCTAAGAGTGTCACACAGTATTCGATTTTTCAGTTCTAAGACATGCCGGTTTCCTCACGATGTTTTCCTTCACCGATTTGAGAACAGTGGTGATGTAATAAATTACGCAAAGCATGCGCCAGGCTGGGTTTGCACCCGCGACCTACAACTCGTAAGTCGGGGCCGTGACCGCTGAGCTGTCACTGCTCGACTAATAAAGTTCCAGCAGATATTTTGAAATATTTGAGCTGTAACTTATCTTCAAATGACTCGACTTTAGTAAGGAGTATTTTGGGAGCTTAGATTATTTTTTAATGAAAATAGTTTATCAGATGCAAAAAGAAGTTGCAGAATTAAAAACCTCTTTAAAGAGTTTCGATCGACGAAATATTAAATTAATTTACTATGACTGGCCTCTTGGTCTAGTGGTTAGTGGCTCTGACTGCTATATCGTGGATTCGATTCTCATGGAGGTCAAATTTTTGTTTGATGAGCACGATCATTTTTTCTGTCTGGGTGTAATTTGTATGTATTTAGAAATATAAAAGTATGTTTATCAGTTGTCTAGTACTCATAACACAAGCTCTGCTTAGCTTTAGACGGCGTTGTGTGACAGTTGCGGAATATTATTATTATATCATTATTATTTCATACATAATGCCAAACCAATACTGTGAATAACCCGCGATGACGTCACATTCGGGAGTCCTCGCGCTGACGAAGAAACTCTAAACGTTGCGAACAAACAGTTCGACCATAAATATGTAAATTATACTATCCAAACGTTCAATCTAAAATCAACCTTCACGGTTTTAGCATACGGTTTGAATTTCCTCGGCGAAGGTATGAGAATAATTTAATGTTGGGAAAGGTCTTTATTAGACCCTTCTACAGATATTAAGGTAAACTCACAAAACGGTCTTTTGAGCGCGATCGATTCTGTGCCGATACCTTTATTGGTGGCGTGGAAGGGAATGAAGCCTACTTACTGAGATTTTTCTGCATTGTAAGCACAAACGCTTACGTAACCTGTTGGTTTTACTTACGCCTTATTTGTGTTTTTAGGGTTCAAAAAAAATACGTAATTGGATCACTTTGCTGTCGGTCTCTCTGTCTCTCTGACCTTTATCTCGAGGACGCGTGGAGGTACCGAGTTGAAATTAAAACTTGAAGCAGTGAAAAAAATTAAACCTCAAAAACAAAAAAATCCGATACGGCCGTTTATGTCGCAAACAACGTATATTTCGATACTCTCGAGGAAATCACATGAAATTTAGCATAGAGCAAGGTCTTATAGCACATGGCAAGTAAGTATAGGAATTTTGAAAAATCAAAATTTGTTGTTACGTCACAAAAAAAAAAACTTTTTGCGATTCTTAAAAATCTTTGAGATTGAAAATCAATTCGGAAATTGAACTGTTTCAACTCACCCTTAAATAGATTTTGTACGGAACCCTCAGTACGTGAGCACGATTCGCACTTGCCCGGTTTTTTTAATGTATAAAACATCCTTTTTGTCAAGTAACTGAATATAAAGGTATATATAAATTTGTCTAATTTATTTTTATGAAATCGTGCGACTACGCACGCACGTTGGTTTCTCAAAGTAATATTATTATGTATAATTCACAAAACACTATCAGCATATTTGTGGTCGGAATTATGACATCCTAAGACCGCACGAAACAGGAGGATGCATGTAACGATGCTAAATTCTCAGAAACTTGTACTGATACAGCATCTATTACAGGTATATGACCGAAAGAAATTCCCAATGATGTAACATCACAGGCACGCCAGAATCGTTACGGTGATTCTCCTCTTTGACTTGTGGATGCAGGGTTGAGGCGTGTGGATGACAAGCAATACGTAGCTTGCCGTCCGACCGTCTACTAAGTATCGAGACCCGTTCATCGGCGCGTAGTGTTCCACAAGCGTCTCAAAGAGATGTAGCAGAACTGAAACCCTGAGGCCCTGGGGGGACGATACCCGCTAAGGCTGTGGGAATGGTCGAAAGAGTTACCGGGGCTCTATATCTCAAATGACAACTGAATGAACTGAGTGAGAGGAACTGTCAGTAGAACTGACACTTCACGCGCCCTCTTGCTCCAACCAGAGCGAGAGAATATTTAAAAAATAATACATTACGTGATTTACATCGATCACTTATAAAGAACTTACCTAAAGCTATCCTATTTTTTTTTAAATCAGCATCCATTTCTAATGAAGAACTTCTTGTGGAAGTTTTTTAGTTTCGTACTATTGGAGACTTTTTTTTTCGGTGGGAAAAATCATCCAATGACAAAACACGCCCTTGGGCGGAGCGGAAGATAGTGTCAGACTATTAGTGACTACAAACCCATCCCGTTCCTTCTAGCCTTCATACTGGGGCTCGAGTTTCCTTTCAGATAACCCTGGCCCCAGTAGGCTTCGACCCAGCTGAGCCCCTCCTGTTGCTGACAACTCCTTGAGGCGCGCAGGTACAGTGCGCGCCGTCGACGTCTTGAGCTCGGTCCTGACAATTACCGGACCGTCGGACTGCGAGCTACCCATGGCTCGCCGTCTGCGAGCCCGCATCTACAGCGGCCGGAAATCGGGAACGCAATCCCGGCGGCGGCGGTGAGGGCGCCGTTGCCTGATGCGGTCGGCCTCCTCCTTTGCTAGCATTACTGCTTCGCAGTAGGTGGCGACCGCCTGCGACTCCGCCTCGCTCCGGACCATGGCCTTAACCAAGGCCCGGCGCGAGAGGTCTCCACCGCCGATCCGAGAGAGCCGAGAGGCCCCCACGAGGGCACGGCGGTTCTCCGCCCAAGCAGGGCACACCTCGAATGTGTGCTCCACCGTGTCTTCGGGGCGTTCCGCACAGTGGCGACACCCGGGCGTCTCATCCGCTTGAATACGGTGCAGGAACCTCCCGAACTTGCCATGTCCGTGCTATTGGAGTATTCGATTTTATCCAAAAATAAAAACCTTTACCATAAAATATTGAAATGGCAGTCGTGCGAGCGAGAAAGTGGGACAAAGCTATACATCCTTTACAGCTCCTTGCCTTATCGAGCCCAAGTCGTCGACGGCGCGTAGTGATCCACTCGTCCCTCAACGAGATGTCCGCAAGTCGCAGGAGCCCAGCCGGGGCGAAAGCCTACTGGGGCCATGGGTTAAGTGAACATGAACCCTCAAGGACCTGGAACGCAAGGTAAAGAAGAAACAAGCGAGTGGGTTATATTCTGTAAAAGTCTGACATCGTTCCGCCCAAGAACAGAAGTCTCGGGTGATTCCCCATATTTTGATGATTGGGGTTATGGCAACCGGCACGTAATCAGTTCTAGAATTATATAATCCCGCTGACTAAACAATAACTTTGACCGTAACTATATATTTTGCAAACAACAACCGATTAACCAAAAGTCTACATATTTTTATTAAATTCTAGATCGGCCGACAAAACGTCATAATTAACTCATGTCCCTTTTTATCAGATTTTGTTGGTGACCGTATAAATGTCTAAACCTACTACAGTGCGTTTCACTTAAGACGTTCCTTTGCCGTAATGTTGGCAATACGGAAAAACAGTGTTGCAATATTTTTAGTAATTAAATTACTTTATATTAGGGAGATTAACTTCTATTTCGTTACTTTTAACAATTGCGTTTTTTTTTGTTTTTCTTTTTACTATTTTTGAATAAAGTATAGGCGCTGGGCTCCACTCCGATTGTCTTGCAATTCTTTCAAATACCTACCGAAAACGCCATGCCACAATATCGTATTTTTCTATAATAAAGTCCCATTCCCCTCATAATTCTCCAAAAAGTGCTGCAATTACCGTTAAAATCGATTTCGTTGCGCATTTCGGGGAACAATTTTGGTAGAGTAGTAACTCTTTCCTTTTTCCCTTCTTTTTTATGTAGACAGACAGGGGAGCCAACATTACGCCAAAGGAACGTCTTAAGTGAAACGCACTGTACGTAGCTCCAAATAAAAACAAAAAACATCTTATATTTTTCTTACAATCATCTTACGTAATACATGTCCTTTAATTATATTTTTTATATAACTCTAATAATGACGTCAGGTCTCGTCCACGTTCCACTGTATAGGTAAACAAGGCAAATATATAAACCGAACTAAAAGTTTACAGTCACAAGTTCCAACGGGACCGTCACAGCGATCGCTTCGTCCTTCCATCAGTTGTTGTGGCTACATATTCAGTTAAACTGATTAGTCCTTTAACAATGGAAACAACTGTTCTTCTGACCCTGATACTCTTCAGTACTGTAGGAGCCAGGAATATTCCGGCTAACATGGCTGAATCTACAGAAGAATTGTATCAATTCGTTGAAGATAATAGTGAAGAAAAAGTAGCTCTTGCAGCTATATTATTTCCTGAAGATCCAGTTGAAGATGCGGTCAGTACAGAAGACGTGAAGTTAACATCAAACGAAGAGTCTGAAGATCGAAATGCTATGGATAAAGACATCGTCAACGTTAAAACAAATGTGAATAAGAAAAAATTAGAAGACAAGAAAACAGTTAAACCGTTGGAAGATAGAAGCTCATTTGATGGAGACTGTCCACCTGGTTATAATAGATACCCCAATGGCGCATGCTTGCCAGTAGACAAAGACTCAAACTGAACAACGACATCTGAAGACGAATGATTATACAGATAAATAATACATAATATAGACTAACGAGAAAAACCTGAAATGCACCATCAGTAGTTGAAGAGTCACCATCAGAAGATAGTCTTCAAAACATCGAAAAATATAATGAAAACTTTATTCATATATATTCTTGACCCTGTATATACCTACATAATAATTGTAATATTTCTGTCTTCGAAATTCTAAAGAATGAAACTGCACTGTACAATTCAACTCAACTACTTATAAGTATAATAAATTGCTGCACTACTGATACTTTTGTGGTACTTTTCATAAGTATTTAGCATGAGGATCATCATCCCACGATCAGACTACCTAATATATGCGAATCCAATTGATCAGGGGTCACCACAGGTTGTATTCTTCTTTCTTGTTTTGTTTCCTTCGTATTTGGCGTCATCCCTTCAGGCACCTCGTGTCTCAACAAGCACTTGAGACTTTTCACTTCTATACCACTTCTCCTGGATGTCGTCGTGCACAATGCACAATAAACAATACGCTAACCCCTCCCGGGTGGGTGCCGCCACTGTGTGGACCGCCTGGAGGACACGGTGGAACACACTGTAGAGATGTGACCCGCTTGAGCAGAGCATCGCCGTGTCCTAGTGAAAACGATAGGCGACGGCGATCTCTCGCGCCAGGGCTTAGTACAGGCCATGCATGGTCCTGAGCACGCCACAATTATGGCGGTTAGTCCCCTCTTTGAGGCGTGGCTGGAAAGACCACACGGCGTCCTTACTTTCCACATGACGCAGGTCTTCACCGGACACAGCAAGTTCGGGAGGTTCCTGCACCGGATTCAAGCGGAAGAGACGCCCGGGCTAAGCCACTGTGCGGAACGCCCGGAGGACACGGTGGAGCACACAGTTGAGGTGTGCCCTGCTTGGGCGGAGCATCGCCGTGCCCGCGCGCCGGGCCTTGTTTCAGGCCATGGTCCGGGGCGAGGAAGAGTGGCAGGTGGTCACCTCCTTCTGCGAAGCAGTAATGCTAGCAAAGGAGGAGGCCGACCGCATCAGTAAACGGCGCTGTCGCCGCCGCCGCCAGGATTCCGATCCCGATTTCCGGCCAATGTAGGCGCGGGCTTGCGAACGGCGAGCAATGGCTAGCTCGCTGCCCGTCGTGTCCGAGCCCAAGTTGTCGACGGTGCGTACTATTCCCGCGCGCCTCAAGGATTTGTCAGCAACCGTAGGGGCCCAGCAGAGTCGATGCTTACTGGGGCCAAGGATCTGCTTCTGAAAAGAAACCTCGGCCCCGGTATGCAAGGCGACCAAGTAACGGGCTGGGTTTGTTTAGTCAGTAAATGTCTGACACTATCTCTAGCGGGAGATGTCATTTGGATGATTTTTACCCATCGAAAAAAACACCTGCCAGGTAGACGTGGCCGTGCATATATTTATTGCTGTAAACTAAGTTGCAGTAACTTGTTCACTGTAACAATCTCGGATTCAAATATATACTAAGAAACGTCGTCTGTCGTACAGATCATTTTATAAGGGAAAATAGCTGCCTAGAAAATATTACAATATGGTAATTCTGATAGCTTAAAAATATTAAATTCGTCTTTCTATAGATCTTGTTACTTGTGCACAGTTTTAATAAGTAAATCAACTCGTCAAAGGTTTTTTTTTTGTTTTTTTTTTTGTTTTTTTTTTTTTTTTCGACGGGGAAAATCATCTTTGACGAAACCCGCTCTTGGGTGGAGCGGGAGACAGTGTCAGACTCTTACTGACTAAAAACCCCGCGCCGTTCCTTCTAGCCTTCATACCGGGGCACGAGCTCCCTTTCGGACAACCCTGTCCCCAGTAGGCTTCGACCCAGCTGGGCCCCTCCTGCTGCTGACAACTCCTTGAGGCGCGCGGGAACAGTGCGCGCCGTCGACGTCTTGGACTCGGTCCATTACCGGACGATCGGACAGCGAGCTACCCATGGCTCGCCGTCCGCGAGCCCAACTCGTAAAGGTTACAATCAAATTAGATTGCGCGATTATACAGGGTTATTTGGAAAACACTAGCAACCTCTTAGGTTCTTGTTAAGAACATCATAAGTTTGTTCTATGACTTTTTAAAAACATAACACATTTACCAAAAACCAACCTTCAAGATTTCACTGTTCTATCTAACACATTTCAACTCTGTATTTTGCTGTATCTACTTACGGCTCCCGCGCACTGTTCTCGTAATAGTAAGCAGGCTTCCGAAACATTATAATTACACCTAGCAAGCATTCGCAACATTTTCGTGTACTCGAAATTAGAATATTGATACACCATCATGACTGGCCTGATCGCTACAAGAACACGTTTGACGCGACGCAAGCGCATCAATGCGAACATAGGCCTACATGGGCACTTATAAAACGAACGAAGTCATAAGACAAAAGTTGTTATTTATGGTGTTTGTAACATAGTCTAGTGTTTTACAAATAACCCTGTATATATAATTATTTATACCTGATCTTCCCCATATTTAAATAAATGCCAGGAGTGAGACTTGGAGCAGATTTTGTGTAAATGCCGTTTTCAGGATCGGTACAAATTCGCTTCATAACATAGCATAGCATAACCAGCCTTTGAATGTTCCCGCTGCTGAGACTCAGGCCTTCACTCTAGGAGAGGGAATGGACCGAAATCCACCACGCGAGCCCAGTGCGGGTTGGTGAATATTACATGTCTTCGAATTTTTGGTTCTAGGACATGCCGGTTTTCTCACGACGTTTTCATTCACAAACTTGCTGACTGTTATATAAATAGACTTCCTAATCCTTAAGCAGTATCTACTAAACTGCGTTAGGTGCTAATGTAGAGACCAGACTGAAACTTGCTCACTTCGTGTCGTTCAGTTCCCTGCAAAGAATAGCCTGCCCTTGGGTGTATATCTATTTACAAATGTATTTATTCGACTCGAAAGATCGATTTTGATTGCAACGAAGCCTTCGCTTTGTTATTTTTCTTACTCTATGATTTAATTAGATGTAAGATTGGATAAATATGTAAGATTTTCATGTTAACTGTAAGATAATAAATTAATAATTGACAAAACAATTTATTAGTATGACACACGAGCTCCCATGCTAAAACTTTAAGTCAGTACTGAAAATACCGTTCTACAATATACTTCATAATATACTGCTTAGCTTCTTTTAAATGATACCGTAATGTATTTCATTTTAGACGTTAAATTCGTAACTATGGTTATGCATTAATTAAAAAAAACGACTGCACACAAAAATACTTTGAATAAACACTGAAAAGAAAAAAAACAGGAAGTGTAGAAATTAGTTAGATACACAAAATTGAAATCCATATCCACAAAATCCCAGTCAGGACCCATTAAACCACATAGACTAAAATCATTCCACTATTCAATATAGGTGACAAAACACAACTCCACCACATCGGCAGCAGCCGGGGATCGTTCGGTCCATGGCCCTCTACGGGGCGCCGGTGTGGGCGCCGTCGCTGGCAAAGCGACCGGCGTCCATACTGAACGCCTGCCAGAGGGTCATGGCAATACGGATGGTGCGGGGTTACCGCACGATCTCCCGCGAAGCGGCGAGCCTTCTGGCTGGCCTACCACCGTGGGATCTGGAGGCAACAGTCCTTGCACACATGCACGATAAGCGCGTGGAGATGCAACGCCGGGGTGAAAGTCCACTACCGCGACAGGTCGAGGTATGGCGGACAGAGCTCCGGCGGGATCTCACGGTGAAATGGCGTCAGCGACTATCGCAACCCAGTGCTGGGCACGCCACAATTATGGCGGTAAGTCCCCTCTTTGAGGCGTGGCTGGAAAGACCTCACGGCGTCCTTACCTTCCGCATGACGCAGGTCCTCACCGGACATGGCAAGTTCGGGAGGTTCCTGCATCGGATTCGAGCGGAAGAGACGCCCGGGTGCCGCCACTGTGCGGAACGCCCGGAGGACACGGTGGAGCACACAGTAGAAGTGTGCCCTGCTTGGGCGGAGCAACGCCGTGCCCTCGTGGGGGCGATCGGCGGCGGAGACCTCTCGCGCCGGGCCTTGGTTCAGGCCATGGTCCGGAGCGAGGAGGAGTGGCAGGCGGTCGCCTCCTTCTGAGAAGCAGTAATGCTAGCAAAGGAGGAGGCAGACCGCATCAGACAACGGCGCCCCCGCCGCCGCCGCCGGGATTCCGATCCCGATTTCCAGCCACCGTAGACGCGGGCTCGCGGATGGCGAGCCATGGGTAGCTCGCTGTCCGATCGTCTGGTAACTGTCCGGACCGAGCCAAGGCGTCGACGGCGCGCACTGTTCCCGCGCGCCTCAAGGAGTTGTCAGCAACAGGAGGGGCCCATCTGGGTCGGCAGCGATGAGGAACATTAAAGAGTATCGACGCGGAGGGAAGCAGCGCGGTGGATAAATTATACTTACGTAATACATCTACTTTAATTATATTTTCTACATACTCGTAATTCTAATAATGACGTCAGGTCTCGTCCACGTTCCACTGTATAGGTAAACAAGATAAATATATAAACCGAACTAAAAGTTTACAGTCACAAGTTCCAACGGGACCGTCACAGCGATCGCTTCGTCCTTCCATCAGTTGTTGTGGCTACATATTCAGTTAAACTGATTAGTCCTTTAACAATGGAAACAACTGTTCTTCTGACCCTGATACTCTTCAGTACTGTAGGAGCCAGGAATATTCCAGCTAACATGGCTCAATCTACAGAAGAATTGTATCAATTCGTTGAAGATAATAGTGAAGAAAAAGTAGCTCTTGCAGCTATATTATTTCCTGAAGATCCAGTTGAAGATGCGGTCAGTACAGAAGACATGAAGTTAACATCAAACGAAGAGTCTGAAGAACGAAATGCTATGGATAAAAACATCGTAAACGTTACAACAAATGTGAACGAGAAAAAATTTGAACAAAAGAAAACAGTTAAACAGTTGGAAGATAGAGACTTTATTGGCGATTCCTGTGTCCCTGGTGATGCTAGATACCCCAATGACGCATGCTTGCCAGTAGACAAAGGCGATGAACCAACACCTGAAGACGAATAAACAGAGAAATAATACATAAATGTAGACAGACGAGAAAAACCTCAACTGCACCATCAGTAGTTGAAAAATGGCCTTCAAAACACCAGGAAATATAATGAAAACTTTATTCATATATTGTTGACACTGTTTAGACTAATTGTAATATTTCTGTAATCTTAATAATAGCGAGATTCTAAAGAGTGAAACTGCACTGTACAATTCAACTCAACTGAATACTTATAAGTATAATAAATTGCAGCACTACTGATACTTTTGTGGTATTTTTTCATAAGTTTTTACCATGAGGATCATTATCCCACCATCAGACTACCTAATATAAGCGAACCCAATTGATCAGGGGTCACCACAGGTTGTATTCTTCTTTCTTGTTTTGTTCCGTTCGTATTTGCCGTCATCCCTTCAGGCACTTCGTCTTTCAACAAACACTTGGGACTTTCCACTTGTGTGTAAAACCTTTTCTCCTGGATGTTGTTGTGCACAATGTAGTGATACGTAAACCCCTCCCAGGTGGGTGTCACCACTGTGTGGACTGCCCCGAGGACACGGTGGAACACACGGTAGAGGTGTGCCCCGCTTGGGCAGAGCATCGCCGTGTCCTAGTGAGGGCGATCGGTGGCGGCGATCTCTCGTGCCGGGCCTTAGTACTGGGCATGCATGGTCCGGAGCGAGGAGGAGTGACAGGCAGTCGCCTCTTTCTGCTAAGCAGTAATGCTAGCAAAGGAGGATTGCATGAGACAACGGCGCTCACGCCCCAGCCGCCGCCGGGATTCCGATCCCGATTTCCGGCCCCTGTAGGCGCGGACTTGCGGACTACTAGCACTGGTTAGCTCGCTGTCCGTCGTGTCCGAGCCCAAGTCATCCCCGCGCGCCTCTCTACGAGTTGTCAGTAGACACCTTGGCCCCAGCAGGGTCGATGCCTACTCGAGCTAAGGGTCTGCTTCTGAAAGGAAAACTTGGCCGCGGTCTGAAAGGCATCGAAGGAATGGGGTAGGATTTTCAGTCAGTAAAAGTCTGATATAGTCTCAGACTTTTTCTGAAAAAAAAAAAAACCATCTCCCACTCCACCCAAGGGTGGGACGTGATTTGGATGATATTTACCCACCATAAAAAAAACACCTCCCAGATAGACGTGACCTGACATATTGCTGTTAACTAATTAGCAGTAACTTGTTCACTGTAACAATCTCTGATCCAAATAAAGACATAGATAACGTCGTATAGATCATTTTGTCAAGGAGCTGTCTAGAAAATATTACAATATTAAATATTATGTAATTTGGACTTTCGATTCGGCCAAAATCAGTCGGCTATACTGCTCTGATTCAATGCTATAGAAATATATTAATTCTGAAAGCTTAAAGATATTAAATTCCTCTTTCCATAGAACTTGTTACTTGTGCACAGTTGTAATAAATTAATAAACTTGTTAAAAGTAACAATCGTAACAATCAAATTAGATTGCGCAATTATATATACATTATACTCCTTTACCTAAGATTTCCAATTCCACTCTTTCCTGTCACTTTCGCCCAATTTCTATCCTTCCATTGCTGTCTAAAGTGCTTGAGGCCTGTGTCCATAAACAATTCTCTAATTTCATTAATCGGAACTCCCTCATCAGCCCTGTACAATCTGGTTTCAGGCCCGAGCACAGTACCGTGACAGCTCTCCTTAAGGTGGTGCATCACGACTCACATTTTCACTGTTTTTCATACAACCGCTCATAACTAATTATGACGTTATTACACACTTTTCATTAGATATTTTGGAAACACAGTACAGGATTACTTTTTTGACTTTTTTAATTTTTAGGCAAATTATGAAATGTCAAAGTTCATACAAAATAGGACATTTTCAGAGGTTTTTCAGAGGTTTTACACAAATTTAGAAATTGATTTCTTTAGAAACCTAGATAATAGGATAATAGGTTTCTAAAGAAACCAATTTCTAAATTTGGGTAAAACTAATCCAGTAAAAACCTCTGAAAATGTCCTATTTTGTATGAACTTTGACATTTCATAATTTGCCTAAAAATTAAATAAGTCAAAAAAGTAATCCTCTAGAGACCTTGCAAATTTTATTAAGATTCTAAATGATGACAATTTTTTCCAAAAACTTTTAAGAGTTTAAAAAAAACAGCTATTTCCTAGAGCAAGTTTTGTGAAATTTTCGAGTAAATCTCGGAATTACCGAATACTAACAGAGTTTCCAGGCGTTATCTCTTCTTTTTTGCGTTGCCTTTTCGTCAAACATCGCGTTGGATTGCATTAAATGAAGCAACAAGCTTTTAAACCATTTTCGATGTTTACGATAAGCGAGTGGAGAAGGACCCTCTTAAAGTGACTGACGATATAAGGCGGGGAATGGAAGATACGTAAGTATAGAAATCAGTTAATTACTACATTGAAATCAATATACATGAAATTAATTAAATAATAAATGCTAATATCGAATGTATATTGACTGCAACAGTTACCATTAAACCACCCATTAAACCAACCCATTAAACCACCTAGACTAAAATCATTCCACTATTGAATATAGGTGGCAAAACACAACTCCACCAAATCGGCAGCGATGAGGAACATTAAAGAGCATCGACGCGGAGGGAAGCAGCGCGGTGGATAAATGATATTTATTTTGCAAATAGGTTTTTCAAGAACACTTTTACACTTTAATTTTTGTGGCAGTTTAAACTAGACGAGGCTAGTGTTGCCTGGCTAACTACCCTGGGATGAAACACCGAAATAAACTCAGGGGTCAAATTAAAAGTCCATAAAGTGGTGAAGATTAGTGTCTGAGATGGTCTTTTGAGGAAAGAACCATACAGATTTGAGTGGATCTGACCAGTCAGTGCAAGCATTTGTCAGCTATACGAGTAACTCAACATAAGACTAATTAGGAGCCCCGGTGGAAAGTAGTAAAATGATGTTCTATAAAATATTATATAGAAGTGAAACTGTATGATTGTCTCGGAGTACTTCTAGAGATAACTTCTGATTCTCTGAGAGTACTTACAAGATTTTGGTAATTTTTGGGTAAAGCCACATTTTCTTCGATGCGTTTACTTTTTCCAGAATTACATTTTTCCTGTGGGTTGGGTAAACCTAAATAATTGCAGCATAATTTTCTGCTAAGTACTTCCAATTATGTAATCTGTGGGAATACAGGGACAAGTAATTACCTATCCTTGTATTATATGTATATACTACTATTACTATTATTATATATATAATAATACTATTAGTATTATTATAATTATTTAATTAAATTGTATTTTTGTCTGGAATGCTATCTTCCTTCTCACGTTGCATTCCTCATTATTGAGCGTCGTGAAGTTACCGTTGGATAAGCCTCTGACTGATTGGCATACTTCAACAAAATTAAATCAGTGTGATTTTCGTAAAAACTTGCTGACGGATTCCGCGTGAACCGAAAGTACAAACCGATCCTAATATTTTTTAGATGGGTGTTCTCCCTTGTAAAATGACCTGCATGATATTTGCTTTATCTTCATTATGGTTCAGAGACTATTACAATTTATGCGTACCTGTTTCTGTCAATTGAGAAAACTGCAATATTTATATACAAGGAAGCACTTGTACAACATTATAGACAATGTCTAAGGCGTTATAATAGGCGTAATTTAACCTTTAATTATCAAATCAAGCAATAAAATATAAAAAAAACTAACATAAGATATCTGTAAGTGAGGTGTTCATGTGTCACATATCAAAGAAATGGACATAGACACAGGTTTTTTTTTTGTCGACGGGGAAAATCATCTTATGACAAAACCCGCTCTTGGGTGGAGTGAGAGATAGTGTCAGACTCTTACTGACTAAAAACCACGCGCCGTTCCTTCTAGCCTTCATACCGGGGCACGAGCTCCCTTTCGGACAACCCTGTCCCCAGTAGGCTTCGACCCAGCTGGGCCCCTCCTGCTGCCTTGACTGTAACACATATAGTTTAGTTTATATATTAATACTGCTAACACATGTCGATGATATAAAAGTGACGTGGTCGTAGTAAAATTATCCTGGGTTTCCCTCGATTTGATTGGCGAGGAATGTGTGTACCTAACTCTACTCTGGGAATTCTGGATGGTACTAGAAGTAGGTGGTAGATTCACCTTAGTTAGCACTATTGAAGGGAGTGACACCTTTTCGTGGACATGTGTATATTTTAATTTTTTTGTCGTTCGTTATATATAACACATACATATTTAGTTATTAAAAATGTGAAACACCAATAGGAAAAACCAAAACCATAAAAACTGGACAAGTTCAAGTCGGACCCGCGCACTGAGGGTTCCGTGTAATGTACAATTCCCGATTTTTCCGAATAGCAAAAAAAAAAAATTGTGACGTAGGTAACATCTAATTTACCGTTTTCAGATTTATTCCCATACCAGTGCTATAAAACCTTGCTTTGTGCCAATTTTCAGGATTCTAAGTCAACGGGAAGTACTCTATGAATTTCGATCTTTCAGAGTATCAAAATATTTGTTCTCTTGCGACATAAACGGCCGTATCTTTTTTATTCAATAACTTAGAAGTTTGATTGTTTTCACAGCATGAAGGGACTGCAGACTTGAGTATGTGGTTTTAATTTCAACTCGATACCTTTTTACCATGCGTTCTCGAGATAAAGGGTTTTGACAGACAGACAGACGGACGGGCAACAAAGTGATCTTATAAGGGTTCCGTTTTTTTCCTTTTGAGGTACAGAACCGGTGAGAGTTCCGTTGCCTGATGCGGTCGGCCTCCTCCTTTGCTAGCATTACTGCTTCGCAGAAGGAGGCGACCGCCTGCCACTCCTCCTCGCTCCGAACCATGGCCTGAGCAAAAGCCCAGCGGGAGAGGTCTCCGCCGCCGATCGCCCCCACGAGGGCACGGCGATGCTCCGCCCAAGCACACCTCGACAGTATGCTCCGCAAACTACCGTGACCTGTGTTTTACTTAATGTCACTTGACACCAGATACAAAGTACAAAGTGACCACATCTTATGACATTATTCAAATATTTTTTGGAAAAAATGTAACATGGTGTAAAAACTATCGGAATCCATTCTGTTAATGATTCTGAACAAACTATATTCAGGATTCGCATAAACTAAAAATAATAATGTTATAGATCTGTAATAATGTTATGTACTCATACATACTCCTCAGTCATGACCCAGAACTATTTGAATGAAGGAAGCTATCAATGAATTATTTAATGAATGGAACCCAGTCCAACGCCTACTGGTACACACACGTGGCTGCTCTTATCGTGTGGGTTTACGGTCGTTTGTCCTGTTACTGAAGGCAGGTCAACGAAAAGTGATTAATTAATGTACACGGGGAAATATGGACGCTTAAACTTAATTTAATTACTGATAGACTTCTTCAGTTTGGTTCGCATTATCCCTGTAAATTAAGGTGCACTAAAATCCCAGTCGTCAGTGTGCATATGATTACGTCAAAGACTAACGAGTGTGAAAGTTTCCTCACTATAACAACCCTGGTGATCACCATCAGCACATGAAGCCTTAAAAGACCACCCCGAAAGCGCCTGGTATGTCATATCCTTGAAGAAACTACAAAGAGGGTCTCTCCTGAACCAACAACAGCCCGTGATCACTGTTCCACCGTCTATCCTGTAATCCTGAGATTCTCTGAGAACTCGTGACCCTGAAGTTGTGACTGGTTTAATTAGTACAAACGGAGATTCGGCATCCTTAAAATGTTCTGTCTACTCAGCTAACAAAGACCTGCGACTCAGAAGCCCACGCAGGACACTCCTCGGACATGTGCTGTACCGAATCAGGATCATCCACCCAATCCTGTTCAAGTTCTCACTCATAGTACCGTACCCATTCACCTGAGTTAGCCTTTAGCCAGGCTTCTAATGGTGGCTGTATCTGCCGCTCGAGCCACCTGCTTGAACTCGTGTCCTCGCTTTAACCATACTATAGCGATTCTGGGCACAAGATTGTCACTTTGGTGTATGTTGAGAATCCGGTTTTAGACCATTGAATATGCTAGGAGTGAATACCGATCAGTTTTCACGTGCGATGCGGATAGCCATTTTTTGCTGCAGACTCTTGGTCTTAGACTTGCAGCGTCAGTCTGAATAGACAGGCGCATAAGAAATATCGAGGCGGTGAACTTCATCCCGAAGTCCTCGGAGATTGAGCAACAGTCTGTGCAAAGCACCCATACCAAAGTTCTAACGCCAGGAACCAGGCGCTCGAATTACTGCTCCATCAACCGACCTGAGTTAAGCCAAGAGTTAAGTCAAAATTTTGCGACAAGTCGTTTGCGATCCAGGCGGTGCGTTTGTGGAATGCGTTGCCATTACCTATTAGGCAAGCCCAGTCACTAGTTTCTTTTAAAAATTTAGTTTTCCTTTCTTTGTAACATTACTTACCTATCTTGATTCTAAGTAATTTAATTTCTTCCACCAACCCTACTTTACTCTTTTATTCTTCCCTATCTTAATGAAATTGTGTAACATATTATATTATAATGCATATATATATATATATATTTATAGTTAAGTATTGTTTTTATATGTAGTTAATTTGTTAGCAGTACACCACAGACTACCCCCTGTATTATTTTAAGTTCTTGTCCATGCTAAGGTTGTCTGGAAGATATCGCTTTCAGCGATAAAACCGCCATTGTACCCATAAATTAAATTTTATGTATAAGCTGTGTTACTTTTTGGTGTACAATAAAGTTTATTCTATTCTATTCAAAATAATTAATGTACCGGCTTACCTGGACTATGTATCTCCAACGGTGGTATTTGACATCTACCACCTTCTGAACTACTAGGCACAACTTTACTGTATTCATCACTAGAACCAAATGGGCAGAAAAATATTTAAAGTTATTAAGATCTCTGTGATCTCTCTATATCACTCAATGGTTCGCTGGAAGAAAACTCAACTTTGAGTTAATAATAATAATAATAATTCTTTATTATCAGGCAACTAAGGCCCATAGATAAATACACAAATAATCTTACAAAATAATAAACTAATACATAAAAAAGATACGATAACTAATTACATATTATTAAACTATAAACTATTGCACACGAAGTGACGGCGTCTTGTTCCGCTGTGATGTCGGTATCCTAAGCTAAGTTAAGCTCGCCTTTGTAACATTGCGGTCATTTCTGCTTGACAACTTTAAAAAAAATTCGCTTGAAGCCTGCGGCGCAGCGCCAAACTGAGCCCTTAAAAATTTTCGATGCTTGTGCAAGCAAAAATGAGCTTAGAGTTAGCGTAGCGGTGGTCAGGCGGAAGTGTCATTGATGGTTCATGAACACTGATTATCCACATATTATGTAATTTATCATGGTGTACAATAAAGAATTAAAGAATTTAGATTACACAAAGTAAGTTGAAATAGATTTCTTACTCTTACCGTACTCTTCAAAAACTAAGTAAATCTTTAAACAAATTGTTTTAGTCCAATATTAGTATACAGCTTGCAAACTGCATAGATTTACTCATAAAACGTAAATAAACATCTATAAATAAATGGTTCTAGTTATTCCGGTTGCGCGCAGTCAGAAGCGAGTCAGGCGTTCTGCTTCACTGGCTTCGACATGACTCAAGAATATTATGATATAAAAGTTGTATACTAACACTAGCTTTTGCACGCGGCTTCACCCGCGTACATAAAATATAGCCTATGTCACTCAGAATTAAAGCAGCTTTCTGTCAGTGAAACAATTTAATCAGTCGGACCAGTACTTTCAGAGATGACCTCCTACAAACAAACAAAAAAACTACCTCTTTATAATATTAGTAGGTATAGATTATTAATTATAAATCCTCAATTTTAAAGAACGTAATTTTGAACATATTTTAATAAAATATCAAAACAATAAAATATATTAATATTTTATTATATAGCGTTTATTCCCGTGTCTCCATATATGTATTTGTATATATTGTTGTTACATTATATAATGCACGGGCGATCTAACTTCGAATTTAAGAATGAACGAAATTTTTAGATAGCGCTCGACGTGAAGTGGGAACGAACACATAGACATACATCCGCATTTATTTATGACTAGCTGCTAGCCCAGCGGCTTCGCCCGCGTGATAGCAGAAAATTCTCCCAAGGGAACATATTTCCAGAATAAAAAGTATCCATGTCGCTGTCCGATTGTCCGGTAACTGTCCGAACCGAGCCAAGGCGTCGACGGCGCGCACTGTTCTCGCGCGCCTCAAGGAGTTGTCAGCAACAGGAGGGGCCCATCTGGGTCGAAGCCTACCGGGGTCGGGGTTATCCGAAAGGAAACTAGAGCCCCGGTACGAAGGCTAGAAGGAACGGCGCGGGGTTTTTAGTCAGTAAGACTCTGACACTGTCTCCCGCTCCACCCAAGAGCGGGTTTCGTCAATGATGATTTTCCCCGTCGACAGAAAAAAAAAAACCACGTTACATCAACCATTGTCAATTTACCTATGCCGCTAATGTCCCGCTTTCTTTATATTTTTTTTTCTTTTTACCAAAAAAACAATCGACTTCCAACTTAGTTTTTTTTTGGAAGTCGATTGTATTTTATAGTAAAATAGGTTTTGTATTTCAGTACAACAGCGTGCGTCATGTGATGGATGATGATAATGCCACCTCACAGCTAACCTACTGTGCTGCCATTATCCAAGTTTTTGCTGTCGTTACAAATTAATAGACAATAAGCATGAACAAAATTACTTTTTGATGGAATTCCCATTCAGTCGCCAAGAAGACATTGACAAAGAATTTCGGGACTTACGTCACATTTAATAAGTGTTGTAGTGCCTGGCCAGTCTAAGGCTAAGCGCGCACCGCGATAAAAAATCGTTGCGATTTTTTTAATGCGAAATAAAATCGCAAACTACAATATTGCATACACGCACGATTTATTTTCGCAACGCGCGGATTGTAGTGTATTTCTGTGGTTCACAGATTTGCGATATTTTTTCGCAACGATTTTTTATCGTAGTGCGCGCTCGCCCTTACTGACAAGACTTTTTGTAACTATATTTGTTTAGTTTAACATACTGAAAATTTAAAAGACTTAAATGGGTCTGGACAGGACCTGTCATTTAATTATTATTAATATAAATTAATCTATCTGACGAGCTGAGGGCTCGTAAAACGCAGGATTAGAAGGCCCAGACACAATGACACTGAGCCACGGCAGACCTTGAATGAAATGGCTTCCTTAAGAATTGGAATGAGAAAGCAAGGAACCTTGATCGTTGGAAAGAAAGGAGGGAGGCATTTGCCCAGTAGTGGGACAACATACGCTACCTATAATAATAACAATACTGACTTGGCTCGCGAGGTTGCCGACATGTGGGATGTGGACTCAGCGATCATCGTGTCAGCCAATTAGAGCCTCGACCAACACAACACCTTAGGAGGCTCGCGTTAGGCGGCTGAATCAAGGCCTTGATTAAAAGGGTGCTACTCCTGGACACGGCTCGTATAGTCAGGAGGTTCCTGTCTCTGGAGCCCTGATCGCCGGTAGCTTAGGCCCTGTTCCCGATACCGGTGCGATACTGGTTTTTTACATTTTTTTCGTCGACCACATCATCGCTTACCATCAGGTAAGATGGTGGTCAAACGCGAGCCTATCAATAATAAAAAAAATCTATCCATCAGTGTCCATGAAAACTTCAACTATAAGACGACCATGGTTACGTATCTCCTTTGTTGATTGTACGTATATATGTAAGTAAATATTCGTAGTTAGTCAATATTTAACCCTTCAGATACCGTCAATTAGAGACACAATAGTAAGACAATAGATGCGCGGCCACCGGGTGTCGCTTGGGGATTCATGAATTAAGTAATTTATGTTAATACTAGCTTTTGCCCGCGACTTCGTCCGCGGAAAATTTCTTGTTTTAAAATAAGATTACACTCGATTAGACGATGCGCACGTTCAGCGCTAGATTCCTGAGCACGGGCCTGCGATGTTATGGCGTTTTGCCTAGCGAGCCGCTGCGAGCGCTCAGCGCTAGTCTCCCTATCCCTTGTCTCAGAGACATGCTGCCTTAAATGAGATAGATGCTGCGCACGTTCAGCGCTAGATTCCCGAGCACGGGCCTGCGATGTTATGACATTTTGCCTACCAAGCCGCTGCGAGCGTTTAGCGCTAGTCTCCCTATCCCTTGTCTCAGAGACATGCTGCCTTAACTCAGATAGACGGTGCGCACGTTCAGCGCTAGTTCTTCGAGCACGGGCCCGCGATGACCTCACATTTTGGCTAGCGAGGCGCTGTGAGCGCTCGGAGCTAGATTCTCTAGCGCGTGCTTGCGAAATATATTCTCTATTTCTTGAGAGGCGCTGCTCATTTTCAGGGGCAGATTCTTCCGTACATGCTCTCAACAAACTACGCACAGACTTGAAAACAATTATGAACAAAAGGAGAGCGACTCGAACACCGTCCGCCTTTACAAAACAAAACAATCGTAATATCGAATAACTCGTATCGATTATTACGATAGAACAAAGTACGAAACTACGAACACACAAAAACGTACAACGAAATTACGATATTTTCGATTATGAGGTATCTATCAACAACAACAACCATACGAACGAAACAACCGAAACCAATAAGCAACTGACAGAAGAACTCCAACTAACGACAACGTGGGCATAATAATTCGAGAGGGTCATCAATCCACAGAAAGTCTTAACACCGCGATTCAGAAAAATTACGTAATTGCAGAACGCCATCTATGGGCAAATAGGTGAAACGTTGGGCACGCCACAATTATGGTGGTAAGTCCCCTCTTTGAGGCGTGGCTGGAAAGGCCTCACGGCGTCCTTACCTTCTGCATGACACAGGTCCTCACCGAACATGGCAAGTTCGGGAGGTTCGGCAGGAATGGCAGGCGGTCGCCTCCTTCTGCGAAGCAGTAATGCTAGCAAAGGCGGAGGCAGACCGCATCAGGCAACGGCGCCCCCGCCGCCGCCGCCGGGATTCCGATCCCGATTTCCGGCCACCGTAGACGCGGGCTCGCGGACGGCGAGCCATGGGTAGCTTGCTGTCCGATCGTCCGGTAATGGACCGAGCCCAAGACGTCGACGGCGCGCACTGTTCCCGCGCGCCTCAAGAAGTTGTCAGCAACAGCAGAGGCCCAGCTGGGTCGAAGCCTACCGGGTCCAGGGTTATCCGAAAGGAAACTCGTGCCCTGGTTTGAAGGCTAGAAGGAACGGGGTGGGTTTTTAGTCAGTAAGAGTCTGACACTATCTCTCGCTCCACCCAAGGGCGGGGGTTGTCATAAGATGATTTTTGCCCACCATAAAAAAAAATAGGTAAAACGTCTGCACAATGAAAGTTACGCTAGGGGCATTTTGCGTTTTAGTAATTTCATATTATCTCCGAAACTGTATGACCAATTGATATACTGTAAATGGCAAATCTTATCTGTATGATGTTCTTGTGGTACTGAAATAATTTATTGTCATAAGAATTAATATTTTGTTGCTCAAATAATCAATCAAACGTAAGTATGCCGAAAAAATATATTTTTAATGCAATAAAAGAAGTATAAAAGATAAAATATAAAAGATAGAGATATGGTACCGTAGACTTTTTTGTAGAAATAATTAAGACGAACCAGGTAGCCATACATTGTTTTTAATTTTAAGCAACTGTTTAGGCAGCGCACGCAAATAATTCTTTTTTATGAGGTATTTTTTTCCGATTTGCTAGACAAAAGTTGTGATAGCTCGGTTAATATACATGCTATAGAAACAATTTATAACCTATAGCACTTAGGAATAATGTAGCTTTCTGCCAGTAAAAAAAATTTTAGAATTGGATTATTAGTTCCAGAGATTACCCCCTACATACAAACTTACAAACTTACAAACTTACAAATTTTACCTCTTTATAATATTAGTATAGATAGGTTTTGTATTTCAGTACAACAGCGTGCGTCATGTGATGGATGATGATAATGCCACCTCACAGCTAACCTACTGTGCTGCCATTGTCCAAGTTTTTGCTGTCGTTACAAATTAATAGACAATAAGCATGAACAAAATTACTTTTTGATGGAATTCCCATTCAGTCGCCAAGAAGACATTGACAAAGAATTTCGGGACTTACGTCACATTTAATAAGTGTTGTATTGCCTGGCCAGTCTAAGGCTAAGCGCGCACTGCGATAAAAAATCGTTGCGATTTTTTTAATGCGAAATAAAATCGCAAACTACAATATTGCATACACGCACGATTTATTTTCGCAATGCGCGGATTGCAGTGTATTTCTGTGGTTCACAGATTTGCGATATTTTTTCGCAACGATTTTTTATCGTAGTGCGCGCTCGCCCTTACTGACAAGACTTTTTGTAACTATATTTGTTTAGTTTAACATACTGAAAATTTAAAAGACTTAAATGGGTCTGGACAGGACCTGTCATTTAATTATTATTAATATAAATTAATCTATCTGACGAGCTGAGGGCTCGTAAAACGCAGGATTAGAAGGCCCAGACACAATGACACTGAGCCACGGCAGACCTTGAAAGAAATGGCTTCCTTAAGAATTGGAATGAGAAAGCAAGGAACCTTGATCGTTGGAAAGAAAGGAGGGAGGCATTTGTCCAGTAGTGGGACAACATACGCTAGCTATAATAATAACAATACTGACTTGGCTCGCGAGGTTGCCGACATGTGGGATGTGGACTCAGCGATCATTGTACCGATAGTCGTGTCAGCCAATTAGAGCCTCGACCAACACAACACCTTAGGAGGCTCGCGTTAGGCGGCTGAATCAAGGCCTTGATTAAAAGGGTGCTACTCCTGGACACGGCTCGTATAGTCAGGAGGTTCCTGTCTCTGGAGCCCTGATCGCCGGTAGCTTAGGCCCTGTTCCCGATACCGGTACGATACTGGTTTTTTTTAATTTTTTTCGTCGACCACATCATCGCTTACCATCAGGTAAGATGGTGATGGTGGCCATGGTTACGTATCTCCTTTGTTGACTGTACGTATATATGTAAGTAAATATTCGTAGTAAGTCAATATTTAAGTAATTTATGTTAATATATTTTGTTACTAGCTTCTGCCAGCGACTTCGTACGCGGATCCTGTTGCTTATTCCAGCGACAACGGAGTCGTCAAAATCAAAGATCTGAAACGTCTGGTGTCGAATTCTAAGAGCCTGGAAAACAACGTGATGCGCGAGACGATTCGAGACGTTCCAGATCTCTCCCTTCCACTTACGCGCGTGACAGTGTGCACACACCTTAGATATGGTGCCATAGACAAAAATAAACAGAAAGCTCCGAACTGCTAAGCTATCGGGAGTTACATGTGTTATTGTGAGTCAACCATAAAAGATAGACATATGATGTCTTGGGATATTGTTTTATATAATTTTAAGGAGAACATTTCCGTTATACATGATTTTTGTGTAGCTTTAACCATTAAAGCTTCAAACGCGACGGAAGCTTAAAAAATGGAGTAATTTCTCTCGTTTCTCCAACATTTCCCTTCACTGCTCTGCTCCCATTGATCGTAGCGTGATGAAAAGTATACTATAACCTGCCCAAGAGTATGAGGAATGATTGTACCAAGTTTCGTTAAAATCCATCGCGTAGTTTTGGTTTCTATAAAGAACATACAGACAGACAGACAGACAGACAGACAGACAGACAGACAGACAGACAGACAAAAATTTTACTGTTTGCATTTTTGGCATCAGTATCGATCACTAATCACCCCCTGATAGTTATTTTGGAAATATATTTCATGTACAGAATTGACCTCTCTACAGATTTATTATAAGTATAGATATAAATTTCCAAAAATTGATGTTTTCCAATATTTTGGGTACATTACCAGTCGACAGCGACGCGCAGGAATTTTTCGACGCCGAACTTTAGATTGCTATTTTTTAGTTCTTTAAGGCTTTTATTTTTATTTTGTTACTTTTAATTGGATTAAGTTAAGTTAAGCATATTAAAGTAAAATTGCAAGTTGTTTTAAAAGAAATCTTACTACGTTTATACACATAGGTACAATAAAGATGAAGACAAAGCGAAGTTAAAGAATTGTTTCTATCAATATCGTTCTTTATTTTTAAATAGAAATATACAAGGACGACAGGCTGCGTACTCAAGCAAGTTTCAGTCTGGTCTCTACATCAGCACTCCCGAGGCAGTTCGGTGGATACTGGCCATGCTTTCGGATGTCTATTTAAAGAACAGCTAGTGCAGTAGGTATTACCGATCCTAAAAATGTCATATAACATGAAGAAAATCTGCACCAAATCACACAGCTGACAATTTTTTTTTTAATCTAAGGTGGATCTGTTTGTGAAACCCCGTTTATGAACGTTTGACGAAGTGCTGTCTTACTGTGCGTAAGATATACAGACAGTAGTAATAAGTCGATGTTGATGTAGGACCGTATTGCTTCACACAGTACGGGAGCAAACGTCGGCCGTCCGGTAACCGTCCGGACCGAGCCCGAGAGGTCGCCGGCGCGCGGCGCGTGAAGTGCCGCGCGCGCTTCAAGGAGATGTCAGCACAACCTACTGGGGCCATGGGTTTGCTTCTGTAAGTAAAAAGCCTTGATCCTGTACCGCAAGGTAAAGATGGGATAATGGAGTTTGGGGTTTTAGTCAGTAGAAGTCTGAAACGCCCTCCTGCTTCCATCTAGAGTGGGAGAAGTAATAGATGATTTCTCATCTAAAAAAATATAAAGTACGAGACCAAACGTCAGTTGTATTCCTGAGGATATCTCATGTCATAAATTATTGTAAATTCCGTGCAGCCATACGTGGACATTCATACGTCACCTCCTTGAGGGGTCACCGTCAAGTTCAAATTAAAACTGGCCACTAACAAAAAAAAGAAAATAGAATAAAACCTGCTTACTGACGGGAGCTTTATAGAAAATTGAAACTAGAATCTTGGAGTAGTGAATTTTGTTTGTTTGATAAAATTGTAAATATAATAATACTTATATTTTTCTAATGTATGATTTGGTTGACCAAATTGTCTTTTAATTACCTCTTACCTCACAAATGGTGTAAAAAGTAGAGTATGCAACACGGGGATAAAGCTGTCTTTGTCTTGGGCGGCTTGAATTCCTCACTTCAATCAGGTTTCTTTATTAACTCCCTCGCAATGCTCGAGAGTTAATTATATAAATCCCTCACTAACGTTCGGGATTAAAGTCAGCAACCTTCGTTTCGTTTGGAATTCAACATGCCGCCCGCGACTTAAACACTGCTTTATCCCCTAGTCACAGTATCTACTATCTTTGTGTCAAAACAGTGAACGCCATAATCATTATAACGCTGCGAAGCCACCGGCTGAAGGCGGGTATATAGCTAATGATGATAGTAAATAATAAGTTAACGATGTACATATTAACAATATAGACCCAATTAACCAAGATTATATGTAACTCATAATATTTTTTTTATCCTTACTAATATTATAAAAGCGAAAGTGAGTTTGTTTGTTTGTTTGTTACGTCTTCACGCCTAAATGGCAAAACCGATTTTGATGAAACTTGGTACACGGATAAACCATGTCCTGGAATAGGACATAGGACACTTTTTGTCCCGCAAGTATGTTCCCTTGGGATAATTTTCTGCTGTCACGCGGGCGAAGCCGCTGGGAGCAGCTAGTCTGATATAAACTAGAACTTTACTGCGCATGGAGTTTCTTGCACGTTCTTCTCCATAGAGATCTACGCTTTGGAAAGTGCAATCCAGCTTCACTTTTTTTTAGACTGACCGACATTTGACCACTCAAAATCGCATGCATCCATGGTCTATTTGAAAAAAAATGCTATTATTTTTTATTGTTTAGAATATTTCTTGGTAACCAGCCCACTTAAAGGTCCAGGAGCCCAGGGTCCTGGGATAAATTAATAATCTGAATTATTCAATCGAGGTTGTATTGGCTACAAAACCTAAGAATTCTGTTAAACTAAGAACTTAGTTTTTTTTAAAAAAAAAACTAGTTTTAGTATACAAAAACTAAGTTTATAATCCTGAAAGAAAATTTTCGTTAAATGGCACAGGGCTCACAGTGCCTTGAATCCTTTTTGGTTTTTTTTAACAATTTAAACTAGTGCTTGACTGCGACCCCACCTGATGGTAAACTAGTGCGCCTGACCATCAGAGATTGCATCACTGCTTATCATCAGGTGGGATCGCATTCAAGCACTAGTTTATATCATTTAAAAAAAAAACAATGGTCATTGATGGTGAAGTGACGCTGCTTTCAAAGATAAACAGCAACAATATGTCAAATTCAATACATTTTCATTAGTTGTAGACTGCGACACGTGCCAAGCCACGCCGGGCTCATTCTAAATGTTTTTACGCCATCACTCACGTTTTGAATGCGCGGAGTGAGCAGAATTCTAAGTAATTATGTGTAGGGGCATATTTTTTGCGCTCAGTGTATTGAATTAGCAAAAAAGTAAGTGGTTGGCGTTTACCTATAGACCGACTTTAGAATATTTTCTCACTTCTTTAGACAATTTTAGTGTAGTCTTTTAAGTGGGTGACACTACCTAGTACCTACATGAATACTTGAATGACAAGAATTTTAATTGTCATGGATAATTAAATAATAAGTAGTACGTTTGGATAATGATCTCAAATATATATATATATATAACTAGCTTTTGCCCGCTGGGCTTCGCTCCCGCTCTTCCTTACTCTACCCTACTGTACCCTACTCTACCCTACTCTACCCTACTATACCCTACTCTACCCTACTCTTTACTCTACCCCACTCTACCCTACTCTACCCTACTCTACCCTACTCTACCCTACTCTACCCTACTCTACCCTACTCTACCCTACTCTACCCTACTCTACCCTACTCTACCCTACTCTACCCTACTCTACCCTACTCTACCCTACTCTACCCTACTCTACCCTACTCTACCCTACTCTACCCTACTCTACCCTATTCTACCCTACTCTACCCTACTCTACCCTACCAAACTTCACATAAACCATCTACTAAATAGTCCGAACAAATCCTAAAAATTTGGTTTGGATAGATGAGCCCGTTCTTGAGTTATAAAATAACAACGAAAAGTGGCATTGATTTTTATATATATAGATATAATGGGTTAATCTGGAAGATTTATAATATTTTATGGGATTAATTTAACAGAGCTATTTTGTAAAATGTCATTGTTATTATTACTTTTTAATTTAAGCTAACGCCATTATTATAATTATTTCTATTTTTTTTATTAAATTCTATCAATTTTATTTTATTTTCTTGCTGGGCACAAATAAAATTATACTATAATAATATATAAAACTTAAATATAATTATATACAGGGTCCATTACTTAACTTTAAGCAATTAATGTAACAAGCTCTAATGACATTAATTAATATAGTATGCAATTTATATTTTCCTTTTAATACAAACATATATTTTTAATTAATATTTGTAATTTATTAATTGATATAAGTTTAATAATAATGATACTTAATAAATATTTTAAAATTTTTGCATGCCAATTGGTAAAATGTGGCTGAGCTAAATGTAATCCTAAGAACTATAATATAGGTATGTATTACCCATATTTGCAAAATAAAAATTCTATTCTATTCTAATATGAGTGAGTTTACATGTTTATGAACGCACCCGCGATACGGTTTTTTTTAATATAAATAAATCAGCTGGACAATGGAAAGGGCTATGCTCGGGGTTACCTTGCGTGATCGAATCAAAAATGAAGACATCCGCAGGAGAACTAAAGTTGCCGACATAGCACAAAGAATTGCCAAACTTAAGTGGCAATGGGCAGGGCACATTGCTCGCAGAACAGATGGCCGTTGGGGCCGAAAGGTTCTGGAGTGGCGACCGCGTACCGGAAAACGCAACGTTGGAAGGCCTCCAACAAGGTGGTCTGATGACCTGGTGAAAGTTGCGGGAAGCCGATGGATGCGAGACGCACAGGAACGTTCGTTGTGGCGACGCTTGGGGGAGGCCTATGTCCAGCAATGGACGTGTATCGGCTGAAATGATGATGATGACATTATAGATAAATTACACCCAGATACAAAACAAATGATCGGGCTCATCACACAAACACTTGTCCTGGGTGGGAATCGAACCCACGACCTCAGATGACTAATAGCCTAACAGTTTTCCGAGTTTTAGAGAAACCCAACCACGTACTGAATTTGGTGACGGTAGCTTAACTTAATAAATTTAATTTCAGCCTGCTCTAATAAAATTAACGATCACTTCATTATGCTCTAAAGACGCTAATTAATATTTTAATCACGTAATATTACAACATGTGTAGGCACGTGTAATGTTTCATCCTGTATAATTTATACAGCCATCATTATCTATCTGATATGCTTAAACCGTCCGTATTGCTACGGTATTAGAGCCGTATCTCCTTCAAATAATGGCAATGGACATGTAACTGCTTAGTATTGGAGGTAGGTGTACCTAAGAGTAGGTAAGTGTAAATGTCATTTTCATGAAAAACCATAAAACACCGCATGTTTCCCACATTAAAACCTCTAGGTATTTTTGAGACTATTATGGGTAAAACACATCAACTTGTTTTTATGAAAAAATATACTAAATAATTTCTTAATCAATAAGTTTTTCATTATAATATTAAATTATATATGTATGTTTATTTTGTATTTAAGGTTATTTTGTTATTGTACATAATTTTGAGCCCTTTTTTTCTTAGTATACTTTTATTTTGACTTAGTTTTTATGCACCTGCCATGTTTTCTCTTCACCACCCTAGGTAGACTGGTAGAGAATGCCTAAGGCATAGTCCGCCTTTGTACTTTTATGTTGCATGAAGTTTTAATAAATAAATAATATTTTGACAAGATATTGATCACTCAATTTTCCTTAAAGCTTTAGAAATTAAAAAAAAAACATGGTACTTAACATTTTTATTAGTTTAAAACTAAAACAAGTAGATAAATTAAAGATTAAACAACGTACATTCATTAGCATGTCTTGTCTGCCTAGGTCATAAAATAATACAAGTAATCGAGGAAAATTGTAATATTTTGTACGGTCAGCAAAAACGTTAGATATGCAGACAAGAAATAAACAATGGTACACTAAGTAACGTAGGTACATTATTGTTGTGGTATGACATCCTAGACCTAGTCAATAATGATGATTGCAATCCCAAAGCACGGAACCACTTATCATTTTTTGTATCCTTGGCAATAGTGCTTATTTTTTCTGTTTTAATGAGAAATCATCAAATAGTTTCGCCACAATTATGGCGGTAAGTCGCCTCTTTGAGGCGTGGCTGGAATGGCCTCACGGCGTCCTCACCTTCCACATGACGCAGGTTCTTACCGGACATTGTAAATTCGGGAGGTACCTGCACCGGATTCGTGCCGTAGCGACTCCTGGGTGTCGCTGTGTGGACCACTCGGAGGACACGATGAAGCATACGGTAGAAGCATACGGTAGAAGTGTGCACTGCTTGGGCAGAGCATCATCGTGTCCTTGTGGGGGCGATCGGCGGCAACGATCTCTCGCGCCGGGCCTTGGTACAGATCATGGTCCGAAGCGAGGAGGAGTGGCAGGCGGTCCCTTGTGCGAATCAGTAATGCTAGCAAAAGAGGAGACCGACAGCATCAGGCAGAGCCCCAGCTGGATCAAATCCCTATGGGGGCCCGAGTTTAGCTCCGGAGGGAAGCTCGGCCCCGGTATGAAAAGCAAGAAGAAACGGGGTGGGTTATTTAGTGATTTCTCTTTCGAACAATCTAATTGTGCTAAACGCATATTTCAACTGTCAATTTACAATAATGTCACAGACCCATTGATATTATTTTAAGTCACCGATTGGTGACACTTACTGACTTGGTTGATTTGCTAGCACTGCTAAGCAGTGATTGTAATAAATATCTACTGGATTTTTGAGGAGAGAGTTTCCTAAGTATCTACACATTGACACTTTAGGTACCCCACCACTTACACACTAGTGTCCTAAGCCGACTGTACCACAGATCGGTACTAACTATTTGACATCGCCTCTATTTCGTAGTAGTAAGAGTGATTTTAAATGTTACTACAGATGTGCACTTAGCTTACAAACTTTAGACACGTGTATTAATGATATTGTTTTCGTCATGACCCTGGAATGGAACATGAGTTAAGAAATCTTTGTACATAGCCCTATAACAATTGTCACACAAAATAATAACGTACGGAAAACAAGTCTAAATATACAAAGTTTGAGTACTTTTCCATCTAAATATTTGGGTCATCGTCAGACTTTAATGTTCCCACTGCTGGGACTCAGGCCTCCACTCCAGGAGGGGAATGGGCCGTAATCCACCACGCGGGCCTAGTGCGGGTTGGTGAATGTCACATGTCCTCAAATTTTTGGTTCTAAGACATGCCGGTTTCCTCATGATGTTTTCCTTCACCGTTTTGAGAGCAGTGTTGATGAAATATATTACACAAAGTAATGCGCCTGGCTGGGTTTGAACCCGTGACCTACAACTCGTAAGTCGGGGCCATTACCACTCGGCCACCACTGCTCTCAATATTTGGGTAAGTAGGCAATTTTTAATGTTATGTAAAATACGGTTCTCAAATAGGGTCACGAGGACATATCAATAAATTCAACTGATTTTGATCAAAACCGTGCAATGTTTTTTTAGTAGGTATTCCGTGTCCAAATTTTAGGTCATGATAAAGATTATGTCAACTTAGAGGCAATTATAATAATATTATTGTTTGTACTATAGTTGTACATAATAAGTTTCCATGTTTCACAGCTGCTTCGGAAATCACCGTAAATATCAGCGTTCAAGGTTCCTCGACCACCAAATGTTCTTATAAAAACATTTCAATTATTAAAAGTTTCCATGTTTTAGGAACTATATTAATCACAGCTTAACAATAGACAACCCAGTCTTTTACACAATATACCTTTTTTTAGCATACTCTCACGTTTTTGTTAAATATGTTACGTACGACTTTATTTAACATGCAAAAACACTTGACCAAAACGTAACCTGCACCGCTTTTAGAAAAGTCTATCTCGGTACAATGACCTCACACAATTGCTATTCCGATCACTTTCATAATACTGTGGCATCGTTTTTTTTAGCACAGTAACTTCACGCCCGCTACCCGCAAGGGTATGACAGAACCTTCTTGCGTCAGTAGACATTCTGTGAGCACATTTGTATCAATTTCTTTCTTCTGTGCTTTTCTGTCAATCTCTCACAACGCATACTTTCCCAAGTTTTGCCTTTCCAACGGGACAGCCATCTCCTGAGAACGCAGCTCTGTCTGCAAGGTCGGCCAGTGTCGTGGTCTCCACTACCTGATCTTCTCCGTTGCTCCAAATCCATCTGTCATCTTCATAAGGTTTTGTTCTTGGCTCCTGAGTTCTTGGAGTCACTTCATTGTCCTGGGTTGTTTTAGTACTGTATACATTGCTATCATTTGCATTACTATTTACGTTATCATCATTATGACTGCTGTCATTTGTTTTTGTTGAACGATTAATCTTATCGTGATTTGGTTCAGCAACGTTCACAAAATTACTGTTATTATCAGAATTAATGCTTCTTGCAGTAATATTAGCATTGTCTTCATTTAAACCCTGGTAATTATTCCAAGTAATTTGTGACTCGGTACTGACCAACGTACCATTGACGTCATCCGATTGTGTGCTAATTTGCGGCAATTTCCCTTGTGTTACATTTATTTCGTGTGCCTGTTTCCTTGAAATTACGTCTTCTTCCTTATCCTGTTGCACAACTGGTTGACCATCTCTAGTATCTGGGTTAAACATATATTTTCTATCTTCATTAGAACCTTCAAACCTGTTAAAGAACTTGGCAGGTTCGGTCACAGCGACTCTAATCCATGGAACTTGCCTGTTCCATTGGTACGGGTTCTGATAACTATACGGCATATCAACCCTTCTGTCAGCATCATCACTGCGCCGCTGATACACATCACTGATCACTACACCATCGTATCGTTTCGCATACTCGTATATTTGGGTTGGGCTACGTCCATTGCTGTTATCATTCCTGAAGATGTGGTCCAATAGGGGTGCACTTGGGCGATAGTTGCCAAAACTATCGTAGGCATCGTACCGGTGCGTTGTGAATGCTGAACAAGTAACTACGAGAGAAATTAGTAAGACTGGCAACATTGTGGCTGATTTTATACTATGACTCGTAACTTCGTAAGTCTGTTGACAGATGTCTGCGGTTAAATATGACGTGCGTACGCGCTGCGTCTTCGCGATCGACTGCAAGACGTAGGTATCGAGTATCTCCTGAACGTTTCCGTCTTATTGTGTTGGTTCGCTTGTAGTAGGGATGGAAGTGATGTCGATAAAGTATATAAAGATTTCCAAGTGTTGAATTATGTTAACGGATTTTTTTAAATTTTGATGAAACTCGTCTTATCTTTTTATTAAAATCATAACCTTCCTTTGGCTTTTTAGTCGGGTAAAAATAAGACATTCTTATAATTTTTTAGTTACTAGTTTGATTATATCATACCGACTTCTACCAGCGGCTTCACTGGTGTAAAAGTACAAAATTTTCCTATACAATAATAAACAGTGTGATGGATGGGGTGTGCGGTGCCTGCTAATACTTATAAACGTATAAAGTATTTCATTCTATATTTATTTTTGTGTCTGGGTGTAATTTATTTATAACATGTAAGTATTTAGAAATATGCAATTAAGGTGGTGCATCATGACTCACATTTTCACTGTTTTTCATACAACCGCTCATAACTGATTATGACGTTATTACACACTTTTCATTAGATATTTTGGAAACACAGTATCTTGTGAATATTATCTAGGTTTCTACAGAAACCAATTTCTAAATTTGTGTAAAACTAATGCAGTAAAAACCTCCGAAAATGTCCTATTTTGTATGAACTTTGACACTTCATAATTTGCCTAAAAATTAAAAAAGTCAAAAAAGTAATCCTTTAGAGACTTTGCAAATTTTATTAAGATTCTAAATGATGACAACTTTTTCCAAAAACTTTTAAGGGTTTAAAAAAAACAGCTATTTCCTGGAACAAGTTTTGTGAAATTTTCGAGTAAATCTCGGAATTACCGAATACTAACAGTGTTTCCAGGCGTTATCTCTCTTTTTTGCGTTGCCTTTTCGTCAAACATCGCATTGGACTGCATTAAATGAAGTAACAAGCTTTTAAACCATTTTCGAAGTTTACGATAAGCAAGTGGAGAAGGACCCTCTTAAGTTTATCTGTTATCTAGTACTCATATCACAAGCTCTACTCAGTTTTGGACAAGATGGCGTTATGTAAAAGTTGTGGAAATATTATATTACTAGCTTCTGCCCGCGACTTCGTACGCGAGTCCTATTGGTTCTGCCAGCGACAACGGGGTCGTCAAAATCGAAGATCTAAAACGTCTGATGTCGAATTCTAAAAGCCCGGGGACGGGAAAACAACGTGATGTGCGAGACGATTCGAGACGTTCCAGATCTCTCCACAGATTCAAGACAGTGTGCACACACCTCAGACATGGTGCCAATGTCTCCGTGTTCGATGTAATTAATAAATGGGTTATATGAAAACGCGCTCCTGTCTTTATTTCCAAAAAGTGTTCCCATAGCGCGATCTAACTCGACGCCAACGCCATCTAGTTAGAAAACGGAAACTACATACTATTTACCCAAATATTATAGTATCTTAGCCGTGACGTAACCTACGACAAACTTCTTATTTGCGGTTGGTACAATAATCGGGTCTAGAGATCGAACCGAAAAATTAAGTTTTTTATTGTATAATACTTTTCCGGGATAGGAAGTACCTAGTGTGGTGCCCAGGATATTAAAAAATAATTATACCAAGTTTCATCGTAATCGAACCGGTAGTTTTTGCGTGATGCCTGAATAAACAGACAGACAGACAACAATTTTTTTAATCACATTTTTGGGTTCGGTGTCGGTCTAGTAACACCCTCAGCCATTTATTTTTTTGATATTTTCAATGAACAGAATTTTCACTTCTACAGATTTATTATAAGTATAGAAGATAATTACGTATAGATTATTATCTCTGTATGTCAAAATTGTTGGCACCTTAGTTTATCGATATATTTATGTGGTAAAGGCCCAGCCCTAACTGTTGATGAGATGATTTGGATGTGAAGTAAACAAGCGTGATGTCACTCAGTCAACATCTGACCCCTGACCTACATTAAATTGATTCGGTGGACTTTAAAAGTAATCGGTTTGTTTATTATATTAGGTAGGAATGATCCAGACTCTGGAATACCTTGTCATGGAAAGTTACACGGCTATAGTTTTAATAAATAAAAGGGGCCAAGTATCAAGTTTCAAGCATCTACAAGACATATTACTACTTATTAAACGAAAATTAATAATTTTCGTTTAAATAAAGGTTATATCTAATAACCTTTATTTAAACGAAAATTATTAATTTTCGAATGACCGACGTCATTTTTGTTATATTCATTATTTTCTACCCCGATCATCATAAATTGAACTTTGAGTTAAGCTCGCCTATGTACATGAACTTTGTTATCCACTTATTTTATAAGTGGTTATAGTATAAGTACGTACAAAGAATTAAAGGTAGAGAATTAATAATTTCGTACTCTTATTGCAAAAACTAGCTATCTGCATTTTTATCAAATACAAATTAAGTTAATTATAGCTCTCGATTCGTCTCAGCGAGACGAATCTGGAAATGAAACTGGTTATTATGACATTATTATGGCAACAGATAAATAATCTAAAGATCTAGAAGAATCTTGCTGGTTGTTGAATGAATGATATATATATATTTGCATGAATACAAGGCGTAAGGGACAGCCCTCCGCAAACTTTAAGGTCTTGCTCAGTAAACGAAACTAAACAACCTTCCACATTTTTTATTTTCAGGCAACAAAAAAAAACGGCCTCTCCATACAAACTGTCCAATCAAGTTACGCCTTGTATAGTTATGTAATAATTATGTTCTTAACATTTAATTGGGTTTCAGTATATTCGGCATTTCAGCCGTACAAATATTTAGATTTTACCATAGGGGCACGATTTCTTAGTATTTGTTGTAAATTGCAGCTTTGTTTAATGTGAATAATCTCAACCGAGATAACCTCAGTGTGTTGGAATTGATTCGATAAAACGAATGGATGAAATAACAACTAAATTATATTTATTTCAAATGAGATTTTTTTGTTTTTTTATGAGTATTTAACTTGCTAGAAACCTAGAAATAAGATGCTTCCGTGAAACTACTCTGATTTCCGGGAATATAAGCATAATTTTGAGTTATATTGATATTTTAAATCATTCATCATTTAATTTAAACATACGTTATTGGACTGATTAAACAAGCGGACAAATTACAATAACATAAATAATATTGTAGTTTGGTCACTTTTTCTACTGTTGATAGGCTTGCGCTTGACCACCTAATAGAAAGCGACGATGTGGTCGAATCTGATACCCGCTTGCTTAGAAATAACATATTCACTCTTGACTTAAAGATTCTCAGGTTGATATCAGGGAACATAGACCCCGGCAGGGAATTACACTCCTTAGCTGTACGCAAAATGAATGTGTTCCCATAACGTTTTATGCGTGTAGGTGGGATGCCATCACCGTACGTCTGTTGGTTTGATGGTGGAGTGGGCACTTTGTAGTCGCAATGCCCGATTTCTTAGGAACGTTCCATGGCAATCTGTCAAAAGAGCCCGCTAAAATATTAAAACAAGTTTTCGACGCTGATAATAGAGGCTGTGTTTGTTTTGGTCCCAGCATTTTAATATTCACACGTAGGTATATATTACTAGTAAAAATAACAATGACGATGTGTAGCATTGTTTTATGTGAGTTCTCCAATAGGTAGGTGCCTAGTTGCCTATCTACCTGTGAACCTTCCTGCCAGCTCATAATGAGAGTCATCCTGAACACATACGTAACTATATTATTTCGAATACCGTAATTAGAGACACAATCGAAAGACTATGAGAGAACGAACGCTGACGCCGTTCACTTGGGGTTTAATAAAATAATATAACTTTCTATGATCTTATTTATCATTGTCTACATATAAAGTTGTAGGGTATCTTACTACATTGTCAGCTCGTTAGTACACAATCTAGGTTATGTAAAAGTTAAGGGGTGGGAAACTGGTGTTCTAAAACACAGGCCTAGAGCCTACCTTATATAATTAACTCCCGAGTATTGCGAAGAAGTTAATAAAGAAACCTGAGTGAAGTGAGGAATTCAAGTCACTCAAGACAAAGACAGCGTTATCCCCGTGTTGGATACTTAACTTTTTACACCATCTGTGAGATAATGGCACGTGAACACATTCGAAAGAAATTGGCAGAATCATCACAGCTGTGATTTGGAATACACATTTCTCATAATAATTTTGTTTATTTGTATGTATTTATATAAGTATTTATTTTTATACCTGTGTATTTATTTTGATTTAAATTTTATTTTTGTTTGTTTGCCTTGAAGTTTGCACCTACCATGTTATGTTTCTGCACCACCCTAAGGTCGACTAGTAGATAATGCCTAAGGCATTAAGTCCGCCTTTGTACAGTTTAAATGTGCAATAAGCATTAACAAATATAAAAAATATATAAAAAAATTAAAAGACGTTAGAGAAATATAAGTATTATTTATAAGTTAATCGTAACTATCACTCAAAATGTTTTAAGATTTGAAACAAACAAAATTCACAATTCTAAGATTCTATAATATCAATTTTCTTTATTGCTCCCGCCTTTTCGTTACTTTTTTTTTAGAAACTCGTCAGTAAACACGGCCACAGTTTGAATTTAGAATAAACTTGTTTGATGGACGTACATTTTAGTTCACATGTTGACGGTTTTTAACGTTCCAAATTCAAATCTCATTATTCCCTAGGGATCACCCATACCCATATATTATTTCCCTAGGGACAGAATAAGATTTGAATTTGGAATGTTAAGTAATGGTTGTATGACATATAAAAGGGCATTATCGAGCAGGTGATGTAAAAATATAGTTTCACATTTGTATTATTAACGTCATATATATGACGCTAAATAAAAAGGTGAATGTATGAGAGTCGTCCTGATCAGATGACGCAACTATTTGTGTCATCAGTTCAGGATGACTATCATTATGAGCTGGCAGGAAAGTCGTCAGCTATACCTACAGTAGACACTTGCAACAATGCTATACATCATCATTGTTTATTTCCGTTAAACTTAACCTACCTGAAACTATTCAAATGAATATAAAATGCCTGCATTTGGTATTTAGCCCCAACATCTAAAGGTCAACATCTAAAGGTCAAATATATAATTTAAAGTAACGTCATCGAAACGACTAAAGTAATGTAACTGGTTATTGAACTACCCGCCGCACACAGGCGGATTTTTTAAAATTCCTGGCCAAAACCCCAATGTACGAAGTCGGTCATAATAGTCACGTGACGTAATTTTTTGAATCTGATTCCTTGCATCCAATGATAGCTCGCATAATATTTTAAACGAACGTTTTCATGACTACCGACTATTGCAAAGTATAGACTTCTAAAAAAAACTGAATGTTGCTTAAATTTGAGTTTATTGAAAAAATATATTGTGGTATTTCGAACGTGTTAAGTGTAACTTTTACCATGGATTGTGAAACTAGAGGTATGTATCTATGTATTCAAATTAAATTCACTATTGTTTTTAGTTTGTTTGTTTACAAAAATAATTAAAGTAATTTGCAATATAAATTTTACGTAATGATTGCTTTTGGTATGCTCTAAAGTTGCAAATTCATTAGAATCAGACTATCTTGTAAAGATTATAATAAAGATATACATCTTAGCTGGCTATCGGTATTAATTTTAGTTGCTAATATGTGCTACTCTGCTTTTCGTTGGACAATTAGCAATGTGAAGTAAGAAACACGAAAAATGTTTTATTTTATTTCTTCTTTATTTTTAGGTTCATCTACTCAAAATGTCGTCATATGTCGTCAACAATTAGTTGAATATTATAGGAACTGCAATTTGAAAGATAATAATGAAAAATTTTAAAATCTTGTATATAAAGTAAAAGTTTTTTAGGCGTTGATGATGATTTAACAGATTTTAGAAAAACTGAAGACTTACGTGCACTACTAGATCTTTCCGTACATAAGTCTTCAGTTTTTCTGCGTTTTGATCGATCACTGCTCTCAGAGAAATTTTTAGAAGGTCTTCCACCAACTTGCTTTGAAACATGTTTCTTAACAACAAAACAGATACCATTATTAAGCCAAATAAATTCTTTTTTATTAAAATAGGCATTGTTTCTTTAAGCAGAAGCCCACTTCTGCTTATATTCGAATATGAACTTAGATAATAGTTGTTTTGCTCCATCTGTTAAATCATCCTCAACACCTAAAAAACTTTTTACTTTATATACAAGATTTTTAAATTTTTCATTATTATCTTTCAAATTGCAGTTCCTATAATATTCAACTAATCGTTGACTACATTTGACGACATTCTGAGAAGATGAACCTAAAAATAAAGAAGAAATAAAATAAAACATTTTTCGTGTTTCTTACTTCACATTGCTAATTGTCCAACGAAAAGCAGAGTAGCACTTATTAGCAACTAAAATTAACACCGATAGCCAGCTAAGATGTATATCTTTATTATAATCTTTACAAGATAGTCTGATTCTAATGAATTTGCAACTTTAGAGCATACCAAAAGCAATCATTACGTAAAATTTATATTGCAAATTACTTTAATTATTTTTGTAAACAAACAAACTAAAAACAATGTGAATTTAATTTGAATACATAGATACATACCTCCAGCTTCACAATCCATGGTAAAAGTTACACTTAACACATTCGAAATACGACAATATATTTTTTCAATAAACTCAAATTTAAGCAACATTCAGTTTTTTTTAGAAGTCTATACTTTGCAATAGTGGGTAGTCATGAAAACGTTCGTTTAAAATATTATGCGAGCTGTCATTAGATGCTAGGAATCATTAAGATTCAAAAAATTACGTCACGTGACTATTATGACCGACTTCGTACATTGGGGTTTTGGCCAGGAATTTTTAAAAATCCGCCTGTGTGCGCCGCGGTGCAGGAGTGACGTGTAGCGAGCGGTCATTATTTATTGACATTGAGCAAGAAAGGTGAAATTTGTCAGTGTTTACATAGTGTATTATGTATAGGATATTTCTCACCAATTTTTAACAATATTCCACAACTATCACACAACGTCTCTAGTCCCAAGCTAAGCAGAGCTTATGTTATGGGAACTAGACAACTGATAAACATACTTAATAATATATATTTATAAATACATACATATAGATAAGTTATACCCACACGATTGATCGACACGTGACCAGAAGTTAGGCTCGTTTAGCATTTCAGCCGAAAATCATTTAGCATTTCAGTCATAAAATACACTATGTTTAGTTCTATAATTGTTATTTCATTGTATACTGAATGTGTACTTATATGTCAAATAAACCTGTTTTCTTTCTTTTCGTTTCCCGAAAAGCAGTGTTCATTTTTAATTTCGTTTTCGTAGTTCAAGCGTACTCAAAGCTATTCACCAGTAAACCCGCACTTTGTCCCTCGGAATTGCAGATATCACGCATTTGTATGGCCCTCATACGAATACGGCGCACTGAGCATTCCCCCCACGTCTCACTATGCGTGATGGCGCACCGCCTAATATCCGGGACCATATAGTTTTTCCCACAAATATTTGATATTGCTCGAGTGTATTTTGTCTTGCACTAGTGTTTGGTGATGTTAGTTTGTACTACTACAATGTATGTTTGGAATTTTTTGGTGAGAGTGAAGTACATGGCGGTTTTAATTATTCATCAATAAAACTGTTAAATATCTATGGGCCAAGATGCCTGATAATAAATGATTTATTATTATTATTATTATTGGATGATTTTCCCAACTAAAAAAAAGGATCCAAAAGTTGCAAACCAAAAGGGATCGAAAATATAGCAGCCAAGTTGATTACTAGAGCGGTTAATGTAAAATAACTGTAGTTTCGTATACTGGACAATATACTATGGAATCATAGAAACTGACAACTGAATCTCGACAAAATGGAACTGAAAATCACAGCGAAGATTGTTGATATACGTTTGCTTCCAAATACTGCAAAGGCATTTGAATGTGTTCAGCATTTTAATGGGAAATACAGGGGCCGTGTTCTGTATCAAAAACTAACTACTTTTTAAAACTAAAATGTTTGCTAGGCCATAAAAAAATGCATCTTTGAATAAAACTAGGATTTTGACTGTAAATTAAACTTATATTTTCTAATTAGCCGCAACAGTCTACGCATGAGCTTCTAGGTTCGATTCCCAGGTCAAGTAAAGTGATTCAAGGCTTATTTAGAAAGACTCAATAGCAGCCCCTAGTTTGAATAGCCTCTATCACATAAGACCTTAGATAAATAGATAAACTTATTTATTGGTAAAAATTACAGTAACAAGTTACAATATGTTTTAATTTGACTGGCCTGTTGGTCTAATGGTTAGTGACCCTGACTACTATGCCGGAGGTCATGGGTTCGATTCCCACCCAGGACAAATGTTTATGTGGTGAGCATGATCATTTGTTCTGTCAGGGTGTAATTTATCTAAAATATGTATGTATTTAGAAATATATTATAAGTATGTTTATCAGTTGTCTAGTACTCATAACACAAGCTCTGCTTACTTAGCTTGGGACTAGACGGCGTTGTGTGATAATTGTGGAATATTATAACATTATTAATTTAATGAAGTACTTAGTTGTGTTACCTATTACTACGTTATTCATCAAATAAATAAAACAATAACATAAAATTTCAACCATTGATTCATCATTTCATTGAAATTAATTAAATCATAGTAAAATATAAAATAATATTAAATTTATTTATATAAAATAAATAAATTGATTGTCATTGAAATTAATAAATTAAAATAGATAAGGCAGTATCATTAGTTACTGTATTATATAATATTTTATTATCTAGCATTTTCTCTATGGAATACGCTTTCTCATTGAACCAGCATTAAGTTTTCTTCACCGTGAATGACGAAAACTGGGTGCGTTTACTATAGACACTGACTATTCCGATCCTGATTTCCAGCCAGCCGTACCGCTTGCGGACAGTGAGCAATGTGTAGCTCGCGTTCCGACCGTCCGGTAACCGTCCAGACCGAACCCAAGGTGTCGACGGCCGGCGCGTAGTGTCCCACGCGTGCCTCCGGCAGTCGTCAGCAACCGCAGGGACCCAGCAGGGTCGAAGCCTGGTCATAGGCGATGCGAAAGCGAGCCCCGGGGCAAGAAGGAACAGGAGTGAGAATTTAGTCAGTAAAACTCTAACACGGCCTACAGATCCACATTTCCGCCTAAGAGCAGGAAATGTCATATACCTCTGACAGCCCCATTTCTTGTCCAGACAATTACTGTCCATTCCAGGTTGCCTGGAAGAGATCGCGGAATGCGATAAGGCCGCCCATTGTATGTGTGTGTTTTATTTTTAAGTTTCCTTTTTGTATGTGTAATGGTATAATAAAGCATATAATAAATCCCTACTAATATTATAAATGCGAAAGTAACTCTGTCTGTCTGTCTGTCTGTTACGCAAAAACTACATAAAGGATTTAGATCAAATTTGGTAGGTAGGTAGAAGAGACACTGGAATAACACATAGCTTCCTATAATTCCACTGCTGAGCACGGGTCTCTGCCCGCGCGATATAAACTGTAGTCCACGCGGGCGAAGCCGCGGGCGGAAAGCTAGTAAATAATAAATATAGAAGATTTACCCACATGAAAAAAATAGATAGTGACTACGGCACAGGTAAACGTTCCCGTTCTCAGAAGGCAGGCGTGACGTCATGTGCTATATTATGTACAACGAAATAAATACGCACATACAACCAGGTAAACTCTTCAGCGCTACAAGGTAAATTCTTCTCTTGGAGTAGTCGGAAAGTTTACCTACAAGGTAAACTTTCCGACTACTCCAAGAAGAGACAGCTCTTCAGTATTTGGAGTAACATTCCGAAGTGTTAGTCATCATGCGATGACTAGCAGTGGTGGCCGAGTGGTAATGGCCCCGATTTACGCGTTGTAGGTCGCGGGTTCGAACCCTGTGAGGCGCATGACTTGATGTAATTTATTTCATCACCACTGTTCCCAAAACAATGGAGGAAAACATCGTGAGGAAATTCTAGAACTAAAAATTTGAAGATATGCGACATTCGTTTTGTTTTTATTGTTCTACAAAAAACCATAGCATAAGAACTTCTACGCCTGTGATACAGGTTTATCCTAGTACAGGCACAGAACATAGTCATACCACTGTAATTATTCCTAAGATTTTATGTAACCGTTTTGCCAAATTTTAATTTTGAATAAATATATTATTATATTATTATTATTATTCACCAATCCGCACTAGGTCTGTGTGGTGGGTTACGGCCCATTCCATCTCCTAGAGAGGAGGTCTCGGTCCCAGCAGTGGAAACATTAAAAAGGCTGATGATGATGAGTCATCATGAGTAATAACTAACCTATACAATTAATTACATTCCATTGTTCTAAGGGTAAAACCGTAAAAGTTAAACAAAATCCATGAAGTAACACCTAATGACGCTTTTTTAGTTGCGAAATCATCCAATGACTCGCTCTAGGATGGAGCGAGAGTTCGTTTCAGATCTTTGCCGACTAAAACCATGCCCTTTGCAATCTAGGATCACAGTTTTCGGTTTCCTTTACAGAAATACGCCGTGGCCCTAGCGGGTGTCGTCGGCCCTGCTAGGCGGCGGTCTACCTGTTGCTCGTCATCCGTAAGCCCGCGCCTATGGGACCATGCCAGGTGAGAACCTGTATCATAAGAAAGGTGAAGATGCGGTGGCGCCTCACCAGTCGCTCCTAAAAGCGCCTTAACCCCGCGATTGTGGCGTTCCCAGTTTGGATAACATAGTTGTAAGAGTAATATTCAATGATGCATACCAAACCAATGAACTTGTGAAATCTAACAGGAATCATAAAAAAGAAAGCGCTGTAGATCATACATTTTTTGGAACGAATAAATCGACACTTAATCAAAGCGCAACTATCGAAGCTCTCGTAAAACATGATACATGATACATACAGAAGATAAAGGAGACGTTACCTCTGTAAAAAGGTGGTGAGGATCGCGGGAATCCAATGGATGCGAGACGCACAGGACCAGTCAAAGTGGCGACACTTGGGGGGGGGGGCTATGTCGACTGAAGTGATGATGATGAAGAGATGATCCTCTGTGAAGATAGCTAAATGTGGTAAGATGGACGCCAACTTGGAGCTTGATGATAGGATGGTTTTTGATGGCAATTACTGTGTCAACAGTACCCAAAAAGTACGTAACGATTATTGCCATGTCGGTTCATCATCATTTCATCATTTCAGCCGACAGACGTCCACTGTTGGACATAGGCCTCCCCTAAGTGTCGCCACAATGATCGATCCTGCGCGTCTCGCATCCATCGGTTTCCCGCAACCTTCACCAGGTCATCGGTCCACCTTGCAGGAGGCCTTCCGACGCTGCGTCTTCCAGTACGAGGTCGCCACTCCAGAACCTTTCGGCCCCAACGGCCATCTGTTCTGCGAGCAATGTGCCCTGCCCATTGCCACTTAAGTTTGGCGATTCTTCGGGCTATGTCGGCAACCTTGGTTCTCCTGCGGATATCTTCATTTCTGATTCGATCCCGCAAGGAAACTCCGAGCATAGCCCTTTCCATTGCCCTCTGGGTGACTTTGAGCCTTCTGATGAGGCCCATTGTGAGCGACCACGTTTCGGCACCATATGTCATCACTGGCAACACGCACTGGTCATAGACTTTCGTCTTGAGACACTGTGGTATATTGGACGAGAAGATACCGCGCAGTCTCCCGAACGCCGCCCAGCCGAGTCGGATTCGACGGTTGACCTCTTTCTCGAAATTAGCTCTACCCAACTGGATTGTCTGTCCGAGGTAGACGTAATCGTCCACTACTTCGAGTATAGAGTCTCCGATCTTGATAGGAGTGGGTGCTACATGGTTGTTTATCATGACTTTAGTTTTGTCCATGTTCATTTTAAGACCCACTCTTTCGGAAGCTCTACTGAGGTCATTGAGCATTGTGCTGAGCTCAAATAATTTCACTCTGTTGACGGAAGTATTTCCTTCCAGTTGGTTCTGTGTGGTCTGTGGTCTGTGGTTCTGTGTGGACCAGTGGCCGCCATGACCAAAAGTCGATCAAGAGGATATTATTATCGGGCAGGAAAATACAACACTAGTTTACATACCAATTGTTATAATTAAACAGCAAAATATTATTGAGAATATAATTAAAAGCAAGATACAATAATATTATTTCTAAACATAAATACAAAGAATTACGTTTTAAAACTGACTATAAACTTCATTACAGTTCAAAGCATAAAATAATAGCACTGCATTGAATCCAGATCTGCATAAACTTCATACTGTGATGCTTCGTAAGTTTAGAACTCGCACTAATCTACACTTGCACGGAGACGGCTCTGCAACGCCCTGCATACGTAGCTTCCAAGAGTAGGTATAGCACCGCACTAAGGTCGACACTACAGTTGTGGTGGCCACTCAATAACTACAGTATTATTTTTATTTTTGTCCATTATAGGTAGTCCCTCTGTAAATTTTCTCGCGTCCAACAATAAAATCTCTTCTTTCTTTATGCCGCAGTCACTGTTTTCCTTTCCTTCCTTCTCTTCAACTGCAGGCGGTGCCACATGATTTACGTTTACGATTAGCTCTTGTGCTTCTACAACTACGAGGGCTGTCAGGACCACTATATAAATAACTTTCATCGTGGAAGTTTAATTCGTCAACTACTCCACTGTTATTATGAGTTTTGTTTATATACGGTTTCCTGTGAGCAAATTTATGGATTTCATGTGATTTTTGTATTTGCACATTATAATTATTAGATGTATATTTTTTCCTTCCTGTACAAGTTCTATTTAATTTTAGAACAATACAGCGAGTTTTAAATATATAAAAAATAATAGTTACTTGGTCTCATTATCTACCAATAGTATTGAACTAAATAACAAACTGATGGAGCCGTGGTTAGTTCAGTAGTTATTTAGAAACCTGTATTCACAATCTTTTACTTTTCCAACTTGTTTACGATCGGTGCCATTCGTTTTATTGTCCCCGTTCCTTTGCTTATTTCTTCCACCAGATTCGTAATACTTTTTAAAACTTCCAATTTTTGTGTTGGTTTCAAATTTTCAAAAGTCACAATATCATTTCCAAGTTCCTTCGGTGTTTCGGGTGCCATATTTTCAAATGGCTGTTCTTCTGCCACAAGTCCGTCAGCCAACTTGTAGTTGGGGATATCCTTCGCTCCGACAGTCACACAAAGAGTCAGAATCACTACAGTTGCTACTTCCATGGTGGATGCGTCCGAGTTTCTGTTTACGAAAACTGATTGACTGGGGTTTATATAGCATTCACCGAATGCTATTTTAAGCTTATTTGTAATATTCGTAATTAAATAAATTGATGTGTGAACCATAAGGTAAGTCGTTATTAAATTAGTTTTTCCTTCCGATGTTCCTCCAACAACATTTAACGTATTCCTTATAAAACAACAATAATAATATATTTATATGCAAAAGTATGTCAAGCCGACTTACTATTCTGTTTTTTTTTACCTCTTTATGTCTTAATGGCGAAACGGTTTTAGGTGACGCTTGGCAAACAGGACGGCCATGTTTTGAAGTAGGGGGAAACCGCTGGCAGAAAATAGTCATATCTAATTGTTATATTTTGGAAAAATGTGGTATCCGATATTTTTTTAGCTCAATCAATGGTCAAATAAATATATATTATGTGAAGAAAAAATATTTTTAACCATTGGTTGAAACAATTACGAATCAAAAAACTTACCCTAAGTCCAAGGTCTCAATAAATTGAAGACAATTTTTACAATATTATTATTATTAAATATTCAGATAATTTAGAACTTTAAGGTGAGTATAGACTACAACATTTTCTGGAGCATTTCTGTGTAATGTAACATTCTTACGAATGGTACAATACAGGCAAAAGCTCAGTTTCCTAAGTATTTCCATGTAATGTAACGTTCCTGCGAATGCTCGGCGTTATGTTACGGGTAAATGCTCACAGCGAGTGTGCATTTACCAACATTTCGTTGTACCTTGCGTTCATTTTTTTTTAAATGTCACCCCGCAACCGCGCATCGTCCGCACTCGTGGCTCGACGAAATGTTACACCAATACGTTCGTTGGTTTGTAACAAAGAGGCGAGCGTGCTCGACGTTTCGTTCGTGGAAACGTCGAGCTGGAGTTGGAAGGATGATACACTAGAACATATTATAGAGCAGCTCGTTGTTCTGTTACAAGTAAATGTTGTAGTTTATACTCATCTTTAGAATGAGTATAATATCTGTGTGACATAATTTGCGGTTCAAAACTATCAAATCGACATATTTATTAATCAATAAAAACCATACCGGATTACTAAAAAGTCAGCTCTTAATTTATCAGTTTGCAATTTTTTGTGAATTCTCGTCTCAATCTTATTTGTTTATTTGGCCTGAGAATGTATAGTGTATAACAAAAATAAATATATTATATATATATATATATATATATATATATATAATTATATATAATTAATCGTGTTTTCTTTCTTTCGAAGAAAAATGATCACTTTTCTTTATGTTCATTTTGAAACGATTAACTTTGATTGCAAGGGTAAAAAATAGTTAAAATATTATTTGTAAAATAAATGCAACCATTTATTTTCAGGCAACAAATTAATATTGAAGCATAATTATTGACATTGCAAATAAGGAAATAATTGAAATAATCATTGGATGCGCATTGTTCAGTATTGTAGCGATACATACGAGTAGTATAGGAAAACAATTACCGTTGATGATTAAAATAATTACACAATAAGCCTTTGTTCAACATGAAAATTTAATTTAATAGGTATGTTACATGTAGACATAATGAGGATAAATCAAAACAAATAATTTTAAATTTAGTTAAATACTAGCCAACACTAGTTCACTAATCAACAAAATTTTGCCAATACTTACATAAGTAACAAAATATAACAAAACAAATTAAATTAGTCACACATGTCCAGTGGTGGTGAAACTTGAGGAAAGAAAGGTTTTTTTCCTAAAGACGTCGCAACAAAGAGGCTAGGGAGCTTATTTCTAAAATGTCTAGCAGAAGAAAAACAAATTAGTCGCCTTTATCCTCCAGCATACATTCGTCTCCGACTCTTACTTTGCCTTTAGGGCACTCCTTGCCTTCGAATACACCCCTGAATCCAAACAAGACTTCATTATCCATCTGGTACTCTCGCCCTTCAATAACCTCTACGGGTCTTACAACATCATCCGCTTCATCTTTCTTGTTTGGTTTGCTTATTTTTTTCTCTTTGTCACTAACTGATTCATGGATGTTTTCAATGACGTTGTTGTCCAAGTCCATGACATTGTTAACGTGATCTTCAACTTTTTCAAATTCATCGTGGTTTTTGTTCAAAGGTCCAAGATCTGCTACGTAGTCGACGCTTCCTACCATTTCCCCAGCAGGGAATATTGTGGCGAGAGGAGTTTCCTTGTAGCTTGGTGGGCCGTCAAATACCAGCGGCCATTCCGAAGGTTGGTCCGTGTGGACGGGAATGTTCCTAGCTCCTACAGAACTGAGGAGTATTAGGACTAGACCAGTGATCGCTTCCATAGTTAAAATGGCTGTATATCAGAAAACTGAATTTTTAGTCAAAATAACTAATGGAGGATGCGACCGCTGTCACCGCCAGCCTAGGACTGTTTACCTTAACACTTGGAACGCATTATATATAGTACTCCTGTATTACAGAATAGGTTTAGTTTTTAACATATTCCTCTGTAGTTGACGTAATAATTCTGTGAATAATCACATTTAGTTCACATATCCCTAATGAGAATTTACCGGTGGTTTCACCCATATGGAATATGAACTATGATGTGGAATGCATCCCTTTCTACTTCTTATTTATAACTAGTTTATTTACGTCATTAGAGTTTAGGTATAGTACGTAGCATATTAATGTCTCAGGCAGTCTCCAAGTAATGTGAAGCCAATCAGGTGGGATTCAACGCCGCCAAAACACAAGCGTGCCTGTTCAGCGTCAAAAGGATCCCTTTCACCTTAGCTCCTGCTTTTCGGAATGTATCCTTGGAGTGCACCGACAGCCTTCAGCTCCTTGGAGTAGAAATTTCCTTAGACCTGAACTTTGGGCAGTTCAGTGAGTCCAAAGCCAGCTGATAGAAATTCGGCGTTCTTACAAAGTCCGGCGGTACTTCACACTGGGACAGCTTTTAATGTTATACAAATCACAGGACCGTTCGGGTATATGGGCTGTTGCTGCAAAATGCCACCTGGCAGCTATGGACTTGGTGGAAAGGCGTATGAAGAGGCTAATTGGTGATCCAGATTTGGTTAAGTCCAATCTTCAAAGCCTTGAGCACAGGCATAGGGTAGCCAGCTTTTCGGTGTTTTACAGGATGCATTTTGGAGAGTGTGCGCGTTATAGGACAATCCTAATAACGACGAGTATCCACCCAGACGTTATTGAAACCTCGATGGTCCGGATTAAGCGTTTTGCCTCGTCGTTAGTCATAAGTCGAAGGACTGGGAAGAATTTGCCTACTGCGGTTTTTCCGTCCGATTATATTTGAGTGTCTTCAAAGCAAGAATGAATAGGCTCATAAACTAGAACCAGTGATGCATCACTGGTTACCTATCAGATTAATAGCCGTATCTCATCATCATCACTTGAGTCGCCAGACTGATTTTATTCTTATTTAAGAAAGTCGGTAAAAGCGTTTCGTAGAGTAGGTAAGTGGGCGGAGTCTCGTACAGGCTGTCAAACTCGCGCACACAGTGGCAGGACGCGCGATAAATCGCAATGGGTTATTGTATTTTTTTTAACTGTATAACAAAAAAAAAAGAACCTAAAATAACAAGTATTTTTGATTGAGTATCGAATTTGTAAATGATTATTTCCGCGTTTGATAATAAATTTCAAAAGGTTGTGATCGTTCTGAAATTTTGTGCATATTTAAAACTACACCTTATGTAGATGTATAGACAGTTAAAACAAAGGCGCTTTTCGTGCGACCACGCGTTGTACTTCTAAACTGTGACACGGTTCTGAAAAGTAGACATCTCGATGTTCTTGTGAAGGGTCCCTTGCGGTGTTGGTTCAAGTCGCCCGTATTCATAATATATTAGGGTAGGTACTTCTTATATTCCTCGGGACCCTGGGGTGCCGAACCTTCGTCTGCCTCCGTGACGCCGGATCTAATTCACATAATCCTCGTGTTTTATTTTCAGTTTTTTGAGATGGGTATTCATACAATGACTTCACGCGCAGAGCGAAAGGGCGTGTTAAAATTTTACTGACTAAAACCACACCTATGTTACTTCTTTACTTTTGTTCCAAGGTTTACCTCATATTCATCATCAGCCTTTTTAATGTTTTTACTGCTGGGTCTTAGGTATCTCTCTAGTAGAGGGTTCCCCTATTGAAAGTCACCCCATGGTCTCAGCAGGCTTCGGCCCTGCTGGGTCCCTGCTGTTTTACTGACATCTCTTTGAGGCGCACCGTTGACAACTCGGGCTTGGTCATCCGGACCGAGTTAGAGGTTACTGGACCGTCGTCTGACGGCTAGCTATCCATTTTTCGTCGCCCGCAAGCCCACAACGGTGAGAATCCCCATAAGATGATTAGGTAGGTATAATTAAACGGGTTGAAGCACTACACAATTATATGAGTTTATTAATACGAACAGTAATTAAATAAAAGGTAATTGAAACAGTCACCTATTCATTACTTCGTAAATAAACATTAACGCCTATTGTGTATCGTTTTCGAGAATTATGTGATTTGGAAATCCTAGATTTGTATTTAAACGTGGGAACATTTTACCTTGTTACGTATTTAATTTTTATAATATTGGGTTTTTGTTATGTGTTATAATTGTTCACATAATTATGTTATTGTGGTTTATTTTCCAAAAGATTTTTCCTCGTATGCAATCTGACCCCATGAGTACAGGTATAACTATAAACTTAGACGAATGAACTGAGTGGTCCCTGTCCAGTTGTGAAGAGAGTACGGAGAAAACCGGCCAAGAGCGTGTCGGGTCACGCTCAGTGTAGGGTTCAGTAGTTTCTCCTCCATCTCAATAAGTGTCCCCACTTAAGAATTAAAACAATGAAAGACAGATAACGAGCAAGAACAAATACCACCAATGCCAACGAGAGACCAACCGAACAATTCGACAATATCATCTCATACCCGTCCCGACCCCATCAACTCAGGAAAAATCTTAACAGCATGAAGTAACCCAAAATACAGCGCCATCTCTCGGAACGGGTTACTAATTTATACAAACTAGGCGGGTTATGCATGTTGGGTTTTCGGTGGTAATTTTGGATTGCGTGAACCGATTTTAATCATTCTTTTTTTATTTGAATGAAAATACGTTCAGCATAATAAAATGTTTAGATTATGTTAAAAAATGCTTGCTTATATGGTTAATTTACAAACTTAGTTCAGAAATTATTTTGTACAACTTTTCAATAACTGTTGAATCCATCAAGTTTAAAATAATTTTCCTAGAAAGTCTTTATACAGAGAGAGAGATTTTTAAATTTTTTCTAAACTTATGGTTCAAAAGTTAGGGACACACATTTTTTTACTTTTGGAGCGATTATTTTCGAAAATATTAACATTAACAAAAAATTATTTTAGTAAAACCCTATTCATTTTTAAATACCTATCCAACAATATATCACAAGCTAGGGTTGAAATGAAAAAAAAATCACTCCTCACTTTACGTGTAGGGTACCCTAATAAATCTTTTTTTTTCCACTTTTTATTTTACCACTTTGTCAGCCTGATTAATGTACACATTGGTTCCAAATTTCAGCTTTGTAGTGCTAACGTTCACTTAGATTATCCGCGGACGGACAGACAGACAAACATGGCGAAACTATAAGGGTACGGAACCCTAAATTGTGAGAGAGGCGAATCGATCGCGCGACCAGTATAATTCTTTTTAAATTTCCATTGGGGCTAAGTCACAGGCTTGCGATATAATCCTGCCGCCATTCTGCAAAGAAGCTGGTCCAACCTCCAAAGAAAAAATATCCTTTGGTTCTTTTATGCAAAATTATGAATTATGATCATTGGTCATCTGGTAGATCGCTGTCAGCGATAAGACCGCCATTCTACCCATAGATTAATTTTTTTGAGAAATTGCTACTATTTTGGTGTACAATAAAGTTATTATTATTCTATTCTATCGTGTCATTTGGATATATGTACTAAATCAGGAAAATAAAGTGAGCAACAAATACCAACAGGCTAATATTTTTAGAAATTTATAAAAACATTTTCCTACAAGTTCCCGTGCTGGAATTAATAGGTATATATAATATAATGGTTTGTTTGGTTTCGACGAAAAACCTTTTAGTTCTTTTTTATTTACTTTACTAGTTTTGTCTTTTGAACAGACTTTGTCTATGACTACAAACTAATCAAGTAATGTTTGTAGCGGTATTGTTCAGTCCATTCTTCCATCTATGTATATGCGTTTGACTAGTGTGAAGGGCGGTGGGCGGTGGAAGGTTGCAGCGTGTTCACGCGAGGCACCGAGCTCGCCTGTCGTCAATCCATCACTCACTCCATACTCCAGTCCATGGCGTGTTAAGCATGCTTTCCGGTCAGCGGGCATACAAGGCTTATTAAACGTTTTGTTTGTAGTCACGGCGAAGAGGGAGTTTGTTTTTTTTTTTTTGTTTATTTCGTCAACAGCCTACTTGATGTTAGTGGGCCATATCTATCTGTAGGCTTATTATTGTGCACTAGAGTTTATCAAGATTTTATAGGATCTTGTAATAAATAGGGCTGTAATGTACGTCTTTTATTATTTCTGCCCAGTGTAATAAAGTCTGGAAATGTAAGGTGGTGATGATATATTAAGACTGTTCCTACTCCTGTATAGATAGTTTGTCTCTCTGTAATGAATTTTTCGGAAAATGCCTTCCCAACTCTATGTTGATTTTGTTGTATGACAAGGGAACCAGATAAATATGAAAACCGTCAGGATACAAGTTATGTATTGTTCATTATATATTACGTGATAAAAATCTCTAGATTCTACTCATATCTCGAACCGTCAATAAGACTGGTCTAAAAGAAAAAGTTGGAGCATGGAAATAGTTAGTGCTCTGGTTATGGCGATGTTGCCGCCACAAATCGGATCATTCCCGTATAAACTCAGATCATTCCCGCAACTATCATTGACTAGAGTAGTCGTCCGTAAGACGTCACCGTCTAAATATGAATGAACTATGAACTAGTTGTTTGTTCCGTGTTCATCCTTATTGTTCCTGGTTTTGCCTAGTTCTGTACGTTGACGTCACTCTGTGGAATGCAGCCTCCGACTACGAACTGCGTAGTTATAAATTGTTTGTCGGTGCTTCACATGTGATCCTTAATTAATATAATTAATAGGTATTATAAGAGACAGTTTGTTTCCTTGACTCAGTTCCATTACTCGAACCTTTAGTAATTAGTAGGAAGAATATTATAAGTACCTGTTGTGTACATTAAAGCGAAAGAGAGAAAAGGCAACGTGTATATATCGAGTCTTTTCAGGAAAAACATCGTAAGCGACAATTTGAATTTTTCGGGGAATGAGTTTTCTCTACTTCCTTAATTAAAAAATATAATAATAATAATAATAAATCCGCAGGGCAGTTTTGTGGCGAACTGTTGGGTATTAGCGACCCCACGGACCCGATCTCCCGGGAGAATTCTTGTTCTTCATCTCCGGCTTGCCTTTATTGGCCGGCCGTAGTGAACACTGACGAGGAACAGAGCTTCCACCTCTCTCTTGCCTTTACTGGCTGGCTTGAGTGGAGAGTCGCAAGAGCAAACATGCTCGGGAGAAGGATGCATAATCCAGTAAGGTGCTGGTAGGGATCTTGACCGTACTTCCGGGATTGTCCTGATAGCCGTGGTATGCCTCTCCACTCCTCAAGCGCCTCAGGATATGTTGCCCTCTTGTTGCTACGTCACATCGTGCTAGCGGCCGTTTTGGGGGCCCATTTATTGAGTGTGCAAGTCACCCCCTACCTTTTATCGATTGATATTAATGAGATTGTTTAGGCAGGGGCCATAGTCCTAACATAGTTCCATGTTACCAGTCCACTTATGACTCCAAAAACCATAGCCCTATTATTTTGTTTTCCATATTATGTCGCAATAGTTTTTCAAACCGGGGGTTGTCCTTGGATGCACTAGCATAGCGCGTACAGGGATAATCACCGGTTGATACCACGTTTCATTAAACGTACAAAAAAGGCCTCTTCGAGTTGGTTTCGGCCCCTCGACCGCCTCCCAAAGGTCCAGGACCTCAGGGTCCTGAGATATATAAACGTATAAAAATAATAATAATCGTTTATTTGTTAACATAGGTGAATAACATACAGATCCTATTTTCACTGAACAAAGCGCTATGTTATGCCTGGAGGCGTACAAATATGGTGCAATTGTCGCTAAGGATCACAAAAACAAGAGCATGCATTATTGGTGGCAAGTATTGCATTCAAAAAAATAAAAAAATATTAGTCCAATTATTAATTCAATTACTTTAAATTTCACAGTGCAAAGTTATTCAAATTTCAAATCAATTAAAAGTCAATACATTTAAAATGTCTAATCAGTTAAATGTCTAAACAATTAAAATGTCAAATCAATTAAATGTCAATATGAATAAAATGTCAAAATAGTTAGTGTCAAAATAATTAAAATATCAAATATTTATAATAATAAAATAATCAAAATGTCATAACAATTAAAATATCAAAATTTTTTGTCAAAATAAAAAGTAAAATAAAAAATATGGCATATACACAATAATTATTAAATTTTTAGGCAAATGTATAATAATAACGATTAAGCAATGGATTTCTTTAAATTAAAATCTATCATCTAGGTACTCATTAACAGAGTAATAAACTTTTTCACATAATAGTTTTAATAACGCTTTTTTAAAATCAAGTATTTCGTTTATTTCTTTAATTTCATTAGGAATCTTATTATAGATTTTAGGTGCCATTCCAAGAAAACTTTTAGAAAATAATGCAGTTTTATGTGGAATAGTGCATATCTCTTTGTTGCGACGTTTGGATTTTAATGTTTTAAACAAATGAAAATTGGATTTGACAAAAACTGCAGTTTCAAAAATGTACATACAAGGAAATGTCAAAAGTTTAAATTTTTTAAAATATAGCACACAGCTATCAGTAGGTTTAAGTTTGAATACAGAACGCACACATCTCTTTTGGGCTTTGAAAACAGTTAATCTCTCTGTGGAATTTCCCCAAAATATAATTCCAAAACGTAGTGTAGAGATAGGCCATAAGCCTTGTAAGATGTAATAGCAATAGACTCGTCTACAATCTTTGCAAGATTGTAGAGAGCAAATGAGTCTTGGTTTAACTTTTTACAGATTATTTCCACATGACTTTTCCAGGTTAAATGACTATCCAATTGAAGGCCTAAAAATCTGGCTTGGTTGGTTACAGCTATTCTTTGACCTGCATAAGAAATATTTAAGTTTGGGGTTACAGTTTTTTGATTAAATGTCATGTCAGCTTAGTTTTCTCTATGTTTATTTTTAATCCATTCAAAGCCAAGCAATTTATTATGCAATGAATAGAGTCGTTTATATCATTTTGGTAAGTTTCAATATGTTTGCATGGTATAATGAGTGTGCTATCATCAGCGAATAAAACTGTTTGAAATTTTATGCATTTTGGCAGATCGTTTATGTAAATGAGAAACAACAAAGGGCCAAGGACACTTCCTTGTGGCACACCACATGATGTATATCTAGGTGACGACATATCAGCTACTTCTACCTTAGACTTACAGCAGATTCTCTTTAAAACTGTAAATTGCTTACGATTATTGAGATAACTTTTAAGTAGACTTAAAATATTGCCTCTTATGCCATATCGATCTAATTTACCCAATAGTATTTCATGATTTACATAGTCAAACGCTTTGGACATATCCATGAGTACTGTTGCAATAGGGTTTTTTTATCCACATTACTAACAATTTCAGAAAAAAGTTCATAAATTGCCTTATTAATAATTCTCTTTTTCCGAAAACCATATTGTTCTTCAGCAAAAATATTATTTAATTCAAGAAATGAATATAATGAATTATAAATAACTTTTTCAAATACTTTAGATATTACTGGTATAAGAGCAATTGGTCGGTAGTTTGAAACTGTATCTTTTTCTCCTTTTTTATATAAAGGCTTAATTAAAGTAGTTTTTAAAGAATTTGGAAAATGGCCGTTTTCTATGCATAAATTTTTTATAAAACTCAATACGGGTGCGATAATATGTGATACTGATTTTAAAATGTTAGAAGTTATTTCATCATAACCCGCACTATTCGTGTTCTTTAAAGAATTAATAATTCTGAATATTTCTAAAGGATCTGTAGGTGTCATAAATAGCGACTTGTGATAATATTTTACTGAAGATACAGCACTAGTGCAATTAGTGTTTATATTTGATTGAACAGAATCTATAAAATAATTATTAAACGCCGAAGCAATTTTTTGAGGGTCACTTGTTTGCTCATTTCCAATTATTATATTTTTAATAGGTTCAGGGGGAAAGATTCTTTTGCATCTATTAATTAATTTCCAAGTTGCTTTAGTTTTGTTTTCTGCATTTTATACCAAGTTACTATTTTGAGATTTTTGTGTTAAGTATTTCACTTTTTTTAGTCTTTGAGAATAGACTTTTAGGGATTGTTTATTTTTTAAATTGGGCGATTTTCTATATTTCCACAACATTTCTCTCTTCCGTTTACTGCAATTTCTAATTCCTTTAGACATCCAACGGGGGGACTTATTGGAAGAAATCTTTTTCCTTATGATAGGAAAACATAGATCATAGAATAGTTTGAATATATCATAAAACGAATTGAATGCTAACTCAGGATCACTACTATTATAAACTTCAATAAAGCTTAAATTGCTGATAGCTTCGATAAACTTAGATTTATTGTCAGAACTATAGTCACGGGCCAATACAAACCAGTGATCAATGGAACAGGACTTTTTTACAGGACACTTAAACAGTCGTGCTGTGTGGTCAGATAAAGCAAATTCCAAAACATTACCACTGCCCCCTTTGACATTATGCATAATATTATCTATACATGAGCCACTAGATATACGTTTTGGTTGTTTGATACTAGGTTTTAAGTTGTAGTTTAAAAGCAAATTTACAAATTCAGTACTTAATTTTTTATTATTTAAAATATTAATATTAAAGTCACCACAGAGTAAGATTTTTTTGCCCATATTTCGACCACAGTAGTTTAATAAATGTTGAAGTTTTTCAAAGAAAAGGGATGAAGCGCTGTTATTGTATTTTGGGGGTCTATAAATACAGATTATAATCAATTTGTGAAGTATCAGTTCAATGGCACAACATTCTATAATACCAGGAACATAAAATTGTTTAGTATCTATAACTTTGAATTCATGTCCATGTCTAATTAGTATACCTGTCCCTCCTTTTCTACAATTTCTAGATGAGTAAGTAGCAAGTTTATAGTTTTTTATATATAATTGTAAGCCATCTTCATCTAACATATTATGTTCTACAATACAAACAGCATCTACAGTTTTTCCTTCTTGTTGGAGGTCATTTAGATATAAACTTAATAAATCTGACTTACCTATCAATCCATTAATGTTTTGATTCAAGACGTAAATATGATTATAAACGAAAAAAATCATTTTGACCTTCATTAGAAGCGCAAATGGTTTGTTTTGCTGGCTTTGTGTTTTGTTTATTATCATTTTTTGCTATACATTGTTGACAAGTTATATTCCGCGAAATGCTCAACGGCTGATTCAAGTAATCGAGGAAGTACATTAAGTTTTGGAAAATTGTGGCAATTGCTTTATTATTTACTCTTGAATTATTTTGCCAGAACATCTCATTAGTATATTCTAAATGGTAATTAGTATCAAAGAGATATGCATACTCACATAGCTCTGTGTCGACATACGTAAGATGATTAAACATCTCAATTCGCTTATTAAAAATAGAAAACATATTATTAAGCTTGATATTCGGGGAACATATAATAACATTAGTATTAGTAATATTTTTAAGCTGGAGCTTTATATAATCCACAAGAAGTCCATATTTAGAAGAAGTTTCAAAGTCTCTTTCACCAATGTAGACAATACAATAATCCTCATAAGTAAAGTTTGCGAGTTTCTTATATAAATCTTTGAATAATTGTTTAACACCTGCATTTGAAATTAAATAATGACATAGTTTGTAACCTTTGAACATATTTTGACTTAAACGTAATATATAGAAATTATGTTAGTAAGTAACAACAATTTATTAGATCAGTAATTATATGAAGTTATATTTTTTTATAAAATTTTATTATCATGATTGAATACATTTTAATTATGGAAGAGAAAACGCATCTGCATCAACATGTCGCTTACAGCGTTCTTCCTAAAAAGTAAAAAAATAGTAAAAAAATACACTTTGAGAATAAAAAACAGAGTGTAAAGTCCCGTTTCCGTTCCTGAAGTCAACTTTTCAAAGTGTGATGCAGGATTTCGAATATATAGTTCCAATGTGGCGCCATAGATGTCACTACAAACATTAAAAAACTCCTAGAGAGGAGGCCTGAGTCCCAGCAGTGGGAACATTAAAAAGGCTGGTGATGATAATAAACTTGATATACTGACATTACGCAAACAACTTGTACCTATGTTAATCGATTCTTATCTTGTTTCGTCATAAACCGTTTTGCACCTACTGTTAGACTAAAAAGTCGATGATTTTGCAGTCTTGTAAAAATTCACCCGCGGCAAATTATTAGCGCATCTTTGTATGCTTTTTTTGAACAAAATAATGAAACAACTTGAAATATTATTATAGCACATATTTAACCATAGTATGAGTAGTAGCCAGTTATTTTTATTAAGTCAATTTGGGTGTATTATGTTTGGTAAATCAAGCGTTAAACATAGCTCTTTCGTGCCAACATCATTTTGACTTATGTTTGTGAGCTTCGTTAATGGCATAATATAACGAATTTACAAATCTTACGAATGGAAACTTAGCGCAACATTATCATCTTTGAAATGCATTCATAGCTAGTTCTAATTATGTTTCATTTTCTTATTTCAGAAGTCACAATTTCATCAAAATTCTCAACATTTGGCTCTTATTAAATGTTTTTTTTTTTCACAATAACTAAGCATCGTAGTTACATCATAATTAGATTATTTTGATGATAAAACTTCAATAGCAAAAAATAAAAAAGTTAAAATCCAAATCACCATAATTTATCAAAAATATTGGTTTTAACCCTTCAGATACCGTCAATTACAGACACAAAGTAAGACAATAGATGCGCGGCCACCGGTGGTCGCTTGGGGATTCATGAATTAAAAGATGTCCAAAAAATGTGTATAAATGATTAGTATTTGTACACATTTTTTGGACATCTTTTAAAATCATTATTTTGGATAAATTATGGTGGATTGGGTTTTAACTTTTTTATTATTTGCTTTATTGAAGTGTGGAATGCAGCGTGATTTATCGTTTTAAATATAATAATATAATATAATATTCATTCGCTGACCTGACAGCGTGCTACATCACCGCTGAATCCTCGAGCTAATAATTCTCCCAGAAAAATGCTCTATCCCAAAGGTAAGGTAATCTACGAGAGTGCATGATCATCATTATTCCAGTCGAAAGACGTCCGCTGTTGGACATAGGTCGCCCCCCAGTGTCGCCATAATGACCGGTTCTTCGTGTGTCGCATAATCCATCAGATTCCCACAACCATTACCAGGTCATCGGTTCACCATGTAGAAGGCCTTCCATCGTTGCGTCTTCCGGTAAACGGTCGCTACTCTAGAATTTTTCGGCTCCAACGGCCATCTGTTCTGCGAGCAATGTGCCCTGCCCATTACCACTTAAGTTTGGCGATTCTTCGTGCTATGCCAGCAACCTTGGTTCTCCTTTCTGATACGATCACGCAGGGAAACTCCGAGCATAGCTCTTTCTATTGCCCTATGAGTGACTTCAAAGCTTCTGATGAGGCACATTGTGAGCGACCACTTTTCGGAGCTCGTCACACATGCCACGAGAGTGAATCCGCGAGTAAAACCTAGTCAATTAATAAGTAGTCGTGGGTCCCGATGCTGGCGATAACCTCTGCCCCACAGATCCTCGTTCATCCGCACTTAGGACGAGGATCACGTCTCACATCTCATGCTACACGAACATGAATATATGTACCTAGTCGGAAAGTCTTATAGTCAACGATCAGATTCTAGAAATTCATAATTATCTTGAGTTTTCCCATGAGTAGTTAAGTAAGAAATATAAACAAAAAAAATATAATTGTTAAAATTATATTGTATTGTTTTTGCTACCTATCTATAGTTTTTGTTCTTTTTGTTGTTTTATTTTAATTCAAAAAATTCAAAATTATTAATACGTTTTTCCACAACTCGCGTTTGACCACTAACTCACCTATGATAAGCGATGATTAAGTAACCTATTCACAGACCCCTAAATTATCTGCATCGGATCGCGCACAAGTGACGCTCGGGTATCACCATTGTGCAGAACGCCCAGAGGATACGGTGGAGCACACAGTAGGTGTGTGCGCCGCTTGCGCAGAGCATCGCCGTGCCCTCGTGAGGGCAAACGGCGGCGGCGATCTCTTGGGCCTTGGTACAGGTCATGGTCCGGAGCGAGGAGGAGTGGTAGGCGGTCGCCTTCCTTTGCAAAGCAGTAATGCTGGCAAAGGAGGATGCCGACCGTATCAGGCAACGGCGCTCATAGGGCCCCAGCCGCCGCGCGCCGCCGGGATTCCGATACCGATTTTCGGCCAACCTAGGCGCAGACTTGCAGACGGCGAGCAATGGGCAGCTCCCGCTCCGCGCAAGAGCAGGGGATGTTATTAGATAATTTTCCCAACGAAATAAAAACCCTAGGTTATAGCTGTCAGGAAACGCAGACTTCGGTAGGAAATTCCTCTCCTTAGCTCTAATCATAATGAATGGATACCTAAACATATACTTACATGGTACAGTATACTTGTGCGTGTGTATATTATTGTTGTTTGTTGTATTTGTTTAATATAATATAATAATATATTCATTTCAGAAACCAGTTCATATGCAAAAATTATGAATTTGAAATTATAATATACCTACAAATATTAGATAAAAAATAAAATAAACAAAAAACAACAACAAACAAACTAACTAACTGTTTAGACAATTCATTGTTGTTTGTATTTGAAAATGTCAGATTCAGGAATTGTTAGTTAACGTACTTTAAAAAAAAAAATCCTATTTAATATTCTGTCGAGCCGGTGCGGCGCCGGCTATATAAAGACACACGATGCGATCAATGGTTGGTGGAGCTTGCCCAGTCCGTGGATGAATGACCGCTTCGTCCACCCCTACCTGCGTGCCTCACAAAGAACCCTCAAGCTAGAATACTGCTCACACGTGTGCCACACGCCGAACAGGGCGCATCAGACTCCATACATTTCATATGGAAACTAGACTTGTAGAGCTACACATCCACGCCACGCGACGTCGTTCTACGTACAAATCAGGCGTGTTACACGTGTGCGAAGGTCTAATATAGTTCTGCTTAAGCCATTGGTTCGGGTTCCGGCTTTCATTAGTAGATCATTTACAGACAGAAACCAGAGAGTCTGACAGTCTAAATAAAGGGAGGGGGGAAATCAGAGTTGAACTAAAGACCTAAAGTCACACAAATTCTTCATTGCGCTATCAGAATTCTCCATTAAATTAGAAGAAACACAACAAAGATGATAGAGACAGGACGGGGTCTTTCACCGGACACTACATTCTGAAAAAGCACCTCCACACTGTAAGCATCACAGACAGTCCCCTGTGCTGAGTAAGCTTGGAGGGAGAGGAGACAATTGCGCATGTGCTCCTTGACTGCACAGGTGTCAATGAAATACGCATACGAACCTTAGGATGCCCTGAAAAACCTGAAAGGTCTAATCTGTTTTTGGAGAGAGATGGGCTAGTTGGAATAAGCCCACCTAAGGTTATGACCGCCATGGCCCACGTACAATGGTCACAGGACTAAGTGCACAAGCCATACTCAGCCATAGACATAGACAGTCCGAGAACTATTGGACAGTTGCCTGGACCAGACGCAACACCCGGCTGGTCGGACGACTCTCCTATCAATAGAGGTTTGTTGGAATTGACACCCTGTTCCGCCGCAATCGCTCCAAGTAAAATACGGTTATTCAGCTGGTACCTGGTAGAGTGGAACCCGGCCCATACATAGACAAAGCTCGGCAGATGACGAGCCTAGTTACATATTTATTAAAAACTATCGTTTTCATGCTGTTTTGGTAATGTGATAGTAGAAAATATAAAGCCTACTGTCACTCTACTCAGGCTTGCGGACGGCGAGCAACGGGTAGCTCGGTAACCGTTCGGTAACTGTCCGGACCGAGCCCAAATCGTCGACGGCGCGTAAAAACCGTAGGGCAGCACCCTCACACTCCGCCCAAGAGCGGGGGATGTCATGGACTGATTTTCCCACTTACAAAAAAAAACCTTTCAATCTAATAAAATAACATTGTATTTGTGAAATAATTTTCAGAATCGGTCCAGTAGTTTCAGAGATTACCCCCGCTGTACAAATTTACTTTTACCTCTAAATATAAATATGATCAGTTGACCGCCAAACTTATCGAAGGCAACAGGTTCTTACTTAAAAATAATAGGTTACGTCAGCAGAGCATCTCGTCGCGGCATGTCGCCGGAACACGTCACGACGCATACAACCACGGTCATATTTTTTTTAACTAACTTCAAAAAAAGGAAGAGAGTCTCTATTCAACTATTTTTTAGGGTTCTGTACCTTAAAAGGAAAACAACGAAACCCTTATAGGATAATTTTGTTGCCTGTGTCTGTCAAAGCGCGCGCGGAGGTAACGAGTTAAAATTAAAACCATTTAATTTAGGTCTGCAGTCCCTTGAAGCTGTGAAAATATCAATGGAAAAAAAGATATGGCCGATTATGTCGCAAAAAAGGTATATTTCGACACTCAAGGAACCAAAATTCTAGGATACTTCCCGTTGACCCAGAACACAAGTATAGGAATAAATCTGAAAGCTGAAAATTGTTGTTACGTCACAAAAACATTGCGATTTGAAAAAAACTTCGAGCCTATAATCGGAAATTGAACCCTTTATATAGGTAGGTACGAGTAAGTTTGTACGGAACTCTAAGGGCGCAACTCCGACGCGCACTTGACCAGTTTTTTTTGTGTATGTTGTTCAGCGATCATTTCGCCATGATTAGTTTTATTCGAAAGGGAATTTATCCAAAGTGGTCCTCTTTTAATTTGGTACAGATCTAATGAACATCTTTAAACTACGAAGGCACCAAACGGATGTTCCTACATACAAACAGCAGCAACGTATAGATTGTATTATTACTATAATTATGTCAATCCTATAGGTATGTATTGCCAAACTTAAGTGGCAATGGGCAGGGCACATTGCTCGCAGAACACATGGCCGTTGGGGCCGAAAGGTTCTGCAATGGGGACCGCATACCGGAAGCGTTGGAAGGCCTGAAACAAGGTAGACTGATGACCTGGTGAAGGTTGCGGGAAACCGATGGATGCAAAACGCACAGGATCGTTCGTTGTGGCGACGCTTGGGGGATGCCTATGTCCAACAGTGGACGTATATCGGCTGAAATGATGATGATAGGTATCTTACTATAGAACCTGCCCAATATTTAGTTTTAATTGTGGTACCACTGAAAAGTAAGAAATAAAATAAGGTTTTTCCAAAAATCCAACTGACTTCGGTTCTAAATACCGACTTCAGGAATTAGATTTATTTGAAATAATAGTAATATTTTATTTCAAAGACTACATTGGTCCAATGGTTAGTAACAATTTGTCAAATAAACTTAAACTACTGCCGCGCCAGCAATCGCAACCATGTGATCGCAACCATGTGATCGCAACCATGTGATCGCAACCATGTGATCGCAACCATGTGATCGCAACCATGTGATCGCAAATTTTTTTTTTTACCTACAACTATCACACAACGCCATCTAGTCCCAAGCTAAGCAGAACTTCTGTTATGAGTACTAGACAACTGATAAACATACTTACAATATATTTTTAAATACATATATATTATAGATATAAATTACACCCAGACACAGAAGAAATGATCATGCTCATCACACAAACATTTGCTCTGGCGCACATCAAGCTTATCGACTAAGGTTCGAAGAATGCCATTGGAGCTGTTGTTTTATGTTTTTGTATACGTGACGGTTGTACGTTTTTGTTAAAAACTTTTGTATTTACGTCAAACGTGGTTATATTTAGTTGTGACGTAAAGCTGACGTTGTTAGACGAATAGTGCCAAAACACTGACTTATTAGTACGTTAATTAAAATTGTGTGATTATAGATACAAACATTTGGAGATAATTACAATCCATCGCCACCAATTCATCAACTAATGATATATTTCTATTCATATACTAGAACACAAAGGGCAACACAATTGACTGGGTGGAATTTAGTCAGTATAAGTCTGATACGCCCTTAGGCTCCACCCTAGAGTGGGAGCGGGCTTGCGGACGGTGAGCAGTGGGTAGCTCGCTGTCCGATCGTCTGGTAACTGTCCGGACCGAGCCCAAGTCGTCGACGGCGCGCATTGTTCCCGCGCACCTCAAGGTGCTGTTAGCAATAGCAGTGGCCCAGCTGGGTCAAAACCTACTGGGGCCAGGGATAGTTTCAAAAGATAGCTCAGCCCCGGTACGGGTGGGAACGAAGGAATAGGAGTGGGTTTTAGTCAGTGAAAGTCTGACACTATCTCCCGCTCCGCCCAAGATAATTTTCCCACCGGAAAAAAGCCCTAGAGTGGGAGAAGTCACTTGATGATTTTTTCCGTCAAAAAAAAGCATCGTGTAGTTTAAGTTGACTTGTAAATGCATTAGTTCCAATGCAATTTGAACTTTCTCACGATTCACGTTAGGTTTGTTGTTCTAAAATTTGAAAACTATCACGAAGATTGATACTATAATACGAGTAACTAATAGGTACTAGTATGTATGACGCTGAGCAACTTTTCCAATTTGTGTATGCAGACATCGCACGTTTTTTTTTTTCCTTTTGTAAGACATGTTTTTAATTTCAAGTAATTAATTTATTGAACTAACAGACAGTTCAAATAAAAAGAGCTCCTTAGCAGTCCTGAGTTGAGCTTTGCAAAAATGACAAATGCTTTATGAAATGGTTCTTTCTTCAAAAGAGCATCTTAAACAAATCTGCATGGTTCTCATGTGATTTCGACCATTACATATTTACTGTATGGACTTTAAAAGAGACCTCTGAGTTTATTTCGGTGTTTCTTCTCAGTGCAGTCAACTAGGAAACACCAGCCTCATCTAGTTTAAACTGACGCAAAAAAATGACGTGTAAAAGTGTTTTCAAAATAAACAATTTAGCAATGATCAAGAAGACTGTAGTCACCTAAATCAACTATAAAGCTTACTAGTAGGTAGGTACACTAGAGTTGGAGACAAAAGTAGAAAACAGACAAGAAGTATTTCATGTAGAAAGTAACTAATACACAACATAAAAATAGTAATACAAAAAGAATACACAGTAGTAGTTACAATAACAGAAATAGGTTAGATACTGGGCTAATCGTTCGATCACTTGCAGGAGAGCAGACTAGAGCTAGAAGGGTCTTAACAACCTAGGAGAGCTTGTGTACCTATACCGGTTCAAATGTTTGACTACCGTCATTAGAAATTACTAGCCGTTTTAATGATACAAATAAAAATACACAACCAAAATATATTTAAGCTACTACAAAAATAACATTAGTTCCTTGCCTTAGAGTTCTATTGGTGAAAGAATTTTTAATAGTATATTACGCATATGCATATCTAAATCATGATAAATACTATAAAAAAAAGAATATTTAGTCCCTACATATTTTTACGACAATAAATTAGGAACTTCTTTGATCGTTACGGTCAAGGTACAGATTCGTCACATAGCAGTCAAGGCCTACTTCCTAAACGACAACAACAATTACGTATTATTCTATCAAAACACTCATATCTTGTATTAAATGTCCATCCAAGAAAGAAACAAAAGAAAACATGTTTATTCCGCCTAAATAGACGCCAAAATCATAACAAAAATACAAAAACCAGTTCATTCAAACCATGTACATTTTGACACAACATCTTCAGTTCGGACGAACATGTCATCTCATTTATAACTCGTATTTTCCCAAGAAAATTACACATAAGTCATATTAATGGAGACATTTCTCCAGTCCTATTTACGTATCTAATTTAACAGAAATAAACTCATAAATGTCAGATGCTACATCTTAATTACTCATTTTGCCGCCAAATGATACAGTTTACTGTAAGAATAAGCCAGAACGTGCGTTGGCGAATCTCCACACTAAATAACAACGTAACTTTATATAAATCGAAGACATTGCTCGAAGGTAAACAGTCGTCTTCCGACCGTGACCGCGCGCGCGCACTACAAACTCGCGATATACCGGTAGATTTTAAAATGGGAACTTTATTTATATTCGTAACTTTACTGACAGCAGTTACGGCTAGACACATACCGGACACATCCGAACCCAACTACGTGCCGCCACTGGAACAACTCGAAATGATCTTCGGGTCAAACGCACCGGTCCTGAAAGAAACTAGTGCAGTTGAAACTCCCGCTTTAATCCCGAAAGGAAATGTGAACAATGAGAAAAATATCCGGCCATATCAGAAGAAAAATGAAGTGCACAACAGTATAACACCCGAGTCAGTGGAACTTAACATCAAGATCAAGCTGAACGATTGTGATAAGAAAGGAACTGAAAATAATATGAAACAGAATCCAGAGAAGGGCTGCCCTGACATACATTCTCGAATTGTTGAAGACGCGAGTTTAACAGACGACCGAGTATCTCTAGGTGTGAAGGATTGTTCCTCAGACAAGGTGAGGGTTGGCAACACGTGTGTGACTCCAGATCCATGAAACTGAAGAACACAGCGGCGAGACAGTGAGCCAAATAGAAGCTAATCATGACAGTACCGTGTCGCGAAACCAGTTGTGATTACATCATTATTGAACTTTAAAATGTTACGTTTTTTGTGTCAAAACTGTCTTGATTCACGACCCAAATGTTTTGGAATAGGTATGTTTTAATCTCAAATTCTGAGAAACTTTTCACTATAAAGGACAAGGTGTTGGATTAGAAACGAAATTAAAATTAAACAGAATTCATCTAAAATTCATAGGCTAATTAGTGCCAAGCAGTCTATTAATTTCACATGAACTCGACTTCAATTCTCCAGTCATCGCTGACTATTTAGATGATCTCTTGGTCATCTAAGCGTCGTTTGAACTTGGTAGAGTGAGTGGTCGAGTACTAGCGTGAGGGTGATACTCCGAATTAGCACAGTGATGTAAGAAGTTTTAATGACCACTACAAATGTATTCCGCCTCGGGACATCATCATAGTAATTTGTACGTATTCTAAGAATTAATTATCTATAGATACACTGAGCATTCATAATATTGTACCGCAAGCATCGCAAACACATTGATTTAAAAATTATAAAGTTTAAATAGAACCTTGCGAAGAAAAAATGTATGGATTATTGAAACAAATTATTGTGAGTCTATAGTTGCTGTTGCTATAAGAAGATTATGCTAATGGCTATACGTAGTACCTACTTTGTGCATGTTTCTAGGTTGATAATATTACATAAATGATCTTTATTTTGTAAATAGGTTTTCAAAAAACACTTTTACACGTCAATTTTGTATTTAGTCAGTTTTAACGAGATGAGGATTTTTATTACCATTAGATTATTATTGCGTGCTCATTAATGTTTACGCGCTAGGAATACAATTTATAAGAGTGGGTTTTTGACTAATGTATTTGTGTAATAAACGTCGAAATTTTCCGATTGAACACTTTCACCAACAGAAGGTTCGCTGAATGTAATTGGTTTATGGAATAGATGCAGTTCCTGCGGTAGATGGCTCCGGGAGCCGATCCGCAGGTAACAGTTAGTTTTAGACAAGCTAAGTAGTTGTTAGTATATTATATTTAAGCTTTAAATATTGTATATAGCTTTAATTACTAAATTAACTTATAGATCTTAATCAATAATAATAGGTTAAAATTTATGAAATTGAGATTTTTAATGAGTTTTTTTACGTGAAAAACGTGGCTTTAATATAAAGTTTGTTTGAACTTGTAAATTCTGAGACAACCCGAAGATACGAGACTCATATGATCGTATAAAATTTTATACAAAGTTTTATTATTTTGATGTATTTTGTTGCCATATGCAAATTGTTAGAAGCCCACTAAACATATTGACAACAATAACCTTGACAGTATTATTAAAATATTTTAAGCAAATTAAACCGACTTGTTTACTTTGGATCCAGTCCCCAATATAGTTGTTACGTAAGTCTACAGCTTCACTACGAATAACACACGCTTGTGTTGCATGCTTGTCTGTCTGTACATCAGGTTTCTGGGTTCGATGTCCTTGTTGGGCAAAGTGTTATTGGGTTTTTCCATCTAATTTATCAGTAGCAGTCTAAGGTGGATTGTCACCCAGTTGATAGTAGCAGATGAGCCACATTGCACGCTGAACTGATGGGCGATGGGGACGAAAGATTCTGGAGAGACGACCGCGTACCGGAAGACGAAGCGTTGGTAGGGCTGCCACAAGGTAGATTGCTGATCTGGTCTGAGTCGAGGGAATCCGATCGATGCGAGACGCACAGGACCGGTCGTTGTGGCGACATTTGGGGGAGGCCTATGTCTCTTTTAGTTAAAATGATGATGATGATGATAATAAGAGGCTTGACTTATTTAACATTGATTTACACAAAACTGTCGACACGTGACTACCACTGACGGGAACACCTCTAGCTACCGCGCCGACAAATACAGCCGTGACATTATGTCAATGCAAACCTAACTCCGTCACTTCGTTATCTATTTTCAGGCTGGCTAAAAATACTCCCTATCTCTTGGATTGAACCTAGATAGCCGACCTTTTACGGCAATTTTGTGACGGCGACCGACAGTGACAAGAGAGTTCGGAAACGGCATGTTATAAATTGTAACGTTTAAATATTTGAGTTATACTACGTCAGCTCTAGCAGACCAAAGGTGTATGGAGGGCGACATGGGGGAGGTCAACTGTGTTGTACTCACACCACTATGGTCTAGCGCCCTCTCCAGGATGGTCTCTTATATCTAATATTCCACAACTATCACACAATGCCGTCTAGTCCCAAGCTAAGCAGAGCTTGTGTTATGAGTACTAGACAACTGATAAACATACTTATATATTTCTAAATACATACATATTATAGATAAATTACACCCAGACACAGAACAAATGATCATGTCCATCACATAAACATTTGTCCTAAATGCGAATCAAACCCACGAACTCATGGCATAGCGGCATAGCAATTAGCAGTCAAGGACTCAGGGCCACTAACTGCTAGACCAACAGGCCAGTCGAAATGTTGGGTTACCCATTCAAAATTCTCTGATGGACGCCAGAATTTTGATAAGTTCACACAAAAATTACGGTGTATTCTAAAAATCCCCAACACAAATCCCTACCAGGGGGATTGTTATTATTTTTCCAGAAATCCCCACTAGTTAAGCAATATCAGCCTACATCTGGTTAGAAAAATAAGTAACAATCCCCATCAGATGTAGTTGTTTCTAAGTTATAAAATAAAAATGCGTTATGTAATAAAAAAAATTAAAACAATTTAAAATGAAAGATAAGTTATAGGTTGTCTGTAATAATTAGTAGGTACGAAAGGAGAAACTGACTGATTGGCTAGACTGATATTGTTTAACTAGTGGGAATTTCTGGAAAAAACAAATACCTAACAATCCCTACAGGTGGGGATTTGTCGGTGAAGATTACTGGAATAAAACTAATTAACCCTTCAGATACCGTCAATTAGAGACACAATAGTAAGACAATAGATGCGCGGCCACCGGTGGTCGCTTGGGGATTCATGAATTAAGCAGTATTCTGCGTTCGGCCGTTTTGCACGGACGTGGCGCATATATTTTTTCATGGAAAATGTTAGTAATCTGTCTGTTGTATGTTAGTCTTAAGTTTACGTGTTTTCTGCCAGATAAAATATGTTTCATTCTTTCCGTCTAAAAATCAGGTATGCCAAGGCCAGACACCTCTTGAAAAATAACTTCAGATACGCCAACGGAGTAGATAGTTGCTTGGATTTATAAGACAAAAGAGATCTCGGCACTGTTTCGCTCTCGTAGCCTATCCCACAAGAATCCCGCAATTTCCCGGGTTAACAAGTTCCCGCGGGACTACACGACAGTGTATGCTCAGTAGGAGTAGAACTGATCTTCTTGTCCGTGAAAACGATTGTAGGTATGTGAATAAATAACATAAATAAACATACCTACAATATTACCTATTTGTAATTTCGAGGGTCTAGAACTATTCGCGGGCTCGCGAGCCATGGGTAGCTCGCTGTCCGACCGTCCGGTAACTGTCCGGACCGAGCCCAAGTCGTCGACGGCGCACACTGTTCCCGCGCGCCTCAAGGAGTTGTCAGCAACAGGAGGGGCCCAGCTGGGTCGAAGCCTACTAGGGCCAGGGTTATCTGAAAGGAAACTCGAGCCCCGGTATGAAGGCTAGAAGGAACGGGGTGGGTTTTAGTCAGTAAGAGTCTGACACTATGTCCCGCTCCACCTAAGGGCGGATTTTATCATTGGATATTTTTCCCACCGAAAAAAAAAAACGGGACTAGAACTATTTGCAATCCGAGTACCATCAGGTGTGATCGTAGTCAAGTACTAGTTTATATCGATAAAACAATAAAAATATTTATACCTACTAGCGAACCACAACAGCTGCGCATGGGTGTTGGGAAACTTAAAAATCTTGGGATTCCGCGTTCCATCCAGTGTTAAAAATCTGGGTTTTATACATTTATTTATTAGTATATATCTAACTAAAGCTTCATAATCATAAAACACTGTCCATTAGTGAAAATCAGATAAAAATCTGTTTATTAATTTTAGTGTTCATAACGAAAATAAAGAAAAGATGGATGGATTGTGTGAGAAGTGATATGAAAAAAAAGGGAATTAGTGATAGCGTAATGAGTGACAGGACAGAATCTAAGAAAAAAACGTATTGCGCCGACTCCAAAAGGGACAAAGGCAGGAAGATGATGATGTTCATCACGAATAGACGAAGTTTGGACTTTGTTTTATATAACGTAAGGATTGTGAGAATATACCGCTTGTATAAGCTGACTTCAGCAACCAGCCTTGTGAGTCTCAGTAAAGTCAATGAACTGCAAACATGTACCTGTGTCGTAAATAAATAATTGTGTAATACTTAAGCATTTTGTCAAACATATCGATGTCATAATGAATAAACAATTCATTGACGGTTTTAAGAAGGTTTTAAGTATCCTTCTACGTCTCAGTTTCTCGTCGTACTCCTCTGTGGTCTGCAAGAAAAAAACTGGTGAAACAGTTCTGATGAATTTAACACCAAAGTCGCAGACGGACGTAGATAGATAGATATTTTTTTTTTTTATTGTACACCAATAATAAAAATTTACATAAGAAACTTAAAATTAATAGGGTGTCACAATGGGCCGTCTTATCGCTAAAATCGATTTTTACAGACAACCACACAAACAATTTTTTTATCGTCCCCTAAGGGTTTCCACTGTAATTATATCATTTTCTTGCGACGCCACTTTTTGTTTTGTCGACGGGGAAAATCATCTTTGACGAAACCCGCTCTTGGGTGGAGCGGGAGACAGTGTCAGACTCTTACTGACTAAAAACCCCGCGCCGTTCCTTCTAGCCTTCATACCGGGGCACGAGCTCCCTTTCGGACAACCCTGTCCCCAGTAGGCTTCGACCCAGCTGGGCCCCTCCTGCTGCTGACAATTCCTTGAGGCGCGCGGGAACAGTGCGCGCCGTCGACGTCTTAGACTCGGTCCATTACCGGACCATCGGACAGCGAGCTACCCATAGCTCGCCGTCCGCGAGCCTGCGTTTACGGTGGCCGGAAATCGGGATCGGAATCCCGGCGACGGCGGCGAGGGCGCCGTTGCCTGATGCGGTCGGCCTCCTCCTTTGCAAGCATTACTGCTTCGCAGAAGGAGGCGACCGCCTGCCATTCCTCCTCGCTCCGGACCATGGCCTCGACCAAGGCCCGGCGCGAGAGGTCTCCGCCGCCGATCGCCCCCACGAGGGCACGGCGATGCTCCGCCCAGGCAGGGCACACCTCGACTGTGTGCTCGACCGTGTCCTCCGGGCGTTGCGCACAGTGGCGACACCCGGGGCTTGCGACGCCACTTGGTCGGGACAACAAGTTTTCTATACTAGGTTTTACAGTGCAAGAGCAATTACAATAAAGTCTATTAAAACACGTCGTCGCAATGTCGTATCGCGATACTGTAGCGATACTATCGCTGTTGACATACCTTCACTCACGTTAGCACGAATCTAAATCGCAACAGCATACAAACGTGCTGAAGCATCGATACAGGTACAATGTGAACGCCTATTGACGTTGATGATTACGTTGATGCAGTTGTGCGTTAGTATTGACGCAACATCGATACATTCGCGCGTTTGCAACGATGCTATCGCACGATGCAAATGCAATAAACACCTTAGAGTAGGATGGAGCGGTGAGTCAGTGGAATGACGCTACAGAATGAATCAATACAAAAAGTTGTCGCCTTAAATCCTTTAATTCCATAAGTAGATACGTTATCTGATGACATTTGAATACAAATGTGCATTACCCTGTTATACAAAGGCGCAGGAAAGAAGAATACACAATGCAAGCACCTACTTCGACCCGCAGATACTACGACCCGCTAAGACGACGCACGTGATAGTGACAGAGTCAGCAGCCTCGATGCATAATGCATGGAACCCTATTCAGGTGTGGAAAGTGCTGAAAATGCGCTGAAGTCAGTTTTCACCTCGGAGCGACGTGTCCCCGCCGAAGTTCCCGCGCTATTCTCCGTAATAATGGGCGACAGTGCGTTTTTATTGCGACGCCTTCTTACATTTTCATTTAGATGAAAATCTTGTGGAATAACTTAGGAAATTAAAGGAGAAAAGGCGAGGAATAATATACGTCGTATACTTGTGCTGTGTGGACTCTCGGGCTGTATAGTGGCGAAAAGGAAAAAATTAAGTTTGTCTCGGAGCTTTCTGCTGGCCAACAAAGATGGCAAAATAACCAACAAAAAAGTCGTTTTCGAAGGTCATAATTATTAACAAGTTGCGCGACTGTTGACGTTTAGATTTATTCCAAAATAAAATATATTCAGAAATAAATACTTTCAAGGTTAGTTTATTACATACAGACATATTGTGGCAGTAAATAAACTGACCAGAAACTTGGTCGACTTACAAAAATATTTTATTTTTCTAATAGATACAACTATCTCAACATTCCATTAAACCGGTAACATAAACAATTATTGTACATTTTTCCTTATTGATCAGATAAATATATACTTAGGGTCATACCTTGTGTATATAATAACCGGTACATGTTCATATATACATGTATATATTTATATACGATCATAAGTCGTATTTACCAAGAACATCAGGTTTCTCTCCATCTGATAGCCTTCATCACGACTCTAAGCAGTAATTACGTTAACTACGACGGAACATACAAGATCATGTTTAGATATATTCAATTGTCCTGTCTGAGTACAATAAAGAAATAAGAAGAAGTGCCCAAGTACAAGGTAAAATTAAATATTTTGTGTTTTTCAAGATTCATTAAAATCAGAACTACAATAAACCGACGCACACGTGGACCACGTCTGATTTGTACGTAGAACGACGTCGCGTGGCGTGGATCTAGTGTAGCTCTACAAGTCTAGTTGTCATATAATAAAATATTTTTTAACAACGGTTTTTGGATCAAGAATTCTTAAGTTGACAATTTGTGAAACTCTTCTTTAGTATCTCGAACTGAAAGCTAATAATTCTTGTGAGAGGTTAGTCAATTAGTCACCGACAGTTAGTTAGTCTTCAGGTGAAAAACTTATTCTTGTGCATACACCTGGAGTAAAAACTTCTTATAAATACTTTCTAAGAAATATCGTTAGATCACAAGTCAAGTCTTCAAGATCATGATTCAAACAGTAGTATCAAGTAAAGTATTCAATTCTCTATAAATAATAATTAATTCTAGTTACGAAACCTGTCATGCAGATTATTCTACGAATTTGAGAAAAACAAAATAACTATCAATACGAGTATATTATTGCAACACAAAGTAAGCAAGCTTGTTTTATTTATTAGTTTGAAAATGGTTCGACATCAAAGTTAGTTTTCTCAGTAGTAATTGTAAAACACCCTTAGAATGAAAGTGACCTAAGTAACTCACAATTCCTGCAACTTGTTATTTTGCTATTGGTACACCGGCCATAAAAAACCTACTCTCACACTGTGTGGTCAGAACGAACCCGAATTATTAATAATAAAGAAACACGATGTAATGTGTGTGTACTACTGTACTATTAAAAAATGCAGATAGAAATATGTACATTTTACACTTTGATGACATGATCACAAATTGCAATTTGGTATTTAGACCAACTTCATTCTAAATGTATCTACGTTATCTATCTTCTATATATATAAAAATGAAACCCGTTTTCCGTTGTCACGACATTGTGAGGATGATTGTTATTGTGAGGATAAGGTTCTTATGGAAAAAAAATAAAATTAGGGTAGTGTAGGGTAGTGTAGGGTAGAGTAGGGTAGAGTAGGGTAGATTAGGGTAGATTAGGGTAGATTAGGGTAGATTAGGGTAGAGTAGGGTAGAGTAGGGTAGAGTAGGGTAGAGTAGGGTAGAGTAGGGTAGATTAGGGTAGAGTAGGGTAGAGTAGGGTAGAGTAGGGTAGACTACGGTAGACTACGGTAGACTACGGTAGAGTAGGGTGGAGTAGGGTAGAGTAGGGTAGACTACGGTAGAGTAGGGTGGAGTAGGGAAGAGCGGGAGCGAAGCCGCGCGGGCAAAAGCTAGTAGTCTATATTATGTAAGGGCCTCCGCACACCTGAGACAAGACGTCTTAGACGGAACTGTTTGAGACGTATTAGACCAGTCTGAGACGTCTCAGACAAAACTGTTTTGTCTGCGACATGGGGCGCTAGGGCTGTTGATAAAACATCAATATATCGATATTTTCGATATATCGATATTTCATTCGAATTTATTGTATCGGCTTTGTCTTAAAAAACAATCGTAAGTCGGCTCAAAAATAATTTACTCAATTTATAATTCATGATATTTATTAAACAAATTAAATTATAAATGTATAAAAATGTAACATTCTCAGTAATTATTCTTCAATTTTAATAAAACATTATGCGTACCAATATTTCTCAAGAGATTTACAAATACATGTTTATATGTTTAGCTGTTTGAGTTCTGCGATACTATCGATATATCGATATATTGATATTTTATCAACAGCCCTAGCGGCCTGTGACGCAGACAAAACAGTATTGTCTGAGACGTCTCCGACTGGTCTAAAACGTCTCAAACAGTTCTGACTAAGACGTCTTGTTTTAAGTGAGCGCAAGCCTTAACAAACCCGTATTGCAGTAGAATAAATCAGTTACTTAGTAGATATTGCTGCAACTATCTTTATTAATAAGATCAGAGGCCTTACTATCACTTGTTAAAAAGTTAGGGGTGCGAGCGAGAAAAAGAGATACACCCTAATAGCGAAATAGCTCCATCCCTTTAACAGTTCAGTTTAGGACGTCAAATGGATCGCATTAAGTTCCCTCTCAAACTGCACCTTCTTCGAAATATTATCATAATAACTGTATTCGTGCACAAAATATAAAAAAACAAATGCCAATTGGCATAAACTCAGCATTATAAATCTGTTCTTTAAATCTTAATTTATGATAGCAAAAAATCAAAAATCGAAGTTAATCACGATTAAAACAAGAACTCGGAAACAGCTGCGAGGTTCTCACACTAGAAATGTAAATGATCCAAAAAACGTGTTTGAATATTTTGAATAACTTAACATTTTTTGCTTCTTTTTTGCACACCGTTTAACCTCAAAATAGATAGGTACAGAAGACAATCTCATGTATGTACTTCACTTTTAATACCTACGCTCAGTGGACGCACTCTAATGAGCGTTTAAGCCGGAACTGTTGGACTAGCGGGCCGAGCCGCTCCGAGATATCGTGTCCGTGCGCGCTGTCTATGTGTGCGTTGTTCGAGCGCGCTTTGTACTATCAAAGACTACATTACACTAGTGCATGGAGAGGTCTTCGTTCGTACATACAATTATATAATATATTATTTTATTTTTATTATTTTTGTATTAGTCAATCTACATAGATTGACTTCTGTACCTATATGTTCTGTGGTTTAACCACGATAATTATAAAACACTTTTAAGTAATAAACGTAAGTGTTAGACCACAAAAAAGGTTTTGTTCTTTTTGGCCACAAATAAACCGATTATGAATGCACTAGTAGCTACTTTGACAGTAACTTCGTTTACAAGAATGTTTTTGTAAAAACTTCAACAGCCCCCCTGAACCGCATTTTACCGAGAGTGCGTAGATTTGAAAATCTAATAATGGCAGTCTTTTTTATTCATTTTGATTAGAATTTGTGCCAGGTTTAAAACCTGTTCATTAGCCCAAGGAATAAAACTCTCCCATACAACTTTTGACACCCCCTATATAAAGTTTTATTGTGTTCGGTTAATGTAAACCTTTTTTATTTACTTGGATTAATACTTAGTTTCTAATATATTCACCAAAGGAATAAAATTCTGCATACCTTTAAAAGTTTAATTTTCAAAAATTTCTGAGTTCTCGCCTACGTCATATTATAAACTTTATGCAAAATTTTACATTCCTAGTCCCAGTATTTTCCGCTGGCGTTGCTGTGTCAGTCAGTTTCTCCTTTCTTATGTTTATAGCACGTATTGAGATATCGGAATCAAGTCATGTGATTCCGCCGCACACTCTCCAAAATGCATCTTGCTGAATACCGAAAAACTGGCTATCCTACGCCTGTGCTTCAGGCTTGGTAGATTAAAAGAAAGAAAGAAAGAAAAACATTTAATTTGTCGGAATATATTCAATTCATTAAACCCCAAACGCGATCGTGCACCCATTGTCTTTCTATTATGTCTCTAATTGTCACTTTTTTTTTAAGTATCTCTAATTAATAAAAAGTATGCGCCACTTGCGAGCAAACCGGCCGAACACTCAGCATAATGCTATAACCACATGCAAAAAAACGGCGAGTCAATGGCGCTGGTTTTCAACGTAGTCTTCAGATTGGTCTTAACCAAATCTGGACGTACAGTGATTCGTGACCATGTTAGCTAACTGCTTTCAAAACATTGCTCTAGATTGCTCAATAAACTTGCCTGTTGAATCTAACTTATTTTCCCCACTGTAGTGGTAATTCTTGAAGGAAAGTGCTCCGTCACTGACAGTGGTCAGTCAGTGGTCAGTGACGAACTGACGATGACAATTAGTTAATTTTCATAGTTCTTTGAATTACTTTCCTTAGCAACAATATCTGTTTTCCTTTGGTTTCTAGGCCGAGGACATTGCGTAGGTAACCTGACGACGTCATGTACTAGGCAGGTAGGTAGTTACTCTGCAACAGCCCGGAGTTTGGAAGTTGGTGGTTTTTTTGTGACACACCTGTGCCTCAGAAAGTATGTAATACCATTGGTCCTACGCCTGGTCTTTTTTTTTTGTCGACGGGGAAAAATCATCTTTGACAAAACCCGCTCTTGGGTGGAGCGGGAGATAGTGTTAGACTCTTACTGACTAAAATCCCCGCGCCGTTCCTTCTAGCCTTCATACCGGGGCACGAGCTCCCTTTCGGACAACCCTGTCCCCAGTAGGCTTCGACCCAGCTGTGCCCCTCTTGCTGCTGACAACTCCTTGAGGCGCGCGGGAACAGTACGCGCCGTCGACGTCTTGGACTCGGTCCATTACCGGACGATCGGACAGCGAGCTACCAATGGCTCGCCGTCCGCGAGCCCGCGTCTACGGTGGCCGGAAATCGGAATCGGAATCCCGGCGACGGCGCGGCGGCGGTGAGGGCGCCGTTGCCTGATGCGGTCGGCCTCCTCCTTTGCAAGCATTACTGCTTCGCAGAAGGAGGCGACCGCCTGCCATTCCTCCTCGCTTCGGACCATGACCTCGACCAGGGCCCGGCGTGAGAGGTCTCCGCCGCCGATCGCCCCCACGAGGGCACGGCGATGCTCCGCCCAGGCAGGGCACACCTCGACGGTGTGCTCCACCGTGTCCTCCGGGCGTTGCGCACAGTGGCGACACCCGAGCGTCTCTTCCGCTTGAATCCGATACAGGTACCTCCCGAACTTGCCATGTCCGGTGAGGACCTGCGTCATGCGGAAGGTGAGGACGCCGTGAGGTCTTTCCAGCCACGCCTCAAAGAGGTCCTTCGCCTGGTCTCTCTTCGGTCGTGTCGGATTGCCGTCCTGGTGGACTATGATAATAAAGAAACAGAGAGTGCACCTATATTTACGCACTCACTAGAGCACTATAATATCTCCTGCATGCTTAGCTAATCCCTGTTGAGATTATCCACCGAGATTAAAACTCGGTCGGGAGGGCTGTATAAATACAGTTATTTTTATTGGCACCGATTAGGCTTATTTATCTTTGTAGCATCATATAATATTAGTAGGCTCTCGTTTGGCCACCATCTCACCTTATGGTAAGTGATAATGTGAACGAAGATGGAGCACACTTGCCTAGAACCTATTCACACTATTCACTCTTTAAGACTCTCAGGTTACAGCTATCAGGCTGGCTGGAAACTTCAATCGATTCAAGGATATAGTTCTTTTTCAGAGTAAAATGCCAAATGAACACCCCAGGGACAATCATGGCAAAAATACCACTTCTATTTTTGTGAAGAAAAATATTTTTTTCTAACAAATTATTTTATCCATATGACTATTTGTATAAAAATACCCATCGCATCGTCACGTTCTCGTACGTTTGAGATTTATTTATTTACAAACTATAGCGTTATAAGTTCATGTGATATTCTAGCTAAAATCTAAGGTTTTTAACACATATTAGTTGACAAAACAAATAGCCAAGTTATTAATACACTTGGCCATTCAGCGACACGTGGAATGACTCACAAACTAGTGCGGAATAAACAGTCACGTCGGAGTAACACCTACAGGTTGGCAGCTGTGTGCGACGGCGAATGTGTCCGTACTGAACCAATTGAGGAAAAGTAAGACATTTTCACAAGTTACACGATTGATACTATTTCTCTTTATTTTTCAGGACCATGTGAAACCATAACTTCAAATAAACTGTATAATGTTCCCACTGCTGGGACTCAGGCCTCCTCTCCAGGAGAGGGAACGGTCCACCACGCGAGCCCAGTGCGAGTTGGTGAATGTCACATGTCTTCGAATTTTTGGTTCTAGGACATGCCGTTTTCGTTCACCGTTTCGAGAGCAATGGTGATGAAATAAATATATTAAAGCTACGATTCGTATTTCTTTGCAATTAGTTAATCATCGGTTTCTTTGTGTTGGGTATTTACTATATTAACGCTACATTTTTGTATGAAATCTAGAAGACTTGTACTATTTTCCTTCTCTGACAAATCCATCAAGGTTGTCTGTAAGAAATCGCTTTTAGCGATAAGACCACCACGGGGGTGGTCTTATCGGTGGTCGGTGGTAACACCCTATTAATTTTAAGTTTCTAATGTAATTCTTATTTTTTATGTACAATAAAGAATACATCTATTTATCTATGAGTTCTACCGTGGAAATAATGTGTCTTAAACGGTATGTAAATGATGACATACACTAATTTAGAACTGGCTAGGATGTGTTTCGATCGCATTCAATTGTGCCTTTTGTTCGTATTCCTAGCGCGCATTTTTTTTTTGTTTTAAATAACGTTACCCTACACTAGTGATTACTCCTGTATCATAAGTGCATTCACAAATATGTAAACTACATACATAGACCCGGAACACCTATTTGAAAATCATACAAATATTTGTCTCTCCAACTGTGCTGTAAAACATTAATGACCAGGCAGGTAATAAATATAGTCTACCTAGTAACTTGCACAAGGTATTTAGTATAAACTATAACATTGATCAAAACCTTCTTATAACAACAGCAACTATAGACACACAATTATTGGTTTCTGTAACCACTGAGGAGTCCCCGGCCGACATCAGCTGATGAGTATCGTTCACTAAAATTCTTATTATTAAACCTAAATGTCTTAAACTAGATAAAGCAATATTTTTTTTTAAATGTAACTCATAATTAGCCGAGATACCTCCTAATATTTTTTTTAATATGTATATATCAACGTGTAGAACATTAAATCCATAAGAAAGGACCACAAGATTGCGCAATTTATATGAAATTTATCATTAGTTAAAAGTATACCTATTTTATCTGTGCAACGGTAACAAAATATTTAGAAAAAAAAATGTTTGTGCGTTATTTCTGACTTTATTGTGCATCGAGTAAATTGTGAAGATATTTCCTATAAGAAATATAAGATTCAAATGTTTTTATTGAATAATAATTATAAAAATAATAAATATCGCTTTATAAGTTACATGATCACTACGCGACAGTGTCACGAGACTATAAGGTACTGCTGAGCCCATCGATCAAGGCACTTAGGAAAATTGTGAATCGGTGTGAATCATATGCTGAGGCTCATGAGCTCAGCGACGGTTATTTGTCGTAATTAAAGTATTTAAAGAATTTTTTTTTATAAAAAATGCTAAATTTGTGTTGATGTGTTCACTATTAACCTGTCGTCAATAGCCAATAGCAAACGAAATATAGTAAAAATATGTCTTTAAATAATAATGACAAAAAATAATAAATAGTTTATTTATTACATAGGGCACATTTACAATAAAGTATATTAAATATTAAAAAGTACACTGTTGCTGTTGCAATTTTTTATGTTATATGTTATTTTAAAGTCTGTTATTGTATTGTATAGTTAATTTAAAAACGGAATATTGGTTCAAAAGAATTTTAAATTTAAGTAAAGTTTTACTTTGTTTCTGTAAAATGTAACAATATTAAAAAAATATATAGTTTTTCCTGTGCTGAGTTCATTCGATTTAATATTTTCTTAAAAGAAAATTTTGTGATAAATTTTGTAGTTTTGATTATTATGAGCAACACAACTTAATTTAACACAACACAATTTAATATTTGCATGCCAACTCATGGCAAAATGTGTCTGCACAATTTTATTAAGTTACCACCTCTTGTACCGCATTTAATGCAAATCAATGGCTTTGACTTTGACTTTTGCTTATTTGCCCTGTGTTTGAACCTGTGTTTCAGGCTACAGAGTGCATAAATACAAAATAATAAATTAACAATAAATATGACTATTAAAAAAACTTTTTACAAAAAAAATTAAACCGACTTCAAAAAGTACAAAATAACTTTAATTTCGGAAGTCGGTGTTAAATAACGAAGAGACAAGATTCGGTATCTATTATAGAAACACCGACTTCCGACTTTTTTATTTTTCACTTTTTAGTTATGGTAGCACCACTAAAAAGTACCTACCCTTCAGCTAAACATAAATTACCTTATAGCCAGAGTGCATCTCATAACGATTCTTATAATCCCAAATACGGTTATATTACATGAATTTACCCCCTCCCCCTTTCCCCTAAAAAAATATAATCATGACAGAGGATTGTTTGCAATTTTAACGTCAAATGAATATCGTTCGTTTACGAAAGTTTCGTTTCGGAGAAAGCGAGTAGACCCCCTGGAGTGGAATCTTTTTCGTTTTCTTAGGCTCCCTCTACGTTGGTGAATATACTTGTATGGTTGACTAGCTACTTTTAAAATAGCCGTTATATTATAAACGAGTTGTTATAATAAAAGAACGGTTATAAGTTATTTTCCTACCCATGTCTCATATCACTTATGCAAAACGATTCTTCCTCCATTCTGTCCTGTCAACCGTTATGCTATAACTTCCTTTATATTCATAACATCACACAATCCATACTTTTTTTCTTTGCAATGGTTATAAGTAAACCGTATAGTTATTAAATCAATGTGTTTGCGATGTTAGCGGTACAATCGTGACCGCTCGTTGTGTGCATGGGTTATTAATGCCTATAATATGTATAAATTGATGTCCCGAGGCGGAATACATTTGTAGTGTTCATTAAAACTTCTTACATCACTATGCTAATGACAGCTAACAAGTAACTGTCGGTGTATGTCTCACGCTAGTACTCGACCATTCACTCTACCAAGTTAAAACGACGCTTAGATGAGCAAGAGATCATCTAAGTGGTCGGTGATGACTGGAGAATTGAATTTGAGTTCATGTGAAATTCATAGGCTGCTTAGCACTAATTAGTCTTTGGATTTTATGTGAATTCTGTTTCATTTTAATTCCGTTTCTAATCCAACACCCGTTCATAATCCTTTATGATGAAAAGTTTCGCAGAATTTAAAATTGAAACACACCACCTAATCCAAAATATCTGGGTCCTGAATTCACACAGTTTTGCCATAAAAAACGTGATATTTTAAATGTTCAATAATCATGTAATCACAACTGGTTTCACGAAACGGCACTATTTTGTTTAGCTTCTATTTGGCTCACTGTCTCGCCGCTGTGTTCTTCATTTCCATGAATCTGGAGTCAAACACGTGTTGCCTACCCTCACCTTGCCTGAAGGACACTCGGACACACCTAGAGCTACTCTATCGTCTGTTAGACTCTGGTCTAATCGCGAATGTACGTCAGGACAGCCCTTCTCAGGATTCTGTTTCATATTCTTTTCATTTCCTCTCTTGTCACAATCGTTGATGTTAAGTTCCACTGACTCGGGTGTTACACTCTTGTACACTTCATTAATTATCTTCTGATATGGCCGGATCTTTTTCTTAATGTTCACGCCTTCTTTCGGGACTAAAGCGGGAGTTTGAACAGCACTAGTTTTGTCCTTGATCGGTGCGTCTGGCCCGAAGATCATTTCGAGTTGTTCCGATGTCGGCACGTAGCCAGTTCCGAATGTGTCCGGTATGTGTCTAGCTGTAACTGCTGTCAGTAAAGTTACGAATATAAATATGGTTCCCATTTTGAAATCTACCGGTATTAGCGAGTTTGTAGTACGCGCGGTCACGGTCGGAAGTCGACTGTTTACCTTCGAGCAATGTCTTCGATTTATACAAAGTTACTTAGTTGTAGTGTGGAGATTCGCCGACGCACGTTCTGTTTTATTATTACAGTAACGATCTATATCATTTGGCAAAATGAGTAATTACGGTATTTAATTAAGATGTAGAATCTAACATTTAAGGGTTTATTTCGGTTAAATTATAATAATAAGTTTATATTCAGACTACATTCCATAGTTTTATTAGTATTGGTGTTAGTAACAATAGGGTTTAAATAATTAGGTTAGTATTGTTCGTTTTTAATATTTATTTAGGTATCTTATTTATGACTGTCACCACCCAGTGTCTCTGCAAGGGACAGTCCGATCTGGCAGCATCACTACCATGGAGGCACCGTAATAAAACTGCTCTACAGATAGAACTATTTTTATGTAAACACAGTACTAATGCGTTGCGGTTCTCCGCCTTTAGGTATTGAAAGAAAAACACATGGAAATTAAAAAGTTTAGCTACGATATATCCGAAAGCCAAGCAAACGCAGTGGTAAGCTAGTTACAGATAAGCCCTTCCGAAACTTGGGCCATAACCGTAGCTCCAGGATATAGCTGAACACCATAACTCGCCGAGTTACACCGTCAACGACAAATGTTGATGTTTATGATACTATTATGTGCCATTACGTGGTGCTGCCGGGAACCGGGCTCAGTGGGGAAGGAGTTGGAGTCAGCACGAGTTGTGAGTGACGTCGAGCTGCGGGTTTGTGGACGGAATATTTCAATAAATGAAAGGCGAAGGAAAGTTTTTAGTAGGTACTGGGACAGTACTGAGGGCTTAGCCAAGTTGATAAGCTAACAATCGTTAACGCTAGTAGATACTTCAAATGTATGGGAATGACATCATCTCAATGTTAAGTCATGTGGTCGGAACAAAGGAATCGGAGGCGTTGCCGACTGGACAAAGAGCTTCGAAACGAAACGGTTGTAACTTGGCTAGGCCTGCTAATCTGATTGCTAATTTCTTTTCTCCAAGGCTGGAGGCTGCTATATATTCCTGAGTGACATAGGCTATATTTTATGTACGCGAACGAAGCTGCGGGCATAAACTAGTGTGTAATAAAATATATGTTTGGTTCTCAACCTTTCGAATACCGTAATTAGAAACACAATAGAAAGACAATGAGAGAGCGAACGCCCGTGTTCGCTTGGGGTTTAAATAAATCAAACAATTTCGTAACACCTAAACAATGAGAAAGCGCAAAACCCATAACGAGATTCGTAAAACAATGTAACGAGTGTAAAGTTAGTCAGCCGCCGCATTCAATAACAAGACTTACGTCAGAACAAGCAATAACTCGTACAGAATAAAAGTTGTGCAAAACTGGTGTTGTTGGAGCCGAGTCCAATAAATATAGCTCGATAGCTGAGCTTAATGGCTGCCGGCGCCCGCTCCGGCGAGCTGACTCGACGCGAGGGACACACGGGCGACGGAACGGTGCACAGACAACATAACATGCAGGCTGCTTTATTGATTAAGTTGGATGCATACTGCTGAGGTGTAACCCTTGAAATGTACACTGATATACAATAGACTGCTATATCATCAGCTTATCATTGTTCCAATCTAACTGAATGCAGCTGACTACCTGTCTTTTGGTCGGAGCGCTGCCTTTCTGAGTTGGATGACCCAATATTAGTAAACACAACAGTATTGAAATGTAAGTCATAGAATAAAATAAGAATAAATAAGAATAGAAAAAGAGAAGAAGATAGAAAAGGAAAAAGAAATAGAAGGGAGGGAGAGGGAGGACGAAGAGGATAGAATAAGTCATCATCAGATGATGATGGTGACTTACATACCTACCCTAACCTTTTCCCAACCAGCTTGGGATCGGCTTTCAGTCTATCCGAATGCGGCTGAATACCGCTGCTTGTACATGGAGCGACTGCCTATCAGACCTCCACGCCCATTGTTGGGCAACATGATGGTCCTTGTATAGACTGATGGTCAAAATTTCTGGCCTCGGACTACCAGTAACGACTGTCAAAGATATACGAATGATTTACATGCTTTTCGAAGCATGGAGCATCAGTAATGTCCATCTTGTCATCAAGACACGTATTTAGAGTAAGTAAGAATTTTAAAAGACGAGCTAATTAAGCTACACTGAAAGAAAGAAGAAAGAAAGAAAGAAAACATGTTTATTCCGCTTAAATAGACGCACAAATCATTACAGAAAAAAATGCCCGCTAGGCCATGTATACAGGGCTTAAATGTATTAAGTAACAATTTACTCTGTGATTGCACCTACACCATAGACAAAAGAGTTGTGCAGGTTATCTGTTGCAACTACTCTTTGTTGTCTTTGGCATTTTGACGCTGGCTTCAACAGAGACAAACATAACAATATAAACAGTGAAAAAAAAAAACTAAAAATAAACCAAAACTAAACGAAAAACACAATTTTATCATGAAATCTAAGAATCCAAGTTGTGCGTCGAATCTTAGCAAGAATAGGTCATTGCTCAGCATATACCGAGACGCTAGGCAAGTCTAGACATCTACGTTGCTGGTTTTCAGCAACCACCGTTCGAGTGACAAATTTTGGCGTCTATTCTGAGTGTAAACATTCATCCAAGGCAGGTTAGTACCTCTAGACAAATCCCTCACATGAATACATATCAATTGATAAACATTTTACATACATTACTATTAAATAAAACAACAACATTACAAACACTGTAAACAATAGTAAATTTTAACTATTTAACTGCTCACACGTATGCCACACACGTCGATCTGGGCGCGTCGATCTCCATACATTATATATGGAAACTAGACTTATAGAGCTACATACACTTGATCTACGCCACGCGCCGTCATTCTACGTACAAATCAGGCGTGTTAAACGTGTGCGTCGGTCTAATGTATTTCTAGCTTACACTACTTAAACCAAGTTTCGTCTAAAAGACGTGAAAGCACCAACAAGTTGTCAGTTCCGATCGCTAGTCTACATCGTTCCTTTGTCGTATCAGTGGCTCGTCGCTTGTCGTATTATCGTGCATCAGATCGGCGAGGACGTGTCGTAAACAATCTTTCTTAAAGGCTCAAGTTCTCGTTTCATTGTCGCAGCTTCTATCTTTCTAGGAGTCCCAAGTACGAGGTGCAAGCTTGTGCTTAGTTAGAGCTAGCAATGCATTTTATGTTATTGAAAATTGTATTTGAGGAACAAGTACTTGAGTATATCGATTGTTCTGAATTTGACAAAGTATCCTGCAATATATGGTGAGTTGCTATCTGTTTCGGGGTTCCGTGTCGACAAAAACGGAACCCTTATAGGATCACTTTGTTGTCCGTTTGTCTGAGCCGTTTTTTTCAAGAACGCGTTTAGGTATGAAGCTGAAACTATTATCGAACTCCCAAGTCTGCGTCCCCTTGAAGCAGTTAAAAAGTAAAACTTCTAAGTCATTTAATCTAAAGATAAGGCCGTTTATGCTCCATTTAGGCGCTAATGACACTCGTTAGAAAATAGAAATATAAAGAGTACTTCCTCTTGACCTAGAATCCTGAAATTGGGCTTGAAACAAGGTCTTACAGAACAAGCAAAAATAAAAAGTTAGAAAACTGTATATTTGTAGTTACATCACAACTTCAAAAGAGAATTTTTTTTTGCGATTTGGAAAAATCTCCGAAATTCGATTCGGGGATTCAACATTTTACGTAGGTTACACAGAACCTTCGGTGCGCGAGTCGGACTCGCACTTGATCGTTTTTTTTTAATATCGTGATCAATCACGCGAAGTGCGTATAACATGAGACATTAAACCGCGTAATCCCTTCACCGTTATTAAGCCGAAGAGACCACTCAGCGGAAATTACATCACATAAGTATCCGATACGCACGAACTTTACAACATAAAATATACCTGAAGTTGTAACTTCAGAAGGCGCTCTACAACCGCCGCATTACATAAGTTAATGTTACAGAGATCGCAGAGCTAGCTATACAGGGTTCTTTGTAAAACACTAACAACCTTGCAGGACTGTAGTACTAACGTCAAGAACAACAACTTATGTTCTTATGTCTCCTAGCTGGGGCAGAGGGCGGCGACAGTAATTTTTTTAAGGATGCATAAAATTATTTCATATTTACATTTCATCTATTTTTGACATTGTTATGTAATTAATTTTGTATATTTCAATTATATATTAATTTCTAATTTATGTGTAATTCTAGTTTTTAAATATTTGCATACCTGTAACTTAGGTGAAATAATATGTCTCGGTCTATAACTGTCATTGTAACAACTCCTGTACCATATTTATAGCAAATAAATGATTGATTGATTGATTGAAAAATACCAAATTGTGTAAAATAACTTTAAGTTCGGAAGTCGTTGTTTCTATTATAGTTTATTCTCTTTGTTATTTCATATTCTATCTCTGTTTCTTCAACGAGTAAAATAAAATTAATACAGTGGAAAAAAAAGTAGTCACCCATCGCGATCGGTCTTGAGCTTTAGGCTTCACCTCACTCCATGTCAATCCGATGACAGTCGATTCTACCAACACGGTACGTCGCCAGGTTTGCCGAGGATGGCCACGCTTCGTTTTCCTTGGGGAGTCCAGCCCAACGCCTGTTTAGATATGTGATCGGAATCCCTCCCAAGCGTGTGACCAATCCATCTCCACTTACGACGCTTGATCTGTACCCCTAGCCAAGTTGCTAATCTGCAATAGTTAACGCTTGTAGAAAGCTTCAAATGTACAGGAACGACGTCGTCTCAACGCTCAGTCACGTGGTCAGAACAAAAGGTGACAAAAGAATTGGCGGCAAGGTCAACTCGAAACGTTCGACGCAAGCGAAACGATTGTAACTTGGCTAGGGGGGCTTTCGTGGCATTTCCCCAACAGCTCTACGTTTGAGATTTTTTCGGGCCAGTAAATCCCGAAGATGCGACGAAGACAACGGTTTACGAAAGTTTGTTCTATGACTTTTTACAAAACTTAATACATTTACCAAAAACAAACCGTCAAAATTTCGTTGTTCTATCTAACACATGTTGTTTAGGGTGTTAGTAACATAGTCCTGAGAGACTGCCAGCGTTTTACAAATAACTCTGTATGTATTTTGGTTGTTTGGGTGGTTTGTGTGTGGTGTAGGTACTCACTGGGTATAGGTAATAAAAGTCCTTGCTGAATCTCCAGGTAAATTCGTCACACACAACACTACAACACTGCAGATTAGAAAGCGCAAACACGAGCTGGTATGTTATAGTAGCGAAATAGTATAATTATAGTCTTTGCAAGCACAGCTATAAAGTTAGCGCGGGTAGATACTGTTCACAATTATTTTACCGGCGCGAGTGCACGTAGGTCTAGCGGGCAGCACAGATCGTGCGTGACTGGTGAGAAATGAAATGTAACATATTGCTACAACTTGACGGTAGAAGAAAATAAGTCGCCGGCGCGTTATCGACAGTGCGCGTGTCCAATGCGTCACGTCAATGTGTATGTTGTGTTTAGTGTTAGTGAATATGTGTGTTGTGAACTTGGAAATATATACAAATATATCTGATTGTATAAATAGACATAATAGGTGTAGGTGAGTATATATTTATTGTGTACGTGTATAGTGTATACAGTATAAATATATGTGAATCTCCCACATGTATAAGTAAGTTACCACGATAATGCATTTTCACACAAGTGCAAACCTAGGCATTACAGCCGAGGCGGAATCATATGTTTTAGCGCCAATAAACTGCAACGGCATTGCACGTGTATCAAATAACGTTTTCCAACACACTTATTTGATAAACAAAACTTAACCAATCAATCTGCCTGCCTTTTCCCGACTACATATGTTGTGTTGACTTCCATTTTATTCGAATACAGCTAGATATCAGTATTTCACATGAAGCAACTGACTATCTGACCTCTACAACCCAGCAATGGATAACACAATACCCCTGGCAAGACTGGTGCCAGATTTCCTGGCTTCCTATACATAACGACTGTCAAAGATCTACAAATGACAACCGGGACCAACGGCGTAACGTGCTTTCTGAGGCACGGGGAGGAGGTATCTCGTTGTGTTAAAACGTCACCCATCCACAGCGCGACCTCGGCAAGAGTTAGTTACCCTTAGAGATAGGCCCGAATAGCTGTTATTTTATTACTCAGCTACCTACGAGCTCTTCCTATAATGAACAAATCTTGATAAATGTTGTTGGAGATACTGCAGTGCATCGTGCATGTTTTTGGAAGTTTTAAATAGAATAGAATAGAATAGCATCCCGAAAGTAATAGTGGACAGACTAGACGGTCGGTTTGTCAGACATGGATTGAGCTCAAAGTGTTAAAATTACTGATTGTTGGTTTTAATTTTAGCTTTATTTGTTTTTGTGGTTTATTAACATAGCTCTTAAGAAATAACTAACATAAATATGAATCTGTATCTTTCAAGATCAGAAAGGTCTGAAATAAAGTTATTATTGTTATATAACAAACTAGCTTTCCCTCGCGGCTTCGATCGCTTACATAAAATATATGCCTATGTCACTCAGGAATAAAACGGCTTTCTATTGGTGGAAATTCTTGAGTCTTACATCAATACAAAACATTAATAACATACCATTAATATTGTAACATCAACCACTTTTTTTACAAGAGTTACCATGGAGTTTCTTGCTGAAGAACCAGCAACCTCCATAGGAAACGATCCATTTGGAACCGCGCAAACTAGCTTCTGTCGTTTTATATGGCCTATGTGAAATAAAAAAGAATTTAAAAAAAAATTAGCAAATCGGACCAGTGCTTTCAGAGATTACTACCTACAAAAAAAAAAAACTAACTTTACCTTTATAAAATATTAAGTGCAGATTATCTTTCATTTGTTGTTTGATTAGCTTAAAGAGTGCTGCCCGCCAACCTTGTCAGAACTTCAAAATAGCTGTTGAAAATTAACTTCCATAATTGTGTAATACAAAAACTCATCGATAGCTACTCTCACGTGTTATCGAAACTCCAACGGACCCAACTTCGTGAGGCGCTCACCTTGAACAAATTGGGGAGAAAGTTCTTTGTTGACTTGCTTGTAGGAAGCCAGGGGGATCATTTCCGCGTACGCATTGACCTGGATAATATCAATACGAGCGCTAAATCCATAAGCTAGCAGTAGTAGCGTAGCCAGGCGTGGGTGAAGTAGGGCCTCGCTCTCGGCCTTACTTCCAAAGGGGCCTCGCACAAGCGAGGGCTCTTTAAGAACGATTTTTTTATAATAAACTAGATTTTGCCCACGGCTTCGCCTACGTACTTAAAATATAGCCTATGTCACTCAGGAATCAAGGAGTTTACTATCGGTAAAAGAAGAATTATATATAAATAAAAATACAAAATTTTCCTCTTTATTATATTAAGTGTAGATTGAAAAACTCGCGTTTGACCACTATTTCACTGGTAAGCACCGATGTGATCGAACACTGAGTTGCAACAGTCGCTGTCTCGTTTTAGAATTTATGAAAGAAAAAGCCTCGCTGATGTGCCCTCGCCCACGTCTAAGTTAGTCTTCTGGCTAGTAGGCTCTGAAGTGAACGCGATTCCGTGTTACATACAATGAAGTAAAACTAAATATAAGTAGTATCTGTTTCTGTATGTGTCATTTGTTTTTGTATGTGCAATGTTTTATGGATTTTGATAGTCCGTGTGGTGTTCTGGTAGTTCGAAGTAATGAAGAATACGTGTGTTTGGTTTCAAGGTTCCGTTTATTGTGTGTAAAATATGTAATAAGTAGCAAACAGTAATGCTGAGGAGCATTACTGTTTGTTACTGTAACAAACAGTAATGCAGAGTAGCATTATAAATAAGGCTGTTTACATACATGAATGTCTACACACTTCATCATCCCCGTTGTTTTGAAAAAAAAAATCGAAACGAATTTTTTTTTCATTCGAAATAATTTATTTTTTTATTAATATTAGTTCAGCCGTTTGAGTGTGAAGAAGTAACAAATATACATATACAAATTTCGGCCTTTATAAGGTCAGGACAAAGAGACCAGAGGCCAAACTAATTGGTAGGGACATTGGGTGGTTCCGCGCTTAACTGCGATATCGATTAAAACATTAAAGTTTACCATCACCAATCACGAAATTCTTCACCATGGAAATCGCAACACGTAAATTGTTTGTAACTATAGTTTAATGAAGACTATTTGAAGATACTCGTGGATTTAATTGCTCAAAAAACCTTCGCTATTATACAAGCTGACATGTTTATATAATAAAATATTGACTCATTTGTCACGTATTTATTTACTTTTCGATAACAAAAAAAAATGCGTGGGCTTTGTTTTTTTCTTACGTGACATAACAAAAGGTTTTCTGATTTTTTGTCGACTTAACAATCTGACCCTTTAGGATCATCGGAGAATTAATCCAATATGGCGACTGAAATACTAAGTACATTTTTATACAAGTGGAGAAAGTTTATCATTGCAACCGAGGCAAAATTAGAGGGTTTTATGAAATCATATGCTGCAGTGACAAATTTCCATGTGTATCAAACGACGTTTTTCAATAGGCTTACGAAAAAATTCAAAGTCAAAGTCAAAGTCAAAATATTTTATTTCACATAGGCCTACATGGGCACTTATAAAACGTCAGAAGCTACGTGCACGGTTCCAAATTGGTCGTTTCCTATGGAGAAGAACCGGCAAGAAACTCCATGGTTACTCTTTTAAAAAAAAGTGGTAGGTGTTACAATATGATAGTATGTAAGAACAGTGTATATCAATACCTACTGTACACAAAAGCAAAAAATAAAAAAGTAATTCAAATAAAAAAGTAATTTAAATAGGAAGTAATCTAAAGGTTTGTAAGGTATACAGTGTTCTCACATTCACATTACAAAACGAAAAAGAGGCTTTATAAAAAAAAAAAACAAGAAAAATATAGATAATTGCAACTATCAATAAATTGTTAACAAAATAAATTATCAACGAGTTTAAGGTAGTTGAAGTCTCAAAAATTAAAAAAAAAAGTATTGCAAAAGCAATGTCCTATAGAAAAAAAATACAAATAAAAAATGTATATATATTAAAACAGAGGTGGAGCAGTTAACAGACACAATTAATAAACGGAGGTTGATGCCTACTCGAGGGGTCACGTAGCGCCCAGCCTGATCCGATAAATTCTTACAAGAAGTTATGGAGGGGCGAACTCGCGCGATGCACTACACTAGTGCGGAAAACATTAGATTAGAAAAGGGGTAGGGGGGTACACTTAGGTACGGTGTATGAAAAACTATTTGTTTAAATTCACTCGGTTTTCCACAACTTTCGCCCCTATGGTAATGCAACATAAAAATCAATAAACTGATGAAGGACATCACTAAGGCCCCGCGCACATGGCGACTTTTTGTAGCGATGATATCGCGCGTTTTGTATACGCGCTACAGCATCATTACTAACGCGCGTTAGTCGCATTTGCGACGCGCTAAAGAAGCGATACCAACGCGCTACAGCATCACGACTGAAGCGATGCAAACTTGCGACCATGACAGACATCAAGTAGAAAACAGAGGGAGGGTGGCGCGTGATTAAAATATGCTACATATAAAAATTTGCTTTTTGTTACTGAAACGCGATTTCATCGCGACAAAAGCGCGTCAGTATCGCGACTGAGAATCGTGGTGTGGGCGAGGGCAAACAGCTAGCGACAGCATCGCAACTGTATCGATGCAAACGCGTGACAGTTTCGCTACAAAAAGTCGCCGTGGCCGAGGGGCCTAAGGTAAGTAATTAAGTATAACAATAAATACAAATCAGTCAAAGTTTGAGAGTGAACGTTAATAACCGGTGTCCTAGTCATTAGTGTGGTCGTGTGATTGGAAGTTGTTTGAACTTTGAGCGTGTTTTGTTTACTTTTAACTTCCGACTCGCTCGTCAAGGGCACCGCTTGTTTGTTTACATAATTAAGTAGACGATCTCAACTTCTAGTAGCAACTTCGGTAGGCAATAGGTATTTCATAATTTAATATTTTTATAACTTTTTTTTCGATGTGTATATATCGTCCAGATGACACCCTTGGGCGGAGCGGGAGATGGTGAAAGACTTTTACTGACTAAACCACCCACCCAGAAAAACCATAGGTCGTAAAATGGATCCCCTTAAGAGCTCGCGGTATAGTCTCTGCAGTGGCGTAGCTAAGCGTGGGCGAAGTGACCACTCGCCCACGGCCTGCAGCCTAAAGGGCCTCCCGTAATCAAGGGCTTTTTACGAATGAAGGTTTTCTTGATATTATTTATTCAAGATGATAAGCTACGATGTGGTCGCGCACTGGTTTGCGACATTTCGTTTTCGAATTTAATTTTATTCTTAAGCGCGAACATAACATAAATCAACATAATACATAAGTACCAACAATGTAAACAAACGTTTAGACTATGCCTTTTTTAGCAATCTTTCTGAATGTATTCCTATATAGCGAAATCAGGACCTTAAGCTACAGGGGCCTCGACGATTTATTCGTAACATGTTATCCATAATCTTAAATTCTCATGTTGATAAAAGGCCAAGAGTGAATGAATAATAATAATAATTACTTATATGATACTCTGTAAATAGTTTATAGCACGCTCCTTTCGCATTTTCTACATACAAGACGACTAGAATCTATTTTAATTTCAACCTATTTTAGTAGGTACCTTCTGAATGATCCACTAAATTAGCTCATTTTCACTTTCTAGGCCTATCAAGGCACTGTTTCTATGTCAGTAGAAGCTATTTTGTAAAACTACTTCAAATTTATTTGTTACTAGCTTTCCGCCCGCGGCTTCGCCCGCGTGGACTACAGTTTATATCGCGCGGGCAGAGACCCGTGCTCAGCAGTGGAATTATAGGTAGCCTATGTGTTATTTCAGTGTCTCTCCTACCTACCTACCAAATTTGATCTAAATCCGTTCAGTAGTTCTTGCGTGAAAGCGTAACAGACAGACGGACAGAGTTACTTTCGGCTTTATAATATTAGTAGGGATATATAGTAGGAATGGGGCCCCATTAGGACTAGCTACGCCAGGGACAAAAACGTTGGCGTGTTTAGCAAATAAGTGCCTAAACATTGAGGCAAATTCTTAATGTTTGTAAGTGAAGAAGGTAAAACTTTGATGTCGTTAGTCGTTGGTTTCCAAAGACGGCACAGGGAGCTAAATAACTTAGTGAGTGCCACACAGTAACGCTACAGACGCTAAACACACCCTTATTCACTATTCATCAAATCATCGCCAACTTACAGACACGCCAGTCAAGACCGAGTTGTAACAAGTAGCCTGTATCAAACTGTTGCTTGCCAACTTGTTGGTCTATGGTCTCGTCTAAAAACAATACAAATATGTTTATCAGTTGTCTAGTACTCATAACACAAGCTCTGCTTAGCTTGGGACTAGACAGCGTTGTGTGATAGTTATGAAATATTTTTATAAAAAAATCACAATTCCAATATGTTGAAACACAGCTAGAATACTTACTCAAATCCTCATAAATCTTATTAATTATCAGAGCAAAATTTTTATAATACTGATAATAATCTGGCAGTACTTATATCCTCGCCATAAATTATGATTAAATTATCTAATTAAATACATTTTTCCAAATTTTAATAAATGTTCGGATCTTCCCGTGCTGACAGGCTATCGGGCTGGGAAAGGGACCGCGGGACCCACGCCACTGGTACCTAGGTACTTTAGGAATGAAGCTCCTGAGACAGCGGTTAAGCAATGAAATGCGTATTGAGACAATAATAGAACATATTGAATCAGGTGCTTATTTATTTTTTAAATCATTCTCAAACTGTAAAAAAAATCAGGATTTTTGAATAGAAATCGGACTTTAACCCAACTTTTAATTTTTTCATCTGGTAACCCTATGCTTGAGTGATTTCGTGCTGCTAAAATAATCCTACGTTTATGATGTTATATACACGCTTACAAACAAACTTTCTCCTTTATACAATTTGTATGACATTTAAATTCAAGTGGAAGTTAGTTTTAAACAAACCTTCTGTTCGGGGAAGGCTTTATCACATGCACAGGAGGCGAGATCGCACGGTGACGCTTCCATTCTCGGAAAAACACCTCCCAACCATTATTCTCTCAGCGCATGTCGGGACCGGCGAGCGACTGGCGCGCGTGTGGATGTCGCAAATACAACTTGTTTTTCATCCGCTGACGAATTGGAACGAAAGTTTTAAACACATTTTAGGTTTTGTATGTGAATATTGTTTGAATTTTATTTCCGTTTGCATTCGGCACACATGCGAATTAGAATTAGTTCCTCTACCATGAGTTTAAAGCAAGTATTCGTCGCTACTCAATACCGACGACGTAAATTTTTTGTAAGGCAAATACAGTGCCTCTAGCGGTCACTTACGGAACCAAAATTGGTAGTAGATATGAGTTCAGAACAATTCGACTATTTAGTATTCGATCGCGCTTTTCTAATTTATTGAAGACTCGTCCTTGAGATTTATCTATAGGAAAAGGTCTTCCAACAATGGCGAGCGTGTTCCTAACCATAAATTCTTTGTAGTTGTAACAGGCATCAGTGTTCACAGTCCAAACGAAATAATGGTTTTGGAGTCGAAAAAGCTCTGAAAAAGGTACTCGTCATTATTATAATTGCTGTAATTAAACCAAAACTTGTTTTAACGTTATCAATTGTTCATTCAACTCCCCTCCCCCCCCCCCCCCCACCTACGTTAGCTATATGACGTGTCCAATAAAAGAATTTCTCTTTTAATTTAATTTGAATCCATTTGTAGACTCCAGGCGATTCTATAATTAATATTTGTAAAGGAATGAGTGTTCAGCCGTGTTGTATTAATGATGGTTTTGTAGAAATTACAAATTAAATTGTTCAAACAATGTTTAAAAGGAAAATTCCATAATAGTTTTCTAATTATAGAAATGGTGTTGAAACTACGTCGGTACTGCGGAAGATCTTCTGTTGCTGATCGTAACTTTTATTCATGTTTAAAACCTCAAAATACATTAGACACCAATGGTCCCCCAATATGACGCACAACACTGTCAAATTGTCCAACATGTCTCGCGTCACGTGAATGCGTAAAATATTGGGGGACAAGTTGTGGGACACTGGGCAACGTCACATAATTTTGCGTTGCGCGTCTTATTGGAGGACATTTTGTCCCCTAACTTATCTGTTACACTTGTGTACTTCAGTTGCTCTTTGCATGCCAGGGCTACGGTAGGTACCTAACTTTTCTGCGAGCCTATACTTTACATGCTAAAGTATTATTATATATTATTATATACCTATTTGTTGATATAACGCAATAGGGACCATCTCAACTTCCTAAACTTTTGACGAGGCGTTCGACGTAATCGATCAAATCGCTTTTAACCTAGAAATAATAAGACCGCGCCGCCATCAATCTTTCTCTACGCTCTACAAATCAAGGTCCGACCATCTGCGGCCATTGTGTGGATCGTGGCGATGAGTTCTGTCCACAATGGACGGCGATGCACAATAGTTTTCATTAAACGTCACCCAGTCTTCAATGAAGTGAAACATAAATGTAGATTGACTTGGAGTTCTCTAGCAATTGCCTGTCTTGTTAAAACTTTTTTTTTAAATACAGCTGACTTCAATATTTTTCCATTTGTAAATAGTTTTTTTTTTTCAATATCTATGCAGGTATTTCGGTTGAATGTTTATGTAAGTTAAATATTTTTCACTTATTAATTCTGGTACACCATAAATAAACCTAAATAGTTTAGTAAGTATAGTATAAGGTTTAATAGAAAATATAACCATTAAAACGATTTAAGTATAGCCAGGATGCATCTCATGACAATATACTAGGGTGATCAGTGGCAACGACAGGCCATCGGCGGCGGAATCCCGACTCGCTGCTTTTCCACTCACCTAATGCTTGTCAAAATCGAGCATGGTTTAAGCGCTTTTTACTTTATTTAGCCTGTAATACATGTTGACCGAGCCTTGCCAAGCTTGCGAGTGAAGACCAATACCAACATCTGAACAGTATATTTGCCTTGTCATGCTATCGCTCGGTGTCGCTCGCCTAGTTGGTTGAGTATTAAAGACAAACGCCAACCTCATTTGGCGTAGCTTGTCACAACTCGCAGCCGCTCGCGATCACATTGCCTCACTTCGGAGCGATGTTGGTTTTTCTGCACAAATCAAAGGCGCTCGCGCGCGCTCGCCCAGCATGTGGTGTCCTCAAAACTCATCTATGTTGGCCATTTGCATTGGTTTCCTCCAAGCTTGCCGAACATGTAGAGAGAAGCGCTTGCCTTGTGTCAATTTGCCTAGGCTCGTACTGGTCTAAGCTCGGCCAACGTGTATCAGGCTTAACGCAATCCTTTTTTGTAAATTATGAAGTGTCAAAGTTCATGCAAAATAGCAGATTTTTACACTTTGCTGGATTAGTTTTACACAAATTTATAAGTTGATTTCAATAGAAGCCTAGAAAATATCCACAATGTTGGGTTTCGTAACTTTTACAATTCCAAATGGAGGGTAGAAATACGTGCTTGCGACCGAAAACGCATTCCCGGTCTATGTTCCATCCTACTCCCACGCGCGCGCTGACTGATGCTTTTGCTCTGTCACACGTCGGTCGCGAACATTCTATGAAGACGCACCTCACTCTTGAATATTCATCCGCGCGAAGTGTCACGCTATCAATTTGTGCCTATATTTTCAATTTGTGCCTATATTTTCAATTTGTGCCTATATTTTCAATTTGTGCCTATATTTTCAATTTGTGCCTATATTTTCAATTTGTGCCTATATTTTCAATTTGTGCCTATATTTTCAATTTGTGAACTGTTAGAAGCGTTGTAGCCTGGCTGGTGTTAAAGAACATTGAAGGGGAGTGCGTGCTGTATACGTGCAGTGGTTCCAGACTGAACGAGCCTCGTTTCGACGGACAAAATCAAGGTTAGTGCGCGTTCCTAGTACAATTTTTTCCTGGTGAAGCCCAAACTACTTTTGTCTTCCAAGAGTTTCATTCGCAAAGTCACGTATGGCTACGCCTTCTCACACCTCATCGAGACACAGTCCACTTTCATCCAATTATCACTTGAACCAGCCTACCCAGCGCCAGGGTAACCGCACTTAACATTTTTATTTATATTCCCGCCAAAGTAACTGGTGTAAGGCGCCACCACTACACAAGATACTGTGTAGTGGTGGTTCCAAAATATCTAATGAAAAATGTGCAATAACGTCATAATCGCGTAAGAGCGGTTGTATGAAAAACAATGAAAATATATGTCGAGTTAAATCCCCGTAAGAGTGAGCTGTACGCAAGCGAGGGTCAAGAGTGAATAGGTTACTTCTAGGCAAGCGTGTTCTATCGTCGGCCACATCATCGCTTACCATCAGGTGAGATGGTGGTGAAACGCGACCCTATCAACAATAAAAAAAACACTTTCATCACAGTTTTATTAGGTAACATTTCAACTCCAACTCGCTGAAGAATATCAGTCGACCACATTTAACTGAATTTCTAGGAAATGACCGCCGATTAAAAATAAACTTCGAATAGGTTTCCTTTCATATTGCGTTCTAAAGGCGCAGTCCGCTGGTTGAATGGCTCGAGGTGAATAACTCGGTGACACAGATGCACTGAATGAGCTGACCGACCTTGTGCCGGGAGACGAGCACCTGACACGACCACACTCGCAACTGACGCTGAAAGATCCACAATTTTTTTTTAAAACTTACTCTGCTAAAGTTCTTTGTAAAAAAGTCTTTCATAATACAGTTACACTCCACTTTCCTACAAACGAAGATTGTATATTGGCCTGTGCAAGTTGGTCTAGTGGTTAGTAGTCTTGACTGCTATGCGGTTGCTCTTGGATTCGGTTCGGTTCCCAGCCACGACAAATGTTTATGTGATGAGCACGATCATTTGTTTTTGTCTGGGTGTAATTCATCTATAAAATATTTAGAAAAATATAAGTATTTTTATCAATGGTCTAGCAGGTACTCATAGCACAAGCTCTGCCTATTTTGGCACTAGATGACGTTGTGTGAAAGTTGTGGAATATTAGATTAGTTCTATTTTTTTTATATATTTTTTATCAGATTTCGCTTTTACGTTGCTTTTAGTTTTAAGGTTTGTGCAACTTTGTTTTCGAATGAACAGAATCCCACGACACAGGGAATCTTAGTGTTAGACCCCACACTAAGATTCCCAGGTCATAGTCCGGAGCAAGGAGGAATGGCAGGCGGACGCCTCCTTCTTTGCGAAGCAGTAATGCTAGCGAAGGTGGCGGCCGCATGCGTGAGGGAACGGCCTTCCTCACGCCGCAGCCTGCGGGATCCCGATCCCGATTTCCAGCCACCGTGGTCACCGTATGCTCGCTCACCGTCCGGCCGTTACCGGACGGTAACCACTCCAACCAAACCAACTCGGTCCGGACGATCGAGTTTGAGTGGTCGACGGCGCGTAGTGTACTACGCGCGCCTCATGGAGATATCAGCATAACCAAAGTAGGACCAAAAAGTCTTAATATCAATCTTTCAAGGATCATTGTGCTGCCCAGTACCTAGATTGTGGAGGTCTGATAGGCAGTCGGTCCATAAATTTAATCCGGTCATAATACTTTTTCTCACCATGTAAGGGTTTATACTTTTCTGTTCCCCCGACAACATGGAAATACTCGAAATTGTATGATGATCGACCTAGTAACTAGGCGTAAAAGCAACACAAACTCACATTCGCATTTATAATATTAGAACTTTAGTTAATAAGATTAGATGGTAGGTATGGATTGGTGAGGCATTTTACTGTTTGTTGCCGGAGGAGCTATATTTAAAGAAAACAACAACACATAATGTAGAACATATAAAGTGTCCGTAAAGCCACCTCCCTACGTAATACTATCTGTGTAAACACATTACCATAATGTCATAAACAGTAAACCTGACCTACCGCAACATACACAAAACGGTCTTGTTTACTAAGTGCAGTCGCATAAAAGTGATGACGTCAGTCGCCGGAGCCGGGTCAGTGGCCGCGCCGACTGCCACCGACCACGAACACGACCCACCCTACTGCTGTCGGGAACAGTAGGGAGGAGTGTACTAGGGTGTCGTTGACTATTGTCTGGGCACGAGGAACACGAGGACCGCAACAGAGATGGTCCGACCGAGAACTTAATTGACTAGCTGGCCGACGAGTGAACAACTAGTCGGCGTTCAAATACTGGATAGTCAATAACTGTTTTATAAAATGGGTACACAAAAGGCAAAAACGAAGCCCTATTGCTACCACTCCCCTGTCTGTCTGTCTGTCACCAGGCTGTGTCTGATGAAACGTGATAGCTTGACATTTTCACACATGATGTATTTCTGTTGCCACTATAACAACAAATACTATGAACCTATAAACAGAATAAAATAAGTTTTAAGTGCTTTAGCTACGGACAGTTCGGAACCCTTCGTAAGCGAGTCCGACTCGTACTTGGACCTAGATCATGACGTTTAAAGTAAAATTGTTTTAATATTGTTCCAGTGTCAGTAAGAGACAGAGCTATACAGGTTGTCTAGCGCCATCTCTTACCCACACTCAAACAAAATTAAAACAATCTTACTTTGCACGTCATGGTAACCCCGCTGGTCGATTTCATTACATTTTAAACACTATTGTTTTGAAACTTCATTATTAAAAAAATATATACATTGTAGTGAATTAGTTATATTATTATTATATTTTTCTATAGTGCCGACTAGTAGGAATCTTTAGCCAACTAGTCGCAATCTTTAGCCAACTAGTCGCCGGCTGTAACGTGGCCCTCTCTAGTATTGTTTACCTGCCCTACGGATATCGGTAACCGTCGGACTACTAACGACGCTCTTATTGACGATTGTTTTGTGTTCCTGTCGCTCCCGGGGCCCCGAGAGACTAAACAAATGCCGTGCTGCTTGTGATTGATTCAATTGTGCAAACTTTGTTTGTTTTGTTTGCTGATTGATTCATCCTTTCTTGGTCTCTGGGCAAAGTGACATTATATCAGCGATGAAAAATCTGCCTCCTCTTGTAGATGTTATCTTGGCAGGCGCGGGAGCTCCTTCAGTGGTTTTTTTTTTAATAGTAACCGCGTGTCTGGTTTTTGTTACTAAACCTTTTCATGCCATCATGTCCATAGATATTAGAAAGGTCGTGGCAGTAGCAACAGCTTCCAGAAAATATAATTGCTGAGAAATATAAAGAGCCCCGTAGCGAGGCGTCTTATCAAGACAAAATTGTCTCTGGTCGTTCATACGTACTAACATCCTTACCTATTATAAAACAAAGTCCCCCACTGCGGCTATCTATCTATATGATCGCGATAAATTCAAAAACTACTGAAAGGATTTTCATGCGATTTTCACAAATATTTGAGGAAGAGTTAGGTGTATAACTAAACGCATTAAGTAAAAAAGGGTCGCTAGTCCTTACTAATATTATAAAAGCGAAAGTGAGTTTGTTTGTTTGTTTGTTACGTCTTCACGCCTAAATGGCAAAACCGATTTTGATGAAACTTAGTACACAGATAGACCATATCCTGGAATAGGACATAGGATACTTTTTATCCCGGGAGTATGTTCCTTTGGGATAATTTTCTGCTACCACGCGGGCGAAGCCGCTGGAAGCAGCTAGTAACTTATAAACGAAGTTGTTACGAACATTCCAAAGTAATTTTATTTTTTATTGGTGTAGTCTGTTAAGTACACATCATCCTACTCCTGCAGTGCATAGACACGTTATGTTATGTTTTTACATCCAATTTCATACAGATAGCAGTAGTCTCTGTTATTACCGTATGTAACGCCGGTGCTCTGACGCCCACTGCGCCCCCGGGGGTCGCTAGCACCCCTACTGGCATCCTCGCCGGCTGGGTAATCCTTTCAGCCTCAGCTTATCCCCGTCAGCTGGCGCCGATTCAAAGGAGGAAAACTGTAGTTAAAGGCATCTAGCTATACAGTACACAGTTTCGTAGGTTATCGTACCTAACTAATATGCACGTAAAACTGCAAACCATGCATCGGAAACACAGACTCCGGCAGGGAACTTCACTCTTAAGCTGTACGCACAATTAATGTGTACCCAAAACGTTTTGTGCGTATAGGTTGAAAGTCCACCATGTACAGGTGGCGCATCGCCGTACGCCTTGTGGTCCGATGATGGTACGAGTTAGGCGGAATTAGGCTGAGCAATTCCGACGCACACTCCCCGAAATGCAACCTGTAGAATACCGACAGGCTAGCAACTCGACATCGATGCTCAAGACTTGATTGATTAGATTTTTGGTTTGATTTTAGTTACTAGTAATTGACGTAGGGTATTTTTTAATTGTAGTTGGTAAACAATACTTTTATAATTAAAAATAACAAAAACAACACTCCTGGAAAAATGCACTTTTTGCCTAATGTACGACCATAATATATGCGTATAAGACATCTAAATATAGACTTTCGCGTTTATAAAGTAGGCAAGATTAAGGCCTGAGCGGGATTACATCATAAATCACTAAATACAACCAGCGAAAAATATTGTACACATCTTTCTCTGGCATTTTTAAAACATGAAAAGAAACGGGACGATGATTTAAATTCACTTAGCGCTAGACGTGGGTGATTTGTAGTATCAGCGGCTGCGGCCCACTGAACGCATCTCTTTAGACGACTATAAGGGCGCTTACAATTTAGACGTTTCACGCCGGACTGCTGCCGCACGTGTACCGTGCCGCAGCTGGCCGGTTGCAGTCCGTTAGCAGTCGCATAACAAGCGCCTAAATTGAGATCGTATCTGTCCGTGCATTTGTATACCAATGATGCACTATTCAACACCAAATTGAACACGTATGGATTGTGACGTTGCCGTCCTGTTCTGCCCTGGTAATCGAGAAGGTCAATTTAATTTTTTTTAACGGGCTTTTTTTAAGTACGTTTGACATACATTCCAAATCGATAATTTAAAAAAAAATGGTCACCTTCGACTTACTGCCCTCTAGATTTCCAGGGCAGTGTTGTATTCGCCACACGGTTGCCGCACCGCGCGCTTTGTATGAAAAATACGTTCGTCCGTACGTCGTACTAACGCACCGCAGCAGGCCGACAAAAGACGCATAAATTTGAAAGCGCCCTAAAAAAGGTTGTTACTCCTGAAAGGGACTGAAATATGTTAGCTATCACACTAATACAATATAAGTGAAAGTTTATGTGTAGGTATGTGTGTACATCTACGGTCCAGACTAAGCGTTTCACCTCGCCTTGTACACCGCGTACATCAAAGGCCTATTGCAGTCTTCCCGTCCAATTATAATTTAGATGTCTTCAAGGTTAGAGTGAATAGGCGCCTAATAAACTAGTGCGCCTCACTATCAACGGTTGCAACACTGCTTACCATCAGGTGAGGTCGCAGTCAAGCACTAAATTATATTACTCAAAAACATATAAGTTTGTGTGCCAAATTGATAATCTGCAATCGTTAACGCTAGTAGAAAGCTTCAAATGTACGGGAATGACGTCATCTCAACGCTCAGTCACGTGGCCAAAACAAAAGAATTGGGGGCGTGGCCAACTCGAAGCGTTAACTTGGCTAGGGGGGCAGGTGTGTATCTGTTCGTTACTTGTTCACGCTCGAACGGCTGAATAAACTTGTTACGTGTCTTGTTTTAATTTCAACTGTGTGTCACCGTCATTGTGTGTTCTGTAACATTTTCGGGAAACGTCTCAAGTAGATACTCGTTCAAGATTGAACGAAATTTAGCGCACGGGTAAACCATGTCTTAGAACAGCACATAGCATACTTTTTATCCCGGGAGAATGTTTCCTTGGGACAATTTTCTACCTCCACGCAGGCGAAGCCGCTGTCAGGAGCTAGTGTAATATAATCGTATCGATCGCGTCACTGCAGAACAAACATCACGTATCCAGTTTCACTCAAATTCAATGAGACGACTAGACGTTGATATCTAGACATATCACAAACATACCTACGTTGAGATAGCAATTATGCAAGTATCGGATTGCTGCACAACGTAACTAATTCGAGCTAATCGTCCGTTTTAAATGTCGACTGGATCACAACAATACAGCCGTCAATCGCTTGTCTAGTCTTGTCTTCAACCATAATATCGGGTTCGTCTTCCACTCGTACGAGATAACTAAATACTAGAATTAAAGAAAGAAAGAAAACATGTTTATTCTACCCGAATAGATGCACAATAAATTACAAAAATAAAAAGTTTCCCTAACTATGTTGCACCATAGACAGTACACAGTTGTCTAGGTTGTCTATTGCACCTCCGACAGAGCGACCGACAGAGACAACATAACATAAAAATAAACAATAATAATGTAGCGACTGCCTCTCGCTCTCTGACCTCCAATGCAGACATGTTACAGAAGTTCGATTCTGATTCCAAAAGTTTTAAACTTCCGATTAGGTACTGTTGCAACTTGGATTCCAATCGGTTTCAAAATTCGGATGTGCACACAAGTTTATAGGTACTACGCGCGGGGAGCCTCCCTCCCCCCGCACCTTCTGTCACTTTTTGTTTTATGTTTGGAATGTTATGAATTCACTCTTCATTTATGCCTAACAGAGTTTTTGATTAACTTTAGTAGTGTTTAATTAACGCTTCTGCCTCCACCATCGCCTCCGATTTCGGCTTCGATTCCAACAAACCATATTCTAAAACTCCAGTTCCGAATTCAACCACTTCAGTCTTAAGGATCTATTAAAGCCCAGTTACTGGATACCAAAATATACTTTGGCTATAAGTTATTTTCACAATATTAATTTAGAAATATGTCGACCTAAACACAATCTCAGCGTGTCACCCCAACTCTAATAAAGGATGACTTGTATTTTTCAAAATAAAAACTCTTTTAAATCCGCCCAAAGACGTTCACTCCTGTGTGGAAGTGAGCGGGTTGACATCCATCGTGCACTATCGCAGCTAAGTAGCTCTAGCCTAAGACTTTCAGCCCTTTAGCCCTTCCGCCGTCGAGCCTGCACCCGACGAGCGTGAGCCATGACAACTACCCACATTTATTTAATTAAATCATCCAACTTATATCCAAGTTATAGTTAAGTTTGGCGGTGATATCGCGAGAGATTCGCTCGTAATGACTGCGAACTTATTGTAACAAACTTGCCAAGCAGAATGTACTGGATTAAGTTATTTTACGTTAATGATGCTTGAGGTTAAGCTTCAATCAAGTTGTGAGGGCAAAAGCAAGTTCAGGACGCTCTGGAACGCCGTTCGATGCTGGTGTTGCTACAACATATTACTTTGTTTTTATTTTATTATTATTGATAGGCTTGCGTTTGACCACCATCGCACCTGATAGTAAGCGACGATGTGGTTGAAGATGGTACACGCTTACCTAGAAGTAACCTATTTACTCTTGACTTAAAGACCCCTAAGTTGAAGCTATCAGGAAACACAGACTCCGGCAGGAAATTCCACTCCTTGGCTGTACGCACAATTAATGTGTTCCCAAAACGCTTTGTGCGTATGCGTGGAGTGGTCGTGATTTCTTCATTATCTAATCTAAATTAATGGTTGCTGTAATTGTTACACCTACGTATCTAGATAGGTTCTTTAAAAATCTTATGATCAAAATAATGACGGGTATTTTAACTGTGTGGCATTTTTTAACACAATTGTATCAAAAGCGGAACATGGCCATAATTATACAGGGCACACTCATTATTTCATGTTGACTGTTCGAGGAATCGGGAATGGACTTGATAACTGTTAATATTAACATTATGTAAATATTATATTATATGTTATTTACGAGATATTACCTGTCTCTGCAATTGGATATTTATTTAATTAGTTTGCTCGTCATCGATTATAATCGACCCAACATGGAGTTGGGGAAGGCATTTTCCCAAAACTGCATAATGTAGCTACATAGTTCTTTCTCTTTCTGGTTTTATTAAATCATATCACACAACGTGTATTGTCTCGATACACTCTAATTCTATTTTCGTCACGAACCGAAACTAACTGACTGATCAACCAATCAAAGAACTGAACACTAGGACTATAGCAATCAGTACTGGCTGTGGGAAAGCATCGTTCTGATATACAAGGTTATTTGCAAAACACTAACAATCTTGCAGGACTGTATTACTAACATTATAAACAACAACTTTTGTTCTATGACTTTTTACAAAACATTTTTTTTATTTTTGATAGGTTCGCGCTTGACCGCCATCGCACTTGATGGCAAGCGATGATGCGGTCGACGATGAAATGCGCTTACCTAGAAGAAACCTTTTCACTCTCGACTTTAAGATTCCAGGGTTGTAGCTATCAGGAAACACAGACTCCGGCAATGAATTCCACTCCTTAGCTGCACGCACAATGAATTGATTTCTCAAAAACAAATCTTCGAGATTTCGTTGTTCTACCTAACACATTTCAACTCTGTATTTTGCTATACTTACCTACTTCCGTATGACGCGACGCAAGCACATTACGTGCAGCTCACTACTCACTCTCGCTACCCTCCGCTATTGTACTATGGCTTGATTCGCATAAACTTCGTAATAATTAGAACGTTCAATTTAAATATTTTTATTTTTGTATGAAAATTTGATAAACTAAAATATAATAAAGTCTTAAAAGTGACAGAACAACAGTTATTGTTTATGATGTTAGTAACATAATCCAGAGAGGTTGTCAGTGTTTTACAAATAACTCTAACAAGACATAGTTCCAAGCAAAGAACGTTGCTGGCAGAAGCTAGTCGTAGTCAATGTGACACAATGTACAAGTCTAATACGTTACCTGCAAGTTTCATGAAGCCATTTACTGATCCTGGCATGTTATTATAAAGTTATTACTTGACATACTTAATTATTATACTGTAGCGCAGATCTTGAATGAAGACGAATTAGGTTTTTTTTCGGTGGGTAAAAATCATCTAAAAGACATCCCCCGCCCTTGAGCAGAGAAGGACATCCCCCGCCCTTGAGCAGAGAAGGACATCCCCCGCCCTTGAGCAGAGAAGGACATCCCCCGCCCTTGAGCAGAGAAGGACATCCCCCGCCCTTGAGCAGAGAAGGACATCCCCCGCCCTTGAGCAGAGAAGGACATCCCCCGCCCTTGAGCAGAGAAGGACATCCCCCGCCCTTGAGCAGAGAAGGACATCCCCCGCCCTTGAGCAGAGGAGGACATCCCCCGCCCTTGAGCAGAGAAGGACATCCCCCGCCCTTGAGCAGAGAAGGACATCCCCCGCCCTTGAGCAGAGAAGGACATCCCCCGCCCTTGAGCAGAGAAGGACATCCCCCGCCCTTGAGCAGAGAAGGACATCCCCCGCCCTTGAGCAGAGAAGGACATCCCCCGCCCTTGAGCAGAGAAGGACATCCCCCGCCCTTGAGCAGAGAAGGACATCCCCCGCCCTTGAGCAGAGGAGGACATCCCCGCCCTTGAGCAGAGAAGGACATCCCCCGCCCTTGAGCAGAGAAGGACATCCCCGCCCTTGAGCAGAGAAGGACATCCCCCGCCCTTGAGCAGAGAAGGACATCCCCCGCCCTTGAGCAGAGGAGGACATCCCCGCCCTTGAGCAGAGAAGGACATCCCCCGCCCTTGAGCAGAGAAGGACATCCCCCGCCCTTGAGCAGAGAAGGACATCCCCCGCCCTTGAGCAGAGAAGGACATCCCCCGCCCTTGAGCAGAGAAGGACATCCCCCGCCCTTGAGCAGAGAAGGACATCCCCCGCCCTTGAGCAGAGAAGGACATCCCCCGCCCTTGAGCAGAGAAGGACATCCCCCGCCCTTGAGCAGAGAAGGACATCCCCCGCCCTTGAGCAGAGAAGGACATCCCCCGCCCTTGAGCAGAGAAGGACATCCCCCGCCCTTGAGCAGAGAAGGACATCCCCCGCCCTTGAGCAGAGAAGGACATCCCCCGCCCTTGAGCAGAGAAGGACATCCCCCGCCCTTGAGCAGAGAAGGACATCCCCCGCCCTTGAGCAGAGAAGGACATCCCCCGCCCTTGAGCAGAGAAGGACATCCCCCGCCCTTGAGCAGAGGAGGACATCCCCCGCCCTTGAGCAGAGAAGGACATCCCCCGCCCTTGAGCAGAGAAGGACATCCCCCGCCCTTGAGCAGAGGAGGACATCCCCCGCCCTTGAGCAGAGAAGGACATCCCCCGCCCTTGAGCAGAGAAGGACATCCCCCGCCCTTGAGCAGAGAAGGACATCCCCCGCCCTTGAGCAGAGAAGGACATCCCCCGCCCTTGAGCAGAGAAGGACATCCCCCGCCCTTGAGCAGAGAAGGACATCCCCCGCCCTTGAGCAGAGAAGGACATCCCCCGCCCTTGAGCAGAGAAGGACATCCCCCGCCCTTGAGCAGAGAAGGACATCCCCCGCCCTTGAGCAGAGAAGGACATCCCCCGCCCTTGAGCAGAGAAGGACATCCCCCGCCCTTGAGCAGAGAAGGACATCCCCCGCCCTTGAGCAGAGAAGGACATCCCCCGCCCTTGAGCAGAGGAGGAGATAGTGTCAGACTTTTACTGACTATAACACCCACCCCATTCCGTCGTTGCTTTTCGTACCGGGACAAAGCTTTGCTTTCGGAAGCAGACCCTTGGCCCCAATAGGCTTCGACCCTGCTGGGCTCCTACGGTTGCTGACTGCTCCTTGAGGCGCGCGGGCACAGTGCGCGCCGTCGACGACTTGGGCTCGGTCCGGACAGAGACAAGTTACCGGAAGGTCACAGCGAGCTACCCATTGCTCGCCGTCCGCATGCCCGCGCCTACAGTGACCGGAAATCGGGGTCGTAATCCCGTGGCTGGGGCTTGAGCGCCGTTGCCTAGTACGGTCCGCCTCCTCTTAGCTGATGAGCATTACTGCTTCGCAGAATGAGACGACCACCTGTCACTTCTCCTCGCTCTGGACCATGGCCTGTACCAAGGCCCAGCGCGAAGACGAATTAGGATAATAAGCATAGTTAATTTTGGTATATCAAAAAAATGCATCTATAAAAGTTGCATTATGATGACGTTTATCTATGAGACCTAACGCCAAAATAAATCGACTTTCGATATTGATATTACAAATTATACTTATCTACCTAAGTTTCAATGTCTATTAAGGGCAAAATGTTCCGAGGACTTACATAAACTACTAACAGTTCCCTTGAATTCAGGTTGTATTTCACCTAAACCTAAAGTTGTAGCTTATGAATTTAAATAAACCTCGCAGTAAACCAATATGTTAATAAGCTAAGTTTGTGGAAAATGTAACTTTCTCTGGCCACTGCTTACAATGATCGTATTCCCAAAACATTTTGTGCGTATAGGTGAGATGCAATCTCCACTATGGATTGGGTTTTACTTTAAATAGAGCAAAACAAAGAAGAAAGTTTACAACAACTCATATAGAACCGAACATGGGTAGAGAGTTCTACATTAACACCTTATTTCTATATAAAACCTGTGATCTGTTTCACGAGTCAAAAGTGAATGGGTTGCTTCTATGTAACGAAGATTTATGTAACTCATAATATGATTTAAAAGTGTCCATGGGGTTTCTCGTTCTTCTCTATAGACGCTTTGGAACGTGCAATTTAGAAGCTAAATTTTTTTTTGACTAACCGACATTTTGTCAATTTAAAAGGGCCTGAAATTAAAAACCTTTTCTGATTTCTGAATTCTAGGCAAGCGTGCTCCATAATCGGCCACATCACCGCTTTCCATCACGTGAGATAGTGGTTAAATGCAAGCCAATCCTAAAAAGTAAGCTTTTGTTCAGCTAATAATACTGTTCTGGTCCTGTCTATTTGTTGTACCATGTCTATACGGTCCTCGTGCATGAGTCTGCCCGGCGCGGCGGCAGCGCTCCACTCGCGCTCTATATGATGCGCGTCGCGTTTGATCTCCGTCACTGCGACGGCTCCGTCCAACCCTTTTCCATCCACTCTGACAAGTAACAAGCCATCCACTTACTTCGAGCCATCGTCCTGCGTTACGTTTACTTTATTTTCGATTTTATTATTTATTTCTACACTAGCTTTTTCCAGCAATTTCACTCGCGCGATTTTCATGAATAATCGTAACAGAATGTTTGGTTTTTCTGGAATTAAAAGTATCCTATGTTCTCCATTATTCTTTTAACTACCTACGTCGGATATATCTGACAAACACTAACGTGTTTATTCCGCCAGGGTCGCACATCCACGACCAAATACTCCATCTCGTCAACTCTTCTGTGACGTTTGGGATTAAAGAGTTAACGAGGGTACTCCATACGTTCCTGGCGAATAAGGTGCGAAAACACTCGTCTGACCAAACTGAACCAAATGGTTAAAATGTTAAAATCTAATCTATCTCTATACAAAAATTTATCAAAATTGGTTCCGTAGCTAAAGCACATAACCAGGAGATAGGTTGACAGACAGAGTTACTTTTGCATTGATAATATTATTAGTGTGGATAGAATAATAGTGAGATTACCTTCGCTTTGTCTCTCTTAAGTTGTGCAGATTGAAACTTATCGTGACACAGACGAATGACAAATAGATCAAGACTAATGACAGTTGCTAACCAAAATTCTTTTTTATTTAAACTCTTTTCAAAAACTGTTTCAATCTATCTCTCCTCTCGAATGACATGTTAATGCTCCTTTATTTATATCTATCTTGTCTCGGGTTGAAAATTATAAAATCTATTTCGATCTGAAATAATGCACCTTACAAATGGTGCAAATACACAAACTTATACAATTCGTACTCTTGCTTTACAATTTTAAGAATAATTTTCATGTCACTGTTTTTTGGTGGTAAACAAACCGCCAACACACAGGATGGTAAGTAAGTGGTGATGGTAGATGCGTTGCTATCTCAGGGTGCCTTCAAATTAGCCGCGCGTTTGTTATTGATATGGAATAATATAATGAAGAATTGTGACCTCAGAGTCGAAACTCAAATGACTACATATCTAAAGAGATGACTGTCATATCGTATATGACGTTTACGCGCACCAAAAGGACTGGTTCGAGACGGCACGGGACTGTCTGGAAGGGCTTCAGGAGGCCTTAGCAGAGCAGTGGTACAGTAACTAATAAAACTGGCCAAGTGCGAGTCGGAATCGCACACGAAGGGTTCCAATCGAGCAAAACAAGACACGTTATGTCTTGTTTGCGAACCCCCTTAATTTATTATTATTGTTGATAGGCTCGTGCACGACCACTATTTCACCTGATGAAAAGCGACGATGTAGTCGACGATGGAATGCGCTTGCCTAGAAGTAACTCTTGACTCAAAGATTGCTAGGGTATAGTTTAATTTTTAGTTTTATTATTTTTTGTTGTAGTGGCAATAGAAATAGGCATTCTGTGATAACTCTCTCGGTTTATGAGATACACTCTACTCACAGATGAATGGACGGCTTAGCAATAGGGCCCCGTTGGCAAACTTCGGGTACAGAACCCTAAAAATTAAGCGTATATTAAATCAGTTCATTATCATCGTTAGCTCCATCTTGGCTCCATCTGTACGAGCAGTACTTAGATAAGACAATGTGTATTAAACGGGATAGCACAGCGCTCCGCAGGTAGCTGCGGCATGGACGGCTATACCTGGCTGCACAAACAACGCTTGTTTACATAATACTCTCATGTGCTTTACATACAAGTCGCTCGCTGCTTGCGAGTTCTCTTTTATAAAGTTATCTGCCTCACTCTATTGGTTTCTATCGCTTACTATCAGAGTTCGTTTTCGTTTTGCAGATTGAGATGGAATCTAATTTGTTTCGACTGAGACTGTTTGTAGACTAGTACTGTAGCTTAATCATCATAAAGTTTTGAGTCAAAATAAGGAAATGTAGAGATATTAACTTAATGATTGTGCTTGATTTCAGTTAGTTTTTTTATAAGTCTTCTGATTTCTTATTTTTTTCTAATTTTGTGAGAATGTTGTCCAAAAATACATATATGCTGAATGTTATCTTTTTTTTTTCTGTCGACGGGGAAAATCATCATTGACGAAACCCGCTCTTGGGTGGAGCGGGAGACAGTGTCAGAGTCTTACTGACTAAAAACCCCGCGCCGTTCCTTCTAGCCTTCATACCGGGGCTCTAGTTTTCTTTCGGATAACCCCGACCCCGGTAGGCTTCGACCCAGATGGGCCCCTCCTGTTGCTGACAACTCCTTGAGGCGCGCGGGAACAGTGCGCGCCGTCGACGCCTTGGCTCGGTCCGGACAGTTACCGGACGATCGGACAGCGAGCTACCCATGGCTTGCCGTCCGCGAGCCCGCGTCTACGGTGGCCGGAAATCGGGATCGGAATCCCGGCGGCGGCGGCGGGGGCGCCGTTGCCTGATGCGGTCTGCCTCCTTCTTTGCTAGCATTACTGCTTCGCAGAAGGAGGCGACCGCCTGCCACTCCTCCTCGCTCCGGACCATGGCCTGAACCAAGGCCCGGCGCGAGAGGTCTCCGCCGCCGATCGCCCCCACGAGGACACGGCGTTGCTCCGGCCAAATGCTGAATGTTATCTGTGATTCGGGTAAATACCAATTAAATACGTATTTGAATTCGTTCTCATAGGATATCATACGAGTGTTACATACCAGCTGTTTGGTGTATCTGCAACAATTAACCTTGAAATCATTAAGCATCTGCCTTCAGCAACTGAACGAAGGTCTTTCTACTTTTCAGTCGAAACTACGAATTTGTGGATTCTTATAACTACCATAATTAAGTTGTTGTTTTGAGAACAAAGTAGTGTTTATAATTTCTTTAAATTATTAAACCCCAAGCAGACGCCGGCGGTCGCTCGCTCATTATCTTTCTATTGTGTCTTTAATTACGGTATACGAAAGGTTATTATTATTATGAGCCCGTTGTGTCCCACTGCAGGGCAAAGGCCTCCCTTCCGTTATCCCACTCTTTTCTGTCCTAGCCACTTCTGGCCAATCCTTAAGGTAGGAGTCCAAATCGTAACGCCATCTCCTTCTGGGCCCACCGCGTCGCCGACTCCTGTTATTCGGAATCCAGTCAGTAGTTGCTTTCGCCCAATTTTGTTGCGACGTGCGGCAGATGTGACCTGCCCAGTTCCACTTAGTTTAATACGAAAGGCTAAAGATCCCAAATTAATTGGCTGTGTGTAGTTATGGAGATACATAGATTTTATACGCACGAGTCGGCAACAACACTTACTGATGCCTCTAAATACCGGTATTTCACACTCGACATACTCAACGGTTTTATTATTTTATTTTCAATATCAAGACTTCTTCGTCCCAACGGAGTCAATTCTTTAAACAAGGCTCTGAATATTGTATCGACTAGTAATCGTGTAGTGGCAGTCAGATGTTGGTTTTATTCAAATTAAATTATCGGAGCCTCTTTCTAAGGCAGCTTCTAAAGCATCTTTGTTTATAAAATAGTAAGTAAGAAGGCTAATAGTGTATAAGGTTTGTAGCTTTACTTGTATTAGGTTATGATGGGGCTGGTTATCTGGTATGGTCTTATCGTGCCCAAAAGCCTTTTTATAAATAAATAAAGTGTCCACGAACATTCACTTGTTCATAGGTACACAGACAGACGTCAGACCAATCACATACAGCTAGTATGAACGCTTGTATTAAGCTCTGTAAACCAGCAATAAACACGTAACACTCGAATAGATAACATCAATTAACATTTACATAATTAAATTCAGCATTAATGAAGCCTTTGTCAAATTCGCGAATAAACTATATCCATAGTGTCCCGTGCATGTACATGTCAACACATAACTATTATGATCCAAGCTGTACACATAACAACACCATAGTGCTTCGCACTGTACACATAACAACACCATAGTGCCTTACGCTGTACACATGACAACACCATGGTTCCCCGCGCTGTACACACAACAACAGCATGGTGTCTTAAAGTGACCACATAAAAACACCATGGTGCCTCGCACTGTACACATAACAACACCATGGTGCCTTGCGCTGTACACATGACAACACCATGGTTCCCCGCGCTATACACACAACAACAGCATGGTGTCTTAAAGTGACCACATAAAAACACCATGGTGCCTCGCACTGTACACATAACAACACCATGGTGCCTTGCGCTGTACACATGACAACACCATGGTTCCCCGCGCTGTACACACAACAACAGCATGGTATCTTAAAGTGTCCACATAACAACACCATGGTGCCTCGCACTGTACACATAACAACACCATGGTGCCTTGCGCTGTACACATGACAACACCATGGTTCCCCGCGCTGTACACACAACAACAGCATGGTATCTTAAAGTGTCCACATAACAACACCATGGTGCCTCGCACTGTACACATAACAACACCATGGTGCCTTGCGCTGTACACATGACAACACCATGGTTCCCCGCGCTGTACACACAACAACAGCATGGTATCTTAAAGTGTCCACATAACAACACCATGGTGCCTCGTACTGTACACATAACAACACCATGGTGCCTTGCGCTGTACACATGACAACACCATGGTTCCCCGCGCTGTATATACAACAACAGCATGGTATCTTAAAGTGTCCACATAACAACACCATGGTGCCTCGTACTGTACACATAACAACACCATGGTGCCTTGCGCTGTACACATGACAACACCATGGTTCCCCGCGCTGTACACACAACAACAGCATGGTATCTTAAAGTGTCCACATAACAACACCATGGTGCCTCGCACTGTACACATAACAACACCATGGTGCCTTGCGCTGTACACATGACAACACCATGGTTCCCCGCGCTGTACACACAACAACAGCATGGTATCTTAAAGTGTCCACATAACAACACCATGGTGCCTCGCACTGTACACATAACAACACCATGGTGCCTTGCGCTGTACACATGATAACACCATGGTTCCCCGCGCTGTACACACAACAACAGCATGGTATCTTAAAGTGTCCACATAACAACACCATGGTGCCTCGTACTGTACACATAACAACACCATGGTGCCTTGCGCTGTACACATGACAACACCATGGTTCCCCGCGCTGTACATACAACAACAGCATGGTATCTTAAAGTGTCCACATAACAACACCATGGTGCCTCGCACTGTACACATAACAACACCATGGTGCCTTGCGCTGTACACATGACAACGCCATGGTTTCCCGCGCTGTACACATAACAAGAACATCGTGTCTCTCAGTGTACACATAACAACATCATAGTGCCCCGCGATGTACACATAACAACACCGTGGTGCAACACTATATACACTTGACAAGACCATGATGTCTCACAGTGTACACATAACAACACCATGGTGCCCCACGGTGTGCACATAACAACACCGTGGTGCCCCGCTTTGTACACTTGACAAGACCATGGTGTCTCATAGTGTACATATAACAACACCATGGTGTCTCACAGTGTACAAATAACAACACCATGGTACCTCGCACTGTACACTTGACAACAACACCATGATACCCCGCGATGTACCCATAACAACACCGTGGTGCCCTGATATGTAGACTTGACAAGACTATGGTGTCTCACAGTGAACACATAACAACACCATGGTGTCTCACAGTGTACACATAACAACACCATGGTGCCTCGCACTGTACACAAAACAACATGATGGTGCCTCGCGCTGTACACATGACAACACCATGATGCCTCACGCTGTGCGCATAACAACACCATGGTGTCTTGAGCTATACACATAACAACATCACGGTGCTTCACACTGTACACATAACAACACCGTGGTACCTTCCGCTATATACACATGATAACACCATAGATGCGAAGTCTTTTGTTACGTAAATCAGATGCTTATACCCATGAATGAATAACAGCGCTCGAGTCAGCACACGCTAGAGGAGGGTCCAGTCAGCCAGCCTCGACGACATGCTCGCACGTGGTGACACAAAAAAAAATGGAAATTTATTTTTATTCCGTAAACCGGGTCACAAGCTCACAACCCACCGACGGCGACGCAGCGCTTTATTAAAACAATGGAGAGCCACTTACCGTACGAATCACTTCCGAGCTTTCCTGATTGGTGCACAAACGTTAGTTGAGAAGACCCTGGCACAGTTCACACAACACTCGCGACGCGTCTCGCAGTTGACGGAGCGCGCTCGCCGCTCGCCGCTCGACCGTGCACGCCGGCGGTGCGACCACCGTACGACTGATGACACGGCACTGTTTACGCCGTATCGCGCATGCGTTTTCCACAACCCTCTAAAGTCGACACTCGCTGAAAGCTCAACCCCAATCGATTTTCAGCCATAAAGCTTTGAAATAAGGTTCATGAACATTTCGCGATAAATAATGTCGTAGTGTGGTCGCGTCGAGTGTCGCTTGTATCTCGTTCACTTTTTCCACGCTGTTCGTTTAGTGTGCGTTATTGTGAGCGGCATCGCGTTTGACTCATCTCTCCGATAAGTTGAGTCATTATTTCCCATGCGATTTGTTCATAATCCCTGGTTCGGGTAACAGATTTACAGGACGTTGAACCGAAGGGTTGACAGCGGAAAGCGTTCGCTTTTGTTCGTGGAACTGCTCAGTTGTAACCAGTAATTGTCTTAATTAATGTAACCATTACTGCTATAGTCGTAGCGTGAAAATGACGATGTCATCCAGATATACACTAATGGGTTTCGAATCTAATGTTTTTCCACAGCGAACAATGGACTTGTATAAATCATTCGGCAGGCGGCGTGACGGGCTCACAGCCGCTGTTTGGCACACATACGTGGCACACGACAAATGGATGGAAAATTTATGATATCCGTAAATTAAGTCTTTGTAAAGGTCTCGATAATTACTGATATACATATGCACATATGAAAATTACATGGTGACAGAAGTTATACGTTTTCTTCTTCTTTTCGAATCGATGGATTTCTTTTCCCATTTGGTATTCGGGCCCAGTAGGTGGCCACGATTATAGCGGCATCAGTAGCGTTTTTAAAGTCCACCAAAGAGCAGACAACAAAGACTTTTACGTCGAGTCGAATCAATTCTTTAGCGCTAGAGGATTGCCTGGAATTGACGAGTACCTTGGATTTTCAAGCAAAAGAGAGGTCCTACTCATAGATATTACTTCGTCTTAAAACGATCTCTCAGCGATGAGACAGTGCTCGCAGCTCGTAGAGCTCGACTCCTGCGAGTCGAGCGCGAGAGAGAACACTCGGTTATTCCGCTCCGAGAGAGGACAGTGATACAGGGTTGTTGGCCTCTGACCCGCGAAGCAGCACTTCCATAGTGTTTAGTTATTGTCTGAATGTTCGGTAGTTTATTGCTTTTGAGTGCTATAAATGACCCAAAATAGATGAATAAGTAGTAATGTAACAGACTAGCTTTAGCCAGCTGCTTCGCCCGTGTGAAAGCAAAAAAATATTTAGCCTATGTCATAAATATGTAGGTATATTACTAATATTATAAATAAAGAGGCAAAGTTTGTTTTTTATTTATTTAATTTTTCTGTAAGATCTCTGAAAGTACTGATCCGGTTTTTAAATTTTTTTCACAGATAGAAAGCTGCTTTATTCCTGAGTGACGTAGGCTATATTTTATGAACGCGCATGAGCTATGAAAGCTAGCTCAAGCATAAAGTAGCATACTACTGGTGAAAAAATTTTCAAAATTGGGATAGTAGTTTCCGAGTTTATTCTATGCAAACTAAAATACAAAATACAGATCTTCCCTCTTTATAATATTACGTATACGAGCAGAAGGCCAATATTTGTAGTGAATTTGCAGTAACGTGGTAAATCCTTTATCCAAATATACCACTATTGGCAATATCTATACCTTGCACCAGAGTAGTCATGTCTCGCAGCAGGAGCAGCCCGGGGGCACAGGTGAGCTGTCAGCATAGCAGTAGGTAGAGCCATAGTTAGTATGTGTAGCTCGTCGCGCTCCAGTGCAGATAAATCGCGTCAGGACGTCTTGTGTGCAGGCGAGACTTGATTGTAAACCGTTTTGTGGTCAGTTCGCGAGTTGGCGTTACTCGTTTTAGCTCTTGTATATAAACAAAACATTTTACGTATTATTGGAAAATCCAAACGAGTTTTCCAATAATTCAAAAACCACCCTATAATGGTAATGTATACCGACAGGTTTATGTTGGCTGTAACCCGGTCACCTTTTATATTGAAAACAATGACCAGTTAAAAGAAAATATAACAGTAATAGCCTACCGCGCCCACTCACCTGCTATAACTTGTCACACTCACTGGTGGCTCAGTGGACACCGTACGTGTTGTTCAACCGTAGGTCCGATTCGAACCCAGATAAGCATTTTATTTTATATAAACTTAATCAGCACTGCTCTTAAAATGGTGAAGGATAACATGACGAAGGATTGCAAGACATCTGACAGTCACTAAACTGCGGTTTAGTTAAGCCAAGTGCTCTTGGTCCCACGTGGTAGGTTCCAGTTCGAAAAGGAGTAAGAGGGCTACAGTGGCTGCAATAGACAACTATGTAATGCAAATCTTTGTTCCGATTCCATAATCACCATGTTTGTCAAACTGATTGGTGTTCGCAGAATATTGATATAAATCACTAGCACCTTTTTATGACTTCTTTGAATTGTTTTTTGTTGGCAGGGACCGCAGAAAACTAAAAATGAACTTAAATTATAAAAACTCAACTTTGAGTTAAGCTCGCCTATGTACATGAACTCTGATAACCACATATTTTGTAAATTGTCATGGTAAAGAATTAAGAATTAAGAAAACAATTCATTATTTTCAATTATGTTTTTTAATCAAAAACAACGAGCATCGACAAGGAAATAAAATCTTCGTGACAGTTTACAATCAGTTCTATTCAAATGTTTAAAGTTTGACCCATTTTCATATTTTCAAAAAATCAAATCTATACGTTCTAAAATATGAATGAAGAAATGCCACAATATGCTCGCAACCACTAACTGGCAAATGAAACAAAGGCCGCTTTACCCCAATACGCGCTACGCGCTACGGCCTACGGCGTAGGCACACGAGTGCTACGCGCTACGCGCTACGAGCGCACTCCGTGACGATTGACTACGCGTAGCGTAGCTAGTTTACTCACTGTTGAAACGTTTCTATTAATACAAAAAGAGGAATTCAATTTGTGTTCATAAAAGAGTTTAATAAAAAGGGTTTAGAGTTTTATTTTTTTAAGTAAAAATTTAACTACACATACTACTAGTTACATAAATGTTGATTTCTCATCCATCAAAAAGCTTTCTAGTTCGTATATTTTTTTAACAATGTATTAAAAAATAATTCGATATTTCATATATAGGTAGGTGAACCGATCGCAGAAATCTGGTGGATATGGGAAATATTGCCTTTGTTTTTAAATGAAATGTTTTTTTTAGGTAAAGCAATTATCTAATGACTCCTTCCGCTCTGGGGCGGAGTGGGAGGACGTTTTAAACTTTTACTGACCAAAACACACTCCAATTTTCTTACTTTGCCTGCCGTCCCAGGGGTTCCCTTTCGGACCACCCATGGCCCCAGCAGGCTTCGGTCCTGCTGGGCCCCTACGGTTTAGCTGGCATCTCTTAGTGGGGCGCGTGGAGCACTACGCGTCGTCTATGACTCGGGTCGTCTGAAATGTTAATGATGACTTAAAAAGGTAGTTAGCGTAGTTGCAAGCATACTGCGGGTAGATACAGTAACTACCAATCTCTAGACGTACACACTGTGCACAGTGACGACTGAGCATAGTCGGTTCGTATTTTATTTATTTATTTAAACTTCATGTACAGTAGTGGTACATAGGCGGACTTAATGCAACAAGGCATTCTCTACCAGTCAACCTTTGGGTTAAAAAAGACAACACTGTGGTAGGTTTGCACAATAAACAAATAACAGTTACCTCGAAAGGAACAATGTAAAACAAGTTATTTATAATAATAAAATACATAAATAATAAACTTATAAATACTGTTACGCCGTTAAATTTCAACACGTCATATCTCCGACAAAATAAAGAGTGACAACGAATAATTAAAACGCATTGCTGTTCGAAAGCTCTAGAACCAAAGTATCTACCTAGCCTGGCAAGATCTCGAAGATTCCTTCATAAGTACTCGCCGTACCTACTATTTAGTAGGTATGTAATCTGTAGGTATCTGTAGGTGGATAAGGAAAATGGTACTTTCCGCCGTTAACAATAGAGTCGAAATTCGCGTGAGTGACTCGCGAAGGACAAAGTAATAAAATTGATTTATGGCCCCGCGACGCGACTCTATTGTTCTGGAACTATCCTGAGACGTCAGTATCTAGAATTTTCTTTGCTCCGCGTATAAATACGAGCCCCCGAACGGAAGTGAGTCAGTTCTGATTTCGACTGCGAACGAGAGCGATCTACCTAAGTGTGCGAAGTGATTTTATCTAACGACCGAGGCGATAGTATAATGGAACTCTAGTGCTAACTGTGATTTGGATTATTGTTGACTGGACTAATTACTGATTGTTTGTGGTAAATAAAGTTCTCTGTTAATTAAACGGCATTTAATTACCTACGTACGTAACAATACTATGAAAAATATCAAAATAATAATTCTGACGAAGACCGAACTAAGGTTGAGAGGACTTCAAGTAGTAGTTCCGAATTTTACGTTATTTTCAATAATATCTGTACGTATGCCACTGTCACATCAAGGTTATGAATCAATACGTACGATTTGTTTTGTTTGTAAGTAGGAAGGCGCGGAGGGAGCGGTCAATCAGCGCCGGCAATTAACGACGCCACACAAACACACAGTCGACAGATATCAGCTTACAGAGGTTGCTTGTGAGGGGGACTGTTCATGTTGCGAGGTTTACGTATCCAACAATCTGGTAGATTGAGTATATTTATATATACTCTATATAAAGTTTAGGTTGACTGGCCTGTTGGTCTAGTGGTTAGTGACCCTAACTGCTGTGCCGGGGGTCGTGGGCTCGATTCTCACCCAGAACAAATGTTTGTGTGATGAGCATAATCAGTTCTTTATCTGGGTGTAATTTATCTATAATATAATATGTGTGTGTTTAGAAGTATATAAGTATGTTTATCAGTTGTCTAGTACCCATAACACAATCTCTGCTTAGCTTGGGACTAGACGGCGTTGTGTGATAGTTGTGGAATATTTATTATAGTATGTAAAGTTTTATTTTGACATTAATTCCAAGTCAATATGCATTAACTACTAGTTGACCCGGCGAACTTCGAAGATACCGCCACACAGTTAATTAATGTAGTTCGTAGTTTAATATAGTCAATCAATTGCGATGAAACAAATCCTAAGTTATATCATGTTACACAATTTTAATGTATAAAGTTATCTACATCAATTTCGTACAATTTACGTGATGTGCGCACAACTAAAAATTTTTACAGATTTATTATATGAATAGAAGACTTTACATATAGTGAAATAATGTTGGTCATGAACACAAAGACTATATTAAAACAAATTACAATGACACAAAAGTCAGTTTAAAACTGAACGAAAAACCGCTTAATATTTAGTGAAAACACTAGTCTTCCTAAAGTTCTTCCCATGTTTCTACCGGTTGCATTTCGGGTAGTGTGCGTCGGAATTACATAGCCTAATTCAGCCACGTTCGGCGCCACCGGTACATGGTGCATGGTACCAAACGTTTTGGGAACACATTAATGGTGCGCACAGGAGAATTCCCTTCCACTCCTTAAGTGGAGTTTAATGGCAGATGTCATGTTTTTTGACGGCTACAACCCGGGAATCTTTAAGTCAAGAGTAATTAGGTAAGCGCGTTCCATCGTCGACCGCATCCTCGCTTTCCATCAGGTCAGATAGCGGTCGCTTGCCCGCGAACCTTTCAATATTTTTTTTAATGTTCCACGTCCGCGGGTAGCGGGTGCCCAGCGCGGTGGCGGGTGCCCAGCGCGGTGGCGGGTGCCCAGCGCGGTGGCGGGTGCCGTGCACAGCGGCGGGCGCCTGTCACGCCGCCACTCACGCGTGTTGTTACAACTTTTAACAAACCGTCGCTGCCGGTGACACGCGCGCCGCTCCAATTATTTCACGAGTTCATTGTAATTCTGCTTAACTTGTTCAACGTTTCGGTTCGCCAAGGTAAATACGCGGGAGGTAGACGTTCAATGGAAATGAATTGCTATTTAACTTTGGCAGGTCGTACTTCTGTACAAAAAACAATAGTTTGTCATTATTCGCTGCTTGTGGCGGCTGGCTGGGCAAAAGTTAAATAGCGTAGCTACTGATTTGATTTCTGAGCTCATTTGTTGAACTACAAGTAATACATTGTTTCCGTTTCATTAAATGACAATGTAACATCCTGTTAGATCCATAAAAGATTTCATTTAACAATTTCTTATCTCTTTTAATTCATGAATCCCCAAGCGACCACCGGTGGCCGCGCATCTATTGTCTTACTATTGTGTCTCTAATTGACGGTATCTGAAGGGTTAAAAAATTTGAACGTCTGGCCGAGTTTTAATGAGAATTTACTTTGACAACAGGAAGTTCTGTTCCATTTAATTATTTTTATTGTAAATATTATAAGGATTTATTATAATAACTTATTTTTTTATGGTTTCCGCTTATCCAGACTATTTAATCCATTTATATTCATGAATTTGATTGAAATATCTGCCTGTTACACTTTCACTTATAAACTGACTTTGGGCTGATACTACTGAGTTGTATTGTGTTGTAATGTTTTGTGCGCTAAAATAAATACTTTTCTTTCTTTCTTTACATAAACTGATGCACCACCTATAACCTAATTTTTCCACCACTCATGGATAAACTCACGAACTACCTACATACAGTAGATATTCCTATAATACTCGCTCTATAACATTTCCCGACAAGTATTATACGACTGTGTAGGTATGTGTGGGACATAGGAAAGTCCATTGCTGTATACTTGTTACAGCAATGGACTTCCCTGTGTCCCATTAGAACTAGTACCGACTTCCCTATGTCTCTTTAGAACTACATAGTACCGACTTTCCTAAGTAGATCCCCTAACCACGAGTCATGAATGACACCATATCGGAAGTGATTCATTTAAATAATCTACTTTCTCTCTTTATTTATTTAATAATAGGCAAGTTTTTTTATTTGTAAGTTAAACTAAATAAAGCTTATTTGAAAATTAAAGTTACGTGTGTGTGTAACGTTACGCCGTGCTGCATTTTTTCGCACGGGGTGACGTCACACGTAACTTTAATGGGCTATATCTTTGTTATTTTTCATTTAATCGAAAAAAAAAAATACGTGTCCAATATTTTTTTATAATCTAAAATATGGATTACATAAAATGTAGTTATTTTGACCCTGGAAACTACCCTATTTATTCTCTCATTATTTAATTGCTATTCTCTCAAAATTTTAATTTTCGTTTCAAAAGATTTATTTTCATATCGTTGTTTCTTATGAGACTACCCAACGGTCACATGCAAGAGGCTGACGTGTCCCGTCAGATTTCATTTGAGCCCGACAGCCTTCTTACCCACGTCAAATATTTCCGTTTTGAATCGCAGTGGATGGCGTTTCGAATTCTATCCTGTCTCTTTACGCTCAGGATGCTGGGTTCCATCGCTCGTTGACAAATTTTGGCAGGCGGCACTTCAGCGAGGCGCCAAGCCACCATCTGAGCACTGTTACATACGAACAGACAGGATACACATATCGATGAACTTTCGCTTCAGAGAGTTCTGCAGATCACCTTTCATTAGCGTCCTCCTGGACCACTCGCTTTTTACGCATTATAATTTCGGTGATTACGGCAATCTATCCGCATCTTGTTTGTTTTCGCGTCGAAACGTTAGCGATAGCTATCGACACGTTAGCGATAGCTTTCGACACGTAAGCGAAAGCCATCGACACGTTAGCGATAGCTGTCGACACGTTAGCGATAGCTGTCGACACGTTAGCGATAACTTTCGACACGTTAGCGATAGCTGTCGACAAGTCGGCGAAAGCTATCGACACGTAAGCGATAACTTTCGACACGTTAGCGACAGCTGTCGACAAGTCAGCGAGAGCTATCGACACGTAAGCGAAAGCCATCGACAAGTCAGCGAAAGCTATCGACACGTTACCGATAGCTGTCGACACGTTAGCGATAGCTGTCGACACGTTAACGATAGCTATCGACACGTTAGCGATAACTTTCGACACGTTAGCGAAAGCTGTCGACAAGTCAGCGAAAGCTATCGACACGTAAGCGAAAGCCATCGACGAGTCAGCGAAAGCTATCGACACGTTAGCGAAAGCCATCGACAAGTCAGCGAAAGCTATCGGCAAGTCAGCGAGAGCTATCGACACGTTAACGATAGCTGTCGACATGTTAACGATAGCTGTCGACACGTTAGCGATAGCTGTCGACACGTTAACGATAGCTGTCGACACGTTAGCGACAGCTGTCGACAAGTCAGCGAGAGCTATCGACACGTAAGCGAAAGCCATCGACAAGTCAGCAAAAGCCATCGACACGTTAGCGATAGCTGTCGACACGTTAGCGAAAGCTGTCGACACGTAAGCGATAGCTGCCGACACGTTAGCGATAGCTGTCGACACGTTAGCAATAGCTTTCGACACGTTAGCGATAGCTGTCGATAAGTCAGCGAGATCTATCGACACGTAAGCGAAAGCCATCGACAAGTCAGCGAAAGCTATCGACACGTTAGCGAAAGCTGTCGACACGTTAACGATAGCTGTCGACACATTAGAGATAGCTGTCGACAAGTCAGCGAGAACTATCGACACGTAAGCGAAAGCCATCGACAATTCAGCGAAAGCTATCGACACGTTAGCGATAGCTGTCGACACGTTAGCGATAGCTGTCGACACGTTAGCGATAGCTGCCGACACGTTAGCGATAGCTGTCGACACGTTAGCAATAGCTTTCGACACGTTAGCGATAGCTGTCGATAAGTCAGCGAGATCTATCGACACGTAAGCGAAAGCCATCGACAAGTCAGCGAAAGCTATCGACACGTTAGCGAAAGCTGACGACACGTTAGCGATAACTGTCGACACGTTAGAGATAGCTGTCGACAAGTCAGCGAAAGCTATCGACACGTTAGCGAAAGCTATCGACACGTAAGCGAAAACCATCGACAAGTCAGCGAAAGCTATCGACACGTTAGCGATAGCTGTCGACACGTTAGCGATAGCTGTCGACACGTTAGCGAAAGCTGTCGACACGTTAGCGAAAGCTGTCGACACGTTAGCGATAGCTGTCGACACGTTACCGATAGCTTTCGACACGTTAACGATAGCTGTCGACACGTTAGCGAAAGCTGTCGACACGTTAGCGATAGCTGTCGATAAGTCAGCGAGAGCTATCGACAAATCAGCGATAGCTGTCGACACATAAGGTAACTATCAGCACATCAGTATAGCTATCGACAAGTCAGCGATAGCTATTTATCTTTAATACTACCACACTATACGTGACTGGCTAAACATTTTCCCCAACCCAGTAACCCTCATATGTTCCTTCGTTACCTTGCATTCTTGAGCCCCGAGTTTTCCTTTTAGAAGCGAACCCATGACCGCAGTGGGCTTCGACCCTGCTGGGCCTCTACGGTTTTGCTGACATCTCCTTGAGGCGCGCGTGGCTCACTACGCGCCGTCGGCTAACTTGGGCTCGGTCCAGACGGTTATCGGACACACTGACGGCGACCTATCAATTGCTCGTCGTTCGCAATCCCGCGCCTACGGTGGCTGGAAATAGTGAAGGCCGTTGCCTCGCGTCACGCGCGGCCGCCATCTTTGCTAACATTACTGCTTCACAGAAGGAAGCGGTCGCCCGCCACTCCACCTAGCTCCATCATGACCATGGCCTGTACTGAAAGGCCTAGTGTGAGAGACCGTTGCCGCGCATAGCCCCACGGACACAGCAGTGTTCTGCCCAAGCAGGACACACCTCTACCATATGCTCCACTGTGTCTTCCGGGCGGTCCACACAATGGTGACACCCGGACGTTTCTTCCGCACGATTTCATCTATTATAGACGATGCCTAAGCCTTTTGTTTGACATAGAAGCACCGAACTTCATAAAGGCCTAGACACACCACGTTTTTTAAACGCGGTGTTAACGCGCGTTTATAGCGATACAGACGCGATACACCCGTGAGTTACACGCAGCCTGTTAAACTTTATAGGAATAAAAGCGCGCCATCGGAGCATCTTCCCCCTGGACGCGAACTACAGTGGCCAATTTGGAAATCTCTAAACCGCTTGCGAACCCAAGTTGGCCGCTGTAAAAGCAATCTGGCCAAATGGGGCTTTCTCGACCCATCTCTAGCACAGTGCCAGTGTGGTGCCTCTCCACAGGACATGCGCCACCTGTTATGCTGCCCATCCTGCATTACCATCTGCAGTTTTCAGGATCTACCTATATGAGGCCAACAATACAGCCGTAGGTTGCCAAATATTTGTCAGAGAAAGTATAGTTTGAGGGCATCGACACGAAAAGAAGAATCGACGCGTTTCCGAGATGTTCGTAAACGGCGCGTTTAAAAAAACGTGGTGTACAGACTTCAAGATATAACTTCAGGAAAGAGCATTCTTCTGTAACTACCCACTTTTTCTACTGCTACCTACTAATTACCATATTTTGTAAACCTACACACCATAGCATTGCATAGTCGGCCTTATAATGTTCCTACTGTTGGGACTCAGCTCAGGTCTCCTCTCTACCAGGTACCTACACCAATTTGCTTTATTTGTATTCTTACGTGAAGCGTAAATATTGTATTTTCGAATAATAAAAAAAAAATCATAAATTAAGTAGTTTATGGGGAGAAGGTTGGACATTACAATAAAAGACAACATCGCTTTTTCCACTTCATACTCACTGTATGTCTTTATTTATTTTTTTTGTGTTTTTTTATCAATTTATTTTTAAAACGTTCTTTAAATCAAATTTATATTAATATATAATATATAGTATCTCGAGTGTATTTACACGGTATATACAGGTGTGTATGTACATGTGTATCAGCCGCGGGGCGCTATGTACAACGTTACAGCTAACATTATGCTAGGAACCTTACATATACAGATATACAAAAAACGCTAAGCTACGGCGCCGCGGCGAGTGACTCACACTGAAGAGACAACCTGTTTCATAAATGCATGTTCGTCACCACTCGGGGCGGCCGTGACGTCACCGCGCCGGCGGACACGTCCAGTCGTGACGCCCGAGGGCACTGCACGAGCCCTCGCCTCGTGGAGCCCGACGCGTGCGCAGTCGCCGGCCGCCACATCCGACTTACAATTTAAATGACTAACAAATGTGAGCGACTCGCGATGACGATCACTTATAACTAATTCCGTACATTATTTTAGTTGCACTCGTTATGTAATATCATTTTTTTAATTTTTACTTTTATTTTGTTTAATTATATTTTTTTAGCAAAACATTGGCATTATCGTAATAAGGTACATTACACAAGATGGCGGCCGAACTCGTTCGTCTAATTAACTAATTGCTTAAAGTTTACATCTAAATGTATCCAAGTTGAAACATTATGCGTGAAGAACGTTTAAAACACGGAATAGTATTCAAATGGATTTCTCAACCATCGTAAGGAATAAAAACTCACTCACACTCATCTCGCAAGTTACTCGAAACAGTTAAACGTTTGGGAGTGTCGTTCCATTTGCTTACTACTCCATGGCTGTACATTACACTTTGCCATTACAAGGCGGACATCTCACACATGACAAGCGGTGCAGCGAGACGTCACCTGCGACAACAAGTCATTAGTACGTGGTACACGCCGCGGTACCGACATGAAGGCACTGCAACACAATCCAGAGGAACACGACGCCTGACGTGCGCGGGCAGCCCGGTATAACGACATATAGTGAGCAAGACATTCAGTTGGGGGGCGGCCCGCCCACTCAGGCATGTGTCAATCGTCTCGTCCGAAACCTTCGCGAGATTGTCTTAGAACACAAGATTATGGACAGCAACATAATGTGTAGAGAGTTAGGCAAGCTCTCTTTACGGTGGATTTGTTTGAGAACAAAAGCTAGTCACTTGTTAGATATCCGTACACCATTCTCAACTAGAGAAGCTCTCAACTGTGCGGAAATTGTGAAATTATTTTCTATACAAATAGCAGAGTCGTCTCAAAAACGCCTTTAGGTTTAGGGTACAAAAGTATATAGCATACACATGATATTTTCTTTTTGTCTTTTCGCCACCCTTGGTTGACTCGAGAATGCATAAGGCATGAAGTTTTTATCTATAAACTGAAAATTTACGAGAAACATTCCAAAAAAATCTTGGCCGAGAACACTTTGAAAACGAATTATGGTACTACATACAGTTTCAACACTTGAGCGTGTAGTTGAGATTGGCTCAGTAATGCAATACATACATGCATAATGTAAAGAGCGCCTAGCGAAGCTAAGTAGACTAACTGGAAGAACTACAAAGTTGTAAGTATGCGCTCGTCAACTAGCGCGCCCGCCGCGCCCGCGCCGCTCTACAGACCCACTCGACAACTTTACACTATCTCGCTTTCAAGCTATTTAACATATGAAAAACTTGAAATTTTCTTCATACTTCTTCCAAGAAGCATTTTGTTTACATCTAATAAGCCTTTTAACTAAATTCACTAGTGCAATTTTCTATCAGTTTTCTGAATAAAATATCCAAAGCAAAGTATCTTCAATCGCCCTTTTTTTCGAGGTGAGAAATTATCAAATAACTTCTTCCGCTCTGATCGGAGCGAGAGAATGTCAGACTTTTACTGGCTAAAACCCATCCATATTCCTTCAGTTGCCCCTCGCGTGCCATGGCCGCGGTAACTCTTTCATACAATACTATACATTTCCAACTCGGCTCGCGTCACAGCGCTGTACAATTTGCGAGTGATCGTTACGACCCGCGGCGCGGGGCGGGGCGGGGCGGGGGGGGGGCGGTCAGGGGCCTCGTCATTAATCACCGGCGTGCCTCTACTACTTATTTTTAGGATTCCTTCCACGTGCACCATTGTATTGAAACAGCGCAGTCATTCCGCCAGTTTGTTGAACTTGTCCTACATTCTGATCAATTGAGCTAAGTTGCTGAAATGACTCTATATTTTCGCCCCCGACGTGAATAAAATGTTCGAACACTTTCATCGCCTACTAAAGTCGGTCTCGACCTACTTGCAAGGAATTATCCGAGGAAGAATTATAACAAAATTCATCACTAGGAATGTTCCCGATGTGCATATTATCCAATTATTATAAAAGGCGTCTGACAGTGACGTATCGCCAAGCTGGGCGCGTCCGCCGCCCTACAATAAGCTAACGTTAACAAATTATTGCTAAGTAAAGCACTCAATTATACTGCTTAATATAATATTGCATACACTAATGTGATTGTGAGGAAGCTGCTTCCGTGAGTAACAACGGCAAGAAGCATGTTAAAGAAAAGAGCTAAATTGTGAAAATGCTACAAGTGTTGTCTACACAGTTTATACCGCAAGAGAAAAAAACGCAACTTAATCCCGAACAAGACTGGACTGTAGTTAAATAAATAAGCCAGAAATAAACGTGGCCAAAATTAGTATAGGTACACAAAGTTGCGACAAACTTAACAGAAGATATAACAATCAACTACCGCATGAATAGGAACATAGATACAATTTGCTACGAAATAATACCGACCGCTCGCCGCAACACAATGCCAGCGAAGTTTACATAACGCTACGAAATATTAAGAAACAAATCAACATAAAATTGTTCTAAAACCGAGTTTATGATCAAAGCTAAGCCCAGGAGGACGATCAATGGAAAAGTATTGCTGTAACTACGATTATTGTAAATAATAATCGATCTTCAATTATTGCTCCGTTTACTATTACTACTTACAAGTGTTGTCTACACTGACGAAAGAGCAATTGGATCTTCTGGTGCGAATTGGAACCAATCCACTCAAAAGCCAAAATCGAGATAAGGATACAGACGGTTTCAAAAGTGAGCCTTCTGTTGACCCTGTAAAGATCAAAATGATCTGACATCAATTCATTGACATTGTCAAATCATTTTGATCTTTACAGGATCGATAGAAGGGTTATTTTCGTCCTTATTTCGATTTTGGCATATGTGTGCTTTGGTTCCAGTTTGCATAAATAAATCCGATTATTTGTAATGATAATTTGTTTTTTTTTACCCATCAGTGTAGACGAGACTTATCCAATGGTTGCCAACTTACGTTTAATTCACTGAGTTCAATATTGTATTAACGAGAGAACTTAGTTTACCTTGAACGCGCGCATCATCGACACAAATAATTCTACAATATATATTATTACAAACTATTTCACTCTATTGTACATGTCGAGCCGAGGCCTCGGCAGTTCAAGCTCAAACCGTCGCCAATCACAGAAATTTAAATATAGGTTCTAATATATTAGCTATGTTTGTCTACAAGTCCCTGATCATCACAGATTATACGCTCATGGAAGTAGTGACGCAGGCGCCGACAAATCATACCAATGTACTGTTTCTAACAAACTATGTTATAAGGCTGTATGTTGCACTTCGTCGCTGTACGCTACTTATATTAATTCACAAAGGTCTGCATCACTCAATGAAATTAGTTCAATAATAAATCCACATGATTCTAGTAGTTCGACTAACAAATCAGAACACCGAGCTGCCGCTACTTAAATTATTAAAAAACGTCACTGGTTTCACAAGTCACAGCTGCGCCGCGCGCACACATACTTATTGCGAACTTACTTCTAATAGTAGTATTATTCTCTGTTAAGTTTATTTTGTCATATAACTGGAGCATTTCCATAGATAAGGTAAACTCTGCTAGACTGAATACTTTACGAGGGTCCACATAATGTACAAGTCTATAACACATGCGCGCTCGTGAGCTACATCTACGTCGGCGACGTGAACAGTATCGATAGTATAAATATTAATTTAATATAATTTAGTAACACATTATAGGACAACGATATGGCAGTAGTTTCAAACAGTTTATACAAGTTCATAATTTTATCGATTAACAACAAGAAAAGCGCTGTCATCGACGTCGATAGACTAATCAACTAGATTACTTCATTTACAGGGACATCACTTACATCAAGGCCTAACTTTAGAAATCATAAGCAAGTCTCTCTCAGAGAAGTTCTGAAGCTTTCTTCACGCAAAGCAAATGCAATATAGCCTCAATGATATGATTAGTCATAGAAAAAAAACAGCAATAAACGTCATATTCGCGTCGATCCCATGTTTAAATTCAGTCATGAATGTTTGTCCGCTGTCAGAGGACCTGGCGCAGTGCACGGTATGCGCCGGTACACTAGACAAAAACACACGAGTAGCAGTAAGCGTGACGTGTACTAATGAGTCGTGCGGCGACCTGCCGCGACGTGCCGACACCGAATGACTACTAGTGGTTGCCATGACGCCGCGGACGAGCCAACAAATGGACTGTTTACGATGCAGTTTCAGCTGGTAACTGTCGCGGCGATATACGTTACGCTTGTATCTTTATCTAGCGTGTTCGCGTTTTATTACATTCGCATGTTGCCACTCCATTTGTTATATACTCCTTGATTTGCATGAAGGCAAGGCGTTTATGTATGTTTTAAACTGAAGCAAATGAATGTTCCATTTACTAATCGATTAGTTGTTTAGATTTTGAATAGATTATTTTCGCAGGCGCTTCACTAGAAATCAATTAATCTAATAATCAGCTATTAGTGCCTAGTAAGAGGCAATAATGTACAAATGAATACGTAGTAGCTCCAACCGCTACGGCTGGCGTTATAAGGCAACTGTACAACTTCATAAACACACAACATAACACGCCTAGCTGTATGTACACTAATATTATGTACATCTGGCTGTGTGGACAGCCCTTACCTGTACATACATTTGGCCCAGAGCATTGCTTTCTTATTTTTTGTATTAGATTTTGAATCGTAAACTTTATACGAAGTCTAAATAATGTCGGAGAGTTACTCTACGTCGTTTTATTGCTTTTTTTTGGTCTTTTTATTGCCGAAACGTCACACCAATGTTGTCTATAGATAACAATACTCCAACTTGTCGTGGTGAAGTGACCGATTGACCTCTCACCACGGATCGCAATGTGATCAGAATACACATAAGTACGAAGTTTATACTTGTATTAAGTTTTTTTTTTTTGTTTTAGTTTATCTAGAATATTTCCTTGAAAATTTCACAATCCATTTATTTTGAAAATGATGATGAATTATAACGAATTTTGTTTATATATAAATTCTTTGATCACGTATTTGTATAACAGTTGTAGTACAAGTGACAAGAGTCGTTTCCGATGCACCGTCTGCGTACTACAACATTATAGCTATCAAATATATTTGTACTCTCACAGACGAGGATGTCACGCTTGCTACTAACTAGGAAGTCGTAGACGTCTTACTTACTTTATATACAGCGACATTGTAACATCGTTCATAACATATTTTGTCTCATAAGGTGGTATTTGTATGTTTAGAGCCGCGTGCAGACTGCTGTGTCGTAATAAGCAATGTATCGTGCATTGTAACAGAATTCCCGTAGTGTGGACGCGTTTCGCGCGCTTACCGTGCACTCTACGCGCGCCAACTGAGCAGGTATCATCACGGTAATTTCTGCCTAATCACTTAAAAAAATTCTCGCTTAAATCCTGTGGCGCGGCGCCAAACCAAACCCTTTGAAGTTTTCGTTTAGAGTGCAAGCAAAAACTGAACTTAGCGGTGGTCAGGCGGAAGTGTCTTTGATGGTACATGCGAGATGAGTGCGCGCGCACACTCCACACGCAAGAAATGCTCCTTTCATGTTACCTTACATGTTACATTACAGCAGTATGTACCCGACTTGGCGGTTGACTACCTATGACTAACTTTCTATGTAAATATAGCGCTACTCGAAACAAATTGTTTAAGTTGTATCACTGTTATTTATGCATATCCGTATTTTTAGAGCGCGTGACAGAAGACGGGCACATCGGGGCTCGAGTTCTTAATTTAAGGATATTTCTGCGATGAGACCATTTTCATTGCAAGGTCAAATACTCGATAGTTTCCAGAGTCAAAACAACTATATTTTATTTAGTCCGTATTTTAGATTATAAAAAAATATTGTACACGTATTTTTTTATTTTTCGATAAAAAAGAAATAACAAAGATATAGCCCATTAAAGTTACGTGTGACGTCACCCCGTGCGAAAAAATGCAGTACGGCGTGACGTTACACGTAACTTTAACAGACTATATCTTTGTCATTTTCGATTTAATTTACAAATAAAAAAATACGTGTCCCTTATTTTTGAATAATCTAAAAGACGGACTAATTGCATGTTTTATGGCAACTAACTAGCCTATTCTCTCATTGTGTGAAATAACAACAGTTCCATCACTCATCATGCACTTTGTTATGGATGCACGATGCATACCTGCCTAAGTTCCCGTTGCGCTGCTTTTCAACCTTATTTTGCGTGAGCTCGACAAATGCATGTGCGATTAACGGGCGTGTGACCAAACTGTACCGAGACTCACCATACCTCGAAGGCACGCTTGTGCGACACTGAAGCTCGACATCCCTCTAGTGCGACATGAAAGGTTAACATATTTCAGGGCACCCCGATATGGACAGGTTAGCTTAGAAGGCCTTAGTGTGTCGCACAAGCGTGCATTCTAACGATGGTGAGTCGCAGTAGTTGTGTCGCACAAACGTTAATCGCACGTCCATTTGTCGAACTCACGTAGTACACTTTTATTTAGCTAAGAATAAAGTCCACCGAGAACTTTCACGTGTGTACTGAGATGAGCACATTACGGTCGATGGTTACGTTAACAATCATGGCTTAACATAATTGTTAGGTAAGGCTTGGGTCGCAGGTACCCAGGCGGTATTGTAACCCTTTCATCAGAGGCAAGCCATATTTTTACAGTACACATGATTAAAGTGTGCTGCAACCAAGAAACAAAGCTTGATTGAGCTTGGTGTCAATAATGTATGGCGGGCGCTATACAACGCACACTTGATAACACGTGAGTTAAGTAGGAAACGTCATGAAATAGGAGCAAGCAGCCTCGCGAGGGAGTTGCCGCGGGAGAAATTATCCCCGACAGAGCGCAGACCCATTATGTTCGTAATATACGCGAGCGTCTAGAGTGCGCGGCAAACGACTGGGGCGCTTTTGAGCAAAACAATAAACCGACACTGGATGGCGAGTGGAGCTCGCTCGCTCGCCGGCGGCAGCGCGCGCGCTTGCCTCGGCCGAGCCACGTCCACACTAACCGAGCTGCTTCACACAGCATATGCCTCGCCAGGCTGCTCGCTGTGTGTGAACCAGCCTAATAGTAACTTTTCAGTGCACACGTAACAGCATGCCTTTGGTCTCTTTCATGGCTTATACGTTGGTATGGCGTTTCCTACCGCTTCGAATGTAGTGCAAATTGCATGCGATGCGACGTACAGCCGCGCGCGAGTGACGGAACAATAAATAAGTTAACTTTACGAGAGTCGCTTACTATCGCGCCACACACTCTACAGGGAAACATGAGGCCATATTATAAAAAAAAATAAACCATGTGTTTAGTATAAACAAGGATTAGTAGGTTCCTAATTCAAATATTACTATACAGAATTTGAATTTCGAACCCACTAATCCGTATTTAAACTAAGCTTCTAGTTAGCGAGTTACATGAGTAAGGCTGCTAGAAAGACACTAAATTCGACAATTCAACCTTTTTTAACCGTCTACGCTGGATATATCCGAAAAACACTCGTGTTTATTCCACCAGGGTCGCACAACCACAACCAAATACTCCATCTCGACAGCTCTTCTGTCACCTGTGGAGATTGAAGAGCTAAATGAGATGGAGTACCCAGCCACAAAGATAAGTGTCGTATCTTTGTGACTGTCTTATTATAGGACACGAAAACAATTGTTGGACCAATCTAACGCAAAGGTTAAAGGTTCATTCAATTGGCTGAATCGTCAATTTCCTTGACTGTACAATAACTTTTGTTTTCGCTCACGTTTCCGCAGTATTCTGCATACCGTCAATCCGAGTAAGAGTCTGTTCTCACCAGTTGCTCCAAGCGCACTTAACCTACGAGTCCACTCGACCGCACTGTTCACACGCACTTAGTTCTACGCTAGCTAGCTATGGGACCCCGCACACATGCCCGCGCTCGTTGGGTTCCGTGACGACTGTCACGTCATAAGACACTACAGGACACCAAGGTGCCGTATGGCGGACGGTTTGTTACTATTACTTCAGTTTAAGACTGCCAGAAATGTTATGGTACAAGTAATAATATGATTGATAAATTTTGTGGTTGAATGAAATAGTCACTACGATCTATTGGTAAGTCATGATCATGCACTAATGTGCAATTTAGTTTGTGAAATGTAAGTCATTACAAGATGTTTTATTGTTTAGGTTACACTAACTGTGCACACATTTGAGTTTCCAATAGAACATAGACGAGCTTTGTGATTCTGTGGTGAAATGTGTAGCGCTGGGTGTAGAGGTGTGCGGTCCTAGCAGTCGTAGCGCCTGGAGTAGTGCGGCTTGTATCATCGCATGGGCGGGTGCATGGGGTGCGCGCCGCGCCGCTTGCGGGAGCGCTCGGCGGGCGCGCGGTAGCGCGGCGCGGCGGGAGGCGACGCCAGGCGGCGCTGCTTGCCGCGCGCCGGCCGCGCCGCGCCGCCCGCCACGCGCTGGATCACGCCCGACGGGATGTTGTTGAAGTCCGAGTTGCTGGTGATGTGGTGGATGATGAGCGACTGGTGCGCCGACACGCGGCGCGGCGTGGGCGACGAGCACTGCAGCGCCGACAGCGGCGGCGGCGACGTGCGGCCCGGCGGCGGCGCGTGGGCCACGGGGACCACGCTCAGCACGGTGCCCGCGCCCACGATGGGCGGCGAGCCGGCCGCGCGAGACCCGCTGTCTGACCACTCCTACAATCAAAAACATTACTTGTAAGAACACATCACACCAAACAATTTTCAACATATCTTAAAACTCATCTAACTCGCACATATCACTATGATATCATTGGATTTTTTAAGATTACCATTTTACAATCTTTAAATAACACCGATGTACAAATAATAAATCATCAATTAAATGGTTGTACAGCCCATCCAACTTTAAACCTTAATGACACCTAATTTATAATAGGACGGAAAAAACCCCATTAGACGAATTATTCTAAAAGCAAAATATTCATTTTTTAAATTGACAAAAGACGTGTCTATACTGTCTGAAAATTTACATTGACTGGTCAATGTGAACGCAGCCTTCTAATTTACTACGATCTAATTGGTCAAAAGGCGCGGGTACGCTGAGTGACTATTTTGTCAAAGTTCACAGAGTGTAGTACTGACCGGGTCGCTGTCGGAGGGCTCGGGCTCGGGCTCGGGGCTGGGCTCGCGCGACGACAGCGGCGCGGCGCGGCGGTGCGGGAAGAAGTACTCCTCGAAGGTGTCGCGCACCCAGCGCCGGTACTGCAGCACGTGGTCCGTCACGCGCACGATGCGGCCCAGCACGCTGTGCCGCGCCAGCAGCGCGTTGTGCGCGCCCACCGCCTGCTGCAGGATTATGTAGCCGTAGTCGAAGGCCTGCCCAACAGAAACACACAATCAAATGACTAACATAATAAAACAAGAGGCGAAATTGACGATGGCAGCTTGGGACATGGTTCCAGATGTTGCGCGCGGTGAAAATTGGATGGAAAATCAAAGACGAGATTGAACCCAAAGACGGTCGAAACCATTATATACAAATAGGTAAGAATATACCTAATCTCCCTCGTTTTAAGAACGAGAGGAGGTAATTCTGCTAGGGTGTTTCGCAGCCCCTTCTGTAGAATTAATCTTTAGCTAGTTTAAAGTACTGACTTGTTTGACTTGTATCGCTCCATAGCTGGAGCGTCCGATGTCGTTGCCGGGCGTGAGCGGGTCCTCGATGCACAGCAGCGACGGTCGGTGCCCGTCGTTCATCTCCTATAAACAGATCAAATCAATGTTTACTTACAACAAACCGCGGACGGCAGACGACTGGCCCTACACACCAATAAACTGATTACACCATTTCACAGGCTTACCCGTCCTAGCGACGTAATTCATTACGTGAAAGAATCCATAAAAAGCGATCTTCCCTAGCCTTATCCCAACTCGGGGTTACTACCCCGAGTTGGGATAAGGAATTAAAAAAGTAAGTATTAGGAAAGTTAAAATTGGGTTGGTTGGGGTGCGGCTGGATGTCCGTGTTTTATATGGAGCGCCTGCCTATCGGACCCTCACAACCCAGTGACTAGACAACACAATACTCTTTAGGAAGACTGATGGCACATTTTCTGGCGTCTGACTACCTGTGAAGACTGACAAAGTTCTATGTAAAAGTGACAACAACTATGCCTGCTTCCCCTGTATCAACACGTTGATTCTGTTTGCTATGTTGGGCTTGTAAACTTTGCTTTTACAAAGCTCGTCAACATACCTTTTGTATCTCATCTTTGGAGACATAAGAACCTCCATTCTTCACTCTGATAGCAGTCTTGACGTAGTTGAACTTGCGGCCGTACAGCTCAAAGAACTCGATGAGCAGCACTCCGAGGTTGTGGGGCTGGCGCAGCCGCTCGGGCCGCGGGTGCAGTTGCAAGAAACTGATACACATGAGGATCAAGGAGTAGGAGGAGATGCCTCCCGTGAACACCTCATTCAGGTCCCGCTGCAGCAGGAACTGCTTCAGGACCATGACTAGCCGTGTCAGCACTGGGTACTTTTCCTAAAATAGAAGAGATGAGGGGTGGAAATTAAGATTTAACCATCGTAATTATATTTTTTTTTTTTTTTGTGAGAACATGATAGGTATGAGCATAACATGGTCGTAAGTAGTAAGTAGTACACACTCTGTTCACATTCCACTGCATGGATGTACAACACAGTGGGTCGAGTGGATAAATCTTATTATTATAAAACCATATAGAAAAGAGTTTATATAAATGAGTCTAGAGGTTAATGTCATTTTGTAGTAGCATAACTATGTTAATTCTTTAAATTGGCCGACATGTAAAAGGTTTTTTAATTTTATTATAAAACAGGGCTGTACAAAACATGTTTTTCCTCATGAAAGCATTATTTTCAAGTGAGAAATCAGCCACCAGCAGCTCCAGGGGCTCCACCGCCGCCGAGCCGTGTCGACTTGACGTGTCAGACTTTTACTAATTAAAACCACACCTGTTTCGTTCCGTTGCATTTTGATTTTTAGGCGTGTTCGCACAGAGTCAACTGTTCGTACGCGACCAATATAATTTCGACTGTACCAATCATTAGAATTGATTCCCCGGTTGGCTAACAGTTGTATACGTTGTACAGTACCCAGTGTCTGATTGGTGTTTTGATATAAATGTTTTATTTAAGGACGCGTTTACGATTTGACGCGCATCAATTTTAGGTATAGAGTCTTACTACTACACGTGCACGGCTCACACACACAGCGAAATGCGCGAAGCGGCGAAATTATGAGTAACTTGACACGACTTGATACTTGAGCTTACTTTTATTTAATTTTTGCCATGTTTTTTTTTTTTAAGTTTACTTTAATTATTTTTCAAAAAGTTCGTAACGTGAAATGGTAACAAAAGTAGATACCAAGTACTTGCTAAAGTACCTATGTATTAACAATTTGCGCGACAAGCTTTTTGAAAACAAATAATTAAAAACATAAGCTTATTTTATCTGCTGTATTTAGTATTTTTAACCGACTTCAAAAAAGGAGGATATTCTCAATTCTGATATTTATATATATTTTTTATGTAGGTATGTTAGGGCATAACTCCGTCATAATATAGACGGATTTGCAAAATTCTTTTTTGTTCGAAAGAGGTTTATTCCGAAATAGTCCCTTGTAAAGATCAGACGGGCAATTCTCGTAATTTTAAGAACGTTCACAGTCTAATCTGTCTCAATCTGTCAAAAATACCTCTAATTTCCCTACATTTTGAAAATTGTTTGACATTTGTTTGTTGCCGAGATGAGACTGCGAATAGATTTTGAATGTTTTTAATTACGAGAATTGGCCTTCTCATGAGGTCGGAGAGTTGTGGGATTGGAGAGTTTCAGAGACAGACAACGGAACTCTTCAATAAATGCCAGCAAATCAACCGCAATTGCTGCTTTCGCATATTATGTATGCATTGTTTGCGTAATCACATAGTATAAGATCATGCCTGTACCCTCTAAAGGGGTACGCAGATGTGTTCAGTATACCACGGCACACCGTCATTTCTCTCAAAGTTGTTATTGGGGTACCTTTAATCTTGCAAGTAAATTCGGGCAACCTTTTTTGTTTATGAATTGATTTAATTAACCGACTTAATTTAGATTAAGTATTTTTTTTAATGTAGGTATGTTTAGATGGATTTGCAAAATTCTGTAATTTTTTAATGGATAAGCTATGCATGCCCCAGGGGTAGTACAACATAAATTTTATGAACTTTGCTTGGCCTACCCAAGCAAAGTTCATAGAGTTCATAAAATTTTGAAATTGATGATGTTTAATTTCCTGTCACTGATATTCACATAGCAAGTAAAAAGTTTTAGGTACCTATATAATTTTGTTTTGGTATCAAATGGTTCTCAAAAACTAGAAAGAAAATACGTTTATTTGGCACATACATATAATACTGATAAGTACTTACAATTACTTTCAAGGTTAGGATTAGGTTCCAAACATTATTAATTGCTTCATAAAAAAAAAGTCGTTTGCATGACAACAAGAACAACCCAATAGATATTGTTTATCTGTCAAATTGGAATGGATTGCCATTCTAAGTGTGTTACGTAATTAGGATGCCGTACGAAGCCGAGTCAGGAGCTAGTAAATGATAAAAGAAATGAATAAAACTTACGATAGACATAAAAAAATTTAAATTTTTATTTTTCATTATATTATTATGACAATGACAATTATATTATTATGATGAATGTTCCCGTAGTTCCATATTTCTTTTGAATCTCGTCTTAGGCCTTGGCATCTAAAACAAAAATTTTGTTATAAAAGGTATAAACTATACACACTCTTATCAGCTAACTCTACTCGTCTATTAGTTTCAATAGCAGCCTCCAGGTCCTGGACCTGCAGGTCTCTCCATCAAGTCCGGAGGTAAGGTCTCAACATAACTAACAAAACGAGCCCAAACTCGGCACACCTAGCTCTACTGGTATACTAGTTTCAGTAACGGTCTTCGGAGTACACCTGCAGGTCTCTCCATCAAGTCCGGAGGTAAGGTCTCAACATAACTAACAAAACGAGCCCAAACTCGGCACACCTAGCTCTACTGGTATAATAGTACCAGTAGCAGTCTTCGAAGTACACCTGCAGGTCTCTCCATCAAGTCCGGAGGTAAGGTCTCAACATAACTAACAAAACGAGCCCAAACTCGACACACCTAGGTCTACTCGTCTATTAGTTCCAGTAGCAGTCTTCGAAGTACACCTGCAGGTATCTCCATCAAGTCCGGAGGTAAGGTCTCAACATAACTAACAAAACGAGCCCAAACTCGGCACACCTAGCTCTACTGGTATAATAGTTCCAGTAGCAGTCTTCGAAGTACACCTGCAGGTTTCTCCATCAAGTCCGGAGGTAAAGTCTCAACATAACTAACAAAACGAGCCCAAACTCGACACACCTAGGTCTACTCGTCTATTAGTTCCAGTAGCAGTCTTCGAAGTACACCTGCAGGTATCTCCATCAAGTCCAGAGGTAAGGTCTCAACATAACTAACAAAACGAGCCCAAACTCGGCACATCTAGCTCTACTCGTCTATTAGTTCCAGTAGCAGTCTTCGAAGAACACCTGCAGGTCTCTCCATCAAGTCCGGAGGTAAGGTCTCAACATAACTAACAAAACGAGCCCAAACTCGACACACCTAGGTCTACTCGTCTATTAGTTCCAGTAGCAGTCTTCGAAGTACACCTGCAGGTATCTCCATCAAGTCCGGAGGTAAGGTCTCAACATAACTAACAAAACGAGCCCAAACTCGGCACACCTAGCTCTACTGGTATAATAGTACCAGTAGCAGTCTTCGAAGTACACCTGCAGGTCTCTCCATCAAGTCCGGAGGTAAGGTCTCAACATAACTAACAAAACGAGCCCAAACTCGGCACACCTAGCTCTACTGGTATATTAGTTCCAGTAGCAGTCTTCGAAGTACATTTCAGGTCACTCCATCAAGTCCGAAATTGAAAATGAAATTTGTAAGTACATAGAAACTGTGAATAAAATCTTACCTTGGTTGTCCGTAGTCCGTGCAGAATGCGTGAAGGATCAAGTTTGTTAGGTCAAATATTTTGTATTCATACAGCGATCTTTTCCAATACGAGGAGCTGCTTGCAACCGTCACAGTGTCCACTCACGACGGCGGCCGAGCGCAGACTAATATTTCATTACAATTTTTTGTGCAATAAATCAAGACAGTGACCAGTAAAATAACCCTTATTTCAATCCAATAAGAATCACATGTTACCGCTAAATATGTGAAAAAATAAGACTCAATTTTATTTTTTTTCTGTGGCGTATTGTAACATTTTGATAGTTTTTTTTGCTACCTTTTTGAGTTGAACATGTCTGCTTACATAAAATATTTTTAAATACATAAATTTATGTTATTAAATAAAAGAAAAACGTCCCTAAAGTCAGTACGATGTCGTCGAATTTGTGTGAAGAGGTAACGGAAATTATTTTTTACAATATTATAAACCAAAATTTTCGAATAAAAAATTGCTACCATTTGAAGATTAAGGAGTAATCTATCTGTGGTAATTATTAGTTACATTTGGTTTTGTATCATTTTGCCGCAAAATGCACCGAAAACTGCTTATTTTTTTCAGATTCGTAAACGCGTCCTTAAAGCGTGTAAGCCAAAATGGGCAACTATTTCATAACTAAAAAAAATAATTAAAAAAATAACTTTCATTTTCAACCAATAAAGTTGTTTTATTTTTAAGAATCTTGCTTTACTTTTGAAAGTGCGTTTATTTCCCAGCAGTAAGAGCGGTGTTTGTAGATCAACCGTTTATAATTGAAATAGTTGATCCATTGATATGCGTCTGCCATGGCTCAAACCACAGAACAGATGAAAGAGGTTAGAATGGTCTTGTGGGCGGGGCAGGCGTGCCGCAAAGGAGGGCAATGCTCATAGTTCAATTACCAATAGCAAACTCGCGATCTAATTGTGCGTGGTCTATTAGTTACATAATGCGCGTTCGTATTGGTTTATAACCTGTAGTGGAGTCTAAGGGTGGGAAACAAGCGGCGACACTCGTAGTAGAAATCGGAAAATATTTCCTTTCTAAACTCTTTCATTTTTTTCTGTGGCTTAAACCTAGGTCCCCTAATGTTTCCTAGGGTATATACAACACATTACTTAGATATTTATTATGCACTAGTCACACGTCCGTAAAGGTGCGTGAACGTAGTCGATTATTATCAAATACCTTCGCTGTATGATTCACAAAACGAGGGCAGACATGTTAATTGGCGCGATTACACGGGCGGGCCGGAATGTTCGCACTCATAGGAAACTGTAGGCGTGTGCATGTTCTAATATATTCTTGTTTTGTTCAATAATCTGCTGTTATCAATGAGGTAATGGGTTCAGTGTTTAATCCGGTAGTAATTATATTAATTAGTAATATAATTACTAATATATAAAAAGTAAAAAAAAAATACTTAGTTTTTTCGACAGAAATTGTATTTTATCGAACAGTCATGTGGGTTATCAAAAGAAGGATAACGAATAGTCGATTTCAAAAATGCAACTCACTAGAATGTAGAATACTTTAAAAAAAATACTAATATCAAACACCAAGGACCACAAAGAGCGTCTAAATAGTTCGAAACAAGTCGCATTTGAAACAGTCTGATGCCGTTGGTAGTCTTTATTACAGTTCAATCACAGTTTTGTTGGCACCAGCTGCATCAGACAGCTTGACATTTGTTTTCTGTAAAGATAAATTAGTGATCCGCCGATCTGCGAGCTCAAGGACACACGTAGTTAATAGACGAGTGGTAGATAGTTCTGGACAAATATAGCAACAAACATCCAGTAGAGTCACTCAGTCAACACAGTTCAACAAGAAATTGTCAACTTCAGCAAAAAGTGTCAGCCCAGACTGTCAAGACATATAAACCTACTTGCATCAAGGCTGGAAGGCACGGCAAGCGCTCAATACTTTCGTCTAATAAGACATAGCGTTCCTGCCCTTAGTAGACCGCTTTGAAGACAAGCTCAGCACTTAGGCAAGCTTGATGAAGCTTCCTTTGGAGATGCCTATTTAAAGCTCATTACACGACAAACGAATGGCCCATTGTGTATAACACAGATTGCCAAGTTACAGAAAAAGATAAAAAAGTAGAGTCATTCGAAACAAACCAAACAGTCATATGGTCTCTTGCTAGATCACACACTATTTTTGGATAATGTGGGCATAATAATAATATAATAATAATACTGTATTATTTTCCAAAAGTTATAGGTAAAATGAGCTAATGAACTGATGTGAGTGAAATGAGTGACAAGTGGCCCTTGTGGGCCGTAATGAGACCGGCCGGCTTGATGGCTCGGCGCGAACTGATGATTAGTATAAAGTATAACGAGCGTGAGGCGAACACGCCGACTGGCGGTGTGTGCGGTTGCACCGTACACTGACTTAACACACCGGTGCACATGGATTACTTCTCTTTCGTGAACTGTTCAAGTTTCATCTTCCATACAATTTTAATTTGGCTGAGGGCCTACCACAAGCTCTTAACGTGATCCATTTGTCGACCCAAACTGTGCACTCATTCTCACCTTAAACTGTTTGATGAGCTCGGCGCTCTTGACGCCACTGCTCATGTTGAAAGATATATCCACCTGAAAAGAAAGTAAGCGATTATTTCTCAAGTCATTGTTTTAGCCCGAGGCCACACTGGCGAGTTGCTCCGGCGTCGCCTCGTTTACTATTAGTGAAAGCTCTGTCTATTAGCAAAAACCGTATCGAAATCCGTTGCGAAGCTTAGAAGACATAATCGGAGAATCAGACAGAGGCTGACAGTGACAAGGTTTCTAAGATTGTACATGGCTGCAGACAAGTTATAAAAAATAATAATTAATTAAAGCAACATGTCCACCCACACAGCTGCTATTTTGAGAAAAACATATGAAAGGTTTTGATTTACTACGTTAATTAATAGAGTCAACCAAAAAGAATAAGAAGTATTGCTACTTCTTATTCTTTTTGGTTGACATGTCACCAGCCAGCTATCAGCATCCAAGTCCAAGCATTACTACCCGGGCAATCGAGAGGGCAGTATGTCGAAAATGGCATTTTTTTTATTATTACCGATTTCGATATCTATATAGGAAGAAAGCTCGTTTGACGTACATTCCAAATCGATAATTTAAATAAAATGCCTCCCTTTGACTTACTGCCCTCTTGATTACCAGGGCCGATTACATATCGAAGTCTGAAACGCAGCCCGGTGCTGGCACTTTTATTTGTGATGGCGGCGTGATGGCGCCCATACCTTGACCGCGGTATACCGTGCCTTGAACTTTCGGCGTCGGAACTTTGTTATTGTATCGTGCGCCACGATGCGTTGACATGAAATTACCATAATATTCTTGTCACTGCAACTCTACAGAACATACTTTCTGCACAGTTGCGAATGCGGACAACGCAAAAAAAAAATTGTTTTCTAAACAGTTTATCAATATTGACTGCTGACATGCCAATAAAATCATCTTCCATTTCATCCATTCATCCGCAAACAGATCGTTTGTTGAATTAGGATACAAGAGACCATTTAGTGCAGCCAAGTGCGAGCTATTGGGGACAGCACGGGCAACAATGTGACACTGAGGCACAGCAAACGTCCTGTGCTTTTGGCCGCGCCAGTAATTGTCCGGGACAAAGCAACGTGCCAGTACAGTAAGCAGGTCAGGCGCGTCAACAGTGCCACGGAGCATCTTAAAGGCTACGGTGAGCTGATCTCGTGCTTGTCTTACCTCTAGCGAGTTACACCCGAGGCAACTCGTTAGAAGTAAGACGAGCAAGACATGAGCAGACGAGACTAGAGAAGAAACTCGTACCATGCTTTTTAGGACTGAAGATCTGCTGGTTAATCCGCGACGAGTCAGAAGTAAATTCATGTGACAGCAGAGGTAAGGGGTGTCAGCTGTAGCGTTACCTTGACGTCAGAGTATTTGTCAGTCATCTTGACGATGGGCACGGTGGCCTTCTCCAGCACCTTAATGCTCTCCTTCTCAGCAATGTCCTGCACCACCAGTTCGCGCTCCAGGGTCCACAGCGGCAGCTTCTCCCATTGACCTGAGACAGTATACACACCTCGTAAGAATGGCACTCATACGCGCTCTTCACAAGTGTACGATACTATATGGGAGTTATTGCCACTCGCAGTTACACAGCCCTAATATTTTTTTTTTTTTTTTTTTTTTTTTATAATTGATAGGCTCGCGTTTGACCACCATCTCACCTGATGGTAAGCGATGATGTGGCCGACAACAAGAAATCATTTAGAACAGCCCTCATTTGAATTCATACATTAAAATTAGACTGAGAATCAGCCGTTTCTAAAAGTTACATATTATTATAGTTAGCCGTATTGTCCCACTGCTGGGCAAAGGCCTCCCTCCACTCCTTCCGACGATCACGATTCCTCGCTTTCTCATTCCAATTCTTAAGGAAGCCATTCAGGTCGTCTAGCCATCTCCTTCGTGGTCTATGTCCTGCCCAGTGCCATTTAAGTTGTTCAGCAGCCTAAAAGTCACATATATTCATACAATAAAATTAATTTACAATTCAAATTGCCAAAGTCAGCCGCTAAAATGTAAACCCTCATCCACTGGGTATTGGTGTTTTGGAGGTAGGCGGAACAGAGAGTAAAGTCCCGCAAACCTCCGTTGAAAAGGGAGGATCCTCCGACCAGACCGGGTGTTATAGTCTGGTGGGCGACTGCCCGATAGTTGATGTCGGGCTGTCGTATATGTTCAAATCGCGCGGAGAACTTTGATTGCGCGATGCAGGATTTCGAATTTTCTTCGTAGTTCTTATGTGGCGTCATAGATGTCGCTACAGTGTTTTTATCTAAGACATGGTTTTCAAGATCATTTTGATCACCCAATGCGACAAGATATCGCCGCAATAAGAAAAAGAGTAGTAAACCGGTAACATCGTACAAAAAGCTCTAGCATTACATTTCGGGTTAACGGTACTATGGCAACAAGAGAATACTCGCGCAAAAACAGTGTGAGTCACCATCGGCGGAGTACGTCTGATTCGATAATAGCCCTAAATAAATCGATCACAGCGCGTCATGGCGCATAATCACATAGCTCCTATAGTCCGCTATGCAGACCGGCGCGTCATGCCGACCAACTCGTGACAGACTACCAAACACCTTTCCACCTTTCTGACGTATTAGGAAATCTGTCTGACGATCGACCAGATGTTTTCCAACTAACAAACAACTTGAGTGACTGTCAGTATTCCGAATCTGTTACCGTTCTATTCATATTTCGTCGATACGTCTATGATCGTCAGGATGTCGTAATGAAGCAAGCATACTTTTAGCATTACAGTAAACTCTTTCAACGTTGTTTACACTAACATTAGCGCAAGATTTAACGCTTTTCAGCGAAAACTTCCTGTTTTCAAGCATTATGTCATAGTGATGCCATGCTCCCCACTGAGCGGCGAGCGTACATATAAAGACATGAATGGATGTCGGTGGGCCGCGTGGTGACTCACGCGCCGGCGATGCGTGACATCGTAATGTGTGTACGCACATCCACATAATGGAACGGTGCAAGCCCGCTGTTTGTTTCTCTTACATTGTAAAGATACGATTTTTGACACTTTCCACCCTTCTATACTAACTCCGTGTTTCCACCAGACTTATTAAGTCAATTTCAATCGGAACTCAAACCGAACTGGCAGAGTAGATCGGTAATATGAGTGTCAAGTTTGCTAAGTCGTCAGATTTTGACAACATACGAGTATTTCCGTCTAACAGAGGTCAGAGGTAGATTGGTCTAAAATTTCCAAAATAAAAGACTTACTAACACCAACGTACGTTCAGGTCCAAGGCAGCCGCTCTGATTAGGCTGTCTGGATGATATCGCTGTCAGTGATAAGACCGCCTTTGTACCGAGATTTTTTAGGTGTACAATAGTTTATTCTATTCTATTTTATTATTTACAAGTTAATCAACTTCAACAGCATTTCTCCCGAGACCTACGGTGCATTCTCAAACTACACATCTCCATCATATCATTCAATTCCGTCATTGTGCGTAAACAGTAATTTCTCTGAATGCGTTCCCCGCGGAGCCACGAGCCCCCTCTGCGTCGGAGTAAACACCGCGCACGTGGTGGCGCGCTGTCGTCACGCATGACATTGGAGGCCTGCCACGCCGCCAGCGCTCCTCGCTACAGCAGTTGCCAAACACACGGCTGGACTAACCGTTTGCCATCATAACAGTGAACTTAGTTTTGATTCGATGATTTTTGCCTCCTTACTGGATGAAATGAAAATCGCTTAGATATCTACGAACGAATTGACCCGTTAAGCAGCCTGCTAGAGAAGATAATTCCTCGAATAGAGTAATGTAGCTGCACTGCTACATTCTCCTCAGGCGGAAGGACTAATGAAGAAAATATTAGACCACGTGATGACGAAACGAAGACTGAAACTTAGTCGGTTTCTAAGCTAATAGCTTTAGATGTCTACACATGTTCCTATTTGACCCCAGTGAATACACGGCGTTAATTCAGTGTGCTGAATGTCCGCAGATGGTTCGACTGGTTCGAGGTCGTAATGCGAGTGGACGCGCGTACAAAAATAGCCGCGGCGCGCGCCTTTTGCCTCTGCTAGTCATTGCTAACTCTTGTCTACACTATTCATCATCTGCACTGTTCTGTTATGACTTCAGGATGTAGATCCTGCGCTTCCGTGTCCTGAAGGTCATCGGTTTAAGGTCAATCATATAAATAAAGATTTTACTATTTTATTCATTCATCAACCAGTTTAACATGGTATAGTTACTAGATATTATAATAGACTTTCTTTTCTCGTGTTAAGCTGAAGCCTCCTAATACGTTCTGCACCAAGTGGATATTTTTCCACCCATTTATCTATTATATTATCCTACTAGTTCTAATATCGTCTATCCACAAGCTGGCTTGGCTCCCAAGTGGTCGGCGCGTGGGCGGAGTTCAACAAACCGCGCTGATCGCGGGTCCATCAGTCAGCTGATATCCACCTGTCATCCATGTCTCCCCTCACCTACGCGGTTGTTCCGCATTCTTCAGCTGGCCTGTACATTGAGAGTGGCTGCCAATATCCCCCTCTCATGGTGTTCGATAGAATAGGGAAGCCGTATGCCGTGTCCATGGGGTCTGTCTCCATAAGAGAAGCCAGTAGTCGCCAAGCTGGTGTAAGTATCTAGTCTGTACTTTAATTAAGGTAGAAGCAACCAATTTCACATTTAGATCTATCGAATAGGCCAGTGATTTGTTCTGGTGCAAAGAAATTAAACATAATTATACTTCTAGTGTGAGTGTGATTTAAAGTGATAGTGCGAACTTTTTAGTCTAGTTACTAAGGTCGTGAACAATAAATTGCTATGTTGCCGTTGGCATCCCCATAAACCATCAGGTAAACGATTCTATTGAACTGAGTAAAACCTTCGCATCAAAACGCACAACATTTTCATTTACATAACATGTGTGACGTTGTTGCGACAAATCAGTCGCGGCGACAAGTCGCTCGCACCAATCATCGCGACGCGACGCGTGTTATCGCTCAGATAACTATTTCTATGACGACTTCGCGGTTCCTACGATTACGGTTTCATGTTATATGGATTCTCGACGGCGCTCGTTTTCCGGTGCTTGACGCGAATAAAAACATGGCCGTCAGTTTCAAGTGCGTTCCAAAATGTCGATATACTCCCTTATACAAATACACTCACATAATGATTAATCCTCTACGAAGTTTTACAGGTGTTTTTAATAACCCTACATTTCGCCAGTTGAGTTTTATTTTCATAGTATGATGTATAAAATGAGAATTGCACGTTGAGTGGGTGTTGTACGACTTGTGTGTTATGTAGGCCGGCGCGAGTTCGGGCGCGATGCTTGTAAGTTTAAGTGGCACTGATAAGGCTGCGAGTATCAATGTCAGGCGTGTGACCCTGTGCGTATTGGGGTCGGCAGTTATGTACTCTAAGGGGTGGTCACAGTTCAAATAAAATGAAATCTGGTAAAAGTGTATCATAGCTTTTACCAGATCTTACAATATCAAAGGATAAAATGATTACATGATTATAATCACATTGTATCTTTACATGTTCTAACTCATTTTTTACTGGGACACTAGGAGACTTTCAAAGGATTAGGAACAGGATTTTCATTGCTAAAAACCTAAAGACTCAGCATTCTGACAACTATCCCTTACGTAGCAGTCGCGATGAGAGGTGGTAGACTTGGGAATTTTCAGCAAATATATAAGACCATCTCCACCGTCTAGAATCTATCTGGGCAGCCAGCGAGAGATACCGTGTGCTTCAATGACCTGATAAGAGCAGCTCGGTCGATTAATAGCTGTAGTAAGATGCCCACGACGGCAGATCATGTCCACTGCAGTTCTACGGCGTGTCTAGTTGCCTACATAATAGTGAGTAGTGACGCACTCAGAACTCGTCTTGTAAACTGTGAACCGTATCAGCATAATCCCCAGTATGCTGATTCAGTAATGCTTGTTTTCACTAGTACTAAGCGACACTTAAATGAATGGCAAAGTTGTTGGAAGTTGATGAAAAGGGATGTTAATTCACGAATGTTATTGAAGCGGGGAATACCGGATTTGTATTTAGTTTCGAGGCCATTGACAAAATTGAAATCAGTGAGTGTTTGATAGCAGCCAAGTGGCAGTTGAGCAGCCTGAAGGATGCCCTAATGACATATATTGATAAAATCACTGTTTCAGTCGAAAATGAATACATTTGTTTATCCTGAGTCACCAGTATGTTGTGGTGAGTAGTTCAAACAGCACGTAACGATGACACACGGCCAGGCGACCTCCCGCGCTCCACAGACGACGCTAATGCCAAAATTGCGCGTCACGTACCACATACGCCACTTACTCAATCATTCGCATACATTCCTCACGGACCATAGACTAACGACGAGACAATTCTGATTTGACGTACCAATCTATCATCACAATCTACAGTGCGTTTCACTTAAGACGTTCCTTTGGCGTAATGTTGGCTCCCCTGTCTGTCTACATAAAAAAGAAGGGAAAAAGGAAAGAGTTGTCTACTCTACCAAAATTGTTCCCCGAAATGCGAAACGAAATCGATTTTAACGGTAGATGCAGCACTTTTTGGAGAATTATGAGGGGAATGGGACTTTATTTAAAAAAAGCAGGTCTAAAAGGACGTTGTTATAGAAAGATACCATATTGTGGCATGGCGTTTTCGGTATTTGAAAGAATTGCAAGACAATCGGAATGGAGGCCAGCGCCTATACTTTATTCAAAAATAGTAAAAAGAAAAACAAAAAAAACGCAATTGTTAAAAGTAACGAAATAGAAGTTAATCTCCCTAATATTAAGTAATTTAATTACTAAAAATATAGCAACACTGTTTTTCCGTATTGCCAACATTACGGCAAAGGAACGTCTTAAGTGAAACGCACTGTACTGTTGTCTACAGTTGAACCAAAGATTGTTTAATAAAATTATCATCTTGGATTGGAAAAACATGAGAGGCGAAGTCCGACTGTAGGTGATGCGCTTGTCTGAGACTGTTATCTACTTTCTTTGGACTCTTTTATATAAGTATCAGAAAAAAAAATAAAAGATTAAAAAGGACCGATTAGCAAATCTTTTTTATCTGATAGTTGGCCATGTTACAAAACTTACAAATGAACATAGCACATCTGCGCTCATGTATTGCTTAACTACTAAAACAATAAAATGACCTCACCAAACATGGCTTATCCTTGTTAAGATCATACTGACTAACATCTATTGTGATTGTTGAGGTGACTAGGACATCTGCACTCTCGGTACATGAGTAAATCAACCGTACTCTCGGTGTCTCGGTGCTGGCTACAGAAAATTCCAGATTGTGATCATTAACGTAGATACTCGGAGTAAAAATGTAACCTACAGTTTTGTGTTAACGTCTTGATCAAATTATGAAATCTGCTTACTATTGTGGCTAACAACGAGAAGTCTCTAAAGATGGGTCGTTTTCGCATCAAGACGTGTAAACAAACATCGGAGTAAGAGCAAGCGTCCTTCAACGACAGTTACCGGCCACTCGCACATGTCATAGCTATACACAGCACGTGTTGTAGTGTACAGCGTGTGCTCGGCTAGCTCGGCGGCGAGGGGCCGCTGACTGACGGTATGCTCCACAATAACAGGGATGTACCCGAGACACTGACCGTTGCACTTCTTTACAAAGGGAGAACTGGGCTCCAGTTATTCAACTGTGCTGATTTAAGATACGAATATGTGATGGCTCTTAATTGAATAATCGCTGCTGTTTGGCAAAACAAGGGTATCACCTCTTTGCTTCGATAACGTGATAAGTTAAATAATATTATTGGACTTATCACGTTGTCGTAGCAAAGAGGCGATATTTTTAAACAAGCAGATTTTTATTTATAATCTGTTTATCTGGAAATATGCTTACTTTTCTTTGGATTAACTACTAGGATTCATTTTCGACGCAATTTCTTACATGTAATCATGCTATTTGCCAGCTAATTAGTATGCGTTTTAATGTGTAATGTCATCAGGTCATTAGAATGCACAGGCGCGTTGTCTTCCAAAATTGGCGATAAACTGAACAACACCTTCCTCGATAATGAGGCGAGCGCCCAGTGAACTACTGCACGACAGAGATACCGGCCGCCGACACACTACCACTAACAACAATTCTATAGATTGTACGATAAGGAAATTGTTTTAAAAATAAAGATTACGAGTAGTTAATACGCGTATCAGCTGTGTAAGCTTTGGGTGCACCTACGCGGTATTATCGAACAAAATATTTCTAGAAATTGCGATGGAAAACCTCAGAAATCTGGAAGTATTTTTAGACATATTTTAGGGCAAACTAGCAGCGTATAAAGACTAGGTAAAGAAAGGGTAGAGTCGAGTTATGGGAACTGAAGGGCCGCTAAAGTATATCCAGTAGTTATTAGGTATTATGAAAAAAACTTATATGAAGCATTTCTGAAAAACTTGTTTACGAACATCTAATACATCGAGTTGACAAACAAGACCCTGAATTAGGACATGATGTGTCAGTCCCCCGAGGAGCCCTGTGGGGTGCGGGTGCGGGCGGCGCGCGGCCTTGCGGCGGCTTTACGAGCGGCGTCTAGCCGGCTCTAATGTGTGCCCTCGGAGTAAATAGTGGGGAAGAGACACGCTGAAAATGCGCGAAAACAAGCTACGTAGGTTAACAACGAGAATATAAAACATTTCAGCTGTTGAAATCAGTGGCACCGCGGTTCGCGGAGGGTTTCTGATCTGGCGTCAACGATGTCCTCAAATATGATATGTGAAATTGTTTTGTTTTTTAGCAGAACTCGATGTTTTTAGCGAAGTTCCCGTCATTGTTCATCAAATTTCTTTTGGCATTACTCTTTAACTCTTACGGAGGAGGTTCGAGAATGCAGGATATTTCAGTACTGTGTGACACATGGCAGTGAACCTTCTGCGCAGTCTTTCTTAGTGTAAGTAGCTTACTACGCACGTTTAGCCATTAAGTATCCCAGCGTCTGGCTGCAGCGGCCTGTTCCGCAACACCGTTATGAACTGATCGGAACACGATGTAGGCTAACAGCTACAGTTTAGTACTTATTGCTAGGCGGCACAACGCCGATAACAGACTGTTTATGTGTCATACGGATCTAATTTAAGTGAGAGGCGAATGGCATTCGAATCAATCGATATACAAGTTTAAGGCAATTCCGTCGCGGTCACGTCTTTGATGAACAAGAAGACCGCTATTGACATTCTTTCGAGTCTCAAAAAGTCAATTGAATACTGTTGTGAGCAAAATATCCATGACACAGTCGGAAATAGTTCTCAAAAGAGTCATTTGCATTCAGTTTGAAAAAGATAAAGTCATTGACCACAAGTCCTAACATCTTTATAAAAATCCAAAGCTACGGAACCCGCTGCCACCTCTGTAAATCTTAGATCATTCGCAGTATACACAGTCTAGTTCTAATAAAAGCCCGTCAGCATAGTATGTAGGTCGCCTGACTACTGAACACCATTTTTCGCTCAACGACACGCGATGTCGCGAACAAAATAGCACAATAAACCGCTGTGCTTAACGTTCGATTAAAGCCGGCGCGGCGATTGGATTAAATAGTACGCAGATTGTGATGCATTGTAGGCGCTGATTACACACAAGTTTATTTAGATCACTAAAGTGCCGTTACGTACGGCTGGTTGTCCATGTTTCTAAATGAAACCAACAAAAGCGTCACGTCTATAAACTGTGTGTATTTTAGTTCGTTCATAACCCGACGATGACGGTATTTAATACCGATATAAAGGCCACCCACAGCCATTTATGTGTGGTTCTCGTCCCGCGCTACATCCAACTTTATCGGAACAGTAAAGCCAACAGCGCGTTTGTTAACCCCAAATCCCCGAGATGGGAAATGTTCCTTAGAAGCACAATCGTGTTTATTACGGCATACATTATGACCGAGGAGCGGTCATTGGAGCACTTTATGTTCATTTTGGGGCAGATTTCGGGAACAGTTTAAGCTGTTGTTTGACTAGGTCACATTGAAAATCATTCATACTTGCTACTCACATCCAAATTTAATGACGTGAGTCAAGTGTAGACAAATAGGCATAGCGATGCCGTTGTCAGACGGCGCCGGGGCTTCGGAACATATTACATAACAGGCGTCACAAGTACGCGAGTGCGCCTGACCAAGTGTCCGTCCTCCAACAGTGTTGGCACTCCACTCAGTACCTGTACTTGCTACTCATATCATTATGCGTTTAGGACCTGTTTCGTGGAAGTCAAGCATGTAGACGCCGAGCACTTCATCACGATCTACGTCACACCATCAACATAGCTACTCGTAGGTAAGGTTAGGAGTGATAATGTATTTTAAGTGAAATTTTTGTTCAGCCAGATTGCCACAGCGTCAGAATTGCGCCAGGGGCACAGCTTCAGGATAGTGCTATGGGCACCGGTCAGGATGTAAGGCAACACGAGATACTCACCAATAACCACGAGATCAATGTCGCTGGTCGGCAGGTACAGGCCTGTGCGGAACGAGCCGAACACCTCGACGCGTGCCTGCGGCCAGAGCGCGAGGATGGCGCCGCGGATCCGGTTGACCACGGTAGAGCGAACCAGATGCTCCGTCTCCGTTGGCGACATGTACATGTAGAAGTGCTCAATCTCCTCGTGCAGCCTGGAACACACAACCAAATTGTTAATAACGACCGCATAGACAGATACTGTCATGTTTACTGCAGATATTTTTATGACTCGCATAAGGTATTGGCTATACACTTGCCACAAACTATCTTAGCTATCCAGCTAAAGAGTGTGATGAAAAGTGGTGATGGTAAATGGTTGTTAAAATCGATTTTTTGTAGTTGTCAGGGGACAAGTTCAGGACACTGGGCAACGTGGCAGCGTTACGTGAGAGTTGCGTGTTATGTTTGGGGACATTATATCCCCAAATGTATCTATGCAGTCATTTATAATCTATTCAATTAGTTACGAAGTCTCAAGCTTTATCGAGTCAGTTAAATTCTAGCAACCACTATTGTATCCGAGTGCCGAAGCGAAAGGCTTGATTGATGTTAACCTGAATGGTCGCGCAAATGGAACCGTAACTATTACTTCGATGATTACTGAACCACAACAAAACAAGATCGTCTACATCAATACACTCGTATTAGTGCAGCTGATCTGGTCTAGGTCAGGGAAAACCGAATAATAGCTGTTTAATGGACTTTATCAAAGGGAAAAAAAAAGAAATCTCGTATTATTACTAACTTCAGTTTCATGACACCTGAATGTCAAACGAAAGATCCGGTTCAGTAATAATGCCTTTCAGGTTTGCTAAAGCTACAAACATGCACAGGATGAGGCCATACCGTCTACGAACTAGTAGTCACGACTAGCTACAAGCTTGACAACTTTGCTAATATAATCACAAGTATTAAATCCGGCGCGGCTGTCATTCCATTATTATTCCGCTCTAGTCGTACTACAACAGCTATTACGCGAGAGTTGCTAATTAAAAGCCGTGTGTTTCGACCTCCACACGGTCGTGCAGTCCCCGGTCCCGTCGGCAGTCGACCTCAACACACAGACCTTTCACCGGAATGCACTAGGTACTGGTTTTGCACCACATTCTTGTTTTTGACAGTCACACCTCAAATTGATTCCGATCATATTGGCGATATGAACAACAAGGTGATTTAGTTTCGATTTATGCAGCATGGCCTAAAATAAAAGAGAGTTGATTCCTTTCCTTTGCACACTAAAACTTCAAGCATAATTATATACCTACATTTTTCTTAAAGTTTCACCGGTAGCAAATAGTACCTGTCCCAAGAGAATTACCATCTTAATAAGAATGATAACCAGCCCGTGGGCATCCCCAAGAGTTGTGTTTGTACATTAATCAAATGTCCAATTCATCATATCCCTGGGAGCCGCGCGGGCGCCAAGACGTGATCTGCATCTAGACGAGAGGTCGACCCACTGACGAGGCACCTCTAAGCTATGACCTATATTCACCGTCATATTTCAAAACCCTGAATAGGTAATCTTCGTATAACCTTTGCTTGCATCTATGAGTGTCTTTGCATATTTTCGCAATAGGTCGAGTCGATATTTCACCAATGGATAAAGATTTAAGAGCCAATCAAAGAGGCTAACTAAAAAGTTTCAAGTACATAGATCTTCCAAAGAAAAAAAATGCTAAAATGCCAAGCCCGCAGCTAATTTCATTCCAGTCTCTATTTTTACATAGTTGGAAGAACATGCTGAAATGTTTTACACATGAGTGACTTGCCGCGATTCAGGACCATCAATTAGTGAGCACGTAAGCCACATACCGAGCCAGCTACCGAGAGCAAAGAGGGGAAGCTATCTGGACTAATGAAAGTTTTCAAAGACTTCTAGAAACTTGTTTTAGTTGTGAAGTAACAGCGGAAGCGAATATAGGACACGGAGTTGCTCGAACAGTCTAGACTTGTGCGCGTGACAATAACTCAGGTATAGCACTAGTTTGTAACACCAGATGTTAACAGTTCGTGTCGATTTTCTTTTTATTAGTGTTGACTCACTGCACTACGAATAACTATGAATTTTTTGTAACGAAGACATTCACAATACTGTATCAGCGTGTTGTCCATCAATCTGTCTGATAATATAGCAGCTAAGATAATGGCTTTAATAGAGTGCATACCACCCAACAGAATGTCCTTGGCGTCCTTGAGCACCTGTTTGTGCTCTGCAACGTTGTCAAGTCCAAAGTTTTACAAAATGAGTTACGTCATCATCTTATAACTTAAGACGGGCTTAACATTGTAAGAAACATTTTCTCGCATAAAATCTTATCGGGAAATATGAACAAAAGCTCTAAAAGGACAAGTGGGGGTGTCACCCACTTGTCCTTTTAGAGCTTTTGTCAATTAATCGAAATTTTATCACAGATCAATCTGTTTAGACATTATAAGGATTTTTGGCTAACATAATTGTGTTAGATTTTAATTTTATGCCCCACATCGTAATCTGAGAAAGTTCGTCATCAGCGGAGTGCAACTGTTTACATGTGCCTCCCCCACAGCTATCCAAGTCAGCTCGTTACTTCGTCTCTAAATTCCGCTCAATTTGACACTTGAAAAAAAAGAATCTAAATTATTTTCTGAACCAACTTTGGCACTAAACATGACGAACTGCTGTCGTAAATGTGAAAGTCTGTGTTTCCATCTATTCGGAAATGTTAATAACCTCTTGAATCGTAATTTTGGAGATAAAAAGTTTCGTCACAATGAAGCTTCATTTATTTGTGCTTCGATTTATATTGAAATGAGGAAACCTCATGATAAACTAATGAGTTCTTGATGAATAATGTAGGTGAATGAACTAGCGCTAAAACTGTTATGATAGAAATGTGATGAACAAGGCATTGAGATGTGTTGGGAGTCCTAACTAAATACTAAGGTATTTTCCACGACAGGACTCTGGTGTGTTGTTTACAGTAGCCGCAAAATCTTGGCAACGTATTGTCAAGTAGTTCCCGAGTGATGGCGAACCGAAAACAAACGCGCGTTAACGATGTTTAGTTAGGACAACAAGACACTGGCACATCTGCTGAGTTCACAACCAACAAAACAGTCACCTGAGCTGTATACGGAACAGTCTTCAGTCGGATCTACGTCATCAGCTGCATGAATTCATTCATAGCTGCTCGGATGTCACGCGAAAAGCATCGAAGTGATTGATATTCGAATCAGACTCATTGATTCGCTTTACACATTCAATTTACGTGTCATTATTACGAGTGTGACATGTTAAACGTTTATCGATTTTCATTGAGTGAGGTGGTGTCACATGTAATGAATAGTTTGTTTAACTGTTTTTAGACGCTCCATCAGAGATGCACTCTGTTGGTTACGTAGCACAGCTGCCTTCTTTGATAAAGAATCGCGATGGAAAAAGACAAGTCATCAGAACGACCTTTAGAAATAATCTGCTACTTTTTTCAGATGTTTAAAACCCAAAAAGCTCGCAATAACACGGCACGTTACCACATCGTTGTTATTTTCGCGTCGTAAACAAATACAACAAACAACATTGCGTGAACGTGCACATGTGAGCAGATTACTCGCCACTGCATCGTAAATATCGCAGCAGGCCTTCGTAGACAAATAATAACACTTCGGAACACTTCCGTAAACATCCATCAGCGATCAAAGATCTTGTCTATGTTTCTGCTTTTTCCACACTCCACGCGATATACGAGAGTATCGCTATTTAAAGGGTATCAAGGGCCGCTGTAAATAGTTGTCATGTTGTTGTTGTCCTACCATTACTTTTTCTTGGAAAATAGGTTCAGGACTTTTTTCTATAAATTCTACTCTATACATATGTATATATCACGCAGTGTTTTCTGCTCTCCGAGCTGTGCATACTCGTTACGCACATGATGCAACCCTGTTACGAAAATTATAAAGATTACGAAATTATGTAAATAATATAATATAATAATAATATACTATTACATTATGTACAGTCACTACGATTCTTATAGAACCGAATCCATTAATAACGTCGTGATGATACATTTATTTTTAGTCAACGCCGCGATAAGGTAAAGCGAGTCAGCTGTATCAATTTTGCAACAGTGAAATGTAAACTGCACAAAACTGTCGCAACTAAACTGAAACGATCGCAGAGCTTGTTATTTCTTTTGAAATCATATCTACTGAACAAAATAATTTTATCTATAAATCTTAACACTTTTATGACTTCAACAAGTATTAATTATAAGTTCAGCTATTTTTAAAGTAGAAATAGACCGGATGGTCTTTATCATCGTGATTATTACAATTTTTCATTTGACAATAAAAAACGCCAACGTTGTTACAAGTTGCGCATTTAAACTGATTTGAATATTTAACCCAGTTCAAGACTACTAGAGTGAGGGCAGAGGGTTCTCGCGGCGGTCAGGGGGCAGCGACTGCCATCGCCGAGGCCGGCCCACTCGACTGCCGCCTAGCGTGCAAATAGAATAGTTGACTCAATTTACCGTCATGTAGCTAACTATTGTTTGTTACGCTGATTTATTTACATTGTGCAATTTGTGCGCACGGTAATTTGTTACTACTAGGTGTACGTCAACTCAGTACCCTACTGGGGCCAAGGGTCTGCACTACTGGGGCTAAGGGTCTGCTCTACTGGAGCCAAGGGTCTGCTCTACTGGGGCCAAGGGTCTGCTCTACTGGGGCCAAGGGTCTGCTCTACTGGGGCCAAGGGTCTGCTCTACTGGGGCCAAGGGTCTGCTCTACTGGGGCCAAGGGTCTGCTCTACTGGGGCCAAGGGTCTGCTCTACTGGGGCCAAGGGTCTGCTCTACTGGGGCCAAGGGTCTGCTCTACTGGGGCCAAGGGTCTGCTCTACTGGGGCCAAGGGTCTGCTCTACTGGGGCCAAGGGTCTGCTCTACTGGGGCCAAGGGTCTGCTCTAATGGGGCCAAGGGTCTGCTCTACTGGGGCCAAGGGTCTGCTCTACTGGGGCCAAGGGTCTGCTCTACTGGGGCTAAGGGTCTGCTCTACTGGGGCCAAGGGTCTGCTCTACTGGGGCCAAGGGTCTGCTCTACTGGGGCCAAGGGTCTGCTCTACTGGGGCCAAGGGTCTGCTCTACTGGGGCCAAGGGTCTGCTCTACTGGGGCCAAGGGTCTGCTCTACTGGGGCCAAGGGTCTGCTCTACTGGGGCCAAGGGTCTGCTCTACTGGGGCTAAGGGTCTGCTCTACTGGGGCCAATGGTCTGCTCTACTGGGGCCAAGGGTCTGCTCTACTGGGGCCAAGGGTCTGCTTCCGAAAGGGAGGCTCGGCCCCGGTATAAAAGACAACGAAGGAACGTGGTAGGGTTTTTTAATCAGTAAGAGTGACACAAAAAAAAATCGAATGCTATGTAGTCATTCTCAACTCTGGCTCTAGTGCAGGAGGAGTGCAAGTTAATTTATTTTTAACTTATATTATGTAGCCGTGCAGTTTAGTGACATAATTACCTCAGGCAGACCACAGCCAACCACAACAATGCCAAATACTAGGTAGGTATTACTAAAATACATTGTTCGATATCCGTGGTTGTGGTCAACAACAATGTATACTCATTACATAATGTATTGTGCTGATAGTGAGTCTATGCTATTATTTTCGCGCACATTCAGATATGGTTAGTTGTTTTTTATTTAGGCCTTAAGGGTAGTTGTTAACCTGGATAATTACATCCAATTATCATTCCTGTTCCTTGTTTAGAGGGCACGTCGCTGCGCTCTACAGCAGTGCATTATGTACTTCCGGTTTAGCGGACGGAAGTCATTCTCGATCGAGTCACGATTTCTAGCATGCTGCAGGACGCAGAAGTCAGATGACACACAGATAATCTGAGCGACCTAAATTGGTAAACTTGACTTCGGTTTTTTTTTTCTGGTTATATCTACAATTAGCTAGCTATAAGCAGATGCGCTGTATGTAGTGGCAGTTTGAGTGAGCCCTCCAGTGAGGACATCTCTTAATTGGAAATGAACGACCAATCTGTGTGTGAATACTGGCTCAATCAGGTCAACTTACTGCTGTTTACCATTGTCGACAAGTACCCAAATTGGCCAGTAACCGCGTATTCTACTAGATGCTGGCAGCTAGTCAGAACATAGTACACCGCACACGCCCCCCCGGCCCCCGCCCCCCGGGGATGCTCATCGTTATGTCAAGTCGCGCGTCATGGCAATGAGGGCTGATTGTTGCGTCTATTCCCACCGCAACCGCTGGCCCTCCGCCAGGCACAAGCCGTCATCAGCAACGCCGAGCAGAATCACAAGCTGTAGCTGATTTACTACAAGCGCACAACATGACGACCTCGCATACTCATGGGGAGAAGATAGCATCTATCTTATGAAAACATTACAAGCACGCACGTGACGTCCTTCCGCACCAGCGACGCCGCTCGCTACAAGCGCACGTCACCAACCCGCTTCTCACTTCTCACCGTGAGCAAACACAGATAGAGGCAGTATTGAACATCGCTACCTATTTGATCGTGTTCCCGGAACTCCTGCGCGAGTCTATTGAGTGACACAGTGCTCACTGGCGCTGATTGCGCGGCGGCAAGAGATACAGCACGGCCGGTCGTGTGCTCGCTACCCGCTGCAGATTTTTCCATAAACAGATAATACGAGAGCTTTATGTTAGTCCTTCATGGCTTTAATTTATCAAGTATTACATCTTATAACGTGTAGGGACAGTTGTAGAGTCCATAATTTTTGGGCCATTTTTGAAACGATAAATAGCCAGCAATATCGCAAAAAGGCGAATTTCCAATCATACCATACTAAGAAATGTCTATGATAATAAAATGTAAATCACGTTGGCAATTGTATGGGCGGACATTCTGCGCTAACATTAACTGCTGTATATATTCAACAGATTATTCGCTAATATATCGTGCGCTCGAGAGTGTCAACAACCGTCTCAGTGAATAGCTTATTCCGAGTTAGTAACTAGTGCAGTTTTTGTGCACTCGCAGCGCTGTCGGCGTGCGTCAGCGCCGGAACACCGGCCTCACAACGGACTAGCAATAATATGGAAACAGCAAACATTACCGCAAATATCTAAATTCGTTCAAAACAAAATACGTTTTCGACAGCTGCTGATACCGGAGATAGCGTGAAGTGATTTGAAGCAGTATGAAGTCCGTTGTCGATATACTTAAGTATATATAAGAATAGGCTCCTTACTTATTTTGGGGCCAGATTAAAGAGAACAACAGACGCGCTCGGCTTGATAATGGACCCAACTTTAGTTCAGGAAACTTTGTTCCCGAAAGTTGTTAAGGTGCTATGTAAATTGTACAGCGTTTTATTATATGGTCACGATTCATACGATTGCATGGTAATCTTGTAGCGAAAGCAAAACACGGCGCGTATCGGAGGCTTATCTTTCCGCTCAGCTGCGAGACGCGGCCGCCTCGAGCTCGGGCTCTGGCGCGGCGCGACCGTGTCACACTGTGAAACCTGTTACATTTCATCGTACTGCAGATCGGAAGTACTTCCAGCAAGGCCGAACAGACTTGTTACAAGTATTCATTTAACACTAAGTCAGTTCATATGTTTTATGAGCATATCTAATACATCTATACATACTTATAAATAAAGTTTTTAATTATCTATACAAATAGATAAGTAATGAAAAAAGAGAGATTCCATGATTCCACTAAACACAATTTTATGAAACGTTAAGTACTAACAAGTTTGTTTTTAAATAAATATTATTCTTATTATTTACTAATCAAAGATTTACCAAGTTTAAATCCAACTTCAGATTTTCTAATTTCACACATGTTTCTGGAGGAAAACTCAACAGACTAAACTCATATTGTTCAATAATATAATCAGTGCAGAGCTCAGTCTGAATAGGAAGTTTTAGAACAATGACAATGATTTTGATGTACAATAATGTTAATTCCACTCCATTCGAAATAACATTAGACATTCAAAACAAATCTTTTTCAATATCCATTTAACCAATTTTGATTTCTATTCCATAGCTATAAGTATGGCAATCAAAGCAACAAAAATGGTTACAATGCAAACTTTTTACTGCGCCTTCCATTTGTCACGCTACCAATGCAGCACAAGTCAAAATGGGTTGAACAGACAGAGAAAAGTGTTTGTTTACATAAGTTTTATGTCAAATGGAGGATGATATGTATTGTCAATCATTATAATAGGTAATTTTGTTTCTTTACTAGTACAGGGCAGGGTTTTGTCCAGACATAGAATACCTGTAGTATTTGAATGAAGATTCAGATTCAGATTCGTTTATTCATTGTAAAACATAGGTAGGTACATTATAAGTTCTTATTTAACTAAACAAATAGTGTTATTCTTACCTTGACAGGACATAATAAAGTAGGTACTTATCAATTTAATAACATTATCACTTGTGTGGCTCGCAGATGGTTCTAGAACTTGTGAATAAATATTAATCATTTGATGATAGCAGGACTTCCTGTTTCATGACTATGACAACATAGCATCACAATAACTAGAATTGCATGTAAATTACCGTTATTACTATTTAAATATATTTTTATTTATGATGTAGACAACTTGTTGTGAGTGAGTTTGCGTCCACTTTTTCACAGAACTCGCCAAAAGGTTTTGGACTAGTGTTATGTTTGTAATTAGTGTAAAATAAAAGTATTGAAGAATAAATCTAAAGGGTATAAAACTAGAATGTAATTGTTGTGTCTGCTTATAACACTACAGTAATGTCATTTTCACAGGTTCACTTGACATAAATTAAATAAATTTTAGCAAAGTAATGTTCTGATGTGTAGCCATGAGGCCAATAGAAAACATTGTAAACATCTTTCCTTTTTATTAATATCAGTAAATAGGGTTAAAAACCTCACAGGGTACTGGGTAATATAATTCTATCACAAATAAGTAAGCCTTGAACTATTACAGAAATGGAGTCAAGTGCCAGGACTGACAGGGAAGATGTTTAGTTACAAAAGCGTAATAATATGTATATGTGATTAGATGACTTGTATGCTGACATAAATTGTATGTTGCTTTATTGTATATACAGACAAATATAGTTTGTTGTTGTTAGTTAAATGATTTTATTACTATACAAATAAGATACATACCAACCAAGTATTTAATTGCAAATAATGTGGTTAGTATAGTTATGTAACAGAATAAATTAGATCATACATGTCCTGCCACAGCTGACAAATATTATACACAAACTTTCCTTGTTTATTGTTCTTTCTTTTAGTGAAAATTACTTTAAAATCCATTGTGTGGTTTAATCTTTCAAATATTGTAATTAGAGACATGATAGAAAGAAAATGAGAGAGTGAATGCCAGCGTTCACTTGGAGTTTAATGAATTAAGACTTTAACGGTTAAATAGACAATTGTGGACAGCAGCTTCAATACAACTAATAAGCGTACTTCTTTATCTTTGCATAGACATGTTCTAGCACCACTTGTCAGTTCTAGTATGGGATCACTGTCATTTAATTATCATCAAAATGGAATGAGGTTTCTGTTGGTTAGTCACCATCATATAGCCCGATCATTCTGTCACCATTTTCAGTTTTTGTAGTTTTATCAGGGTTTGTGTGCCATGCCAAAGCCAAAGCATGCTCTTAGTGCCAAGCTTGTTCTATGCTTATATGGTTGAAATAAATAGTAAGCAGTTCACACTATATACATTGGTAAGAGTGGTACAATATAAATAAAAAAAACAATACTTTCATAACATTTATTAGTGTTTAAAATGCCCAACATATGTCATGTAGCCATTATCTTCTTTCATATATCGTCAGTGAAGTTCTAACACTGCGTAAGTCATTTTGTGAGTGTTTTGAGATTTGAATGTAATTCACTAAATTACTTCACTGGAAAAGAGTATTGCGATTTTCACGAGTTCAAATCATGACAGAGTTCATTTGTATTAATAATTAAACACAATACGATCTTAGACGTACATTACATTCATTTCATACAGTTTTTTCACTCTCCTGTAAAGTAGCCATTTTTGACTTCCGTACTGTTAGATCTTCACTGACGATATACATGACTGTCAAAAGAATGGCTGTACAGATATGACAGTTAAAAGGCAAAACATATCAGATGTTTATAACCTATACTAGATCTCTGAGAGCCAGATTAGTATTTCAACAATACCTATTTAATTATTATTATGGAATCCAATTAATTAATGAAGAATTTAGATGTTTATCAGCCAAATGAGTGTATTAGCTTTTATTATTATTGAAGGTAGCTGTACAAACTGGCAAAATTATTTTACTTTTACTTCTTATCTTAGGGAATAAGGTATTTGAATCATGCAAATTGAACAATGTTATGGCTTTATGATTTGACTACCTACTGCTTGACATTTTGACAGTTACTGTCAAACTTCTGGCAAAAGTTTATGAGTTCAAAACTGCATTTAGATAAATTTATGCAACAAAGATCTGAATAATTAGGAATTTCGATTGGTTTTTATGATAGGGTCAAGAATCATCTAATGAAAAATGGTTATGCAAATTAGTAATGGTGCAGTCTTAATGATTTTATTGGTAATAAATTGCCAAATAATTAGTTGTCCACGAGTGGGTAGAGCGCGGGTGGCGCAGCACCTAGCAGTCGGCGCAGTCCGGCCGCGACACATGGCCTGCCGAGCTCGGCGCTCCGCCGCAAGTGTCACGCCGCGCCGCCGACCCGCTCATAACCAACACGTCAAACACGTTGACACCGCCAGCCATCACCAAAATAATAAATTAAAACGTCACTCACCCCAAAATCCCCGGTTTATAATTAAAGTTGGGTATCCGCCACGGACAACCCCCGTATTCACCTATGAGAGCATCGTGGTTTTTGTTCAGGTTAAACGTCGATGCGCGGTTATCGTTCATTTTCCTCCGCGCGGGGTTGAAATAATTGTTATTCCTACTTTCACCGTTCACATCATTTATTGGTATAAAGTCTGGTGCTTTATTCACATTAGGGTTAGCATTTTCTAAGTTTTTCAAGTTCATTTTGTCTATATCACTTTGGGTTTCCCAGATACGAAGCCACAGGCGCTTCGCGGGTCCTTCCTGCTCGGGCTGATACCACGCGACGGCGGGATCCATTCAGCCGGAGCAAGGTTCCACTATATGGGATGACACATACTGTTGCATTTCACATTTATAATATTGTAATGAAAATTAACACAAAACAAAAATAAGTCACACCACATTCGGAACATGGACGACACGCGTTTGACACTTCAACAACTAGAGGGAGCCATCTTAGCATAATAAGAATCTAGATTCTGACTCAAACTAAACACTTCAATATATTAGCAATATCAATATCAGTTTTATTTTGATAAAATGTCTTAAATAATCATATCATAGTATTTCGTCTGACTACTAAATTTCTAAAATTGATTACAACTGCTTGTACGCTCTAAGGATATCTAATTTGACAACAGCAAAACAGGATATGAAAAAATTTGATCGGATACACACTCAACAAGTCAAAGCATAGCGTTAAAACTTTAAGTTTAGTGATCCCTTTCTAACAATAGAAAAGCCTCAATTAAATTTTATTTCTTTCAGTTTTACACAAATGAAAGTAAAAATGATTTCGCGTGCAATTTTAGGACTAGACTAATTTGATATTACACTATTATACACTAGAAAAGTAGACACCGTATCCAAACATAAAATGGCAACTGGCAATACTAAAAATCAATTTAAAAATAATAATGCAGTTTTATTTGTACTATTATATCGACTTGATAAAGATTTATTTTAAGCGATTTATTAAAAATTTAAACGAAACCCGGCCCGATGATTTTATATGTCTTACTAGACCCCGCCAAGTCCCGATTGCATAAATCACCTACGTTAGAGGTGAGAATGTTGTGTATATTTAAACTTTGAAATATAAAATTACACCAATTTTGTATCCCAAAGGTTCCTAGGAATCACTTTGCGAATATTTAATAAAAAAAAACAGCTAGTATATCTCACCTACAGTGCTGCCAGTATGATAACCAAAAAAAGGACGGTTGGCTTTCTGAAAAGGTACGGTTTTTAACTTCAAGGTACGGTTGGGTTGGTTCTTTTCCTTCGAGTTGGCTGTCTGCGATCATATTTTCGAAAAACAGCGATAGGGAATCGTATATAGAAAAACCTTATTTCTGTATTCAAAGTTCTCGACAGGACGCGGAGTTGTCTTTTGGAATCATTTTGAATTTGAAAATAATATTAGAAAAGTATTTAAACATTTTTACATAAACAGAGAAATTGTAGATGTTTGAAGAAGGTAAAAATCGTTATTATTCATAGTGAGAATTTCATGTAACACAAGTAAATTTATAATTTAGCAACGAAAATCGTATGAATTTACTTAATTCATGAATCCCCAAGCGACCACCGGTGGCCGCGTATCTATTGTCTTACTATTGTGTCTCTAATTGACGGTATCTGAAGGGTTAAATTATTTATGAAGATTGATAATCTGTTTGAATATATTCCAATTAGTAATCATTAATAATATTATTATTATTTTTTTTTCAAGTCAAGTCATTTTGACTTCTATTTCACATACAGCGTGGCGATTAGGTTATCACATTAAATTATGCAGCAGGCATTATAAGTTGTTATTATTCCGTTAAAATAATAAAATAAAAATTTTTACTAAAATTAAGAAAATGAATTTTTCAAACAAAATAAATAGAGTCTGTCTAATGAAAGCGTAACCTGGAGTTTTTTTTTAAATTAAATTGGCAACATTAATTTTGCCGCCAAAATCAAAAAAATCAAAATCAACAAAATCACGTCAAAGTCTATGATTTCAATTGTCAGTTTTTTGAAACAGATATTTATAACAACAATAATTGCTTTATCATGGGTAAAACAATAAAAAGTTATGTGCGAAAGCTGTTATACACTATCATCAGTGAGTTTAAACAAAAACAAGAAGAGAAAGAAATTGTTTTCTAGGAAAAACAACGATGTTTATATACGATCTTGGATTTTTAAGTTAGTGTGACATTATAATCTTGATCATTGTTGACTAACTACTAGATATTTTTACGGTATAAATGATGGATGATACTTCTTCTTATGTTTATAGATAATTTTAAAAATATGCAAGGACACAACGGAAAAAAATTGAAGAAATATGGAGAAAAAATCTTTAAACTAAGTCCTGAAAATAAATATCTTCGCTGATGTCCTAAAGAGTGCTACAATACGTTTATGAGCAGTCGAGATGTGATGAACGATTCGCCTCCGTCTTGGTCTGGTAGGCCATCAAAGTCTTCATCTGTAGCGTAAAAATGAAGAAAATAGTAACTAAAATCCTCGTTCAAGTTTGAGAGAGATAGCTGCTGAACTTTCCGTGTCTCACGAATCCGTATTATTAGAAACATTCACTTGAGTATAAAACATTTTTTCCATGCTAAAACGAATCGATTCCAACCCAATAATCTTGAAGCAAATTATTAGTGTTGGCGAGACGTGCTGAAGTTGAAATCACGTTGACTATTTTACTTGACTGTTGCGGTGTTGTGCTCTTTGTATTCTTGCCGGAAGGCCAAATTGTAAATAAAGAATATTATATACGGCATTTGAGAGAACAGATAAAATAAATTTGGAATAATAATTTTGTGTATTATTAACATTTACCATACATCCATACACCATATATAAATAAATCTACACAAAAATAAAAGTTCTTATACAACTATTGTACAATCGTCATAAATAAAAAAAAATACTCAAGTATCAAAACTTTTTTCTCCTACTATTTCAATAATACCATATTCAAATTTTTGGGTTTTAACCTCCTTTTCTCAGGTCACGCTTTCAGTAGACGGACTCTAGCATTATAATTTGTAAAAAATAAAACATCCTTTATAATAACAGTTTACTGACCTGTAAAAGCGGCAACGCCGCGGCGCTGGCGTGTACTCGCCGTACCTACGCGTACGCAAGTTATGAATGAATACCTACTTGTGGATGTAGGCCCGCGCGCGTGGTGCGACAGTACTTACATTACCATTTTGACAACATAGGTATTTTATGAAATAACACAAATTAACTTTTAAAATCTACACTATTTTAAAAAAATCTACATCTACTGTCACACACTATTTTCACTAATGTAGTACAATGTGCAACTTATAATACTATCGTATTATTAATCTACTTTATTTTACAAAAATAAAACTAACACAAAACAATTTCCACAAAATAACAATAATATCTACGAAGGGCCGGCGCGCAGATAGTTTACTCGTCAACTATCCCTCAAGTATTTTGGGCTGGCGGCGGACTAGACTCATTCATAGGACACACCAAAGATTTCGCGCATAGAGATTTAAACCTTAAGTCGTCAATTGTAAGAATATTGTTGCATATTTTTTTCATACCTCCCATGCGGTCCATTTTCATCTTTTAATTTAGCACACAAAAATCGCCTTCAGTTATTAGTCATAAGGACATTTTTCGCTTGAATTGTTTACATTTGTAGTAATGATTAGAAGAAACATAAACAATTCAAACGTAAACAGTTTGTAAAATGATAGTTTAGTGCTTGTAGGTAATGCGGAATGGCAACGTTTGAAGTTGTGAACTAGGTATCTTCACCAACCTGGGGTCTTTGACCTACTTTTATTGGTCAGCTGATTAAGTTCATGCAATACATGATGTTGAGAAGTATTAAAATTGAAAAAAATCTCCCACGGGTATAATATTGTTTATTATTAAATTATTTTAACCGAATATGATAAAATACGTAATAAAGGGTATGTGGCTTCAATTAATGTGATAACCTAATCGCCACGCTGTATAGTGCGTTTCACTTAAGACGTTCCTTTGCCGTAATGTTGGCAATACGGAAAAACAGTGTTGCAACATTTTTATTAATAAAATTACTTGATATGAGGGAGATTAACTGATACTTCGTTACTTTAACAATTGCCTTTTTTATTGTTACTGTTTTTGTATAAAGTTTAGGACGCTGGGCTCCATTCCGACTGTCCTGCAATTCTTTCAAATATCGAAAACGCGACGCCACAATATCGTACCTCTCTATTAACGACTTCCTTTTAGACCTGCTTTTTTTTTTAAATAATATCCCATTTCCCTCATAATTCTCCAAAAAGTGTTGCAACTACTGTGAAATCGATTTTGTTTCGCATTTCAGGGAACAATTTTGATAGAGTAGGCAACTATTCCTTTTTTTCCTTCTTTTTTGTGTAGACAGAGAGGGGAGCCAACATTACGCCGATGTAACTTCTTAAGTGAAACGCACTGTAGGCCCACATGAGCACCTATAAAACATCAGAAGCTAGTGCACGGTTCCAAATTGATCGTTTCCTATGGATGGTTTCCTATTTTAACTCATTCATAGTTACATGCCTTACTCACATTCAATAATCGATAATTAATTATCGGATCAAGTTTGGCTTGAAATAGGTTTCAAAATTTAAATACAAACTGAGCTTAGAGAATAGTTTTTGATTAAATCAGTTCTGTAACTTTGGTTTTAATTAGATCTCAGTGGTGGGTTTTTTTAGATCTAATTAGATCCTGTTAGGTATTTTTCAATTTAGATCTCAGTTTATCTGAATAGATTGAGATTTATTTTAAAAAATGTAGATTTTTCTAAAAAAAATCATTTGATTTACAAAGTCTTTTTAGATCTAAAAATATAAAATTACATCTAAAATATTTTACCGGTATTATAATTCAACTAAACAAAATTATTGTAATTTCGTTTCAAGTTTCTGACAGGTATGTAAACAACAGAACTTTGCACACTTGTAAAATAATAAAATAAATCAATACTTTTTGTTCCTTTAAATATGTATAGAGAATAATATCGCTTCATATCTGAACTTCCTCATCACATTATTCCTATGTTATACTATTATCAAAAAAAAAAAAAAATTAATTCACTCCATCATTAACGAATTTAATGACTTTATTCCATTCCGTAACTCTGTATTGATTTATAACCTCATTTCTATAAATTGATTTACAAATGAATTTGTTCGATATTGGCAATCAGTAATGTTTTGTCTATATTGTATGTATTAGATTTTTACGACAAACTGAGAGTAGTCATGGAAAACCATTCCGAAAACAACATAGTCCTCATGGGCGACTTCAACGCTCAAGTAGGTGCTCGAGTAGCAGGAGAAGAACATATAATAGGAAAATACGGTAGAGGAAAAAGAAGCAAAAATGGAGAAAAATTGGTGGAACTCTTACTTGAGCAAAACTTAACACTTCTAAATTCCATGTATCGCAAAAAAACTAAAAGCAAGTGGACTTGGATATCCCCGGACGGAAAGACTAGAAATGAAATAGACTACATAATCACCAACAAAGCCAGATCATTTAGTGATACAGGAGTAATACAAAACCTAAATTTCAATACCAACCATCGCATGGTTCGCAGCTGCCTAAACGAAAAGAGCACAAAAAAGCCTAGACCAAAGTCAATACTTATAAACCACTTGAAAACAACTAATGACCCCACAGACACCACAGAAGATTGAATGAAAGCTCAGATATAGACCTAAACGAAAAATATACAAAAATTGAAAATAAGCTTAAAAATCAGACTAAGTTACTAACAGACAAAAGCAAGAAAGTAAGTGAAAAAACTCTAAAATTAATTGAAGATAGAAAAAACTTAATAATCAAAAAGGATAAGGAAGATAACCAAAAAGAAATCTCTAATCTTAGCAAACAGATTCGCGAAAATATGAGGAAGGACAGGATAAATAGAAGAACTAAAACCTTAGAAAACCACATTAACAAAACAGGAGGCATAAGGAAGGCGCTCAAAGAACTTAGAGAAAAGGGAAAAGAATGGATACCAAAAATGAAAGTCAAAGAATTAACAACAACATCTCGCATCAAAATTCAAAATATTGCAACAGACTATTATCGTTCATTATATCAAAAACCCAGTCCTGATGAGCCAAAAACACACTTGCCTAATAAAGAATATGTTATAGAAAACCACAGAATCCAATACGTTGAAGATATACCTGAAATACTACAAAGCGAAATAGAAAAAGCTATTGAAAGTCAAAAAATGGAAAAAACTCCCGGCCCAGATAGAGTTACAAATGAACTATTAAGAGGTACAATTAGTGAGTTAAGCCCGATATTAACACGGGTCTTTAACGAGACACTATATACAGGCATTATTCCGAGAAATTGGGCTAAATCTCACATAATACTTATACATAAAAAAGGTCCAAAAGACGATATAGGTAATTACAGACCCATATCTCTTATATCAAATGTATATAAAGTTTTTGCTAAAGTAATTCTAAACAGAATATCTAACAGTCTGGACGAAAACCAACCAGTGGTACAGGCAGGATTTAGAAAGGACTTTAGCACAATCGATCATATACATACAATAAAACAGCTCATACAGAAATACAACGAATACAACAAGCCTATTTACCTGGCCTTTATAGACTATTCTAAGGCTTTTGATAGCCTCATACATAAATATGTATGGCTAAGTCTAAAAGAGCAGGGGATCGCAAGTACCTACATAAATATAATAAAAAACATATACAAAGAAAGCAAGGCGAGTATTAGGTTGGAATCAACAGGAGAGGTGTTCCCTATACAAAGAGGTGTCAGACAAGGTGACCCACTATCACCAAAGCTGTTCACAGCAGTGCTTGAACATATGTTCAGAAAATTGGATTGGGAACATCTTGGACTGAACATAAATGGAGCACGACTGAGCCACCTAAGATTTGCAGACGACTTAGTTATATTGGAGGAAGACCCAAAAAAATTGGAATATATGATACAAACCTTAGTAATCAGAAGTAGGGAAGTGGGTCTAGAAATCAATTTAACTAAGACTAAGATGATGACAAACTCAACCCCCACAGACATAACAAACAATGGACAAAAACTCGAGTATGTAGAGGAATATGTGTATCTAGGCCAGATAATATCGCCAAATGACCAAATGTCAAAGGAAATAGACAAAAGAATTGCGACAGGGTGGAAAAAGTACTGGGCTCTGAAAGAAGTGATGAAGAGCAAGGAAATGAGCATTAAGATCAAAAAGAAGACTTTTGATACCTGTATCCTACCCTGAAACACCATAGGGACAAACTAGAAAGATGCCAAAAAGGTATGGAAAGAAAAAAATTTAAAACTAAAAGATAGAGTCAGAAGTGCTGATATCTATATATAGATAGGCGTAAAACCAAATTAACAGATATACTATCACGTACTGATCAACTCAAATGGAGGTGGGCAGGGCATATGCTTCGATGCAAAAAAGAGAAATGGAGCAAACAGGTGACAGTTTGGTACCCAAGGGATGGTGTCAGGAGCAGAGGACGGAAAGCAAGACGATGGGAGGATGATATGAAACTCACTATAGGAACTCACTGGATTAGAGTAGCAGCAGATAGGAAACAGTGGAAAGAGTTGGAGGAGGCCTTTGCCGTAAGGCACACCGAAATCAGAGACATTCTGTAACCGCATGCATGTAAACAGTACTTATAAGTTTTATTTTGTGATAAGTTTTAAGTTTTCGGAAATAAAAGGCTATATTATTATTATAATGTTTTGTCACTTTATCATATCCTTTGAAGAAAAAAGTTTTTTAATCGCAAATTTAGAATGTTGAGAAAAACAGGAGAAGGGTTTTTTTTGTTTTTTTATCCTTTGTTGTTTGTAGTGAAAAATAAATTACTAATATAGACAAAATACGAAAAAGGTACGGTCTACACTAAGGTACGGTTTTGGTACGGTGGTGTGATGAATAGTACGGAAAACCGTACTTTTTGGTACGGTCTGGCAAATAATTGAAACAGGTTTTGGTTCGGTCTTGAAAAATTTTATTGCAGGCAAAATTGACTACCTCGCGAGATTTGCTAAGACGGCTAGCTTGAAATTTTTATTTTTTTATTTACTGCCATGTACTATAAAAAAGCATTAGAATTAATTTATAGCATTCTAATTCATATTCTATTTTCTTCTTACATATGTTAAGGCAGTATGGTTTAAGACTTTAGCTTTTATAAATAGATGTGTTAAAAAAATTGTTCACTGCTAAACTGCCCGTGTGATTGTCAATGTCAAATTGTCAAATAATTTCGCGCCATTTTACGTCAACAACTATTGGAAATTTTGGTGAATCGTATTTCTACTAATTTTGTTGAATAACAATAACGGTAAGTTAAAGTGTCCATTGTTATGGTGCGACTTTCTATCAGCTTAATAACAAAAAGCTAAAGAAGGTGAAACCCGAAGGTATAAATCTGTAACTCATTATGTACGTACTTGCATTGTATGTACTTCTATATTTCTTGTTTTTGTATTTTTTTCCCCTAAAACTAGATTTTGTAATCAAATGCACTTTATTAATAGCATTACATTATCAGATAAGATTGTAGTGCACTGCGCACATGTCGCATCTACGTGCCACTTATTTACGATTCGATTTCTTTTCAGTTCTTGATGAATGAAGCAGTTCCTGAACATAATCAGACTACCAATGACATATGAGCAGCATATTGAAGTTGGTTGTACCATGTAGAGTAGTGAGACTGGTACAGCAGAGCTTACACAGTAGCTTCCCTAAGAAAGTACATCCTGTTCCAACAAGAGTCCTAGGTATTAGTGGTACAATGGCACAGAGAAGTATCACATCCTTCTTCAAGGTGTCTCCGCCTAAACCAGCGGTGAAGGAGGAAAAGATTGAAGACGAGGACAACAAAGTTAATGGTAATAAGGTTGATTCACCACCAGTCAACAATGGGAAGCATAAGGTACTTAATATAAATTAGTTTTATTTAGGTGTATTGTAAATAATTTAATTCATGAATCCCCAAGCGACCACCGGTGGCCGCGCACCTATTGTCTTACTATTGTGTCTCTAATTGACGGTATCTGAAGGGTTAAAATAATGTTGAGTTACTTTTGATACAATAATAGCTGCATAATAAATATTATACTTTTTTCACCCTAAATATGCAAAGGCATATTTAAATAATATCTTTATTTGAAGTTGAAAGAATTTTAACTTGTTTGTACTTTTTTCTTCAAGCCAGCAACAAAAAGACCTCGACTAGAGAGTAGTGAAAGTGATACATCACCAAAGAAGAAGACAGAGAAGAGCCCCGCCGTGAGCTCTGATAAGGTAACTTATAAATAAATAAACTTCTTATTAATACATGATTCAATACTTCTTTCAAATTCACATTTTAACAATTATTTTTAATAATTTTCAGAAGAAGAAAATAAAAAGACAGAGAATTGAAAGCTCAGATAGTGAGGCAGACATCTCACCAAAATCTGAATCACCAATATCAGAAGAGAAGATCCCAGCATCAGTATCCCTAGAAGACAAGACTGCATCATCACCGAGCCCCTCCCCAGAGAAGAAACCGGTAATTAAAGTAGAAAAAACAAAATCACCTAAAACATATGCATCACCTAAGAGTAAACAGAAGAAACCCCTCACAGAATTAAACTCTATTAAGAAGAGTCCGTCCCCTAAGAAAATAAAGAAAGAAATTGTGAAAGACAGTAAGAAGCAGGTGATTAAGAAGCAGGAAATAGATGTCAAGAGTGAAAACAATTTGTGTGAGAAAGAAAAGGAAGTCGAGAGTGAAGTCAAGGATTTGGTTCCCGGTGAGTTTTATTTATCACACTTGTAGCAGTTTGCTTGGTAGGAATGCTGCCTGATATTCACTAAACAGATAGTGTTGTATTACCTTTTTACATTATCAAGACAAATAAAGATAGCACAGCCAGGAAAACATGAGCACTGTGACAAATCCCCCTTGTTACATCATCTCTGCTGCTCTCTATCATGCTGTCACCTCCACTAAGTGAAGCAGTGTATTATACTTTATATCTTGTGTTGGAGGTCTATAATATGTCTCATGCTGAAGTGCAGCCATAGTGTGTCTTGTTGGAGCTCATAATACAAATAAAAAAAACCTCATGCAAGCTAGTGTGAGACATATGTTCTATGTCTAGGCAATTGATTCATGTTCCATCCCTTAACAGAAGTGGAGTACAACCCTGCAAAAGCCAAATATCACCCCATTGAAGATGCATGCTGGCGGGCAGGCCAGGAGGTGCCCTACCTCGCCCTAGCACGCACCCTGGAGCTCATTGAGGGCACCTCCGCCCGGCTCAAAATGATAGAGATTCTCGCTAACTACCTGCGCTCTGTGATTGTGCTGACACCTGAAGACCTGCTGCCCAGCGTGTACATGTGCTTGAACCAGCTGGCGCCGAGTTACGAGAGCTTGGAATTGGGTGAGTAACATCATGATATCATCCTTGCCACTTGCTACACTCTCAGATGTTACTGACACCTAAAAATCTGCTGCTGCACCCAAAACATATTTATGAATCACACATCCTCCACAGCTTACCTCCAGTGGATACCACTTATTTTGCTGTCTTTCAAAGTCAAAGTCAAAATATTTTATTTCACTTAGGCCTACATGGGCACTTATAAAACGTCAGAAGCTAGTGCAAGGTTCCAAATTGGCTTTATTTTCTAGGCATAGCAGAGACATACCTGATGAAAGCTATCGGGCAGTGCACAGGACGTACCCTGGCGCAGGTGCGCAGCGCGGCGCACAAGTGCGGCGACCTTGGGCAAGTGGCGGAGCAAGCCCGTGCCACACAGCGCACCATGTTCACGCCGCCGCCGCTCACCATGCGCAAGGTGTTCGCGGCGCTCAAGGAGATCGCCAACATGACCGGTGAGTGTGTCACTGTCAGTGTACTGGGGCAGGTGGCGGAGCAAGCCCGTGCCACACAGCGCACCATGTTCACGCCGCCGCCGCTCACCATGCGCAAGGTGTTCGCGGCGCTCAAGGAGATCGCCAACATGACCGGTGAGTGTGTCACTGTCAGTGTACTGGGGCAGGTGGCGGAGCAAGCCCGTGCCACACAGCGCACCATGTTCACGCCGCCGCCGCTCACCATGCGCAAGGTGTTCGCGGCGCTCAAGGAGATCGCCAACATGACCGGTGAGTGTGTCACTGTCAGTGTACTGGGGCAGGTGGCGGAGCAAGCCCGTGCCACACAGCGCACCATGTTCACGCCGCCGCCGCTCACCATGCGCAAGGTGTTCGCGGCGCTCAAGGAGATCGCCAACATGACCGGTGAGTGTGTCACTGTCAGTGTACTGGGGCAGGTGGCGGAGCAAGCCCGTGCCACACAGCGCACCATGTTCACGCCGCCGCCGCTCACCATGCGCAAGGTGTTCGCGGCGCTCAAGGAGATCGCCAACATGACCGGTGAGTGTGTCACTGTCAGTGTACTGGGGCAGGTGGCGGAGCAAGCCCGTGCCACACAGCGCACCATGTTCACGCCGCCGCCGCTCACCATGCGCAAGGTGTTCGCGGCGCTCAAGGAGATCGCCAACATGACCGGTGAGTGTGTCACTGTCAGTGTACTGGGGCAGGTGGCGGAGCAAGCCCGTGCCACACAGCGCACCATGTTCACGCCGCCGCCGCTCACCATGCGCAAGGTGTTCGCGGCGCTCAAGGAGATCGCCAACATGACCGGTGAGTGTGTCACTGTCAGTGTACTGGGGTAGGTGGCGGAGCAAGCCCGTGCCACACAGCGCACCATGTTCACGCCGCCGCCGCTCACCATGCGCAAGGTGTTCGCGGCGCTCAAGGAGATCGCCAACATGACCGGTGAGTGTGTCACTGTCAGTGTACTGGGGCAGGTGGCGGAGCAAGCCCGTGCCACACAGCGCACCATGTTCACGCCGCCGCCGCTCACCATGCGCAAGGTGTTCGCGGCGCTCAAGGAGATCGCCAACATGACCGGTGAGTGTGTCACTGTCAGTGTACTGGGGCAGGTGGCGGAGCAAGCCCGTGCCACACAGCGCACCATGTTCACGCCGCCGCCGCTCACCATGCGCAAGGTGTTCGCGGCGCTCAAGGAGATCGCCAACATGACCGGTGAGTGTGTCACTGTCAGTGTACTGGGGCAGGTGGCGGAGCAAGCCCGTGCCACACAGCGCACCATGTTCACGCCGCCGCCGCTCACCATGCGCAAGGTGTTCGCGGCGCTCAAGGAGATCGCCAACATGACCGGTGAGTGTGTCACTGTCAGTGTACTGGGGCAGGTGGCGGAGCAAGCCCGTGCCACACAGCGCACCATGTTCACGCCGCCGCCGCTCACCATGCGCAAGGTGTTCGCGGCGCTCAAGGAGATCGCCAACATGACCGGTGAGTGTGTCACTGTCAGTGTACTGGGGCAGGTGGCGGAGCAAGCCCGTGCCACACAGCGCACCATGTTCACGCCGCCGCCGCTCACCATGCGCAAGGTGTTCGCGGCGCTCAAGGAGATCGCCAACATGACCGGTGAGTGTGTCACTGTCAGTGTACTGGGGCAGGTGGCGGAGCAAGCCCGTGCCACACAGCGCACCATGTTCACGCCGCCGCCGCTCACCATGCGCAAGGTGTTCGCGGCGCTCAAGGAGATCGCCAACATGACCGGTGAGTGTGTCACTGTCAGTGTACTGGGGCAGGTGGCGGAGCAAGCCCGTGCCACACAGCGCACCATGTTCACGCCGCCGCCGCTCACCATGCGCAAGGTGTTCGCGGCGCTCAAGGAGATCGCCAACATGACCGGTGAGTGTGTCACTGTCAGTGTACTGGGGCAGGTGGCGGAGCAAGCCCGTGCCACACAGCGCACCATGTTCACGCCGCCGCCGCTCACCATGCGCAAGGTGTTCGCGGCGCTCAAGGAGATCGCCAACATGACCGGTGAGTGTGTCACTGTCAGTGTACTGGGGCAGGTGGCGGAGCAAGCCCGTGCCACACAGCGCACCATGTTCACGCCGCCGCCGCTCACCATGCGCAAGGTGTTCGCGGCGCTCAAGGAGATCGCCAACATGACCGGTGAGTGTGTCACTGTCAGTGTACTGGGGCAGGTGGCGGAGCAAGCCCGTGCCACACAGCGCACCATGTTCACGCCGCCGCCGCTCACCATGCGCAAGGTGTTCGCGGCGCTCAAGGAGATCGCCAACATGACCGGTGAGTGTGTCACTGTCAGTGTACTGGGGCAGGTGGCGGAGCAAGCCCGTGCCACACAGCGCACCATGTTCACGCCGCCGCCGCTCACCATGCGCAAGGTGTTCGCGGCGCTCAAGGAGATCGCCAACATGACCGGTGAGTGTGTCACTGTCAGTGTACTGGGGCAGGTGGCGGAGCAAGCCCGTGCCACACAGCGCACCATGTTCACGCCGCCGCCGCTCACCATGCGCAAGGTGTTCGCGGCGCTCAAGGAGATCGCCAACATGACCGGTGAGTGTGTCACTGTCAGTGTACTGGGGCAGGTGGCGGAGCAAGCCCGTGCCACACAGCGCACCATGTTCACGCCGCCGCCGCTCACCATGCGCAAGGTGTTCGCGGCGCTCAAGGAGATCGCCAACATGACCGGTGAGTGTGTCACTGTCAGTGTACTGGGGCAGGTGGCGGAGCAAGCCCGTGCCACACAGCGCACCATGTTCACGCCGCCGCCGCTCACCATGCGCAAGGTGTTCGCGGCGCTCAAGGAGATCGCCAACATGACCGGTGAGTGTGTCACTGTCAGTGTACTGGGGCAGTTGGCGGAGCAAGCCCGTGCCACATCGGTGCCGTTTCGCTTCGCTCATCACCGCTCCACACCCTCGTGCGCTAGGTTACGTAGGCCACCGCAATAGAATATAATTTTTTTGTTCTAACCGCGTTGCGTCGCTTTGCGTTAGCGCTGATTCGCCTACTTAAGACACTGCGTTAGAATTGTGTAACTCTTCACCTCATAACTATGTAATATTGAGCTATCATCTATTTATCAGTCAGGGTCAGGTTTAACATTAGGCCTAAGGGAATTCCTAAAATTATTGCCCCGTACCCATTTAGTACTTAGGACAATGTCCTGGAATAGCTCAAATATTTTCCTTGGAGAGTATACTCAGTAGTAGCTTAAGCCGGGTATTCACTATGTTCGCGAACCGCTTACGCTTCGCGCTCCTGCAACAGCTGAGGATACGTTCGCGTTTCTAGAGCGTGCAATGGTGCAAGTTCCGCGTTTAGCAGACCAGTCGGCGGCGGCGGCAGTTTTTACGCGAACACAAAGAGAAGCTCAGTCTGTGGGCGCGAGCAAAACACTTGGTTTAGTGCGAACATGTCGTGTATCACGCTCCACGCTGAGATCGACCACATTATCGCTTACCATCAGGTGAGATGATGGTCAAACGCAACACTAGCAATAAAAAAAAAATAGAGTGGTCGGAATAAAAATGCGGACCGTTGAGTACGCGTGTTTCATATAGAGATGCGCGTACAGTCTCCATTAAAACGGACATAGTGGATACCCGGCTTTAGGGTGCGTGGCAGAATTGGCCATTCTTGTTTCAAAGCCTGTGGCCATCGCATCCCATGCTAACTGAATGTCGGTTGTCAGGCACGGCGTCGGTGAACAAGAAGATCAACAAGATACAGTCGCTGTACGTCGCGTGCCGCCACTCCGAGGCGCGCTATCTTATCAGGTACCTACGACTTCATACTAGAGTCTGTCTAAAAAATCAAACAACTTGGGTAATCTAATCAAATAATCTAATTCTTGAAATCTGATATAGTGAGCACTGGTTGAATAATCAAAGTTACAAGGAAATTATCATTGCTTACTAATAGAATCTTATAAAAAGTATTGGTAATATATTATATTATATATTTTTAAATTCTTTACTTAATTTCCAAGTCATTTGACTTTTTAGACAGACAATAGGTACCATCGTGTTACAACTATAAATCGTGATTTTTTTAATACAAAATTTTGCTATTTTCGATACACGAATAAGCAATTTTTCATAAATTGAGATGTTTTAATGAGTGTATACCTTTACATCAGTATTATTTGCAACATTGTCAGGTCGCTAGAAGGCAAGCTGCGCATAGGGCTGGCGGAGCAGTCGGTGCTGCAGGCGCTGGCGCAGGCCACCGCCGCCACGCCGCCCGACCCCGCCGGCGTCAAGCTGCTCGACGCCAGCAAAACCATGTCGCCCGAAAAGTATAAGGTGACAAGTTATTTCATTTACCATTTATGCGTCTACTGCTTGTTTGCATTCCTTTAGGCGCTCTCTCTGTTGAAGGCAGCGTCTTGAAATCTACCACGCGTGACAAGTGACAATTGCGGTTTGAAATTGTGTTCTAAAGTAAAGATCCAGTTATAAAGTTATGTTCCTGATATCTAACGTTATTGTTTGTCTCTTTAGGCTCGCGTAGATGAGCACTCCCTGATAATAAAAACGACATACTGCGAGTGTCCGTCGTACGACCGCATCATCCCGGTACTACTGCAGCACGGCGTGGCGGCGCTCCCCCAACACTGCCGCCTCACGCCCGGCGTGCCGCTCAAGCCCATGCTGGCGCACCCCACCAAGCAGGTCACCCACGTGTTCGACAGGTGAGTGACAACTGTTGCATCATCCCGGTACTACTGCAGCACGGCGTGGCGGCGCTCCCCCAACACTGCCGCCTCACGCCCGGCGTGCCGCTCAAGCCCATGCTGGCGCACCCCACCAAGCAGGTCACCCACGTGTTCGACAGGTGAGTGACAACTGTTGCATCATCCCGGTACTACTGCAGCACGGCGTGGCGGCGCTCCCCCAACACTGCCGCCTCACGCCCGGCGTGCCGCTCAAGCCCATGCTGGCGCACCCCACCAAGCAGGTCACCCACGTGTTCGACAGGTGAGTGACAACTGTTGCATCATCCCGGTACTACTGCAGCACGGCGTGGCGGCGCTCCCCCAACACTGCCGCCTCACGCCCGGCGTGCCGCTCAAGCCCATGCTGGCGCACCCCACCAAGCAGGTCACCCACGTGTTCGACAGGTGAGTGACAACTGTTGCATCATCCCGGTACTACTGCAGCACGGCGTGGCGGCGCTCCCCCAACACTGCCGCCTCACGCCCGGCGTGCCGCTCAAGCCCATGCTGGCGCACCCCACCAAGCAGGTCACCCACGTGTTCGACAGGTGAGTGACAACTGTTGCATCATCCCGGTACTACTGCAGCACGGCGTGGCGGCGCTCCCCCAACACTGCCGCCTCACGCCCGGCGTGCCGCTCAAGCCCATGCTGGCGCACCCCACCAAGCAGGTCACCCACGTGTTCGACAGGTGAGTGACAACTGTTGCATCATCCCGGTACTACTGCAGCACGGCGTGGCGGCGCTCCCCCAACACTGCCGCCTCACGCCCGGCGTGCCGCTCAAGCCCATGCTGGCGCACCCCACCAAGCAGGTCACCCACGTGTTCGACAGGTGAGTGACAACTGTTGCATCATCCCGGTACTACTGCAGCACGGCGTGGCGGCGCTCCCCCAACACTGCCGCCTCACGCCCGGCGTGCCGCTCAAGCCCATGCTGGCGCACCCCACCAAGCAGGTCACCCACGTGTTCGACAGGTGAGTGACAACTGTTGCATCATCCCGGTACTACTGCAGCACGGCGTGGCGGCGCTCCCCCAACACTGCCGCCTCACGCCCGGCGTGCCGCTCAAGCCCATGCTGGCGCACCCCACCAAGCAGGTCACCCACGTGTTCGACAGGTGAGTGACAACTGTTGCATCATCCCGGTACTACTGCAGCACGGCGTGGCGGCGCTCCCCCAACACTGCCGCCTCACGCCCGGCGTGCCGCTCAAGCCCATGCTGGCGCACCCCACCAAGCAGGTCACCCACGTGTTCGACAGGTGAGTGACAACTGTTGCATCATCCCGGTACTACTGCAGCACGGCGTGGCGGCGCTCCCCCAACACTGCCGCCTCACGCCCGGCGTGCCGCTCAAGCCCATGCTGGCGCACCCCACCAAGCAGGTCACCCACGTGTTCGACAGGTGAGTGACAACTGTTGCATCATCCCGGTACTACTGCAGCACGGCGTGGCGGCGCTCCCCCAACACTGCCGCCTCACGCCCGGCGTGCCGCTCAAGCCCATGCTGGCGCACCCCACCAAGCAGGTCACCCACGTGTTCGACAGGTGAGTGACAACTGTTGCATCATCCCGGTACTACTGCAGCACGGCGTGGCGGCGCTACCCCAACACTGCCGCCTCACGCCCGGCGTGCCGCTCAAGCCCATGCTGGCGCACCCCACCAAGCAGGTCACCCACGTGTTCGACAGGTGAGTGACAACTGTTGCATCATCCCGGTACTACTGCAGCACGGCGTGGCGGCGCTCCCCCAACACTGCCGCCTCACGCCCGGCGTGCCGCTCAAGCCCATGCTGGCGCACCCCACCAAGCAGGTCACCCACGTGTTCGACAGGTGAGTGACAACTGTTGCATCATCCCGGTACTACTGCAGCACGGCGTGGCGGCGCTCCCCCAACACTGCCGCCTCACGCCCGGCGTGCCGCTCAAGCCCATGCTGGCGCACCCCACCAAGCAGGTCACCCACGTGTTCGACAGGTGAGTGACAACTGTTGCATCATCCCGGTACTACTGCAGCACGGCGTGGCGGCGCTCCCCCAACACTGCCGCCTCACGCCCGGCGTGCCGCTCAAGCCCATGCTGGCGCACCCCACCAAGCAGGTCACCCACGTGTTCGACAGGTGAGTGACAACTGTTGCATCATCCCGGTACTACTGCAGCACGGCGTGGCGGCGCTCCCCCAACACTGCCGCCTCACGCCCGGCGTGCCGCTCAAGCCCATGCTGGCGCACCCCACCAAGCAGGTCACCCACGTGTTCGACAGGTGAGTGACAACTGTTGCATCATCCCGGTACTACTGCAGCACGGCGTGGCGGCGCTCCCCCAACACTGCCGCCTCACGCCCGGCGTGCCGCTCAAGCCCATGCTGGCGCACCCCACCAAGCAGGTCACCCACGTGTTCGACAGGTGAGTGACAACTGTTGCATCATCCCGGTACTACTGCAGCACGGCGTGGCGGCGCTCCCCCAACACTGCCGCCTCACGCCCGGCGTGCCGCTCAAGCCCATGCTGGCGCACCCCACCAAGCAGGTCACCCACGTGTTCGACAGGTGAGTGACAACTGTTGCATCATCCCGGTACTACTGCAGCACGGCGTGGCGGCGCTCCCCCAACACTGCCGCCTCACGCCCGGCGTGCCGCTCAAGCCCATGCTGGCGCACCCCACCAAGCAGGTCACCCACGTGTTCGACAGGTGAGTGACAACTGTTGCATCATCCCGGTACTACTGCAGCACGGCGTGGCGGCGCTCCCCCAACACTGCCGCCTCACGCCCGGCGTGCCGCTCAAGCCCATGCTGGCGCACCCCACCAAGCAGGTCACCCACGTGTTCGACAGGTGAGTGACAACTGTTGCATCATCCCGGTACTACTGCAGCACGGCGTGGCGGCGCTCCCCCAACACTGCCGCCTCACGCCCGGCGTGCCGCTCAAGCCCATGCTGGCGCACCCCACCAAGCAGGTCACCCACGTGTTCGACAGGTGAGTGACAACTGTTGCATCATCCCGGTACTACTGCAGCACGGCGTGGCGGCGCTCCCCCAACACTGCCGCCTCACGCCCGGCGTGCCGCTCAAGCCCATGCTGGCGCACCCCACCAAGCAGGTCACCCACGTGTTCGACAGGTGAGTGACAACTGTTGCATCATCCCGGTACTACTGCAGCACGGCGTGGCGGCGCTCCCCCAACACTGCCGCCTCACGCCCGGCGTGCCGCTCAAGCCCATGCTGGCGCACCCCACCAAGCAGGTCACCCACGTGTTCGACAGGTGAGTGACAACTGTTGCATCATCCCGGTACTACTGCAGCACGGCGTGGCGGCGCTCCCCCAACACTGCCGCCTCACGCCCGGCGTGCCGCTCAAGCCCATGCTGGCGCACCCCACCAAGCAGGTCACCCACGTGTTCGACAGGTGAGTGACAACTGTTGCATCATCCCGGTACTACTGCAGCACGGCGTGGCGGCGCTCCCCCAACACTGCCGCCTCACGCCCGGCGTGCCGCTCAAGCCCATGCTGGCGCACCCCACCAAGCAGGTCACCCACGTGTTCGACAGGTGAGTGACAACTGTTGCATCATCCCGGTACTACTGCAGCACGGCGTGGCGGCGCTCCCCCAACACTGCCGCCTCACGCCCGGCGTGCCGCTCAAGCCCATGCTGGCGCACCCCACCAAGCAGGTCACCCACGTGTTCGACAGGTGAGTGACAACTGTTGCATCATCCCGGTACTACTGCAGCACGGCGTGGCGGCGCTCCCCCAACACTGCCGCCTCACGCCCGGCGTGCCGCTCAAGCCCATGCTGGCGCACCCCACCAAGCAGGTCACCCACGTGTTCGACAGGTGAGTGACAACTGTTGCATCATCCCGGTACTACTGCAGCACGGCGTGGCGGCGCTCCCCCAACACTGCCGCCTCACGCCCGGCGTGCCGCTCAAGCCCATGCTGGCGCACCCCACCAAGCAGGTCACCCACGTGTTCGACAGGTGAGTGACAACTGTTGCATCATCCCGGTACTACTGCAGCACGGCGTGGCGGCGCTCCCCCAACACTGCCGCCTCACGCCCGGCGTGCCGCTCAAGCCCATGCTGGCGCACCCCACCAAGCAGGTCACCCACGTGTTCGACAGGTGAGTGACAACTGTTGCATCATCCCGGTACTACTGCAGCACGGCGTGGCGGCGCTCCCCCAACACTGCCGCCTCACGCCCGGCGTGCCGCTCAAGCCCATGCTGGCGCACCCCACCAAGCAGGTCACCCACGTGTTCGACAGGTGAGTGACAACTGTTGCATCATCCCGGTACTACTGCAGCACGGCGTGGCGGCGCTCCCCCAACACTGCCGCCTCACGCCCGGCGTGCCGCTCAAGCCCATGCTGGCGCACCCCACCAAGCAGGTCACCCACGTGTTCGACAGGTGAGTGACAACTGTTGCATCATCCCGGTACTACTGCAGCACGGCGTGGCGGCGCTCCCCCAACACTGCCGCCTCACGCCCGGCGTGCCGCTCAAGCCCATGCTGGCGCACCCCACCAAGCAGGTCACCCACGTGTTCGACAGGTGAGTGACAACTGTTGCATCATCCCGGTACTACTGCAGCACGGCGTGGCGGCGCTCCCCCAACACTGCCGCCTCACGCCCGGCGTGCCGCTCAAGCCCATGCTGGCGCACCCCACCAAGCAGGTCACCCACGTGTTCGACAGGTGAGTGACAACTGTTGCATCATCCCGGTACTACTGCAGCACGGCGTGGCGGCGCTCCCCCAACACTGCCGCCTCACGCCCGGCGTGCCGCTCAAGCCCATGCTGGCGCACCCCACCAAGCAGGTCACCCACGTGTTCGACAGGTGAGTGACAACTGTTGCATCATCCCGGTACTACTGCAGCACGGCGTGGCGGCGCTCCCCCAACACTGCCGCCTCACGCCCGGCGTGCCGCTCAAGCCCATGCTGGCGCACCCCACCAAGCAGGTCACCCACGTGTTCGACAGGTGAGTGACAACTGTTGCATCATCCCGGTACTACTGCAGCACGGCGTGGCGGCGCTCCCCCAACACTGCCGCCTCACGCCCGGCGTGCCGCTCAAGCCCATGCTGGCGCACCCCACCAAGCAGGTCACCCACGTGTTCGACAGGTGAGTGACAACTGTTGCATCATCCCGGTACTACTGCAGCACGGCGTGGCGGCGCTCCCCCAACACTGCCGCCTCACGCCCGGCGTGCCGCTCAAGCCCATGCTGGCGCACCCCACCAAGCAGGTCACCCACGTGTTCGACAGGTGAGTGACAACTGTTGCATCATCCCGGTACTACTGCAGCACGGCGTGGCGGCGCTCCCCCAACACTGCCGCCTCACGCCCGGCGTGCCGCTCAAGCCCATGCTGGCGCACCCCACCAAGCAGGTCACCCACGTGTTCGACAGGTGAGTGACAACTGTTGCATCATCCCGGTACTACTGCAGCACGGCGTGGCGGCGCTCCCCCAACACTGCCGCCTCACGCCCGGCGTGCCGCTCAAGCCCATGCTGGCGCACCCCACCAAGCAGGTCACCCACGTGTTCGACAGGTGAGTGACAACTGTTGCATCATCCCGGTACTACTGCAGCACGGCGTGGCGGCGCTCCCCCAACACTGCCGCCTCACGCCCGGCGTGCCGCTCAAGCCCATGCTGGCGCACCCCACCAAGCAGGTCACCCACGTGTTCGACAGGTGAGTGACAACTGTTGCATCATCCCGGTACTACTGCAGCACGGCGTGGCGGCGCTCCCCCAACACTGCCGCCTCACGCCCGGCGTGCCGCTCAAGCCCATGCTGGCGCACCCCACCAAGCAGGTCACCCACGTGTTCGACAGGTGAGTGACAACTGTTGCATCATCCCGGTACTACTGCAGCACGGCGTGGCGGCGCTCCCCCAACACTGCCGCCTCACGCCCGGCGTGCCGCTCAAGCCCATGCTGGCGCACCCCACCAAGCAGGTCACCCACGTGTTCGACAGGTGAGTGACAACTGTTGCATCATCCCGGTACTACTGCAGCACGGCGTGGCGGCGCTCCCCCAACACTGCCGCCTCACGCCCGGCGTGCCGCTCAAGCCCATGCTGGCGCACCCCACCAAGCAGGTCACCCACGTGTTCGACAGGTGAGTGACAACTGTTGCATCATCCCGGTACTAGTGACGTGTTGTCTAACTCACTCATGTTCTGTAACTCCTTGGCACAGGTTTGAGAAGGAGCAGTTCACGTGCGAGTGGAAGTACGACGGCGAGCGCGCGCAGATCCACGTGCCCGGCACCGACAAGCCGGACTTCGAGAACGCCGCCATCTTCAGCCGAAACCAGGAGAATAACACTAGGTACATATACAACCGCGTTATAAAAAAGACTTTTGTTGTCAATTTGTTTCAGGAAACAATCTTGAAGCTCGATTTACTTAAAATTAAAAAAAAAATCATTTCGTATTATTCTAATAGGGTAGTTTCCTGGGTCAAAATAACTACATTTTATTTAGTCCGTGTTTTAGATTATAAAAAAATATTGGACACGTATTTTTTCTTTTTTAGATTAAACAAAAAATAACAAAGATACAGCTCATTAAAGTTACGTGTGACGTCACCCCTTGCGAAAAAATGTAGCACGGCGTGACGTTACACGTAACTTTAATGGGCTATATCTTTGTCATTTTTGGTTTAATTTACAAATAAAAAAATACGTGTCCCTTATTTTTGAATAATCTAAAAGACGGACTAATTACATTTTTTTAGGCAACTAGCCCATTCAAAATGTCTATCTTTCTTTAATTTTTTTAGTACATTAGCATAAAAAGTTGGTGAACATTTTATTTCTACCAACTTGGTTTAGATGAAGTTACGACATCATGTTATTTTCTAAAATTCTATTGTTGTACCTTGCCAATAAAAAATTCATATAATAAAATTTTTAATCACTCAAAAACCAAAGAAATTAATTCAAATTCAAAATCATTTATTTCAAATAGACCAAATGTAGGCACTTTTGAATAGTCAAATGTCGGTCAGTCCAAGAAAAGTGAAGCTAAAGTGCACATCAAAACTTTACTATTGAGTACTTGCACACAGTATTTAATCTCACTTACACAGACTCACGTTTTTGTTTTTAAAAAATTGAATGTCTGTTTAACCCAGGTATAAAAGACCAACATGTCGAATAAAAAAGCAACACAGTAGTGTTCATCTCATTTTCTTGTTAAGTGTGAGATCGGAGAGATTGTGCTCAGAGCGGCAACATTGCATAATAGATATCAAAGGCATCGCATCTTATGGACGAATTTCAATTTGCATTGAACACATTTGGTACCATCGTAAGTGTGGTAGACACGCGAAGTTTAAACTTTAAGTTTTTATTTTGTTAAAAAAGTTAGGCTAATTTATTTACTTATATTGCTCGCACGTCCCTGCTCATGTTGTTTGTGTACATGGCAGCAAGTACCCCGACATACTGCGCCGCCTGCCCGCGCTGCTGAAGGACTCCGTGACGAGCTGCGTGCTGGACTGCGAGGCCGTCGCCTACGACACCACCACCAAGCAGATACTGCCCTTCCAGGTATCAACTAGATATGTTTGTGTACATGGCAGCAAGTACCCCGACCTCCTGCGCCGCCTGCCCGCGCTGCTGAAGGACTCCGTGACGAGCTGCGTGCTGGACTGCGAGGCCGTCGCCTACGACACCACCACCAAGCAGATACTGCCCTTCCAGGTATCAACTAGATATGTTTGTGTACATGGCAGCAAGTACCCCGACCTCCTGCGCCGCCTGCCCGCGCTGCTGAAGGACTCCGTGACGAGCTGCGTGCTGGACTGCGAGGCCGTCGCCTACGACACCACCACCAAGCAGATACTGCCCTTTCAGGTATCAACTAGATATGTTTGTGTACATGGCAGCAAGTACCCCGACCTCCTGCGCCGCCTGCCCGCGCTGCTGAAGGACTCCGTGACGAGCTGCGTGCTGGACTGCGAGGCCGTCGCCTACGACACCACCACCAAGCAGATACTGCCCTTCCAGGTATCAACTAGATATGTTTGTGTACATGGCAGCAAGTACTCCGACCTCCTGCGCCGCCTGCCCGCGCTGCTGAAGGACTCCGTGACGAGCTGCGTGCTGGACTGCGAGGCCGTCGCCTACGACACCACCACCAAGCAGATACTGCCCTTCCAGGTATCAACTAGATATGTTTGTGTACATGGCAGCAAGTACCCCGACCTCCTGCGCCGCCTGCCCGCGCTGCTGAAGGACTCCGTGACGAGCTGCGTGCTGGACTGCGAGGCCGTCGCCTACGACACCACCACCAAGCAGATACTGCCCTTCCAGGTATCAACTAGATATGTTTGTGTACATGGCAGCAAGTACTCCGACCTCCTGCGCCGCCTGCCCGCGCTGCTGAAGGACTCCGTGACGAGCTGCGTGCTGGACTGCGAGGCCGTCGCCTACGACACCACCACCAAGCAGATACTGCCCTTCCAGGTATCAACTAGATATGTTTGTGTACATGGCAGCAAGTACTCCGACCTCCTGCGCCGCCTGCCCGCGCTGCTGAAGGACTCCGTGACGAGCTGCGTGCTGGACTGATACTTGGCAATTTTATTGCATAAGTTTTTAATTATTCGTAAATTCCATAAGTGCTTAAATTCTCACTTCACCCCGGCTCTTCAACCTGTACAGTGAACAACCTTATCCATGAGCTCAGCAGCACCAGCGTCGGATGGCATATTGATAGAGTATGCATTAAAAATATTAGTTACGCTCATGACATGGTGTTGCTGAGCCCATCGACTGGTGCTCTGAGACAGTTGAGTACTGTAAGCGAAGTCTGTGCAGTGAGTCATGGACTCGAATATAACGTTACAAATAGTGAAGTAATGGTCTTCAAAGCAGTGAGTCAGTGAGACATACACAAGTATTCCGCTGCCGTCCACTAACTAAAAGGCAGCTAAGTGCTAAAAGTATTTTTCGAGAAAACACAAAAATTGGGAATTGGTGTCTCTTGAAAAGTATGCTACCTAGGAACAAGGTTACAAGTTATATATGTAGGTATAGTCTTTGTGCACAATATGTGATATATTTTATTCATTTATATTCATTATATTTTATTTAAATTCATTTTCTAACTTTTAGCTTAGCAATTTAAACACACACATTGTGATCTAATGTTCTGTATCTCAAAAACTATCAATCATAGAAAAATGAGTCTTAGACCAAAAGATAGAGCATCGAAAGTTGTATAAGACTACATTAAAAAGTGAAAAACGACCAACTGTGGCTTAACGGCTTTTTAGTTAGTGGACGGCAGTCCGGATGTCACGCTATGTGGTGAATCTTTGCTAAGGGTGAATTAGTTTATATATTTGGGCCACTGGATCACTGACCTCAAAGACAACTGTAATAAAGGGAGGGAACGTAGGTCGCTGGCTTTTTGCTGCAACATGCTGGCCCGCAGGTTTGCTCGATGTACTAAACTAGTAAAGACGATGCTATTTAAAGCTCAGTCAGTCCTTCTACACGTGTGGCTTGTAGGTCAGTTTGACTCAGCGGGCATGCAGAGATCTACGTGCCCAGTAGTATTATAACGCACTGAGGGCTGTTAAGGCTGCCATCGCGCTGCGTCAGGAATTTTGTGAACAGCAATATTGACGGCCATCATTAATAAAAGATGCGCCCCTCTGATGACTCGTATGCTTTGCAGTTCCAACGCTGTTCTCCGGCCGCTCGTCGACTCCCCGATGGTACTGAGGTGTGCCTACTGTGAACTTTCGTCTGAAATATAATTGAAATTCTTATTATCATACCGAAATTATTGCCACTTGGGAAAAACTTTATTGGTGATTTAGTCATGTTCAAATACTAAACATTATTTATATAGATGATTAATATGATTTTTAACATGATTTATCCCATTAGATTCTATCGACCCGCAAGCGCAAGGACGCTAACGAAGCCGACATCAAGGTGCAGGTGTGCGTGTTCATCTTCGACCTGCTCTACCTCAACGGAGAGCCCTACGTGCGCCAGCCGCTGCTCACCCGCCGAGCCGCGCTGCGGGACCATCTCAACGAGAAGGAAGGTAACATCACGAATAAACGATAAAAATGGACTATGAAAATTTCTTATTTTTTCAGACCGGGCGATTACCGCATGGTCGGACGTCGAGCTACCTATTGCTCGCCGTTCGCAGGCCCGTTGTTAGGTTAATATAAACTACAATAAAGCCTTTTCACTCTAACCTTGAAGACACCTAAATTATAATCGGACGTGAAGACCACAGCAGATAAAATATTCCAATATTTCCATGTACGCGGTATAACCGACGAGGCGAAACGTTTAGTCCGGACTGTAGAGGTTTCAATAACGTAAGGGTACTCGCCGTACGTCAGGTTGACCGATGGGAGAAGGGAGATTGGGCGGAATCAAATGCAATTCCCGTGAATACTTCAACACACTTAGGACTTACACGTCGCCGTGAAATCACTCAAAACAAAACAGAAAACAATTAATTTTGTAAGTTTAGTCAACTGAAACTACGACTGTCTCACTTTTGCGGTACCTACTCGTAAGGTACACATAAAGTAGTCACGTCAAAAATGTGGTTTATTTAATACTATAAGACTTAGGATACTGCTGGTGACGTCACGACCGGTGTGTCTCGGTCATCACACACAATGTCACTAATGTGTGTAGGAACACAAAACAGGTAGCTACACAAGTCAAACTCATGTATTTTCTTCACTCTTCATTCCTACGCACGGCGGTCGCACTAGGGTTGTTAACTTTGGCTTATGCGGCTGCGCGGGCGGTCGGCGTTCCTATCTTAATTGTTTATAATTAGACTAGCTTCTGCCAGCGGCTTCGCCTGCGTGAAATTAAGTTTCTCCATACAAACTTTAGAAACCCGTTTTATCCCTTCTAGGGGCTGAATTTTGAAAAACCCTTAGTGTTCCGCATACATCATAAGAAGCTTTGTGCAAAATTTCACGCTCCTAGCTCCCGTAGTTTCGGCTGTGCACTGATATGTCAGTCAATCAGTTTCTCTTTTTATTTATAAAGGGTGACTGGTAATTAGTGACTGATACTTATACTCGTGATTACAAACAACTTTCCCAAAGAAACTTTTTTTTATACTCATTTGTTTTATCTAAATATCAAAACAATTGCTTGCGACCTCTCAGCTGTTAGCCGCGTAACGTAGTTGTCTCATGTACCTTACCTACAATAGTGATAGTGCACCCGCACCTCTTGCAAACCCATCGGTGTATGTAATCAGTGTAGGTACCTACATGTTCCGGTTAAATAATAGGTATATGTTAAATAATGAGTATAAAAAATGTTTATCTGGAAAAGTGGTCTGTAAGCATGAGTACAATCACGTGTATAATTATCGATCACTAATTACCAGTCACCCTATGTAGATTATTGAACACAAAGCTTACACAGCTATATTAATACCTAATCTAAATTGTCAAAATGTTATATGGCCACAAAGTCATATTCGGTTTACCGGTTCGAGGCCGGGGGTCGTCGGGGCGCTTACCTACGTACATAAGTGATCTATGTTACGTTAGAACGAACCATCGAAATACAAGCAAATACCTGCTCACCTCTCTGGAACAACAACTAATAGCTTAAAAAGGATAATTCACCGTTTAATGTTGAATTTAAACAACCGTCCAATGAACAGAACTTTTGTTGCTCCATTTTTGCGCAAAACGCGTCTCTCAAGTGGATAGCACTCGCGCTCGCACTGGGCCTAATCGGTCCGGGATATCGTGTCCGTGAGCGGTGTCTATGTGTGTGTTGCACGAGCGTAAGTTGTATGTAAATTGACTTCTGTACCTATCCCTCTTTTGTGGTATGAACCTTCAAGACTTGACTACGACATAAAATCCGACTTGTAAATAGACTATAGCAATAATTTTATTAAATTGTAAATAAAGTAAAATACAAGTAAGTACATCACATGCTCGTCACTGACCACAAACATGCCACAAGGTCTGTAGCGCGTGTTATTACCTGCCGTGTAATTGTGGCTTACAGAAATGTATAGCTCCTATTGAGTGTGATTCAGAAAAATTACAATAGCACAAGCAGTATTTTGTGGATGATGTAAGTTGTACATATAATTGCAGAGTGATGTATCCTTGTGGTACTGTCCGCTAATTAGTGACGTTATAATTATACTTGTAGTGCTCATAGTACCAGTCTGCAATCAAATACAAGTGCCGGGAATTACAGCAGTACTGCGCCAGCCGGTAGAGCGCCGGACCGCGCGAACACAATGACATGATTCATCACAATAAAAACACAAAGTAATTGCATCTGGTTTGGTTTTTCATGGACTTCCGCTAAGTGACGCCTGATACTTAAAACCTTATTGTAGCAATTTGAGTTTTTATTATATGCAAATTAGCCTGACTGAAAAATGTCGTCATAATAAGTTTTCCTAGTTATTAACTGCTGTCTGATATATTCAAGGCTGGTTAGTGTCGACTTCATGTACCCTGGCGTAGCTGCAGCGATGTCGAGCGCAGTGCAGGATGCGCTTCGCAGGTATAAATGAGCTCTCAAGTCGTCGACAGCGCGTATTGTTCCACGCGCGCCACCAGATGTCAGCAAACCGTAGGGGCCCAGCAGGTTCGAAGCCTGCTGGGGCCACGGGTAGTGTGAGACCTGGGACGAAGGCAAAGAAGGAATTTTAATATTCTGACACACCGTCTCGCCCCGCCCAAGAGCTGGGAATGTCGTTGGATGATTTCCCACCTAAAAAAAGTATAAATGAGCTCCGACCGAGCTTAGACATCGTTTACCTTACCTAGTGCATGATGCACATGCACTAAAAAAATAGGGTGCTCATGTCTGATCTTGCTTGCTTGCTCATGTATGCTTTGGAATGTCGTAGAGAGCAGCGAAGACTTCGTGGATACACAACCGATCCTGTATCGCGAGGCGGTTGCGGCATGTCGTTTAGCTCCCGCCACAAATATTTCAAAATTAACCATTCGTAATGTCCGTAATAAGAGTCGAGATGGTGGTCAAGCGCAGTTATAAAAAAAGAGTCAGAATAGAAAGACTAGAGAGACTTGGTGTTTAATGAATTAATGGACGTGATAGTTATATAATAAAAAAATAATAATAAAAATAATAATCCGCAGGGCAGTTTTGTGGCGAACTGTTGGGCATTAGCGACCCCACGGACCCGATCTCCCGGGAGAATTCCTGTTCTTCATCTCCGGCTTGCCTTTATTGGCCGGCCGTAGTGAACAATGACGAAGAACAGAGCTCCCACCTCTCTCTTGCCTTTATTGGCTGGTTTGAGTGGAGATTCGCAAGAGCAAACGCGCTCGGGAGAAGGATGTATAATCCAGTAAGGTGCTGGTAGGGATCTTGACCGTACTTCCGGGATTGTCCTGATAGCCGTGGTATACCTCTCCACTCCTCAAGCACATCAGGATATGTTGCCCTCTTGTTGCTACGTCACTCCGTGCTAGCGACCATTTTGGGGGCCCATTTGCTGAGTATGCAAGTCACCCCCTGCCTTTTTATCGATGGAAATCAAAAACATTGCTCAGGGAGGGGCCACAGTATTAACATAATTCCTGGTAACCAGTCCACTTAAGACCCCAAAAACCATAGCCTATATTAGTTTTTCCACATGTTGCAATATTTCCCCTTCAACCGGGGGTTGTCCTTGGATGCACTAGCATAGTGCATACAGGGATAATCGCCGGTTGGTACCACAATGCTTCATTAAAAGCATCTAAAAGGGCCTCTGCGAGTTGGTTTCTGCTCCTCGTACGCCTTTCAAAGGTCCAGGACCTTAGGGTCCTGAGTTAAACAAATATATAATAATAATAAAAAAAATATTCAAGTATAAAGTACGTAAAATTATGATTTACATTAAGTGCAACCGAGATAAAAAGTAATTCTAACTGTAATATAAACCTGCCTGAACTAGATTAATGAAAAACCTGTATTTCAGGCAGACATGAATAAACGAAATAATGATAATTATAAATTATTTTATTTTTATTTTATTTTTCACATTTTAGGAAAGCTTACAGACTAATAACTACATAAAGACAATAGTAGGTAATTAAATTGCTAATTACAAGCTTCCACATGTAGGTAGCTATAGTGACAAAAAAAAAAAAAAAACTAGAGTTGGTCCAACAACAGGTTAACACAAAGTTGTTAACTCTTAATAATTCTAACATAAATATTAATTCTGTGATTCAAGTGCTGATAGTTGTAGTATGCAATGCTGGTTGTTCAAAAAATGGCTTTGCTAAGTGCTTCCTAACTGTGCTCGCTTTCGTGCAAAAGAGGTCAATGCCGGGTTCACATGAAATCTTATTAAAACTGCGACTGGCTCTAAGAAAAAATGCATTACGCCTATAATTAGTATTTGCATTAGGTACATGCAGAAGTGGTCGCTGTCGCAGCCCCATCTGATTAGTGCGTATTAACAATTTTGAGATAAGCTCAGGACAGTCAATTGAACCATTTGCGATATTAATCAAGTAGCACACATCACTAACATTTTTTTTTTTTTTTTTTTTTTTTTTTCCTTTTTTTTTTTTTTTTTTTTTGCCCCGGCATTCAAACGGTCAACATACGTACTTATTCACTCTGTGTTTTAATATCAGTTATACAATACAACTAGCTGACAATTAGCAAATAATAGTGTCACAGCGACTCGACGACACTTCTAATATGTGATTAACTTAAAAAAAACTAAAGTAAAGTGTACAATTTTAACATTATTAAGTGCAAACAGCTACAAGTTTTAAAAGTTAACGAATCAGCCGGTGAGTGAATGACAAGTCAAATTACACGCAGTGCACGGAATTTCGCACGGTTCGGCAGTGCGCAGAACCGTCAATATTGCTTGCAGCGGCAACGGATGACTCAAGCGACGGCTCGCGCCAAAGATTAGTCAACACAGACGGGACGGCACTTGATGCCTATTATTGAATGTCTCTAAGAGGACGACATACATACATACTTTTTTTTTTTTTACCTGATTATAATTATTTATTATTTTTTATTGTTGTCTCGCTAACTATAGTGCCAAATAATAATTATTATGGCTGACAAAAATGTCCAATGGGGTTGTTGCACTAATGACTGTGAAACAGGTTCAGAGGCGAAATCCATAAAGTGCCCAACTTGTGCAAGGTATTATCATTATGCGTGCATATCTCTTACTAAATCTCCTAATAAGAAGGCTGCCTGGAAATGTCCATCATGTTTGAGCAAAACGCCAAAGTTGGGCAGGGACGACTCTACTCCAGTTCGAAACGTGTCTATGACCAGAGGCCCGAAAAGACAAGCTACTGAACCGCTTTTGCCTCCTTCCACGTCCAATGATAACGAAGAACTGCGTTCCGTTATAAGAGAAGTAATAAGAAATGAATTAAGTGAGATGTCGGCGAAGTTTAATAACACTATTATTACCACGATTAGCAAAGAATTGGCACCAATCAAGAAGGAAATAGCAGATATTGTTGAGTCGATGTCTTTTATAAATAACAAATTTGAAGACATAATAAAGGCGCATGAGTTGTCTAAAGAGATTATCACAAAATTAGAATTGGAAAACTCAGATCTTAAGACTACCGTAGAAGACCTCAACGACAGTTTTTCAAACCTGGAGCAACAGTCAAGATCTAACAATGTAGAATTGCAATGTGTTCCAGAAAATAAAAATGAAAATGTTTACAACATAGTTACTCAACTTGCTCGTGTAGTTAATTGCGAAATCAGTGAAAGGGATGTATTACATTGCACTCGTATTGCTAAAGCTAACCCATCAAGTAACCGCCCTCGCTCTATAATCGTCCAGTTGGCCTCACCAAAGATGCGTGACCATCTTCTGGCAGCTACCATTAAGTACAATCAAGCTAACCCTCAAGAAAAGCTGAACTGTTCGCACCTTGGGTACGCTGGACCGAAATCTCCAGTTTTTGTTGCTGAACATCTGTCCCCAACCAATAGAGCTCTTCATGCAGCTGCGAGGATAAAAGCCAAAGTGAAGAATTATAAATATGTGTGGGTCAGAAACGGTAGAATATTTGTGAGGAAAACTGACGGCGCAGACTATATACAAATTAGGAACAAGAGTAGTCTTGATAAGGTTGTGTGATGATTATGTACTTGTTGTTATTGTTTTTCACTATTGTAATTGAACGCATGCATTAGGTTTGAACTGCATACAATTCAAGGATATTTTAATCTATTACCAAAATTGTAGAGGCTTACGAACTAAAACGAATATCTTTTATTGTAATCTGTGCAATATGAATTATGACGTTATAGTATTGACAGAAACCTGGCTAAATAGTAATATAATGAGTAGTGAATTGTTTGATGATCGTTACGAAGTTTACAGACGGGACAGAGAAACAACTGGATTTCATTCCAACAAAAACGGGGGAGGAGTCTTGATAGCAGTTAATAAAAAAATCAACTCCGCACGTATCGAACGCTGGCAAAGTAATTGTGAAGACCTCTGGGTCACACTTGACATATCAACGTCTCACAAGTCACGCCAAGTTGCTCTTTGTGCCGTCTATCTTCCACCACCACTATGTCTTGCAACGTTGGATCATTTTATGGATGGCTGCAACAGAGTGCTCGACTCAACGGACATCCCCTGTTGCATAATTGGTGATTTTAACCTAAGCAAACTGAATTGGGATAAAACCGCTATAAATGATTCTCTACCTAAGACTTGCCAAAACCTCTTGGATTTTATGAACGTAAATCAATTATTACAACATAATCATGTAAAAAACTGTTCTGGCCGAATACTGGATCTGGTTTTATCAACAGAACCGACTCTTTTAGTGAACGAATCTAGCAATTCTCTAGTAGCTATCGATAAATTGCATCCCCCTCTTGAACTAACTATGTCGTTGCTAAAAGATTGTAATTTACAGTATAATATGGACTCAAGACCTAACTTTTATAAGGCTAGTTACCCTGAAATTAATAAGTACCTGAATAAGCTGAATTGGAATGAACTTTTTCAAAATACTTGTGATGTAAATGACATGGTAGCAATTTTTTACAAATGTCTGCGTGATGCTATTGGAAAATTTGTGCCTGATCGGAAACCAAACAATTGTCGCTATCCACCGTGGTTTGATATAGCATTAATAAAATCTTTAAAAGAAAAGAATAAACTAAGGTTGCGTTACAGAAAATACAAAAATCCCTTGGATAAAATTGAACTAAAACTAATTTCAAAGCGGTGCGAAAAACTAGCTAAGACTTTATATAATAACTATAATGATAAAATTGAAAAAGATATAAAAAATAATCCCAAACTTCTCTGGAGTTACATAAAAGCGAAACGCGGTGGTTCCAGTGGCTACCCTTTGGAAATGACTGATGGACAGGTTGTAACATCCAACGGTTCTGAAATCTGTGACCTTTTCGCTAACTATTTTGCAACCATGTACACTACTGACAAAGATACAGAAATTAATTGCCAAACAAAGTATCTCCAAGCACTGCATAATAATAGTCAATGTGTGAGTATTCCAGTAATTGACAGCGATTGTTTACTAAAAAAACTAAAAACAGTAAACATTAGTAAAGGACCTGGCCCGGATGGTATCCCACCCGTTTTTATTTCTAACTGTGCCACAGCTCTAGTATCTCCTTTACTAATAATATATAATAAATCGCTGGCTACGGGAACTTTTCCGTCTGAATGGAAAAAAGCCAAGGTCGTCCCAGTGCATAAGTCAGATAAAAAAGATACCGTAAGTAACTACAGGCCAATTTCAATTTTATCCATATTCGCAAAGATTTTTGAATCCATTATATGTCCTCATATTCAACAACATTTAGGATTGTACCTTGATGACAATCAACACGGTTTTGTAGCATATAGATCTACAGCCACAAACTTAGTGTCATTCACGGAGTCTTTAATACAAGCTGTAGATACGGGCAAACAATTTGACGTAGTGTATACCGACTTTAGTAAGGCATTTGATAAAATGTCCCATTCTATACTAATCTATAAACTAGCAGCATATGGTATTACAGGGTCTTTATTAAGTTGGTTTAAGTCCTATCTTAATGAACGCGAATTCTTTGTCGTTGTAAACGGTTTTCGATCGGCTGTACATAAAATAACATCGGGCGCCCCCCAAGGATCTCATTTAGCTCCAATACTATTTATTATGTTCATTAATGACCTTCCTGAGTGTTTTCGTTTTTCCGAACCTTTTCTGTATGCTGATGACTTAAAATTTGCACGAGTAATCGAGTCAAAAAGAGACTGCGAACTTCTGCAGCACGATCTTGACCAGGTTATAAATTGGTGCCACAATAATAAAATGCAACTAAATCCAAAGAAATGTTACCATGTAACATATACGCGAAAAATGAACTGTATTAACACAGAATATTTTATAGGCCAGGAGCGAGTCCAAGCAGTTGAAACAATAAGAGATCTAGGAGTACTTTTTGACAAAAAGGTCACTTTTTTGCCCCATATAGAAAATATTATTAAAAAGTCATCAAAAATGTTGGGGTTCCTACTTCGTAACACTAAAGGTTTTCGTAAAAGTAGCACCAAGATAATGTTATTCAACAGTTTAGTACGTAGTGTTATGGAGTATTGCAGTGTTGTGTGGAGACCTCATTATGCCACTCATATGTTTCGTCTGGAAAGGGTTCAGAAACGTTTTGTATGGCATTTGGCCTTTAGTGAGGGGAAATGTAAGCGTCTGACTTCTTACAAAGCCCGTCTATGTCATTTCAGGATGCAATCGTTGTCTATGCGTAGAGACATAACCGACGCTATGTTTCTTTACAAACTGTTGCGCAATAAGATCAACTGTCCGAGTTTATTAAAGCTCATTAGATTCCATGCGCCTTCTAGATATCCTAGGAATAAGATAACACCCCTGTGTCCACCACTTCGAAAGTCTGTGCTTGGTGCGAATTCTCCGATACCTAGATTGTGTAAAATCCTCAATGGCCGCAGTGACTTAATAGATGTACACCATGATAATGTAAATAAATTCCTTCGAGCTTTTGTAAATAGTCCAATGGCGATTTAATTTTAATTTTTTTTAATTGATTCCTATTTTTTTTTTTTTCAATGTTCTCAATTTATTATTTTATTTTAATTTAATTGTATTATTTATTTATACTTAATCATTATAGCTATCTTATTGCAATAATTAATCAATCATAATTGAATCAATTGTATCATAATTTAATTACTAATTTTACATGCCAAAGACTTTGTTTTTTTTTTGTTTTTTTTTTTTGTGTGTTACTGTGATTTTCTTTATTAATGCTTTCAATTGTTCTTATTTTGTTTAAACTAACTTCTATTTTCAATATTTTAATTTAAAAAAAAAAAAAAATAAAGCCGTTTTTTGTGCATGTGGTGTTAACCTGTAATTAATTGTTACACTTGTAAATGTTACACTAGTCATTAAATCAGAAATGTGTGTAGTGTAAACAGTTGTTGGTTAACCTGAATAAATAAAATAAAAAAAAAAAAAAAATAATCACGTCTCTGGTCAAGAGGTAGAAAATGGTATCTTCTGCATCGATGAGTGTAGTTATCAGATACTTGTTTTGCTCTAAAGTCAAGAAACTTAAGGAATTTTTTCTGGATACCCTCAATACGAGACTTATATATCCCATATTGAGGGTTCCAGACTTGTGATGCATATTCGAGGTGGCTGCGTACGAACGAACAATATAAGACTTTGATCGGTTTTAGTGATCGAAAACAGGCCGAGGTTCTCATAATGAAGCCAAGAGCTTTTGACGCCCTGTTCACTATACCATCAATATGCTGATCGTAAAGTAGTTTGCTATCCTGTATTACACCAAGATCCCTAATACTATTAACTTTCCCTATATCACTATTGTAAAGTTTGTATGTGGAATCAATTGTAGACTTTTGACGTGTGAAAGACATGTGAAAACATTTTGACACGTTTAATTCTAGCCTGTTAAGTCTACAGTATTCTTCAAACCTATTCAAATCGGCCTGCAATAGGTGTGTGTCAGAGATGCTTCTAATAATTTTATGAACTTTCATGTCGTCAGCATAAAGTAAAATATAACTACTTTCAAAACAGTGTTTTACGTCAGCAATGAAGAGAGTAAATAATAAAGATCCTAATACTGAACCCTGAGGAACACCAGAGGGGACGAAACTCCATCCAGACGTGTATCCCTGAAGCACCACAGCCTGTGTTCTATTATCAATATAAGAGGAGAACCAACGATACAAATCTCCGTGTATTCCGGCTTTTAGTAGCTTCTCCAAGAGCAGTCTATGGTCAATACGATCAAAACATTTACTGTAATCAGTATAAATAACGTCAACTTGTGCACGCTGATCCATAGCTTGGGATATAAACTCATGGGATAAGATTAAGTTAGATGTAGTAGACCGCTTCCTTAGAAAGCCATGCTGTTCATCACCAAAGCTACATTTCATAGCAGCGTATACGTTATTAAAAACAATACGTTCGAGGATTTTGGAGAACAAACATATCTTAGATATTGGTCGATAATTAGAGATATCCGACTTATTACCTTTTTTGAAAACTGGGGTGACAAATGCTGATTTCCAAATTTTTGGGACTATGCCTTCTGAAAGAGACCGTCTGAATAAAATACACAATGGTAGTACAAGACTATTGGCACAATTTACAATAAATACTGGAGGTATAAGATCAGGACCACCAGATTTGGATAAATCCAAGGTCTTTAATAAATTTAGAACCTGAGATTGAGACACACTAACTGAGCCAATGCATGACACACTGTCCTCAACACAACAAGTGATGCCAGAGGTAGCGGGCACAGGATCAGGTTCCTGAAAAGTAGAATGGAAATAGGATGCAAATAAATTGCTGATCTCTTCACCTGTACTCGCGGTTTTATCACCATAATGCATTACTTTTGGAAAAGTACCACAGTTTTTTTTGCTTTTGACATATGTCCAAAAAGACTTAGGGTTCTCAATAATGGACGATTCTATCTTGTCCATATACGTATTGTTACGCCGTTAAATTTCAACACGTCATATCTCCGACAAAATAAAGAGTGACAACGAATAATTAAAACGCATTGCTGTTCGAAAGCTCTAGAACCAAAGTACCTACCTAGCCTGGCAAGATCTCGAACATTCCGTCATAGGTACTCGTCGTACCTACTATTTAGTAGGTACGTAATCTGTAGGTATCCGTAGGTGGATAAGGGAAATGGTACTTTCCGACATTCACAATAGAGTCGAAATTCGCGTGAGTGACTCGCGAAGGACAAAGCAATAAAATTGATTTATGGCCCCGCGACGCGACTCTATTGTTCTGGAACTATCCTGAGACGTCAGTATCTAGAATTTTCTTTGCTCCGCGTATAAATACGAGCCCCCGAACGGAAGTGAGTCAGTTCTGATTTCGACTGCGATCAAGAGCGATCTACCTAAGTGTGCGAAGTGATTTTATCTAACGACCGAGGCGATAGTATAACGGAACTCTAGTGCTAACTGTGATTTGGATTATTGTTGACTGGACTAATTATTTATTGTTTGTGGTAAATAAAGTTCTTTATTGGTAAATCGGCATTTAGTTACCCACGTACGTAACAACTGGTGTCAGAAGTGGAATGCCGTTACCACAGAAGGACGACGAACAGCGACCACGAACAAGGAGGCAAGCAGAGATGGATGCTGCGCGTCATCGTATGGAGGAGGAAGATCAGGCTGGCATGGGAGCAACGGCAGCTGCTGAGGTGCCAACAGGACCATCCTCAGAATTGAACCTCGCTGCGGTGTTGGCCGCCATGCAAGCTAGTATGGAAGCTGTCCGCCGCGACCAGGAAGCCGCCCGTCGCGACCAGGAAGCCGCACGTCGCGACCAGGAAGCTGCCCGCCGCGAACAAGAGGCTAACCAGCGTAAGCTTCAGGACCTAATCGCAGCTAACCAGGAAGAAGCTCGCCGCGAACAGGAAGCCGCTCGCCGCGAACAGGAAACCGCTCGCCGCGAACAGGAAGCCGCTCGTCGCGATCAAGAGGCTAAGCAGAACCTGATCCTCGATAAAATCGACCACGGCCTCGTTACGTTGGGTGAGAAGGTAAAGAATCTCACCTTAGAGGTAAAGGAGGTTTCCGCCCGAGCTGATAGCCTCGAAACAAGAATTGATGGCCATGAAGATCGCCTGCTGGACATCAATAAAAAAATTGTCAAGCTCGAAGCACGCGAGCCCATTGCTGTTGGCTCACCATCGCACACCCCCTGTGCATCGGCCGCAAAATTTGATGTGCCGCGTTTTGATGGCACGTCTTCCTGGACGGCATTTAAGTACCAATTTGAGACATTGGTTGAAACAAACCGCTGGGATGATAAACAGTCTTTTGCGGCATTAACTTTGGCTCTACGAGGGGACGCTCTGCTAGTCCTAGAGAACCTACCTCCGGACGGCAGGACATTGGCGCGCCTCATGGAAGGACTGGACACTCGCTACGGTGACAAGCACCTCGAGCATGTTTTCCGTGCGCAACTTCGCGAAAGAACGCAGAGGTCGAACGAGAGCCTGCAGCAGTGGGGAGTCGAGGTTGAACGGCTGGTTCGGCGTGCGTACATGTCGATGACACCAGAGACGGTGGAAGTAAATCTGGTGCAAGCATTCATCGACGGTCTACGGGATTCTGAAGTCAGGGCTACGGTGCGGCTCGGACACCACCAAACTTTAAAGAGTGCGATGGCACACGCTTTGGAAGTGGAAGCCGTACGACAAGATTCTCGTACGCACAGAGTTCGGGAACTGGTGGTCTCGCCTACAACGCAGCCACGTCAACGAGAAGTGGTGGCTTCTTCCTCGACAAAGTCCCGCTATATTCCGACATGCTACGGGTGTGGGGAAAAAGGGCACATTCGTACCGATTGCCCCAAGAGGAAGAGGGGAAGTGTGGACTCCGGAACTCAAGTTAACGAGGAGTCGTTAAACTATAAGTCGCCAGGGCCGCGGGGCGGGTGCTGGCTGGTCAACTGAAGGCCCCAACCATCACCATCAATCAAGTTCACGACGGAAATAGTTTGATAGTCGAAGGGACGCTGAATCATAGTGCTTGCAATTTTACCGTTGACACCGGGGCGTCGCGAACTATTGTAAGACCTGAGTTGCTGAAACGAACCATCTCGTGGCAAAGAAAGTCTCCATCCTGCCGACTTCAGACAGCAACCGGCCAGTCAGTCTCCGTCCTCGGTGATACAGAAATCAAGTTCAAAATTGGTGATCAAGTGTATACCCACCCTGTTTTAATTGCAAATATTACGGACGATTGCATACTGGGTCTCGACTTCCTGCGGAATAACCGATGTATTTTAGATATCGATAGGGGAGTGTTGAAGTTCCCAGATCAAGAAGTCTTCCTGCGAGGAAATAACTCATGCAACCTGTATTGTTTAAAGAATGTTACACTGGCTCCAAGAACAGAAACCTTAGTCGAAGTAAAATTTCCTAAGAAAATTAGGCAACGAAGATGTGTTTTGGTTGAGGATACTGGCCGGTACCCGGAGCTCATCACCGCGAGGACATTAATTATGACGAAAGGAAAATCCAAGGTAAGGATTGTGAACCTTGGGAAAGAAGAGGTCCAACTGAAGAAAAACAGTGTTGTTGGGAGATGTGAAGAAGTAAAGTATCTCCGCCAAATCAATACATCTTCAGTGAAGCCAGACGCAATAAAAGGTGAACCTGATTACATCCAGCAACTTCTGGAAAATTCTAAGAGCAATTTATCGGCTTCGGAACTACAGCAAGCCAGCAGTGACGAAGGTTCCATACAACTCGATTCCCACCGGCTTCCCTTCAGAAGTTTAGAACACAACCACTCTCTATCGTAATTGAGAAATGGCACAATCAGTAATTATAAAACTACAAAGAAACATTACAAAACGCCTACACTAAGTATACACTATGGACATTAAATCAACAAAATTTGCTTTTCAACAACATGTTGCTTTAAAATAAGCCGCAGGCGCAATCGGCTTTTTAGCGTTTAAATTTCTATACAAGAATACGTCATGACGTCACACAAAGGTCGATGAACCTGCGCGCTCTAAAGCGCTCCGGCAAGCCGGTTATTTTTCGAGTTATTTGATAGAGTTTTATTGAATCGGCTTAAAAACTACTAGACTGTTTTTAAAAATTCTTTCACCACTCGAAAGCTACATTATCCACGAGTAACATAGGCTAAATTTTATTTTGGAAAAAAATAGGGTTCCGTAAGATATTTGGGTTTTTCGGACACAAGGTGTAAAAAATCAACCAGAAACATTACTTATTTTGCGTACGCTGCCTGAACTATTAAAGATAGAACCGTAAAATGTTCTAATTAATTGTAGATCTTATAAATATCTACAAAAAAGTCAGCGAAACAGTATACCTATCTATGTCGAGTGAGGCACAACAACCATTTTTTTATCTAATCATCTTGATTTTTTTTTGGATTACATTTGAACGCATTTATTTTACTCATGCTATTGACCCTTATCAAAATAAATTATTTCATCACTAAGTACAGTTTATGTAGATAATATTTGGTCTTTGAATGATTAAAATTGGACGTTTGGTTTTGAAGTTATGGCGAAATTAAAATATTACGATTTATGCTGGACGGCCCAAGCGTCACCAAGGCGGGGCTCGGGGGTGCGCGTGCGGGAGGTGAGTTTAGATCTATGAGTAAGGTCGTGCGCGAAGTCTGATAATTTTCGTGCGATTTTTTTTAGATTTTGTTCTTAAAACTACACCTACGCAAAAGTTCTTCTCAGAGCTGGTTTTTTTAAACATTTTCATATATCCCTTTACAATAAATATCAACATGCGTAATTCAAAAACAAGAACGATTATCTGACCTAGCAATTATTTCTATAGAAAAACGTTCTTTACTAAAAATTAAGAATCTTCCCGGCTTTTATGTCTTAGCGCACTTTGTAAGAAAGAATAGACGAATAGCTTTAGAGTATAAGTAGTATTATTAGTACTTAGTCGATTAAGTTTTGTTTAATTTACATCATATCATCATTTCACCACAAACGGCTTTTATCAAAGCCACTTCTATTATGCTTGCAAGTAGCGTTGCCAGGCGTCCGGATAAAGCCGGACATAGTCAGGCGGTCCGGTAGGGTCGGGCGTGTCCGGCCAAATTTGAGCATTTTTGGCTTTTGTTAGGCTTTTTAAAGACCATTTTGTTTAGAATTGTCATTAGAGTTTTGCCTTACCTTGTATCGCTAGCACAAGCAAAGTGGACATGTAATAGTATAACAATAATATCACTTAATCTTATGGTTTTTTCATTAGAATTTAAAAAGATTTCATGAATTTTATTAGACTTAAAAAAAATGTCGGCCTTTTTGACCAAACGTCCGGCTAAATAGGATAGATTGTCCGGCTTTTCAGTTCCAAGACCTGGCAACCCTACTTGCAAGACACTGTTTCAATATCTCAGTGCTTACACGTATAGTAAAAGTGGACTGAAGATACATCTGCCTATACAAGACTGAAGCCAGGATGCCAATCACAGATTTTCGGTAAGGACTCAAGACTGCGTGCCCGCGCTCGGAGTAGGCTAGGCAAGCATTTTTTTTTTTGCTCCGGCTTACCTCTCTCAATATTTCACGCTTCGCCACTGCAAGCCAGGGAATTTCTGCTACGGTTTCGAGATATTTTTGCAACGGGAAAAGACTGCGGAAGAACAGGTCTCGTCAAGCATGAGATAGATACAGGTGATGCTAGACTAATTAAACAGAGACCGCGCCGTATACCCTGGGCTAAGGAAACTGAGGTAGCAGAAATGGTAAAGGATATGGCTGATAGCGGAATAATTGAGCCTTCTACGAGCCCATGGTCTTCTCCAGTCGTTCTGGTGAAGAAGAAGGACGGCAGCAAAAGGTTCTGTGTGGACTACAGAATGCTGAATAATGTGACGAAGAAGGATAGTTATCCCTTGCCGAGGATAGATGATACGCTGGATATGCTCAGTGGTATGAAGTGGTTTTCAACCATTGATTTGAAAAGTGGCTATTGGCAAGTGGAGATCAGCGAGAAAGACAAAGAAAAGACAGCGTTCAGTACGGGCATTGGCAACGGCCTGTGGCAATTTAACGTTATGCCTTTTGGGTTGTGCAACGCTCCAGCGACGTTTCAACGCCTCATGGAGAGAGTCATGGTGGGCCTTCTTGGTGACGTCTGTCTGGTATATTTGGATGACGTCATTATAATGGGCCGCACTTTTAAGGAAAACCTAAGGAACATGGAGAAAGTGTTCACCAGGATACGAGGGGCTAACCTAAAACTAAGCCCAAAGAAGTGTGCCCTGTTCAAGAGGGAAGTCAGCTACTTGGGACATGTTATTTCCGCCGATGGGGTGAGAACCGACCCTGAGAAGATAAAGGCTGTCCAACAGTGGCCAGTTCCAAGGAACAAAACAGAAGTACGTGCATTTTTAGGGTTGTGCACATACTACAGACGATTTGTTATAAGTTTTTCAGACATTGCAAAACCGTTACACCAGCTGACGGAGGATAAACGAGATTTTATCTGGGACAAGAACTGTGAGTCAGCATTCAACGAGCTAAAACAACGGCTATGTGAAGCGCCTATACTGGGGTATCCGAGCAGAGACGGAAGATTTGTCGTCGATACCGATGCCAGCAACACGGGAATTGGAGGAGTGTTGTCACAAGTGCAAGGTGACAGACAGGTCGTGATTGCTTATTTCAGTAAGGCACTTTCAAAGCCAGAACGGAACTACTGCGTGACTCGACGGGAACTGCTGGCTGTGGTAAAAACCTTGCAGCATTTTCACAAGTACCTCATAGGAAGGCAGTTTACGTTGAGGACGGATCACGCTGCATTAAAATGGCTTCTACAATTTAAAAACCCGGAGGGCCAAGTCGCAAGATGGCTCGAGCAGCTGCAGGAGTTCAACTTTGTGACGGAACATCGCAGTGGAAAAGGGCACAATAATGCTGACGCCTTGTCGCGACGTCCGTGCAATGAGGACTGTAGACACTGCCAACAGAATGAAGCCCGAGAACACGTGAATTTAATTAGGACTGAAGGCAACTTCAAGAAGTCCCAGGAAGAAGATGAAGATATTCGTCCTATACTGGACTGGAAGCGTAACGGAACTAGGCCTCAGTGGAGTGAAGTATCGTCACATAGTCCCGTCACAAAGAGCTACTGGGCACAGTGGGACAGTTTAGTCCTAGAAAATGATGTGCTTTGTAGGAAATGGGAATCGAACGATGGCAAGGAGGTGACCACACAAGTGATAGTACCACGATGTGAAGTGGTCCCCCTGCTACAAGAAATACACGATGGTGCTTCTGGAGGACACCTGGGAATTAAGAAGACTCTACTGAAAGTGAGACAGCGGTATTACTGGCTCAATTGTAGAGATGACATAGAGCAATGGTGTCGGAAATGTACAGCGTGCGCATCTGTGAAAGGACCACAGACTAGAAGCAGGGGCAGGCTTCAGCTGTACAATGTGGGAGCCCCCTGGGAACGCATTGCCATCGACGTCGCTGGACCTTTCCCAGTTACGGATGACGGAAACAAGTACATAGTGGTGATCCAGGATTACTTCACAAAGTGGCCCGAAGTCTTTGCCATACCCAATCAGGAAGCGACGACAGTGGCGAAGAAGGTGGTCGAGGAAGTAGTATGTCGGTATGGCGCACCTTTGGAAATCCATTCCGATCAAGGCCGTAACTTCGAATCTGCGCTGTTCCAGGAAATGTGTACTCTTCTGGGAATTTATAAGACACGCACAACACCTGCGCATCCTCAGTCGGACGGAATGGTGGAAAGGTTTAACCAAACCCTGGAGAATCATCTGGCTAAGGTTGTCGATGACCATCAGAAAGACTGGGACCGGTATATTCCACTATTTCTGATGTTTTACCGATCGGCAGTGCATGATAGCACGGGACATACCCCAGCAAGAGTGAATTTCGGCAGGGAAATGAGACTTCCAGTCGATGCCATAACTGGCGTGCCACCTGACAAGACTAAGCCAGTTACGGACTACGTAAGTGACCTTCAAGATCAATTGGACGAAGTGCATAAACGAGTACGTGAGAATAGCATGAACACCAGCGTTAAAATGAAAACTAGATACGACCGTAATGCCAACGCCCAGGGATTTGAAAAAGGTGTACTGGTTTGGCTTCACAACCCGCTTCGACGAAAAGGGAAGTCGCCGAAACTTCAAGCTCGATGGGAGGGACCTTACACCGTACTAAAAAGGATCAACGATGTAACCTACCGCATCAAGAAAGGGCTAAGAGGGAAGCCTATGGTTGTCCATGTAGACAGATTGGCGCCGTATCACGGATCTAATAATGCTCGGGACGAGCATGACTAAGAGGGGGGCACTGTTACGCCGTTAAATTTCAACACGTCATATCTCCGACAAAATAAAGAGTGACAACGAATAATTAAAACGCATTGCTGTTCGAAAGCTCTAGAACCAAAGTACCTACCTAGCCTGGCAAGATCTCGAACATTCCGTCATAGGTACTCGTCGTACCTACTATTTAGTAGGTACGTAATCTGTAGGTATCCGTAGGTGGATAAGGGAAATGATACTTTCCGACATTCACAATAGAGTCGAAATTCGCGTGAATGACTCGCGAAGGACAAAGCAATAAAATTGATTTATGGCCCCGCGACGCGACTCTATTGTTCTGGAACTATCCTGAGACGTCAGTATCTAGAATTTTCTTTGCTCCGCGTATAAATACGAGCCCCCGAACGGAAGTGAGTCAGTTCTGATTTCGACTGCGATCAAGAGCGATCTACCTAAGTGTGCGAAGTGATTTTATCTAACGACCGAGGCGATAGTATAACGGAACTCTAGTGCTAACTGTGATTTGGATTATTGTTGACTGGACTAATTATTTATTGTTTGTGGTAAATAAAGTTCTTTATTGGTAAATCGGCATTTAGTTACCCACGTACGTAACAGTATTAAAACAAATTTTCTCCAAGTTATCCGCCCTGTTCCGTAAAATAGAAAAAGAGTGAAAGTCTGACAAGTTGCCGTATGTTTTAAACTTGTGATGATATTTATATTTCTCTTTTAATATTTTAATCAATGCAGAACTATACCAGGGCGGATAAGATGAGCGTCTTACTGATTTAATTGGGATATACTTATTTCTGAGCTCATATAGCTTATTATAAAAGAGTTCAACAGCAGTTTCCAACGAATCAGTAAGTAAAAACTCATTCCAATTGATTTTATCGAGTTCAGAATTAATAGCAGTGTAGTCGCCCCTAGAAAATACATATTTTGTAGTCAATTTATCGGTCAATTTATGGATCTCAACAAAGTCGGCAGTGATCGTCAAAGGTTTATGATGCATGTCAATAGGTAATGCCAAGGCGTCATGACATTCAGTAACATTAACCAAGTCGTTAGAAATCACTAAGTCCAATAATCTACCATTGTTATTTCTTTCTCCGTTATATTGAGATAGGTTAGAAGTGAGAATTCCATCAAAAAACTCGGCTAAGTGGCTACACGATATATATAAAGTAACTGTTAATATAGGTGTTCAGTCGGGTTTGAACCATTTCATCCTAAATCTACGCAATATATACAAACAAGGTCACATAGAACAAGTAAAGAAATAAAAACGTAAATATGTAGTTAGGTACATTACAGAACGATTACTTTTTGCGATTTGGAAAAATCTTTGAAACCCGATTCGAGAATCAAACTACGAGTATTTACATAGTTTAGTTTGCACGAAACACTTCGGTGCGCGAGTCCGATTTACACTCGACAGGTTTTTTTTCTTCTAATATGTATGATGATGTTGAGGCGTGCTTCAATTAGCTAAAGCAATGACTTTTTAAATTGAGTTTAATTGTTTATTGCATAAATAAATAAATAATTAAAATAAAATAAACTTATATCTCGGGTAACTTACTTATGAGGCTCCTTTTTCACTCTATCAACAACATCGAGCATGGTCTAATAGCTTGTTAGTTCATCTAACGCAATCTAATGCGATGTTTGAAGAAGAGTTAACGCGAAACTAGATAACGCCTGAAAACTCTATCTCTGTGTGTGTCCGTAATTTACTCGAAAATTTCATAAAACTTGTTCTAGGAAAAAAGTGTTTTTTAAACTCCTAAAAGTTTTATAAAAAAGATTGGCGTCATTCAGAATCTTGATTAAATTTGCTAGGCTTCTACTGTTATATTTTTTTTACTTTTTTAATTCTTGAGTAATTATGAAGTGTGTGTGTGTGTGTGTGTTCATGCAAAGCAGCAGATTTTCAGAGGTCTTTACTGGATAAGTTTTACAAAAAATAAATTGATTTTAATAGAAGCCTAGATAATACGAGTGTCCACAAGATACTGTGCTTCCAAAATATCTAATGAAAAATGTGTAATAAAGTCATAATCGCGTTAGAGCGGTTGTATGAAAAACAGTGAAAATGTATGTCTAATTGCATGCCCTTAAGTGCTTCATCATCAAGCCTTTTTTAATGTTCCTACTGCTGGGACTCAGGCCTACTCTCTAGAAGAAGAAATGGGCCATAATCCACCACGCGAGCCCAGTGCTTTTTTTCTTTTCTGACGACGGGGAAAATCATCATTAACGAAACCCGCTCTTGGGTGCAGCGGGAGTCAGTGTCAGAGTCTTACTGACTAAAAACCCCGCGCCGTTCCTTCTAGCCTTCATACCGGGGCTCTAATTTCCTTTCGGATAACCCCGACCCCGGTAGGCTTCGACCCAGATGGGCCCCTCCTGTTGCTGACAACTCCTTGAGGCGCGCGGGAACAGTGCGCGCCGTCGACGCCTTGGCTCGGTCCGGACAGTTACCGGACGATCGGACAGCGAGCTACCCATAGTTCGCTGTCCACGAGCCCGCGTCTACGGTGGCTGGAAATCGGGGCTGGAAGCCCGGCGGCGGCGGCGGTGAGGGCGCCGTTGCCTGATGTGGAAGGAGGCGACCGCCTGCCACTCCTCCTCGCTCCGGACCATGGCCTGAACCAAGGCCCGGCGCGAGAGGTCTCCGCCGCCGATCGCCCCCACGAGGGCACGGCGTTGCTCCGCCCAAGCAGGGCACACCGTGTCTTCCGGGCGTTCCGCACAGTGGCGGCACCCGGGCGTCTCTTCCGCTCGAATCCGATGCAGGAACCTCCCGAACTTGCCATGTCCGGTGAGGACCTGCGTCATTCGGAAGGTAAGGACGCCGTGAGGTCTTTCCAGCCACGCCTCAAAGAGGGGACTTACCGCCATACTTGTGGCGTGCCCAGCACTGGGTTGCGATAATCGCTGACGCCATTTAACCGTGAGATCCCGCCGGAGCTCTGTCCGCCATACCTCGACCTGTCGCGGTAGTGGACTTTCACCCAGGCGTTGCATCTCCACGCGCTTATCGTGCATGTGTGCAAGGACTGTTGCCTCCAGATCCCAAGGTGGTAGGCCAGCCAGAAGGCTCGCCGCTTCGCGGGAGATCGTGCGGTAACCCCGCACCATCTGTATTGCCATGAGCCCAGTGCTGGTTAGTGAATGTCACACGTCTTCGAATTTTTGGTTCTAGGACATGCCGGTTTCCTCACGATGTTTTCCTTCACCGTTTTGAGTGCAGTAATGATGAAATAAATTACACAAAGTAAAGCGCCTTGCTGGGTTCGAACCCGCGAACCATTTTAACTCGTATGTTGGGGCCATTACCACTCGGCCACCACTGCTCCCTTAAGTGCTTAAAAATAAAATAAAATATATGTTAATAAATATACAATTTAATTATGCCAAATAAGTGTGTGGCAAAATGACGTGTCAGTATTTCGTAATTACTGAGAGTGCGCGATGTTCGCAGGCGAGTGGCAGTTCGCCACCAGCAGAGACTGCAGCACCGTGGAGGAGGTGGAGCAGTTCATGGAGGAAGCGATGCGCGGCTCGTGCGAGGGGCTCATGGTCAAGGCGCTGAGCGGCGACCACGCGCGCTACGACATCGCGCGCCGCAGCCACAACTGGCTCAAGGTAACTCATTGCCTGCAGCACCGTGGAGGAGCTGGAGCAGTTCATGGAGGAAGCGATGCGCGGCTCGTGCGAGGGGCTCATGGTCAAGGCGCTGAGCGGCGACCACGCGCGCTACGACATCGCGCGCCGCAGCCACAACTGGCTCAAGGTAACTCATTGCCTGCAGCACCGTGGAGGAGCTGGAGCAGTTCATGGAGGAAGCGATGCGCGGCTCGTGCGAGGGGCTCATGGTCAAGGCGCTGAGCGGCGACCACGCGCGCTACGACATCGCGCGCCGCAGCCACAACTGGCTCAAGGTAACTCATTGCCTGCAGCACCGTGGAGGAGCTGGAGCAGTTCATGGAGGAAGCGATGCGCGGCTCGTGCGAGGGGCTCATGGTCAAGGCGCTGAGCGGCGACCACGCGCGCTACGACATCGCGCGCCGCAGCCACAACTGGCTCAAGGTAACTCATTGCCTGCAGCACCGTGGAGGAGCTGGAGCAGTTCATGGAGGAAGCGATGCGCGGCTCGTGCGAGGGGCTCATGGTCAAGGCGCTGAGCGGCGACCACGCGCGCTACGACATCGCGCGCCGCAGCCACAACTGGCTCAAGGTAACTCATTGCCTGCAGCACCGTGGAGGAGCTGGAGCAGTTCCCCCAGGCCATCAAAAATAAGCAAAGCGAAGACCTCCCCACCCCTCTATAGTGTTTACGTAGTACTTGAATGGCCCCTAACAATGAAAATGTATGCAGTCAAGATTGTATGACACCTAAAATAAAAAAGGCTATTTTAGTTTTACCAATTACTACCACTTCCGTGCTAATTCAAAACTTGAAACGAGCATTCAATGTGAACTTGTTGCACCAGCTGAAGAAGGACTACCTGGAGGGCGTGGGCGACACGCTGGACGTGGTGGTGCTGGGCGCGTACCTGGGCCGCGGCAAGCGCGCGGGGCTGTACGGCGGCTTCCTGCTCGCCTGCTACGACCCCGCCGCCGAGGAATTCCAGGCGCTCTGCAAGATCGGCACCGGCTTCTCCGACGAGAGCCTCCAGACCTTCACCGAGACGCTCAAGGAGCACGTCATCGATGCGCCCAGGAACTACTACAGGTAACTAACCAGCGCATCGTATTATAACATCACGACTGTGTCTTCACAACAGATAGGCAGAGGTGTACGTTCATTTAACTAGACTTCATACAAAAAAAGTACAAGGTACTTCTTACTTTTTTTTATGGGAATCATCAAATAACTCTCCGCGCTCTGAGCGGAACGAGAGAAAGACTTTTGTTGACTAGTCACGCCCCTCTATTTATGTCGTCGCCCCCCTTTGCGTTCAAGTCCGCAGTGATTGACTTTTGAATTCTTTTGCAGCCTGAGTACTGATGCATTAGACGTTCTCTACCATCAACCAAGATTGGCAAAAATAACATTACATAGGTATATCTACTCCATATTATGTCAGTGTAGTTGGCCTATAATAGCTGTTACCTGTGCACACGCACACTCCTGGCTGCTAAGGAGCAATGCTTCTCCCGCCGAGCACTCGACCTTATCAGTAGTAGCGGTCACTATGCTGACGCGTTTCAATCTATGATGCGTGTCGGTTCATTTCATAAGGCGGATTATACACGCCTAATATTGCGTTGTGAGAAAATTGATTATACATGGTCTATTTATCTTTTATAATAATTAATGAAAGTGATCGATAAAGCGAAGTACTAAGAAGATATCGAAGATGTTGGCCTCTTCATCATCACGTTTAGTAACACCTTTTTTTCGAGATGGGAAAAACATCAAATATTTTTTTCCGTTCTATGTGAAGCAAGAGGGCGTGTCAGACTTTTACTGACTAAAATCCTATTGTGTTGCGAACTAAAGAGTTGCTCTTTGCGTTCCTGGGCCATGAGTTACCGTGGCCAAACGGATGGCTTTCGACCATTGCCGCAGCCCACAGGGTCGTCAACCCTTGAGATTCAGTATTATGCAGTCGGATATCATCTGCTATACTTATGATGCTGCCACCATTATTATGGAGCTACTTGAGTGGAGGCTTTGGACGATAAAACTAGGAGTAAATAAGAGATGAAAGGCATTGACTGCATGGCTCTCTTCTGACGCATAATCTTAAAAAAAATAAGAAGCAAACAAAATTTAAAAAAAAGTTGTCAGAATGGACCTATAGGGATTAGGGAATGCAATCTCGATCTCGATCTCGCGAGATCTCGGCCTTTTTTAGCGAGATTGATCTCGGACGAAAAACGGGCGAGATCTTGCGAGATTAACGAGATTGTATTCGAGCATAAAAACGTCTTATTCCAAGCGCGGATTGACACGGACGTTAAAAAATTATAGACAGGTACGTCATTGTTTGACGTACCTGTCTATAATTTTGTTTGATGCAAAAAAATGTATTGAAAAAATTCGTGAAAATAATTTTTTATCTTGTAATACTTTTTTTTTTTTGGTGCGTAAAAGTCCAAATGACATCTCCCGCCTTTGAGCGGAGCGGGAGATAGTGTCATACTATTACTGCCTTTGTGCCTTTCATACCGGGGCTGAGCTACATTTCGGAACTAACCCTGGCCCCAGTAGGCTTCGACCCAGTGCGCGCCGTCGACGACTTGGGCTCGGTCCGGACAGTTACCGGACGGTTCGACAGCAAACTACCCATTGCTCGCCGTCCGCAAGCCCGCGCCTATCTTATAATACTTATCATTTTTAATATTTTTTTCCTTATTTATTCAAATATTGTGAATATTTACAAAAAAAAAAAAACACAAAACTGCCAAATTTGCGAAATTAGCGAGATCTTGCGATATTGTTATTCATAATCTCGTGAGATCTCGCTCGAACCCCAATCTCGCGAGATTTGCATTCCCTAATAGGGATATAGAAAGTTAAAGAAATGAAAAAAATCCTTGCCCAAATTAATATCTACTGTGTAAAAAATAAAACGCACACGTGACACCTACTCGCCTCACCTGTTTTTGCACTTTTTTTTTAACAAATATTTTGCTCGATACTTGTTTCGTCTTTTCAATTTGATGCAATAATAAGTAAAATGTTTGTGTTTCTAAAATAGATAATAATGATTGTAGATACGACTCGTCGCACGCGCCGGACGTGTGGTTCAGTGCGCGCTGCGTGTGGGAGGTGCGCTGCGCCGACCTGTCGCTGTCGCCCGCGCACCGCGCCGCCATCGGCCTCGTGCACAGCGAGAAGGGCATCTCGCTGCGCTTCCCCAGGTACGTGTGGTTCAGTGCGCGCTGCGTGTGGGAGGTGCGCTGCGCCGACCTGTCGCTGTCGCCCGCGCACCGCGCCGCCATCGGCCTCGTGCACAGCGAGAAGGGCATCTCGCTGCGCTTCCCCAGGTACGTGTGGTTCAGTGCGCGCTGCGTGTGGGAGGTGCGCTGCGCCGACCTGTCGCTGTCGCCCGCGCACCGCGCCGCCATCGGCCTCGTGCACAGCGAGAAGGGCATCTCGCTGCGCTTCCCCAGGTACGTGTGGTTCAGTGCGCGCTGCGTGTGGGAGGTGCGCTGCGCCGACCTGTCGCTGTCGCCCGCGCACCGCGCCGCCATCGGCCTCGTGCACAGCGAGAAGGGCATCTCGCTGCGCTTCCCCAGGTACGTGTGGTTCAGTGCGCGCTGCGTGTGGGAGGTGCGCTGCGCCGACCTGTCGCTGTCGCCCGCGCACCGCGCCGCCATCGGCCTCGTGCACAGCGAGAAGGGCATCTCGCTGCGCTTCCCCAGGTACGTGTGGTTCAGTGCGCGCTGCGTGTGGGAGGTGCGCTGCGCCGACCTGTCGCTGTCGCCCGCGCACCGCGCCGCCATCGGCCTCGTGCACAGCGAGAAGGGCATCTCGCTGCGCTTCCCCAGGTACGTGTGGTTCAGTGCGCGCTGCGTGTGGGAGGTGCGCTGCGCCGACCTGTCGCTGTCGCCCGCGCACCGCGCCGCCATCGGCCTCGTGCACAGCGAGAAGGGCATCTCGCTGCGCTTCCCCAGGTACGTGTGGTTCAGTGCGCGCTGCGTGTGGGAGGTGCGCTGCGCCGACCTGTCGCTGTCGCCCGCGCACCGCGCCGCCATCGGCCTCGTGCACAGCGAGAAGGGCATCTCGCTGCGCTTCCCCAGGTACGTGTGGTTCAGTGCGCGCTGCGTGTGGGAGGTGCGCTGCGCCGACCTGTCGCTGTCGCCCGCGCACCGCGCCGCCATCGGCCTCGTGCACAGCGAGAAGGGCATCTCGCTGCGCTTCCCCAGGTACGTGTGGTTCAGTGCGCGCTGCGTGTGGGAGGTGCGCTGCGCCGACCTGTCGCTGTCGCCCGCGCACCGCGCCGCCATCGGCCTCGTGCACAGCGAGAAGGGCATCTCGCTGCGCTTCCCCAGGTACGTGTGGTTCAGTGCGCGCTGCGTGTGGGAGGTGCGCTGCGCCGACCTGTCGCTGTCGCCCGCGCACCGCGCCGCCATCGGCCTCGTGCACAGCGAGAAGGGCATCTCGCTGCGCTTCCCCAGGTACGTGTGGTTCAGTGCGCGCTGCGTGTGGGAGGTGCGCTGCGCCGACCTGTCGCTGTCGCCCGCGCACCGCGCCGCCATCGGCCTCGTGCACAGCGAGAAGGGCATCTCGCTGCGCTTCCCCAGGTACGTGTGGTTCAGTGCGCGCTGCGTGTGGGAGGTGCGCTGCGCCGACCTGTCGCTGTCGCCCGCGCACCGCGCCGCCATCGGCCTCGTGCACAGCGAGAAGGGCATCTCGCTGCGCTTCCCCAGGTACGTCCTAGCACACCTTCACTGTGAACCCTTTCATTCATAGACACGGGGCCCGCAACCATCTGCCGCTGATGCATCTCATGCGTCGCTATGTTACCCTAGACTTGAATTTCATCAACTTCATGTTTTTAGTTTAAGGAAAAGACGAATCACTTGTTGTCTGTCTGTCAAGACCCTTTATCTTAGGAACGTGGATGTATCGAGTTGAAATTAAAACCATACACTCAGTGCTGCGGACTTTTGAAGCTGGAAAAAACCAAACTTGTAAGTTAAAGGAAAAAAGATACTTCGGTTTATGTGGCAAAAAACGTACATTTCGACACACTCGTGGAAAGCACAATTCATAGGGTACTTCTTGTTGGTGCAGAATTCTGACATTTGGTATAAAGCAAGGTCATATGATCTTAATTTAAACAACACAGCACACGCACACAAGTATAGTAATAAATCTGAAAACTTGTTACCTTTTTTTTGCGATTCGGAGCAATCTTCCGAGATTCCATTCCAGAATTGAATTGAATATTTACATAGTTTGTGTGGAACGGGCGCGAGTCCGACTCGCAATTGCCCAGTTTTTTATTCATACTTTAGCTGTTGGAATTTAGTATGTAGATTTTTAAATGTAGTTATATGTTACTAGAAACGAGTTGTAATCCAACAGTACATCTGTTGTGATAGTGCTAATGTAGAACGCAACGTCCCCGGCAGGTTCGTGCGCGTGCGGGACGACAAGAGTCCCGAGCAGGCCACGTCGGCGCAGCAGATCGCAGAGCTGTACCTGGCGCAGGACACCGTCAGGAACAGCGCCGCCGCCAGCACCAACCTCGACGACTTCTACTGAACGCCACTGGCAACCCACTCACCTGCTCCGCTGTCTATTGAGACATCCTACTAGACTAGCTATGCTATAAGGTATATGGTGTAATGCTATGCGTTCCAAATAAGAACAGGAAAGTCAATAACCTAGATCTGTCAATTGTTAAGTATGGTTTGCAAAGAAAACTTATTTGCTTATTAATAACGGTATTATTTAGTTTTATTAAATCTAGGTGAAGTAAAAATGTTATTGATTAATTTAAATTACCAAAAATATTATTTACGTAATCATTTTCTTTTTAAATTGTTGTATTACTGAGATGTTACACATAGCTATGTAGAGATTACTTAAATTGAAGAACTGAGTTCTGAATTTTCATCATTTGTTATTGAACAATTGTTTTGCTCACCTTATTAATTTTTATTATTTTCATTGCTGTAACGTTAAAATCGGTCTTGTTTTTATTTGGAATGCATTGATTGTAGTTAAGTTTGTATTAATAATTATTAAGTATTCTGGATAAGGATCTATTGTTAAAAGTAGATTGTGCAGTACATAGAGATATAGAACATTTTATTTAATTATAAATTTTTCCATATAAGTTGGGTAATTATGTTAATGTGTGCAAAGTTATGAGATTGTCTTTGACATAGGTACAATCGTGAAATGTAAGTATTATTTGTATTGTATTATATTATAATTAATCCTTGTATTGTATTATAATTAACCCTTCAGATACCGTCAATAAGAGACACAATAGTAAGACAATAGATGCGCGGCCACCGGGTGTCGCTTGGGGATTCATGAATTAAATAGCGATATTTTAACATATTTTGATGCAGATGAGTAAAGTTTATTGATGAAATATACGTTGGTGCCGGAGACGAGGCTGTTTTAAAAGTATAGTAACTGTCTTGTATAGATTTACTCAAAAGCGTCATAAATATAATATGTGGTAGGAAATGATTGTGGGAAACGCTTCGCAAGTTGCATTTGACGCGCGGCGATGGGGGACAGCGGGCGGGGCGGGGGGCGCGCGGGGCGGGCGCGGGGGCGGGGGGCGGGCGCGGGCCGCGCAGCGCAGCCTCCAGCTGGAGCGTGCTCTCTACCAAATGTTCAAATAGCTTTCAATACTCGACCTCACTAACTAACTTATTACACACCACTTAGGTATATAATGCCACTTTCTACCCACCCCCCTTTACTCAAACATTTTGATTACCATTATAAAACCTTTCTGTTCAACCTTTTTAAATTTCAAATACAAAAAATTTTCACATTAGTTATAGCATTCAATAGTATAAATTAATAGGGCAAATCTACGGATACACATTAAAAAAAATTGACATTTGTCCCGCAGACCAGTTTTTGCTCGGGCGAGACGTCCCGTTATAAATCAATGCCCATGACTAGTTTTTATAATTCAACGCCAATAACCCAACTTTTATGGCGATAAAAATCTCTTTTCCAATGTGTAATGATAATCAAAATGTCACAGTTTGGTAACAAGTGCCATTATATACCTAAGTGCAGTACAATAAGACACTTACTTTATGAGCAAGTATATTAAAACAGTACATTGTTACACGAGGGGTGCAAGTTACTTATTTCGTCCCGAGAAGAAGTTGGCGCGCAGCAAGGTCGCTAATTCAAGGGACTAAATAAGTAACTTTAACCCCGAGGTAAGCATTGTGCTTTTCATTAAGAATACAAGAAGATAGACCCAGTTTTTTTTTTTAATAATTTGTCAGCTGTTAGTGGAAAGTAAAACTCCCTAGGAATGAAAAGTGTAATACTTTTCAGCCCGCTCTACAGGCAAGTTTAGACCCACTTTCAGAGTATGAGTAATGAAAAAACTATTATCACATACGTTTACAAATTTTTACCGCCATGTCACAAAAAAATTACAACTTTTACTGTTATTTTCCTCACAAGTGTATTGAAAAACGTCCTAAGAAATTAATGATCACAACTCTTGGCTCCATTACGACCCTCGCCACGGCTCAGGTCTAAATACCGCCTCGACAATAATCACAAACATTACACACTTCTATCATAATGTATTCGTTACCGTTTCCCTCAATCATTTCTGTATTATAAATAATAGCACTGTTGGGAGCGCCCCACGCATGCGCTCATTATACACAACCCAGTAACCTATGTAACCACATAAATAAAACTTCATTTTTACTGCACTCAAGTATTTTTATTTTTAAATCATAACTTACAACTAATTACATACAATAGCTTTAAGACTACTCTTACATTGTACCAGAGAGAGATAGTTTGTAATAAGTCATATAAAACATACGCTATTGATATCATTTTAAAACTAAACATAAAAATTGTACTCGACAGATAATCTCATTTGATATGTTTTAATTAATTGAATAATATCGCGTCACAAACAACCACGGCGTCTATGAACATGCGAATTTAATTTGAGCAAATAATTACAAATGTGTTGATCGGCGCCTCGCGCGCTCGCGCTGACCATTCATTAAGTATTTGAGCTGCACGCAATAAATCACAACAATTTGGCACAAGTTCCATAACTTAATGTTATCGTATCATAACGACGTACTTACACCTACATATGCACATGTATTGCACTTATCTCAAACCCTAGTGCTCCAATAAGCTCGTCACCGTCGCCGCTCTCCGACGAGTCTCACGTCTACAGAACATACGCTCGTGTCATTTTTAACTTAAAACTACTTCAAAAAAATTAAATACAAAAAAATCACATTACATGCACAACGCTACGTCAAAAAGCTGCCGAAATAATTATTTATAAATTGTTGTAGTGAGCCGCCGCCTGCTCGTGGTTACTCACTAAACTGGCCTTGTATGTACTCTTAACTATCATTACATTCATTGTAAATAAATAATAATAAAAAAAACAATACAAAATGTCCGAAGTATAAAGATTGAGGAGTTTTATGATTAATATATTTGAAGTAAATGATGCCAACGTCTCTCGTGCAGTGTCCATAGTTGTACAAGTTATTTGTCTCTAACTGCAACTAGATTCGAAAGATTAAAAAGAAAGCCCGGTTTCAAAAGTGAACCGTGTGACACACTGATGAAACAGAGCGTCAGGGAACTGCAGCTTGTTCGAGTTTGGCATATTTTGTCTAACAGCAGTTGCGAACTGTTCCTAATACAACACCGATATGGCACGTCGTAATTCAAGAAAAAGACATATGTATCTAATTATATTGTTTGATTTCACTTAGCATATTACGAATATAAATGTTCTTGTTAGAAGACAGTATAAACTAGGCAAGACTATATCGGTTATTTACAATTCTACAAATTGATCACATTTTAAATTAGACATCCACGTTACCTATCTACGAGTCGCCGAGCGCGCAGCATCGCCAGCGGAGCCGCTCGGCCAGTTACACCGTATAACTATGTACTACAAATATGAGATTCTGATTAGCTTGTTGGTACAAGTCGCTCGAGATTAAATGACAACAGAGCCGCGCCGGCTGGCGGGCGCGGTTTATTTCCTTTTTGGTTAAAATAAAATAGACTCGACTCGACAACTTGCGCTAACTTAATTAATAAATATATCCTTCAAATGACACGGAAGTGTAGATAGCGCCACACATGCGAACTATTCCTAATATTTATGATCAGTAACGTGTCTACGTGGAACGCGACTGATCGCTACATTATACCTACGTCGAGATATTACAGGTTTTGGTCAAGTTTTTTAAAATAGACAATGTGACTCCTATAACAAATGCTTGAAGATATGTGTCAAACACAGAATGTTAGGCCTCGTAGACATTGAGAGAAGCACGTCGCGGCGTGTGCGGCGCCGGGGCGCGTCACAGCAGCGCGGCGCGCTCGGGCGTGGGCGACGCGTCGGCCGCGCGCGCCGCCAGCAGGTTGGCGTGCTCCTGGACACAAACACGACATTGTATTCTGTATGCCTCTATACTCCGATTTATAATTCGAGATTACTTCAATCCATTTCAAATGGTCATTTGTATTAAAAAGGCCTAAAAATGATGGGTTACAATGAAATTTGAACTCGAACTCGTAAGACAGTAGGTATTAGTTGTTCCAAAATTTGTCTTGTTTTGAAAAATAATAATTTGTGATTCTATTGTTACTGTGTCACTTTATGTCATATATTGAATAATTATTGAAAATGTATCGGTGGAAATAATGATCGCTTACAAAAACTGCGACACACTGTCTGCGTGGAACTTGGGTCTCTCTTCAGACTTCAGATTAATAAGTTAACGATTTTAGAAGCTGCATTTTAATGTCAACGTTTAACAAGCTAATTGGTTTAAAATGTCATTGCTTCGAATTCGCTGCTTTGATTGCAAATTACTAATGCATGTCACGGCTATCAGCAACAGGTTCCCACGATTAACGCTTTAGTGATGGACGAACGCACGAGGCAATTTGCTTCACTCAGCTCTAATTTGGCGAATAAATCCATTACTATAAGGATAATCAAGTGTCGCAAACTTAAAACTATGAGATTATGACCTAAGAGATTAGATTATACCTAAGGTGCAGTGTGACGCCTGAGCGCGGGCGCACGCACACACTCACAACGAATGTTTGTGTAGGGATAAATATATAAACAAATTATATATGGTTTGAAGACGCAAGGTTAAAAAAAAACTAAAGGTTTCCGTGTTTCTGAGTCACGATAAATGAAGACGTGTTGAGTTAGCGACAGAGGGGGAAAAACATTTTTTTCATGCCCAACGATGATGTACTTATCCTCGGTTGATATTGAATATGACATTTAGTTTTTTTTGCAAGTGGCATCATACAAAATGATGCCGACGTAAAAACCGCACGCTTGACCTCCCTCGGGTCCCCCACACTACCTCGCCACGTCTGATGAGCCACACGCACACAAGCGCGACTCGTCAGATTGCCAATAACATTGCAAAGTTATTTAATTTATTATATCATAAACCAAAATGTTAGTCACTGGAATTAGCGTTGAATGTCTCAACTGACCACAAACAGATGACTATTTAATTTAAGGACCAGATTTAATTTGAATATCAGTATGTATAAATTGCAACATCAGCTTTCATCATAATCGTGACTAATTTTGTATATTAATTTGAATAATTACCCACTGTATCTATATTGCGAGGATTTTTGCGGGATTTCGCACCGTTTTTGCGCGATAAGAAATGTGGGATCCTTTATATTCAATAACCAAACTAATTATAGAAACAAATCGTTATCTACAATCTGAAAATCTCGAAAAAGAGCCTTCGCGGCCGTGACCCCGGCCCGGTGCCCCGGCGGCGTCAAGGTACTGGTTTGTACTCTTTTTATATTTCGTGCCTACGTCCGTGTTTGGGATTTATGTTAGGTAGAAGAAATATGCTTCGCATACATTGGGATAAGGGCAGGGATCAGCCGCTGATGGTATCTGTGTTGGGGATGGAACGAGACACCGTCATGTAAGGGGCAGCTGTACTCGGCGGCGTAGCTATGTAACATGAGATTTGACTGGCCTGTTGGTCTAGTGGTTAGTGACCCTGACTGCTATGCCGGAGGTCGTCGGTTCGATTCCCACCCAGGACAAATTGTTTGTGTGATGAGCATAATCATTCGCTCTATGTGTAATTTATTTATCTATAATATGTATGTATTTAGAAATATATAAGTATGTTTATCAGTTGTCTAGTACTCATAACACAAGCTCTGCTTAGCTTGGGACTAGACGGCGTTGTGTGATAGTTGTGGAATATATTATTATGAGCGTCTCGGGTAAAAATTAAACTGAGCTCCAATGTAAGCTGAACCAAATATGTACCTACTCCAAAAGTACAAAACTACTTCATCATCAGCTCTTCATAGATCATGCAGAACGCTAAGTACTTGCTACTAAGTATTATTTGTCCCTCCCGTGATGGTAGACATTTTGCCCAAAATATTACTGTAAAAAACCTGTTCACAGAGGACGTACACGTACACTAATGTTATCTATAAGAAAGAAAGTTTGTATTTGTGTAGTTTTTGAAGTGGGAATATCATCTAAATGACATCTCCCGCCCGTAGGCGGAGCAGGAGGGCGTCTCAGACTTTTACTGACTAAAAACACACTCCTGCCATCATCTCGTCTTAGCCATTGTTCCAGGTCCCGGGGGTCTCTTTCGCATCACCCATGGCCCCAGTAGGCTTCGACCCTGCCGGGCCCATACGGTTGTTGACAACTCCTTGAGGCGCACGTGGAACACTACGCGCCGTCTACGACTTGGGCTCGGTCCGGACGGTCGGACGGCGAGCTATCCACTGCTCGCTGTCCTCAAACTCGCGCCTACGATGGCCGGAAATCGGGATCAGAATCCCAGCGGCTAGGGTGCGAGGGCCATATTTGACTCGCGCGTGCGGCCGCCTCCGTTCTAGCAAAGGTAGGCATTACTGCTTCGAAGGAGGCGACCGCCTGCCACTCCTCCAGAGATCGCTGCCGCCCAGCGCCCCCACGAGGACACGGCCGTACTCTGCCCTGGCGGGGCATATCTCTCCTGTTTGCTCCACCGTGTCCTCAGGGCGGTCCACACAATGGTGGCAGCCGGGCGTGTCTTCTACACGAATCCGGTACAGGAATCCCGCGAACCGTCCCTTTGTGTGATGGTGTGTGTGTGTGTGTGTGTGTCAGATAACTTTTTATTTGGACAGAGCCGCTGCAGCTGGCAGAAACTACTGGTATTTAACACAAACGTCACTACTGAAGTTGTCAGAGTGGTCTAAGTTATGTAGAATAATTGCAAAACAATAATGAGCGTCCGGGGAAGTGACATGTGCACGGCGAGACAAGTTTGTTAACCCTTCAGATACCGTCAATTAGAAACACAATAGTAAGACAATAGATGCGCGGCCACCGGTGGTCGCTTGGGGATTCATGAATTAAGCAATAAGCTCAACAAACTTGTCTTCAACGTAGTCCATAGAAACACAATATGCTATTTTAGTTATATGGACCTGTTCGATGTGGGTTTTGAACTTTCGGTCGTCAAGTTATGTAACAGATTTTGGCACTTTGTTATAAAAATCAAAACGGAGATCCCATGGGGTAATTTTCGTGGGGTTGCTTGGTTGGTCTACCTAACGAGTCTACGTTAGGCAAGTTCAATACGTTTATTAGGTTTGTAACAGGTACATTGATTAGTAATTTATATTAATTAACTACTATTTCCGAAAATAAGGACAAGTTAAATTGGTCAAAACCGTTTCAAAGAAGCGAGACTCGTGTGGTTCATATATGCGTTCACATCTATTTCACAAGCTGTGGTGTGAGTGCGTGCGTGTGGACAGTTACCTCGGCGGGGTTGTTCTGCTGCGGCGCGTACATGCTGTCGTACACGGGGTTCGCGAAGTGGTTGCCGCCGTTCTGTTGTTACACAACAAATAATAAATAAACGCTTGGTGCGTCATTATATTATCTCAATCACAAGATCAGGTATAATATTTATACAAACGTCTGCAGTCATCGGAATGTATTTAATGTAGCAGTGAGCAGCGCTGTGTGGGTGGGAGGGTCACATTGAGGTACATCCGAGTATAGAGTAGCGATAGATATAATAATAATAGAATTAGTGGATTCCATCGCAAGACTGGTCATAGATAACCATCGCTATTACATGCATATAAATATGTTTTTTTATTATTATATATTTTATTCATTGCGACTGCATATTGATATGTGTGCTCATTCTAACGCTGCATGTAACATCCAAAGTTGTGATCCCGTCTAACTGCAACTATGGGCTGCTCATTTATTAGATTTATTTATTTATTTACAATTTACTTGTACAACATTACAGCCTAAACTAATGAAGAAGATGAAACTTTTTGAAGAGTTTTTAAATTCTAACTTTACATTTATTACAAAGTAAACTTTGATAGGTGTTCATTGTAAAATAGTAGAACCAGTTACAAAGTTCAGATTAATATAGCGGCTCGTGCGTGCGGTGGGGAGGCGTGCGGTTGGGAGGCGTGCGCTCACGTTGTGCGTGTGGTTGGAGTGCGGCGCCTCCAGCTCGTCCTCGCCCGCCAGGTACATGGGGTTGTTGATCTCCACGTTGTCGGACAGGCGCGCGTGCACGAAGGCGCCGTGGCGGCGGCGGTGCAGCGCCCACAGCGCCGCCAGCACGGCCGCCAGCAGCGCCAGCAGCGCCAGCGCGGCGCCCGCCCACGCGCCGCCCGCAGCGCCCGCAGCGCCCGCGCCGCGCCCGGGCGCCGCCGGCTCGCCCGCCTGCGCGTGCGGCGCCGTGCAGCTCGCGCCCTCCAGGCACGCGCAGTATACGGGGCCGGGCTCTGTTGCACTTACTGGGGAACAAACAAAACATTTAAACTACACACACACGACATCCAGACACGGAACAACTTGGTTTTGTTGACAAGAGTGAACATTTATGTCCCCAGTAAGCCATAGCGCGCACTGGAGTGACTTTGTCACCGTTAATTTTTAATCGTAAACCTATCGCTATCCGTTAGGCCAGATTCTGTTCATGAACAGACTCATTAGATTGTAATAAAAAGCGATGTACGGTCAGGTCCCCAGACGCAGAGCGCGGGCGGCTTGCAGGCGCGCGCGGCGCACGCGTGGTCGTGGCCCACGTAGTGCGTGCAGTGCGCGCCGCCCCACGCGCCCGCGCAGCGGCACGCGCGCCCCGCCTGCGTCCACACGCACAGCCCGCCGTGCGCGCACGCCCCGTCGCCGCACGCCGCGTGCCGGCCTGCAACACGACAACACGTTACTCACACACGACCAGGTCATCGGTGTTGGCTTGCAATAGACAATATTTGAAAGATCCGATACAAGTGCGATTATATTACCTACACGCTGTATTTGCTTATGTCGTGCGCAATTTTTTCGGGAAAATACGCGGCTATGCCATGACTACTGGCTGTGAGCTGGTAATGGAATACAATGATTATAAACTGTGGCGTCGCGTATTGCATATGTGAACGCATCTTAGTTAGTTAATATTTAAGTCAAGATCGTAAAATAAAATGAGTTGAAAGGCAACCTGCTCTCGCCTCTGGCTGGTCAACCGTCTCGACGCAAAGACAACATTTATTTTGCTAGTCCAATCTGTCTGAAGAATGAAGCAAGTTCCTGTTTGTTGGTTTCAAATTTGGTAAAAAATAAGTAAACTGACTGTCATGCAGAGGGGGTCAACATTCTTATAATTAGATTAGTGTAACGGAAGTATTAATTAATCTTAACAGCCATCGCCGTGTCGCCATGACCGCCAAGTCAGTCATACGGCGCTGCCGACAGCATGGCAGCGAGTAGAAGAGAGCTTGTCGCGCGGCGGGTTGCGCAACGCGGGACCGGTCGCGCGGCCTTGACCTATCGCAACTCTTGCGCCGCAGACGTGCACCGGATTTAAGGCCATTGCTCCCGTTTAGTGCCGTAATAGGGTTACTTTCTAAAGCTTACTCTTCATTACCGGCTACGTTAAAATAATTAAGTATAGATTCATAAAATATATCTTCAACATTCGATTTTTTCGTATAACTAACATTTTAGCTTTATAAAACATAATATTTACCCGATTTTTTTTTTCTTATTTTTCCTACTCTTCTCAAACGTACCTAGTAGGTACGTTGTAAAGATTACGTTGCTTCTCGCTTGGCCCACGTGCACAAGGTACCCGTACATAACAAGCGACTCTGTACGCCTTAAGTTCAGGCGTAGGATGTAAACAAACGCTAAGCCCGGTAGTAATATAACAGTACCTACCTAACTTAGATTAAACAATTTATAATTTAATTTGTTGTATATTCGATCAATTGTCTTTTCTAATTTCATCATATCATATCATCATATCAGCCGAAAGACGTCCACTGCTGGACATAGGCCTCCCCCAAGCGTCGCCACAACGACCGGTCCTGTGCGTCACGCGTCCATCGGATTCCCGCGACCCTGACCAGGTCGCTTTTCTAATTTATTTATTTTAATTTTTCATTGATTCATCTCTTTTAATTTATTTAATTATATATTTAAATAGCTACCCGAAGGGCTTCGCACGGGTTCTTTTCTAGAAATAAATACAAAAACTTGTCAAATTATATACTAAAACCTTCCTCGAGAATCACGCTATCGAGTGGTAAAAACCGCTTGAAAATCGGTGCAGTAGTTTTTGAGTTTATCACGAACAGATAGACAGACAGACGCAGCGGGGGACTTTGTTTTATAATAATTATGTATTGATTGATATGTAATTTTAAACAACCACTGTGAATGATGTGAACGCCTTTAATTTATTTGTTTTCACTGAACAAATAGTCTAGATTATTTTGTGAACAAGTTGTTGGTGTGCCTTATTGATAAAAAAATAAGTAAGTACCTAACCAATCAATAATAGTGCGTAGATACAGTATACAGTCACCGTAATGTCAACCAACTACAGATAGTAAAATTTGTCCCTACTTACAAATTATTAAATGTTTATATGCGTTCAATTAATAAATTCCGAAAATAGTAACTTATTAATTAATTAGGAAGAACAGCCGGCGCGGCGGTCGGGGGGTCGGTGGGTCGGGGGGTCGGGGGGTCGGCCGGACTCCAAAACGTTCTGACTGTCTCCGACAGGTGTTTGGAAACTTTTTACGAAAAAAACACTAAAACGATTAAAGTAACTTTAGTTTTGGAAATCTGTGTTCAACAAATAAATAAACAATAGACACTTTTTTTATTTAACACTTTTACTTGTGATACCTACATGTAGCCAGTGTTCTATTAGCCCAAACACCCCTAGGATACATTGTTTTATTATGTAGTTTCCGTGCCTACCATCCAGTCCACCTTCCGGTTCAATTATCAGATCAGTTCGATAGCACCTTATTTATAGCCAAAGTGCTAGAAGGTAGATAAGGTAAGTAGTGTGCTAATTCTAATTATTGCTTGGCTTATATAATTATAGAATTATATTCCAATAAACCTAAACACGGCTAAGATACATTGATTAATTACGGTGTTCCGGTGCCTACCTTCACGCTCCATCATCAAATCACTTCTATGATATCATTTCAACACAAGTTGCTACAACAGTGACCGTAGACACGAGTTAAGGCTGCGTGCCTTACTAATTAGCCATTATTACCCGCTCAGACATTCGTTTCCCTAGTTATATAAACCCTCCTCCTGCCGTCATTCAAAGCAAAGTTCACGATGTGTCTCACGAGCGAGTATTCATTGTTGCTATCATAGATAGATAGTTGGTATCTAGTATTTACTAAGTTCAGATGTTTCGCAACCACTGAAAAACATAAGTTAATCAGTCAGTGGTCTTAATTATACGTTGAACACTTCATCGATTACCGAGGTAGGTAAGTCCATAGCTAACAACCTATTTTACAAAAAACAATTCCGAAAAATCAAATTGCATCGTCCACAAAACTTTTGGTTAGCTTATGATGACTAATTACCGCAAATGAAACTTTTGTTGGATATTCGCTATGACTTCCATGAAAAAAGTTGTTCGTTTTCATGGCCAGGAGTTACTAAAACATAATAACCCATTTTCGTTACGCTCTGTATTTAATTAATGAGGGAAATGTAAATGCTTCTCTGAAAGAGATACCACTTCATCCCAGCTCAAACATTATGGACTGCTTGCTTATGAACAGTATCTGTTGTGTACCAAAGAGTAATGAAATCGGCTGACAGACCTATTAAGTAACTCATTCATTAAGCCATTACGAAACTCTTATCTATTAACATTTTGGAATTTAACCATTTTCGGTTCCAATCCCGCACAAGATGTGTTACGTATTACTCAGCGAGTAACACAAAATAAAAACATTATTCGTCTGAGAACTTCGTTGAGAAACTTTCGCCATTCAATTTAGTCATTGATGTTACAAACTGGTGTAGCTTTAAAGATTCATAGCGAGATGTGAGAGCAGTGTTGTTAAGACAGATCGATAACAATGGCTGGCTCCAGCCGCCCCACAGGACCACTACACGCTTGCACGGGGCAAGCCAGCTCCAGCCCCAGCCGGTGCGGGGGTGTATCGGCGCGTAAACAGCTGATCGCTCACCTGCCCGCGCGCGCCTCCTGCGCGCTCCTGCCATCACTCAGTCGTCACTATGTCACTCTACTAGTAAACGCGCTCACTACCGGCTGACGTCACAGTCACGTCATCACGCACACAGATGAACGGACACACAATTTTCACATATAATAAATGAAATAAGTGTCAGCAGGGTGCTGTGACCGGCGCCCGCGGCCGCGCTCTCAGCACTGCGCGCGCCGCCGCGCCGCGCCTCTATTAATGTTTACGAGAGCGCGTGCGGTGTGTTCAAACAATCAGTTATTACTTTGCAAACATATGACTATGAGTATGGATGGTGCTGCGAGCGCCGACGTTGTCTCGCGTACTCCAACCAGTCTTCCACTGGCGACCACGTGCGACACCTGCACCGCAGACGATCACTCGAGTGAACCTGAGCCAGTTTAGCTGCGACAGTGATTTAAAAAAAATATGAAATAGGCACTAAGGTACCTTAGCTACGATAACTTCTAACTCCCCACTCCGCGACGTGACCACCACTGAACACTATTGGCAGGAGAGCGCACTCAGCACGCGCAACGGCTAACACGTCACGATGACGGGCTCGTGCACTTGACACCAACCATGAACATCTGACGACCTAACATGTTCATGGTCATGGACTCGCGCCATCTCTAGTGCAAAGAGTTCAGGTCAACTACAGTTCAATAGGAAATGTGTTGATGGAGACAAGCAAGGAGCTTAAATTTATATTATACGAGTCTGATGTAGTGCACGTGCCGTGCAGTGTACTGCGCACTCATAGAGGCCCTTCTTGCAGGTAGAGATGAACAAGTAGGTACAAGAAGCAGTGATGACGTTTCCACATAAGATCAGTTTCTTGATGGTCACAGATATCCGCTAGATTTGAAGACCGAAGCAGTCATTGCGGCAATGTTTATTTATTTATTAGGAGAACCAACAGCTACAACAAATGGATAACAATAGTATAATAAACATACAGCCAATTACAGGTTCTCACGGGTAGAAATAGTTAAAATAATAGAAAGCACACAAAAAAAGAACATAGTTAAACATAATTACACATCCCCTAAAGTACAATCAGCACTATGCATTTTTGAAAATATTGGCATTCAGCTGAGTGCGTGCAGAATAGGTTTTCGTAGTAAACGGGTCAAAAGAGAACTCCTTACAAAGAACATTAAAGTCCTTACTCGCTCGCACCATGTTCGAGTTTCGCCTGTATTTAGTAGAAGAAGGAATAGAGATGGGCGGATTAAATCTAACCGACCTCTGGGGAACATTAAAGCGTAGTATACATTCAGTCAAAAAAGGATCGGGAATGGATGATTTGTTTATGGTTCCAAATTCAAATTTTTGTTTTTTTGTAGTTGTTAGATTGGCACAACTGTTTTCCATTTTGGCGCGGAGTTTGAGTTGCATTTGTTTTTTATATTAAATACAGTGCTGGTTTTAGTAATATCATATATAGTGTGTATTGCGAATTTCATAATGGACAAAAATATCGAACAAAGAGTTTGTCTTAAATTTTACATCGCCAATGGAATTTCGTGTTCGGAGTCACTGAAAATGTTACAGAAGGCTTACGGTGAATCGACTTTATCAAAAACTCGTGCTTATGAGTGGTTCAAAGCGTTCAAAAGCGGTCGAGATGTGATGGAAGATTTGCCTCGCTCTGGTAGGCCGTCAATGTCTGCAACTGAAGTTAACATCGCAAAAGTGAAGGAAATAGTGACTGAAAATCCCCATTCAACTCTAAGAGAGATAGCCGCCGAACTTTCTGTATCTCACGAGTCGATCCGTACCATTTTAACTAATCATTTGGGTATGAAACATATTGCTGCTCGGCTAGTCCCAAAAGATCTGAATTTTCTCCAAAAACTCAATCGCATGAAAGTCGCTGAGAACATGCTAGAACGAGTCAGTTCGGACCCAACATTCATGAAACGCATTGTTACTGGTGACGAGACGTGGGTTTACGAGTTTGACATGCAAACTAATTTAGATTATAAAGAACTGCCGGACATCTCACGACAATCAAGACCAAACGCTTTCGAATGTTGTGGAATTGAATTGATAAGACAAAAACTTATTGTTATATGTATTTATAGACCACCAAAACTGAATAACTTAACTGTATTTTATGAAAATTTTGACATTGTCCTGAAAATGGTATGTACAAAAACTAATAAAAAAATAATTGTATGTGGGGACTTCAACATAGATATCTTGAAAAGAAATAACATTTCCAAAGACTTTGAATACTTTCTATTAGGGTACAATCTTAATTTAGAACTACGGGAACCAACTAGATTGACCAGTAGCAGTTGCCTTGATAATTTTGCATGTAGTTCTCAACTAAAATGTAAGTGCGAAATAATAGACTTTGCTTTATCTGATCACACTGCACAGATACTAAAAGTAAAAGTAATCAGAACCAGTAGAATTAGTTCCTGGCGCATGAGGAGACGTGATCTGTCAACCGAAAATTTAGTAAGGTTCAATAATTATCTCCAATGTCTTTCTTTCTCGGATATATACCGTACAGAGAACGCAAACGAAGCATACGATTACTTTCTAGAACATTTTAGAATGTTGTACGATCTATGTTTTCCGTACAAGTTAGTTACGATGAAATCAAATCGAACTATTAAGTGGGTATCTCGCGGTATACGAGTGTGTAGTAAAAGACAGAGACATTTGTTATGGAAATACAGACGTGAGTCCTCAGTTGAAAACAAAAATAAATTCAAAAATTACTCCGTAAAATTCAGGAAAATAATTAAACTAACCCAAAGAGCACAAAACAATTTCTTTATAAACTCGGCCAGTAATAAACCAAAAGCATCATGGCGTATTATAAATAACAATGCACGAAATGTTGAATCAATAGGTAAAATTAAAATTCAAAACACCATCATTACTAACCCATCAGAAATTGCAAATGAATTTAACAACTTCTTCATTGATCAAGTACAGTCTGATCCTCTACCAAAAAAAACACCACATGGTTTGATTAGCAATGCGCATTCAATGTTTATGTCTCCAGTGCTGCCACAAGACGTAATAAGAGTAATACAGGCACTGAAAAATACCAACAGCGTTGGATATGATGGTATAGCTACAAAAGTTATAAAATTCGTAGCAAATGTCATTGCATTGCACTTGTGCCATATTATAAACTTATGCATAAGCTCTGGAGTGTTTCCGAACGGTCTAAAAACAGTAATTGTAAAACCGCTTTTCAAAAAAAACGACAGAGACAGCTTAGTTAATTATAGACCGATTGCCCTAATACCCATATTTTCAAAAGTTATTGAAAAGTTAATTTATGAATCAATTAATAGGTTTTTATGTAAATATTATATTTTATGTGATGAACAAAAAGGATTCAGAAAGAACAAAGGTATAAATATTGCTGTTTACGACTTGCTTAGTAATGTAATGGGGAACGTCGATAAAAGACTACCGGTTTGCGCAATTCTTACAGACATGACAAAAGCTTTCGACTGTGTGCATCACGAAACCCTGATCAAGAAGCTAAGCATGTATGGCATAAGAGGAAACGTACTTGATCTTCTTAAGTCCTATCTAAGTGACCGTAAACAATATACGGAAATATCAAAAATCTGCACTATCACGAGGCGCGAAAAAACATATGTATCTGATGAAAGAGTTATAAGATATGGTGTGCCTCAGGGTGGAGTTCTTAGCTCACTGTTATTCTTGCTATATATAAATGACCTACCCCGTCATATTAAACATCCCATGGTTTTATTCGCTGATGATAGTACCGCTCTAATAAAGTGTACAGACTTAGATAAATACGAACATGACATAAATACAACACTTAAGGACATTGTGAATTGGCTTGACGACAATAATTTGGTAATTAACCTGCAAAAAACAAACGTAATGCACTTTCACCAACGCACTTCAATCCCAAATTTAGTAATAGAATATGATAACAGTAGCATAGAACAAGTAACAGTTGCAAAATTCCTAGGTATACTAATAGATAGCCAGTTGACGTGGAAACCTCAAGCAGAAGAAGTGTGCAAAAAACTTAGCATATCCGCGTATGTCCTATATAATTTAGCGAAAAAGGTCAACACTGCCACAACAGTAGTTGCATACCATGGTCTAGTTGCGTCCATTTTAAGATATGGAGTAATCTTTTGGGGAAATTGTACTCTACGAGAACAGGTGTTCAAGGCCCAAAAGCGTTGCATAAGGGCAATACTTAATATGAAAGTGACAGATAGTTGTGTTCCTGTGTTTAAGTCCCTCAAAATTTTAACTTTCCCTTGCATGTATATTTTGGAAGTTGCAATTTTCGTTAAATGTAACATGAATCTTTACAGTACTATGTCAGAAACTAGGAATAGGCCTTTGAGAAGTCAGTATAGATACCTACTAAATGTTGAGAGTTGTAATACTGCTTTGCTTAAAAAAAGTGTTGTTAATATGGGTCCAGTAATCTATAATAAAATACCCAATATAATTAAAAATGACACAATCCAAAACTTTAAAAAGAGACTGACATCACTGTTAATTGAAAAATGTTATTATTCTGTAACTGATTTTTTAAATGACGCTGACATATGAATAAATATTATCATACCTAATGATTTAATTGTACGAGTATCTTTGACATATTTGATTTAATCTTTTTATTTGACATACCTAATATCATTCTTTTTTTTTTATATTCATACCTTTTAATTCCTTGACAGCCTTATGATTTAATCTTTACTTTGACATCAAATACCTAATTTAATTTTGTTTTGTTTTATTTTTATTTTATTTTTTATACTTGACATACCTAATATATTTTTTTCTTTTTTAATTATTGTTATTTTTTTACTATTCGTTGACAATTTAATGATTTTTTATTTTTTTATTTGATTGTTTTAATATTTTCTGATTGATTTATGTAAATTATATTGTTAACGACCTTATTAATATTTGCATGCCTAATATAAGGTAGATTGTACAAGGCTCACCTAATTATTGTTACACCAAATCATTGTACCTACAATCTATGCAAATAAATTTTACTTACTTACTTACTTACTTACTAAACTAGTCCACAAGCTTCAGAGTGGCGCCTTCCAACTGATCCGAAACCGAAAAAACCACGCCAAAGTCGATCAAAAGTCAAAGTCATGTTCATCTTTGACTATCGCGGTGTTGTGCACTCTGAATTCTTACCGGAAGGTCTAAAGGTAAATAAAGAATATTATTTGAGCGTTATGCGGCGTTTAAGAGAGCAAATTCGACGAAAAAGGCCAGATTTGTGGAAAAAAAATTCTTGGATTTTGCACCACGACAATGCGCCTTCGCACAAGGCTATCATTGTGAACGAATTTTTGACCAAACACTCAACAAATACCATCCAGCAACCACCATATTCACCAGATATGGCTCCTGCTGACTTTTTTCTTTTTCCTAAACTCAAATTACCACTTCGTGGCACCCGTTTTCAATCGATAGAAGACATAAAGGAGAATTCGCGGCGAGAACTGAACTCAATTCAGGAAGCAGCGTTTAAAAAATGTTTTGATGAATGGATTATTCGTTGACGCAAGTGTATCGTTTCTAAAGGAGCATACTTTAAAGGTGATAAAATAAATTTGGATGAATAACAGACATTTTGTGTATTATTGATCTTTTCCCGGTACTTTCTTGACAGAGTAGTATGTAAGAGATCAGGACACTCAATCTCATTAGATAGAATTTTTTGTAGGAAAGTAAAATCTGCTAATCGACGGCGATTTACTATACAAGTGGTTGTAAGTGGAATTTTTTGCAAAGATTTAAGTAATTATCAGAATGGTATGGTATACGCAGCCGAAAACAAAGAAAACGAATAAATCTTTTTTGTACATTTTCAATACGACCAATGTATTTGCCATAACAAGAGTTCCAAATTTGACTTCTAACAAAAGATCAGTAAAGGATCTTAAGAGTTTTGGCATTCTTGAAACACCCCGCGAGTCGCATAACAAAACCCAGTGATCTCGAAGCTTTGGCCTATATTTGCTCAATGTGTATATAAAAAAATAATAAAAGTTTAGAGTGTGAAGACTCTGACTTGTCTCTGTCTTGTCTTGTTTAATATGCACACACGCCTAAGTCGCGTACACCGTCGCGTCTCTGCAATAGCTGTCCTTTAAGTTTATAAGTTGTAGGGCGACGGATTGGTTTTTTGCTGAAAGATAGGTACTATTGAGCATTTAACAGGGTTCAAATCTAATTTGTTGATTAAGAGGGTCCTTCTCCACTCGCTTATCGTAAACATCGAAAATGGTTTAAAAGCTTGTTACTTCATTTAATGCAATCCAACGCGATGTTTGACAAAAAGGCAACGCAAAAAAAGAGATAACGCCTGGAAACTCTATTAGTATTCGGTAATTCCGAGATTTACTCGAAAATTTCACAAAACTTGCTCCAGGAAATAGCTGATTTTTTTAAACCCTTAAAAGTTTTTGGAAAAAGTTGTCGTCATTTAGAATCTTAATAAAATTTGCAAGGTCTCTAAAGGATTACTTTTTTGACTTTTAAATTTTTAGGCAAATTATGAAGTGTCAAAGTTCATACAAAATAGGACATTTTCAGAGGTTTTTACTAGATTAGTTTTACACAAATTTAGAAATTGGTTTCTTTAGAAACCTAGATAATATCCACAAGATACTGTGTTTTAAAAATTTCTAATGTAAAATGTGTAATAACGTCATAATCAGTTATGAGCGGTTGTACGAAAAACAGTGAAAATGTGAGTCATGATGCACCACCTTAAGCAATAATCATCTAAACGGGCCAGGTCACTTTGTAGAGCGTCCATGTCTTTCTCTGATGATATTGCAGAGAATATCTTTATATCGTCCGCAAAACAAAGTAAGTTTGAATGGTGGAAACACGAGTCATTGTCCCTGACATAAATGATGAAAAGTAAAGGACCCATCAAGGAACCTTGGGGTACACCACTAGAAGGTGAAACCCAACTTGACATGTAATTACTGATTACGACCACTTGAGACCTGTTTTCAAGGTATGAAGTAAACCAGCGGAGAAGATCTCCTCCCAAGAGCTTTACTGTGAACTGTGTAAACGACATCGACTTGTGCCCCATAGTCCAATTTGTCTGTAAGAAAGTCATTGAGCACAGCCAGGTTAGGTACCGTTGAACGGTCCTATGAAATCCGTGCTGAGAAGGGCTAAAAGGCTGACTCAGTGCTGCATAAACTTGGTTATAGACTATCCTCTTAAAATTTTAGCTAATACGCATAATTTCGAAATAGGTCTGTAATTAACAATCTCATTTATATCACATATATAAATGATATCTCATTATAAAGGTCTATGTAACAGTGGCCGTCTGCCGAGTGACTCAACGTGGCGAGGTATTTGTCACGATCTTATGACATGGACTAGAGTGATCCGAGACTGACCGCCCGAATTGAAACTGTTAAACGAGCAGAAAATGCTAATGTCGAGCGTGAGCGCGGGCCCAGCGGAGCAATGAATGCCGATTGATTGTCTAGTGTTACTGCCATTAAGAGTTATTAAGTAATGAAGACAGCTCGCCGTCCGCCAAACTGAGCTTACAATGTGGCGCGGCGGCTCGAGGAGGTCGCAGGGGATCGCTTAGCATTTACATACTACTGAGTTAACATTTATAGCAGCGCTGCACAACCATTTCATTGAGTGTTACAAGGATAAACGATAACCTCTTAGCGTATAAAAGAAGACGCCAAGTTTTTCCCGAGAAACGCCCAAGATAAAATGATTAAAAACCAAAAAAAACCCAAGTGCAGAAATAGTAAACCGAAAAGACGGGGAAAAGTTATCGCAGGCCGAGTCGGACAGCGGACAGCGGGGAGCCGGGGACTTACCAAAACATAATCAGAAATAACTTAGTGTCTACAAGTTATTTCTGATAGCTTTCGTATGTATCATATTTATATGTATTATATTTAGACTAAACGACGACAGCGTCTGCGGAGAAGACATAATCGCTATTGCAGCGTGAGTACTGCTGGACACAGATATATTAATTGTTGCCCTGAAAGTACCTCTGGTTTTTTTTAATAAAAGACTTTCCAATTTCTATCACATTGTAGTCTGCAGAGAGCAGCAGAAGAAATACAGAAACATTGAATGTGTAATGATGGACACTTGAACAACATAAACATAACCGTCTTGACTTGACGCAATGTAATGAGCTAATGGACTGGATGAAAACCAAAGTTCATCAATCATCACAATTCTTTGGATATTATTTTTGAATTATGCTTTAAAGATTCACACGTGTATCCTGAACTGAGATGTGGCGAGTACCTACACACACACTTTACGAAAGTACTCATAGATGTGTTCCAAGAAGTTCGATAACGTGATCGTCGGTGGCGACCTTCACGTGAGCGGTGCGCGGCAACTTCCACGTAACGTTACTGTCCAGCGAGCGCGCGCGTCCGGACGCTGGCTCAGACCACATCAAACATCGGGATACTTGAGGCAGGTGACGTCATAAACTTAACTGCTAGGTATCTCTCAATACGAGTGACCTGCAAACATTACAAACTTGCGACTTTTCTAAATCTATGGTTGACATCAACCGTAGACATCAAGTCCGTGTGACGCCTGCCAGCTGGATTACGTTTATTAATTAAATGTTTTACATTTAATAGAATTTTGATTACACTTTGATTCATATCGAACCACCGACGAGCAGCACCTCAGCGCAGGCGACTCCAAGTTAAGGAAAACGTGAACCGTGCACAATCAGTAGGTACGACGTGCCGTGGTCGTGTTTCCCCGAAGCCGCGTGTCCGTCGCCGCTTACTTCACAGTCGTTATGTATATTTATACGTTACTTCACACTTCTCAATGTCAACGGGTTTTATCGCAGCCTTTGTTCAATTAAAGAAAGTTCACGCTAAAAATAGTGTATGTAAAATAGCGCGTCGAGTAAACATCAACAATATTTGTCTTTATTTATTTCACAGTCTTAGTCAATTATATATCTGTGCAAGGCTTAATTATTTTAAGCATAGTGCACGTGAATTACGGCGTAAGGTCAGAAGATGCGGCGTGCGTCGCGTCGCGTGCCCTGCAGTGCGCGCCGGCTCCGGCAATGGGCGGCGGGCGGCGGCGCGAGTTCAGTGAAAGTGTTGCGACCGCTCTGTCCCTGATAGTCAAAAAGACGTATCTAACAAAAAAAAAAACCGGATAAAAATGTTTTAATGAATGAAACGGGAAAACGGGCCTTTTTTCCTTGTGTTAAAACCGCACTGGAGAAAGTTAGCAAAATATAAAAAAATACAGGCAGATGCGCATTTTTTTCCTGATTCCGACAATGTATATCTGGAACTGGCCTTCTGCATGTGTCCATATATGTAGCGAGTACGGACACACCGCGGCCATCGCGCGCCGCCGCGCCGCCGCGCCGCCTGGGGACCGCGGGACTCGCTCGATCGCACTACAATACTATCGCCATTATCACTGCTAAGATTTTAATTCATAAATAGTGATTTCAAGGTTTGGGCGACAAGGAGGTTGATTGACCTGCACATTAAATTAAAAAGCGTTTACTTATAATTAAATATTAAATTATAAGTAAACGCTTCGATGTTCCGTTACCAAGAATAGCAAACGTTCATTTAGGTGAGGAATATCAACACCTAGGTTATGTTTTTTTTTAATTCAGCGAGTACGTCACTCGGTACGTTTATTTATCTATATATGTATATTTGAGAAGTGGGTTTATGTAGTTGAAATAAACCTATTGCGTCATGCGTTATATCAAGACTGAGTGTATTTATGGCCGTGCAAATAGCTTCAATGACGATAATTAGCTCTACAAATATGAGTAGCGTGCCACCCGGACACTGCCACGCCGGCTAGCGCACGAGCAGGCCGGGGACCTTACCGCTGCCCACTAAGATCCCATGACCACACAACACAACGATATTGACCAGTGCGATAAACAAGCACTCACTAAAATACTTGTGTTTTAGTGAGTACTTGTTCATCGCACCGCACTGCTAGTAAAGTGCCTCCTCCAAGCATGGAGAGTTTTCCAGTTTATGTTTTGTTAAGATCGGAGAGTTTCTTCTGTACAGTCAATTCGTTCGCTATATGTATGTATGTAACTGACTGACAATTAAAATTGGTGGCGCAGTCAGTATTTTAATTTTATGATGTGCTATAGTTGTGACGCTGTTGATAATAATAGTCTGGAACACGTTTTGGTTATGGGACCAGCCGTCAACGCGGGACATGTTGTAGTGCACAAGCGCACATTACGACTTTGGGGTGCGGCTCTAACACTTTGGCCAACTTGAGATTCGTACCCAGGAGCTTCTGAGTGTGCGACTTGTCAGCCACGAGGTTGACGAAGACATGACGACGTATCAGTTAGACAGGCGCTCCTTGTCTCGAGACTCAATCTTCAAATTACAACGTATTAAGACCGCCACAGGAAGGTCCGGTGACGCAGACGGTAATTTGACAATGACGTCGGCCTGCGACCGCGACCGATCAGTCGCAGTCATGAGTTAAGTAAGATGAGCACTGACTGTTGTTCCTGGTGTCGTTGTCGTGCGCGGCGGCGTCGTGCGTGTCGTTGTCGGCGTCGTCGTGCTGCGCGCACGCCGCGTCCACGCAGGCGGGCCGCTGGCAGCGCTCGCCCGCCCACGCCGCCGGGCACGCGCACGACACCGCGCCCACCGCCGACACGCTGCACGTGCCCTGCACACACACACGCCACCACTCATTAGAGACGAACCACCTGGGAAGCTGACTATCTTACCGTATATTTCATAGTCGATGGCTATACAGGGTTATTTGTAAATCACCGGCAACCTCTCAGGACTATGTTAAGAACCGGATCCGTTAAGAACATCATAAACGACAACTTTTGTTGCATGACTTTTAAAAAATTATTATATTTTAGTTCATCAGATTTGCATACTCAAACAAAAATAAAAATATTTAAATTGAACGTTCTGAATATTACGAAGTCTATGCCAAGCAATCGGGAGGCGGGAGTGCTCGCTCATACAGACGTAGGTAAAAATAGCAAAATACAGAGTTGAATAGAATAACGAAATCTTGAAAGTTGGTTTTGGTAAACTAATTAAGTTTTGTAAAAGTCATAGAACAAAAGTTGTTGTCTAGGATATTAGTGATACAGTCCTGCATAGAGATGGGTTTCTACCCGGTAAATACCCAAAATACCCAAATGCAGGGTTTTTACCCGGGTAAATACCCAAATGGTGGGTATTTACTTTTTAATTTTAATTAATAAGAAAATGTTCATTAAATATGTTTTATGCATGTAATGTACATGGTGTCGGCAAAGAATAGTTTTCTACTCTACAAATCATGTAAAAATTGCACGTCCGTATTTTTTAAATATTTTACGTCTGTATTTTATTTGGGACACTTACACAGATATACAAAATTAAGAAACAACATGTAGAACACTTAAGATAAAATAAAAAATTAAAAACAAAAAAGAATAAAAAAATTAAATAAAACATTGTATAAGTTATTTATTGTTACAAACTTGAAAATCAGTTGAAATTTTACATTTATGCAAAAGTTACAGTTAAACTTCATTTAACAAAAATAATAATCAGGCGTTAAAACGTAAAAATATAAGAAAGGAGCCGAATTTATAACATGGAGGTGTTCAGAATATGTAAACGATCTAAAATTTAACTAAACTTTATTTAATAAATCATCCCAAAAAGTGTTAAAGGTTTTGGGTGACAAAAAAAACCCGTGGTTTTGGGTATTTACCGGGTAAAAACCCTGTTTATACCCAAATCGGGTATTTACCCGGTAAATACCCGATGGGTTTTTACCCACCGCCCATCTCTATCCTGCATGGTTGTTAATGTTTTACAAATAACCCTGTATACATATATCTATATAGTATAAAACTATATTTTAAGGTATGGGTATACTCCTCGATACTTTCCACTGGGAAGGATATGTACCAGCTTCAGTGTTGATATATAAATGAATAAAGTTCCACTGAAATATTTCTTTAAAAACTTTAGCATAGAAGACGGGATGTTGTCCGGTCCAGCTGAACTACTGAGTATAGCTTATTGATACTACGGTCGGCGTCTGCAGGGGAGATTAAACTATGGGGATGTAAAACGCTGCGGGAAGTTGTATTACGAGTGATTATATTCGCATTCAGCTCTTGGAAAAGACGTTGCAGAAGCATTCTGCAAACGCATTGCCAGCAACAACCCCTGTATACATAGTTATAGCACTTGAGAAGACGGTAACTAAATGTGCAACTGTTTTAAAAAAAAAATCTTCTAATAAACGTAAAATCTTCTCATCACCCTGGGAAATTTACACATATATTTATTACAGCTTGGAGGACTCACAGCTTAAACAAACTTAAACAAAACGACGAACCGACGACAACAAGCCAATTAAAAGTCCTCACGTATAGTGTCAGACCTAACATTCAGAAGTAAAACCCTTAACACAAAGAGAAAAAAAGATCAAGTCCATTGTGGGCTTATCTGTTATAGATATAGTACTGTAATAATAATAAAAATTTATTTCAGAATCACTTCCACTGTGGCGACTCCCTTGAAGAATTTCCATGGGCAGAAACAGTATCTAATATATTATCACTCATTTCCGTCATTCTGTATGAGAGTAATGCCTCTACAAGTCTACAACTATGACTATTTTAAACACTAAGCCACTATTTTATAACTCGACCCCGAGATCCTGAGTAGGCCCCGTCACATGGGGGGAGGGGGGATGCAGGGGCGAGTGCTGTTGTAGTTTTTAACTGGCATCGATGTGGTTCTTTCTTCAAAAGATCTTCTAAGACTTATTTGCATGGTTCTTATATGATTTGGCCATTACATGTTTACTGTATGGACTTTAAAAGAGACTTTGACCCTTGAGTTGTTTTGGTATTTCTTCTCATGTTAACGTCAACTGACGAAAAAAATTGATTACGGTTTTTTTTTAATCTATTTGCTAAATAAATACAATTTATCGATTTATTTAAATTATGTAAGATTCACATTTTTTTTAGTCCATAATAAAACGTAAAAAAAAACAATTAAATTAATAAGACCCCTGGAGATCGATCATTCACCACGTTTGACAGTGCTAGTTATTTTGTAAGCAGTTTAATAAACTTTGCTATGAAGTGGCTATTAGTTGAACAGTCGGCGATGGTACCTGGTTGAGGCAGAAGTAGCGGCAGATGTCTTGCCGGCAGTGCGCGCCCATGGCGTCGCGCACGCACACGCCGCCCGCGCCGCACTCCGGCCCCACCACGCAGCGCTCGCAGCGCGGCCCTGCAACCAGTGCACATTGTACGATAGTCGGCGACAGTCGGGCGACAGTCGCGCCGCACGCACGGTGCAGTCACACACGAGGCGCCGTGCTCGCACGCCAGGCGCGCGCACGCCTGCGCCGCGCCCGCCGCCACCAGCTCGCAGCGCGGCCCCGTGTAGCCGGGGTTGCACACGCACTACGGACATGTACCTGTGTAGTCGGGCGGACAGTCGCACACGAGGCGGCCGGCGCGCGCGCTGCACGGGGCGCCGTGCTCGCACGCCAGGCGCGCGCACGCCTGCGCCGCGCCCGCCGCCACCAGCTCGCAGCGCGGCCCCGTGTAGCCGGGGTTGCACACGCACTACGGACATGTACCTGTGTAGTCGGGCGGACAGTCGCACACGAGGCGGCCGGCGCGCGCGCTGCACGGGGCGCCGTGCTCGCACGCCAGGCGCGCGCACGCCTGCGCCGCGCCCGCCGCCACCAGCTCGCAGCGCGGCCCCGTGTAGCCGGGGTTGCACACGCACTACGGACATACAGCTTATATAGTCTTTAACGCCTATAGCTAATTATTTTGAACCTAGATAAATACAATTATGATTTATGACCAAAATGAAACCACTCTAAAAATTTCTTCATAATTTTTTTTATTGCATTTTCGTGACCGTTATTGCATTTTTGGGATCCCATCCGATCCGACCCAGCGATCCCAAGGAGGGTTGGTGTCAGGCTGGCGGCCGACTATAAAACAGTTGCCAAATCTTCTGTAACATGTTAGTTAATGATAGAATGCGCGATAGGATTAGGGAGTACCCCACAGGCGACGCGCAGGGGCAGCACCCGGCTCCTGTGGGAAATGGACTAGGGTTGTTGCACCATACCGGGCGGGTGCAACGTAAGAAGCAAGCTCGGGAAATGAGATTGAGGTATGCTAGTTGGAATGTTGGGACCATGACTGGAAGGGCGAGAGAGTTAGCGGATGTATTGAAAAGAAGACGGATAAATGTAGCATGTTTGCAGGAGACTAAATGGAGAGGAACAAAAGCGAGAGAAATTGGTAAGGGATACAAGTTTTATTATTGTGGAAGTGATGGAAAAAGAAATGGCGTAGGAGTAGTCCTAGATTGTAAATTGAAAGAAAATGTGATGGAAGTAAAAAGGATTAATGATAGATTTATAGTTGTGAAAGTTATGTTAGAGAATGTGATGTTGAATGTAGTTAGTGTGTATGCGCCACAAGTAGGATGCGATGAAATAGTGAAAGAGAAGTTTTGGGAGGATTTTGATAGAGCTTTAATGGCCATCCCTGTGCATGAGGAATTGATTGTTGGAGGCGACTTTAATGGACATGTGGGAAGAATGAAAGGTATTTATGAAAGAGTACATGGAGGATGGGGTTTTGGAAGTCTGAATAATGAGAGAGAGACGCTACTGCAATCCGCTACCGCTTTTGACTTGGCAGTAGCCAACACTTGGTTTGCAAAAAATGAGGAACATCTTATAAAATACAAAAGCGGTCACCACAGGACCCAAATCGACTACTTTTTAGTCAGGCGCAAAAACTTAAAGCACATCAAAGATTGCAAAGTGCTGCCAGGATAGGATCTAGTATCACAGCATCGACTCCTGGTTATGGAATCAATAGTCGAAATAAAATGCAACAAAGGCAAAGAGCGCCCCCCCGCCCCTAAAATAAAGTGGCATATGTTAGAGAAGAATGATTGTGCGAAGAAGTTCAGAGAGCGAGTGGTTGACAAAATGATAGAGATGGGTGACATGAATGATCGAAGTATAAATGAAAGCTGTAATTTGATGGCAGAGTGTATTAGACATGCAGCAAAAGATATTTTGGGAGAAACGAGAGGAAAGGGCACAATAGATAGGGATACATGGTGGTGGTCGATAGAAATTCAGAATGTGTTGAAAGAGAAGAAAAGAAAATTTAAGGAATGGCAGCGTGTAGAAGTGGGAAATAGTAGTCTAAAAGCTGAAAAAAAAAGAGTGAGTATGATCTTTTGAAGAGGAAAGCTAAGAAAGCCGTGGCATTAGCAAAAGCAAAAGCCCAGGAAAAACTGTACCACACACTGGACAGTCCTGCAGGCCAAAAAGATCTTTATCGGCTTGCAAAAACAAGAGAGAGAATGACGAGGGATGTTTGTCAGGTAAGATGTGTAAGGAATGAAGCTGGAATGGTCTTATAAGATGATGAAAAAATTAAAGAGAGGTGGAAGGACTATTTTGAAAGACTGATGAATGAGGAAAATAATTGGAATGGAATTTTAGAGAATAAACCAGTGAATGTAGGGTTAGTGAGAACGGTTAGTATGGATGAAGTCAGAATAGCAGTGAATGGAATGAAGAATGGTAAAGCCATTGGTCCAGATGGAATACAAGTTGAAGTGTGGAAGTTATTGCGAGTGGATGGTTGGTTGTGGTTAGCTTTGTTCTTCAATAAGTTGTTGCAGGAAGAGGCCATACCTGATGATTGGTGCAGCAGTTCCTTGGTGCCCATCTTTAAAAACAAAGGTGATGTGCTTGAGTGCAACAATTATAGAGGAATAAAGCTAATGTCACATACTATGAAAGCCTGGGAGAAAGTTATTGAAAGGCGACTGAGAGAAGAGAGTGAAATTTCGCAGAGCCGGGTCGGGGTACAACGGATGCCATTTTTGCTATACGCCAATAATGTGAGAAATACAGAAGTGCGCATAAAAACTTGCACATGGTATTCGTTGACCTCGAAAAGGCATACGACCGGGTACCTCGTGAGGTTCTGTGGTGGGCCCTTAAGGAGAAAGATGTGCCTGGGAAGTATGTGCAGTTGATCCGAGCGATGTACAGTCGATGTATTACCCGGGTCCGGTCTACAGTTGGCACCACTGCCAGCTTCAATGTGGCTGTCGGCTTACATCAAGGGTCGGCCCTCAGCCCTTACCTCTTCCTGATAATAATGGACGCTCTGACGTCGGACATCCAGGAAGAGGGTCCCTGGTGTATTTTGTTTGCCGATGACATTGTTCTGGTTGCCGAGAGTAGCCTAGAGGTCCAGAACAGATTGGAGGTGTGGTGGCACAGACTGGAGAGTGTTGGCCTGAAATTGAGCAGAACAAAACAGAGTACTTGTTCTGCGATTTCGGCGGTCTCTCCAATCCTGTGCCTTTAGCTCTCACCGGAACGCCCATACCGATCTGTTCCGACTTTAGGTACCTAGGGTCGCTCGTCCAAGGGGATGGTGAGGTAGACCGGGACGTAACACATCGGATCAACGCAGGATAGATGAAATGGCGACAGGTCACGGGAACCACTTGCGACCCACGGATGCCCCTCAAGTTGAAGGGTAAAATCTACAAGTCCGTGATAAGGCCTGTCGTACTGTATGGATCAGAATGTTGGGCTGTGAAAAAGAAGGATGAAAAAAAAAAATGCATGTAGCAGAGATGAGAATGTTAAGATGGATGTGTGGTGTGACAAGAATGGATAAAGTGAGAAATGAGTATATTAGGGGAAGTTTGAAAGTGGCGCCAGTGACTGAAAAGCTGAAAGGAAATCGTTTGTCTTGGTATGGTCATGTGAAAAGGAGGGACGAAACGCATGTTGCTAAAAAAGTTATGAGTTTACATGTGGATGGATGGAGGGGGAGAGGGAGGCCAAAGAAAAGATGGATGGATTGTGTGAGAAGTGGTATGAAAGAAAAGGGAGTTAGTGATAGCATGTCGAGTAACAGGACAGAATGGAAGAAAAAAACGTGTTGCGCCGACCCCAAATAAAACGGGACAAGGGCAGGAAGATGATGAATTTTTTTTATTGCACAACTTCCAATTCCAAGCCTCAGTCCACGCAGGGACGCGTCGTCGGAAGCAAGTTCACGTCGCTCTCTATCAAAAAATAAATACGTCGCTAGTCAGCGCCGAATCATATACTGTGACTGTATACGTTGATACTTTTTCGAAATTAAATTAGTACCTAGTTACGAGTATCATACCTATATTTAACCGACCACGGCAAAACCAAAGTAGGGTTATGATTTTGACAAGTTATGTATGTATGTATACAGAGTTATTTGTAAAACACTAGCAACCTCTAAGGTGCTAGTTAAGAACATCACTACGATATTGAAACAGTGTCTTGCAAGCAGGGTTGCCAGGTCCTGGAACTGAAAAGCCGGACAATCTATCCTATTTAGCCGGATATTTGGTCAAAAAGGCCGACATTTTTTTTAAGTCTAATAAAATTCATGAAATCTTTTTAAATTCTAATGAAAAAACCATAAGATTAAGTGATATTATTGCTACACTATTACATATCCACTCTGCTTGTGCTAGCGATACAAGGTAAGGCAAAACTCTAATGACAATTCTAAACAAAATGGTCTTTAAAAAGCCTAACAAAAGCCAAAAATGCTCAAATTTGGCCGGACACGCCGCTTAAAAGCCTGACTATGTCCGGCTTTATCCGGACGCCTGGCAACGCTACTTACAAGCATAATAGAAGTGGCTTTGATAAAAGCCGTTTGTGGTGAAATGATGATATGTCGATTAAGTTTTGTTTAATTTACAATTAAACAAAATTCTTTCTTACAAAGTGCGCTAAGACATTATCATAAAAGCCGGGAAGATTCTTAATTTTTAGTAAAGAACGTTTTTCTATAGAAAGAATGGCTAGATCAGATAATCGTTCTTGTTTTTGAGCATTACGCATGTTGATATTTATTGTAAAGGGATATATTAAAATGTTTAAAAAAACCAGCTCTGAGAAGAACTTTTGCGTTGGTGTAGTTTTAAGAACGAAATCGAAAAAAAATCGCACGAAAATTATTAGACTTCGCGCACGACCTTTCTCATAGATCTAAACTCCCCTCCCGCACGCGCACTCCCGGGCCCCGCCTTGGTGACGCTTGGGCCGTGCAGCATAAATCGTAATATTTTAATTTTGCCATAGCTTCAAAACCAAACGTCCAATTTTAATCATTCAAAGACCAAATATTATCTACATAAACTGTACTTAGTGATGAAATAATTTATTTTGATAAGGGTTAATAGCATGAGTAAAATAAATGCGTTTAAATGTAGTCCAAAAAAAAAAATCAAGATTATTAGATAAAAAAATGGTTGTTGTGCCTCACTCGACATAGTAAGGTATACTGTTACGCGGACTTTTTTGTAGGTATTTGTAAGATCTACAATTATTTAGAACATTTTGCGGTTCTATCTTTAATAGTTCAGGCAGCGTACGCAAAATAAGTAACGTTTCTGGTTGATTTTTTACACCTTGTGTCCGAAAAACCCAAATATCTTACGGAACCCTATTTTTTTCCAAAATAAAATTTAGCCTATGTTACTCGTGGATAATGTAGCTTTCGAGTGTGTGATTTCGAATTTTTAAAAACAGTCTAGTAGTTTTTAAGCCTATTCAATAAAACTCTATCAAATAACTCGAAAAAAACCGGCTTGCCGGAGCGCTTTAGAGCGCGCAGGTTAATCGACCTTTATGTGACGTCATGACGTATTCTTGTATAGAAATTTAAACGCTAAAAAGCCGATTGCGCCTGCGGCTTATGTTATAGTGCTACATGTTGTTGAAAAGTAAATTTTGTTGATTTAATGTCCATAGTGTACTTAGTGTAGCCGTTTTGTAATGTTAGCTTTGTAGTTTTATAATTTCTGATTGTGCCATTTCTCAATTACGGTAGAGAGTGGTTGTGTTCTAAACATCTGAAGGGAAGCCGGTGGGAATCGAGTTGTATGGAACCTTCGTCACTGGTTGCCTGTTATTAGAATAGAATAGAATATAAATACTTTTATTAAAGAATAGAATAGAATATAAATACTTTTATTAATGTAAGAAGAAAACCATTTTAAGAGGTCCCCATGGATCCTCATGAAGCTTAGTTTCTTTATCAGAGTATCGTGCTCTATCCGATCAAAAGCCTTGCTATAGTCTGTGTAAACCATATGTAACCGTATGTATAGTACATTTACTCGATAATGCTGTTAGTAGGTTGAAATTGGGGTTTCTGGATCTCATCTGATCCAGAAACCCCAATTTCAACCTACTGCTGTTAATGAGCTACCAGGGATGCACATACGCAGAAGCAGTCATTGCCAAACAAGCGTGTTTTCCACGTAGTAATACGTTTTCTTGGTAAGGACACGCTTCATGTGGGTTTTAATCTGTTAAACGACATTTTTCAATCACATCCTAATATTAAAAATAAGAAATACGTCAAATGTCCGAAAAAAATGCCCAATGACCATTGAACATTCTGACCTTAAAACGCACCTCCTTGCTTTTGAAAATTACATTTTGACACAAGTGGAGAAACTTTATCATTGTGATTGAGGCGAAAAGTGTTGTGGAGCCGAGAGTTGCGTGACTAATTTGTACGTATATCAAACGATGTCTTTCAATAGACACACAAAAAAAAAATAGAATGAAAAGCATTTTGCACACATAAATGAATATAAATTAATTTTCTTTGTTTCCCACGCTCTACTATATTGTCCATGTGGGGAACAAATGTACAGTTGCGGTCAAGCAGGGAGCGAGCGCCCCGAGTCCAGATTACCTCAGCTCTACTGGGGCACGTGCCTGCATGTCGGGTACCGAGCGCGAGCGCCGCAGGACAACTCACTACTATTATTTAGATCTACATGCGACTTCGAAGACGTCTAATGAAACCTCAAAAAAGTCATTTATTTTCGCCAAATTGTGCTAACAAAAAGCGAAAGCCCGATATAGTTCGATCCCGACGCTATCTATCGAGCTATGGGACAACAATTTCAAAAACTTAAGTTTCGTATTGGTTAGTAATGATGAGGGTTCATAAAACGATCGATAGGAACGATCAATAATATATAATAATTGGAGAATAAAAATGGTGTAGAATTAATGAAGCAATAGGGAAGGTCACTAACAAATATTACAGGACCAAGATGAGAACCCTGCGGAGCTTCAGAGGTTTTGATCAGGGTTTCGGTTTTGTAATCTTTGGCAATTACATAAAAAGTTCTATCTTTTAAGTAGGTCCTCCGTTGACCACAGTTCACAGCGTCCAGCGTCTGCGAGGTACGCGTGCAGCCGTGGACAAAGTGGCCCCGCGGCCCCTCACTCCTGCTTAGCTTGAAGTAGCTGGTGATGCTCCAAGGTCTCAAATGCTCTTTGAAATCAATATACACCACTACCAGCTTCCGCTGGTCTAGGTACTTATTAATATCTTTAGAAAACTGTGCTAAGGCGTAGTCGTACTCCTGCCATTTCTAAAACCATGTTGAGCATTGAACATTTAGCGGAACTAATAAGTTCAGCCTCTCTTTTTGTAGGGTTGATTCTGTGAACGTAAATGATTTGTACGTCGCAAATAGAGCTTCATACGCTCACACTGAGCTAGGCAGTACCTTGAGCGGCGGCGGCGCGGCGTCGGCGTCAGAGTCGCGCGCTCGCGGCGCGTCCAGCTCGCAGCGGCCGCGCCGGTGGCAGTGCTGCGCGCAGCGGTAGTGCTGGCAGCGCTCGCCCGCGAACAGCGCCGGGCAGCGGCACTGCGGCGCGCCGCCCGCGCCCAGCACGCACGTGCCCGCGCCGCACGCCAGCGCGCACGCGCCGCCCGCCCCGCCCTCCGCGCCCGCCTCCTCCGGCGCGCCCACCGAGCCGCGCGGGATCACGCACAGGCGCTGCTCCTGTACGACCACAACAATACAACATGATTGTCACCCGAGCGAAGTCTCAGCTGAATTCTTACGGTTATACTACTCCTGGGGCCATTCAAATATTACGTAAGCATTACAGGGGGGGCATGTAATGAATATAGAATGTGTGCGTATGGTCTTGGCACTCACTCTTGTGGCGGCCTCGTCCACAGGCACCAGGCCGTCCGGGCACAGGCAGGCGTAGCCCTCGGGCTCCGGGCTGCGCACGCACAGCGCGCTGGCGTGGCAGCGGCGCGCGCAGGGGTCGGGCGCGGCGCCGGCCTGCGCCCTGTGCAGCAGCAGCAGCGCGCTCAGCGGCGCGGCGGGCGCGGGCCGCGGCGGGGCCGGCGCGCGCCGCCCGCGCACGCCCAGGCGCAGCACGCCGCGCGCCGTGCCGCACCACAGCCACTCCTCCCACACCGCCATGCGCGCGCACGCCCGGGCCATCACCACCACCACGCTGGCCGGCGCGTCGCCCAGGCGGACCTCTGTGCAGCCGAATAACAATTATACAGGCACAGAAAAAGAGAACTACATATAAAAAAATTCTGCGCTAAGATAGCTTTTAGACAAAGACTATATAACCACTTGACTGCGCATACAGTGCCCCGACGCTCGAAAACTATTAGCGATTTTTCGCCTATGTATAGGCTACGATAGGAGTAACCATTTTAGTTGTAACCAAGTGTTAGACCTGTGTGCACGCTAAATAAATACAAATTTTAAAACCTTTTAATCCAATTATAACGCATCAAAATGCCTTCATGCGCGGTGAAGTGGTGTGGGAAACATTCCAAGACATCTAGTTACAAAAAGGATGGCATAACTTTTCATCGGTAAGTATACAGAACGAAAATTAATTTTGATTTATTCAGATCATGAGTCACCGCAGGGGTCTAGCTAAAATGGTTCCTGGGTAAAAGAGCACAAATTTGTTTTGCGCGTTGATGTCTTTTGGAAAAGTCCCTTTCTTTCATTAGACAATTCTAATGCTTTTATCCCTTTCTTTTCCTTTGTATTTTTATCGTGACAATTAGTGGTGTCCCCTTTAATAGCAGTAATAGCTGAAATTTGATATCGACAGTAATAAAAATATATTTTTTAGGGTTCCGTAGCCAAATGGCAAAAACGGAACCCTTGTAGTTTCGCCATGTCTGTCCGTCCGTCCTCGCTTAATCTCTGTGACCGTTAGCACTAGAAAGCTGAAATTTGGTACCAATATCAATCACGCCGACAAAGTAGTAAAATAAAAATTGAAAAAAAGTATTTTATTAGGGTAGCCCCTACATATAAAGTGAAAAGGTTTTTTTTTTTTAATTTCAACCCTAACGTGTGATATATTGTTGGATAGATATTCAAAAATGAAAGAGGTTTACTAAAATCATTTTTGATAATATCAATAGTTTCGGAAATAATCGCTCCAAAAGTAAAAAACAATGTGTGTGTCCCCCTCTAACTTTTGAACCAAAAGTTTAGAAAATATGAAAAAAATCTAGAAAGTAGAGCTTTATAAAGACTTTCTAGAAAAATTATTTTGAACTTGATGGGACGAACAGTTTTTGAGAAGTTGGGGACACTTATTGTGACGGACGGGAAACTACGAAACCTTACACTGAGCGTGGCCCAACACGCTCTTGGCTGGTTTTTATTAAATTCACATACTCTTTATGTAAGTTCCGGATTTTTTTTTGTTTCTCTCTGTCGCCGACCGATCAGTCCAGGATTTACACCAATTTATTATGAAGCCATAGATAACAAAAAAATAGTACAACTTTCACTTGGATTCACAACAATTTGGCGGTGGTCTTTGATGTAAAAAAGATTTGTTCCTCTTTGTGTTTGACATACATGTTTTCATTTTAGATTTCCGAAGATTCCGGAACTAAAAGAAAAGTGGATAAATAAAGTTAATAGGGAAAATTGGTTTATTTGGGAACATTAATTCATTTTAAAAATCAATAATAACAGGATAAGTGCATATGTTTTTGTGTAATTTATTGATTTTGATTAAATATTATTTCTTTCATTTTAATTGTGTATTTTTTACAACGTTAAAATCCATTTTATCGATATCAACTATTTTCCTTTATTGAAGTAGTGCACCCCTAACGATAGCCCTACCTACGCAACTTGACCTTGAACCTTGACCAATTGCAGCCGCGCATTCTTCCTCGTCCCCCGGCCCGCAGTAGTGAGTCGTGTACTTAGAAGAAATCGGCCTATACAATCTCTAGTGGTTATATTCTCTTTGCTTTTAGAGGTTCCTTTTTCGCGACCAAAACGTCTTAAGCACTCTGAATTTTGTGGCACTTTGGCGTTTAGTTAGACATAGCGTAATGTCCAAGGTGTACGGACTACAGTATACTTGAGTCGATTGAAGTGAGTGTTAAAAACTGTTTTCGTTCTTATATTCATTCCAGACTTCCTGGAAGCCTCTGGGCTAAAAGAGTTACTCTAACAGGGTGGCGAGATGGGCTTAAATTGTCATTTTGACAGTTAACATACAAGAGGTTAGTATTCGGTAATTCCGAGATTTACTCGAAAAATTCACAAAACTGGCTCCAGGAAATAGCTGTTTTTTTTTTAACCCTTAAAAGTTTTTGGAAAAAGTTGTCATCATTTAGAATCTTAATAAAATTAGCAAGGTCTCTAGAGGATAACTTTTTTGACTTTTTTAATTTTTAGGCAAATTATGAAGTGTCAAAGTTTATACAAAATAGGACATATTCAGAGGTTTTTACTGAATTAGTTTTACACAAATTTAGAAATTGGTTACTTTAGAAACCTAGATAATATCCACAAGATACTGTGTTTCCAAAATATCTAATGAAAAGTGTGTAATAATGTCATAATCAGTTATGAGCGGTTGTATGAAAAACAGTGAAAATGTGAGTCTGACACTCCCTCTGGTTTCACATCCTAAGAAATGATCGTGTCCGACAATCGGTTTTATTTACTTTCATTCGTTAAGAGGTCGAGCTAGTTGTACGACGGCATACCTCCGTCGACGAAGAACGTGGGCGAGCGCGGCGCTCGGTCGGGGCGCTGCGCGAACACGGCGTGCGTGACGCGCTGCGAGCCGTCCAGCGCCACCGACTGCAGCGTGTCGTAGTAGCCGTCCACGAAGTACAGGCGCGCGGCCGGCGCGTCCAGCGCCAGCGCCGTGACGCGACGCACGCGGCGCCGCACCAGCCAGCGCGGCGCGCCGCCGGCCAGCCCCAGCGCGCGCACGCCGGCCGCGGCGCCGCGCTCCGCCCAGAACAGCGTGCGCGACGCGTTGTGCAGCACCAGGTCGTCGGGCTCGGCGTCGTCGCGGCGCCACAGCGCAGCGCGCCGCCGGCCGTCCAGCGCCGCCACGTGCACGCCGCCGCCGGCGCCGCCCACCCACGTCCAGTACACGCGCGCCGCCACCGCGTCCACAGCCACGCCGCGCACCGACCCCGCCATACTTATCTGTGGACCATTACCGAACTGCTTTGTCTCGCACGAATAAAGAGCTAAACCATTGTTGTAATGTTTTAAATAACGATAATATATAAACCTGATAGTGACCTTTTTATATTTAGAAAAAACTACTCGAGTGCGAATCAGAACGAATTAATATTATTGACTGTGAATTTTATTATGTTTGGCTATTGTGACTAATGTCAGTGATGAAACTGACTGACTAAATGCAACAAGGCATTGTCTACCAGGCAACCTTTGGGATAAAAAAAATAACACTGTGGAAGGGAAATATTTCACTATGTTAATATGTGTACTAATATTCCAGCAAATAAATAAATTTCATTTCATTTATACACAAGGAGGTGACTCACCAACCAACCCTTGGTTTGGCTACAAGCTCACCTATATAAATAGTTCAGTGTCTCGAAGATTTTTCGAATCGCAAAAGATTATCTTATAACATAACTAACAGTATTTACTTTTTAAAACCCTAAATAAGATACGCTTGTTGTGAAAACGATTATGCTATCCTTACGATGATTTCCTGATTATCAGTGAGGTCCTGGTCTCGGTCGACGACGCCGCGCAGCAGGTCGGGCAGCGGCGCGCGGCGCACGTGTCCGGCGGCGTCGCCCCACAGCAGCCACCAGGCGCCGCCCACGCGCGCGCCGGCCAGCGCCGTGACGGCGGGCGCGCCCGGCCCGCCGCCGCGCGCCGGCGCCGCGGTCGCCTTGTGCGGCGCCCACACGCGCAGCGCGCCGCCCACGGCCACCACCACCAGCGGCTTGTCGCCCACCGCCTCGCACGTCAGCGTGCCGTCCGCCAGCTGGCGCTGCTTGAAGCCCGCCACGCACCTGTCGCACACGCTACGGTTACACACACGGCTCCACGACCGCTTACTAGAGATAACCATTAAATATATTGTCATAATTTACATCGGCATAACGAAATTTTGCATGAAGATTATTACATTACAAAATTATCATTAGGTATAAACAAAGACATTAAACATATACTAGCAAGGTATATAAATGTTTTGCCAAAATGTACATTACCACAAATCTTTTCCCTCAAATTATTTATAGCGGCGTCAATGGCCATTCAACAAGTCGCATGGTGGTCGGTGATGTTCTTCGCAAAGCTTTTAGCTTAATAATAATATTGCTTTTTAACCGACTTCGAAAAGGAGGAGGTTCTATGTTCGGCTGAAGGTATGTTTTTTTTGTATGTATGTTCACCGATATCTCGGTCAATTGTGGACCGATTTTGAAAGTTTTTTTTTTTGATTGAATGGTTATACTTCCAAGTTGGTCCCATATAAATATTGTTATGATCTGATCATGAACTTCGAAGATATAGAACAGAACTCCTCATAGAATCATAGCAGAATTGTCGTAACAAGTAAAATTGCTTGGTTTATACGTGTAGTAGATGACTGACTGAAAGAAAAGGGGGAGGGGATATATCGAACTGATCTGGTGATAAAGCTTGAAGGTAAATTCTTGTAAAATAACCGTATTTGGGATTATTACAATCGTTATGAGATGCACGCTCTGACTATAAGGTAATTTATGTTTAGCTGAAGGGTATGTACTTTTTAGTGGTGCTACCATAACTAAAAAGTGAAAAATTAAAAACTTTTTACAAAAAAAAAAAATTAAACCGACTTCAAAAAGTACAAAATAATTTTAATTTCGGAAGTCGGTGTTAAATAATGAAGAGACAAAATTAGGTATCTAATATAGAAACACCGACTTCCAAAATTAAAATTATTTTGTACTTTTTGAAGTCGGTTTAATTTTTTTTTGTAAAAAGTTTTTTTATAGAAATAAATGCAATCTTTACATTATGCGAAAATATTTTCAAGCAATTTAAAGTTATGCGAAAACGTTAAAATGAGATTTTGAATAAACCATTAAAAAAATGATGGCGCTTGGGGGATTTCCCACGCTAGCCCTCGCGCGGCACTCACTTGCAGGTGTGGTTGAGGTGCTTGGGCAGGCACAGCTGCGCGCAGGTGTCCCAACGGCACGCGCGCGCCGACTCTGCACACAACACAGCCTAGCATTGTAATCACAACACAATCAATCGAACATTTGTAGTTGCTCTTTTTCTGAGTTTATCTCGTTAATTTTTACTAAAATATAAAGAATAAAATCTGCTAATACTGACGGGAGCGTTATACTGGTAGAAAATTGAAACTATAAATTCTTGGAGTAGTGAAGTTTGTTTGTTTAATGAACTTGTAAATATAATACTTATATATCTGTAATATATGATTTGGTCGACCAAATCGTCTTTTAATTATCTCACAGATGGTGTAAAAAAGTAGAGTATGCAACACGGGGTTAAAGCTGTCTTTGTCTTGGGCGGCTTGAATTCCTCACTTCACTCAGGTTTCTTTTCTCGCAATGCTCGGGAGTTAATTATATAGATCCCTCACTACCGTTCGGGATTAAACTTAGCAACCTTCGTCTCGTTCGGAATTCAACATGCCGCCCGCGACTTAAAGACATTGCTCTATCCCCTAGTCACATAAACTACTATCACGTATTGATATTTGCGGTGCATATCATTTTATTTCAATAAATCCAGCCGATGTGGAAAAGACTGCCATTATCACGCCTTTCGGCCTATTTGAATTTCCCCGAATGACATTCGGGCTAAGGAACCCTGCGCAAACTTTTCAACGGTTCATGAACCATACAGTTCTATCTGGTTTAAATTACGTTTACTGCTATATCGATGACGTCGCAATATTTTGTAAAAGTAAAATTCAACATGACACATCTTTAGTATGCCGTTATATTACTTTTAAGTTACATTTAAGCTAAATTTTTTCTATTGTGTAGGAACGAATAAACAAAAAAGAAATGTGCGTTTCGTTTTTACTAAAACATTTTTCAGCTTTTTTTAAAAAACAGAGGATTGAAATATTCATATCTAATCATGATCGAGTAGCGTAATAAATAAGTTTTCTTAGAAGGTATATTATATTGGTGTTCGTAGCCCATGTTTGACCTCTCCTTTACATATAAAACAATTACACGCGACTGTTATGTGACGCGAAGTGAGGCCCAACCGCTGTGCGCGAGGACTCGCCTTGTGTTGTAACCGATCGAACATTAATCATCTCTGTATTTGTTTTTCATTTAGCTATGAGCGGTGGGTGATGAGGGATATCGTTGCTCTTCAATGTCCACCAACGTCGTGCTACACCATACCTGCGGCGCATGAGGTGTTGCCGGGCACGCAGCGGCCATCGTCGCACAGCGCCTCGTCGCGCGCGCACGCCGCCTCCTCGCCCAGCCAGCGCCGCCGCTCACCTGCAACAGTACTGCGTCAGCACGTGCACGCGCGCGTGGCACGAGCACGGGCCGCGGTACGCACAGAAAGCGGGGCTCTCGTCGCCGTCACAGTCCACCACGCCGTCGCACAGCAGGTTGGGCGGCAGGCACGTGTCGTCGTTGCAGCGGAACATGGGCGGCGCGCACACGCGGCGCTTGCACAGCGCGGGCTCCTCGTCGCGCCCGTCCGCGCAGTCGCGCCGCGCGTCGCAGCGCCACGCGGCGGGCACGCAGCCGCCCGCGCCGCAATCCAGCCGCGCGCCGCACTGCGCCGTGCCGTTGTCGCGCGCGCCGCACGCCGCCTCGTCCGAGCCGTCGGCGCAGTCGGGCTCGCCGTCGCACCACCAGGCGGCGCGCACGCAGGCGCCACCGGAGCCGCAGGCGCGCGCGCCCGCCCCGCAGCTGGGCGCGCAGCCCGCCTCGTCGCTGGCGTCGGCGCAATCGGGCGCGCCCGAGCAGCGCAGCGCGGCGCGCACGCACTCGCCGGAGGCGCAGCGCCACTCGGACTCGGAGCAGGCGCGCGGCTCGCAGCCCAGCTCGTCGGCACCGTCACCACAGTCGTCGTCCAGGTCGCAGCGCCAGCGGCCGGGCACGCAGCGCCCGTCGGGGCAGCGGAAGTAGGTGGGCTCGCAGGGTGGTGGCGCGGCGCCCGGGCCGCAGCTGGCCTCGTCTTCGCGCGCGGGGCAGTCGGGCTCGGCGTCGCACAGCCACTCGCGCGGCACGCAGCGCCCCGAGCCGCAACGGAACTCGTTGGGCGCGCACGTGCGCGACGCACACATGTCGCCCTCGTCGGACCCGTCGCCGCAGTCCGAGTCGGCGTCGCACACCCACACCAGCGGCACGCACGCGCCGTTAGCGCACGTGAACTGTACACAAGCGCATACGTTACACACACTCCCTACCACCACCATTCTATTTTAAGTCTCTGGCAAGTAAAAAGCTCCGTCTTAGACACACACACTAAGTACACTCGGCATATCTAGACCGCTCCGAGTTCCGATCAATTGACTGCACAGTAATTATTTTTAAGAATCATGGCGAACTCGTATTGCGTATTTATTCAAGTGTGCGCAATAGTTTGGAACGCCAATTTCAGAGTGGCAAACATATTTTAACCTTACTGTTTATTAATCATTCCCGATGACTCTCCGATCACCCTGGTCCAAAAGAGTCGTAAAGAAACAGCACCCTTCGAAAACAGACGCACCGTCCTTCCGTCCTCGAGTGGTGCGGCGGACACGTGCGCGGCGGGCAGTCGGCCTCGTCGTCCCCGGCGTGGCAGTCGCGCCGCCCGTCGCAGCGCGCCGACACGTTGTACTCCATGGTGGAGTCGTGGCGCTACTCACGTGGTGCGGCGGACACGTGCGCGGCGGGCAGTCGGCCTCGTCGTCCCCGGCGTGGCAGTCGCGCCGCCCGTCGCAGCGCGCCGACACGTTGTACTCCATGGTGGAGTCGTGGCGCTACTCACGTGGTGCGGCGGACACGTGCGCGGCGGGCAGTCGGCCTCGTCGTCCCCGGCGTGGCAGTCACGCCGCCCGTCGCAGCGCGCCGACACGTTGTACTCCATGGTGGAGTCGTGGCGCTACTCACGTGGTGCGGCGGACACGTGCGCGGCGGGCAGTCGGCCTCGTCGTCCCCGGCGTGGCAGTCGCGCCGCCCGTCGCAGCGCGCGCTGCCATGCACGCAGCGCGCCGACACGTTGGCGGCGGGCTCTCCGCGGCACTTCCACTGCGTCGCCAGGCACGTGAATCGCTCGCAGTCGCGCTCGTCCGAGCCGTCCCCGCATTGCGGCGTGCCGTCGCAGATGTGTGACGGGTGCACGCAGCGCCCGTTGTCGCACTGGAACTGGCCCGGCGAGCAGCGGAAGGGCGGGCAGCCGGCCGGCTCATCCGACGCGTCGCCGCAGTCGTCCTGCGTGTCGCAGCGCCACCAGAAGGGGATGCACTTGAGCGCCGACGCGCACACAAAGTGCGCCGACGTGCAGTTGGGCGTGCACGAGCGGCCGTCGTCGCCCAGCACCCAGTGCTCGGGGCAGGCGCAGCGCGCGCCCGCGCTGCCTCCTGGCGGGGCCGGCGTCAGCAAGCACAGCCCCGAGCAGTTCAGAGCCGCACACTTCGCTGACAACTCTACAACACCACAGCACACATTTCCTGTTGATTTATTTGGGCGACAACCTAGGACAAATATCGTCTGTGCATATACGGACCGGGCTGCGGCGGCTGGCGCGCGGGGTGGTACACGCGCAGGTCCATGGGCTTGTGGATGGTGTGCAGGAGCGTGCGGCATTCGTAGGCGCCGCCGGCGCTGAGGCTGGCGTTGGCGGCGAGGGTGAAGTGCTGGCGGGGCCGGCGGCGGCACGACTCCACGGCGCGCGTCTCCCAGTCCGACCAGTACACGCGCCCGTCCCACACCGCCAGCGCGAACACGTGGTGCAGGCGCAGCCAGGGCATTTGTTCTGTAGGAGAACGTGCTGGTCAATAAATGCAGCACCAGGAACGTCTCGCTGAGTGGTGAGCGATGCTGACCCCTGGAGAAGAGTACGCGCACGTTGTTGCCGTCCAGGTCGGCAACGGCCACGTAGTCCTCGCGCGCGTCGGCCCAGTACAGCTCGTTGGAGGCGGGCAGCACGGTGAGCGCGTTGGGCCAGTAGAGGCCGGCGCGCAGCAGCACGCGGCGCGCCGAGCCGTCCATGCCAGCGCGCCCGATGTGCGCCGCCGCGCCCCAGTCCGACCAGTACAGAGTGCTGCCGACATCACAACATTGCATTATATCATCTCTAACTTTACAAACGACCCTAAATATATTGCCTAACGCATTTCACACAACTCTCTTCAATCGATCAGGCAGGTGAATTTTCAAAAACCTTTTTTAGTTCTCACCTTCGCATATACACTGTACGATAGTCGTGTCAAGTAATGGCTTTTTTTTTTTTAAATCTTTATTTAAATTATGGAGGGTTTGATCAGACATGATCATGCCACCCTCATAGGCATCACAATAAAAAAAAAAATTAAATTAATTAAGTTACTTTCTACGTACAATTGCTAATTTAACTAATTTATAAATAATCTTTGCTACATCCGATAGAGGGCGGGCAAGAACCAAATTGCACACGCCCAATTCCCGTAGATTTAAGTCATATTCGAGCATTAAGTTGACCCTTTCAGCCTCATTCCGGGCACATTCGGCCACCACATGGTATACATCTTCAACTACGTCACACTCGGTACAATTTGGTGAGTTAGATTTGCCCATTAGAAAGGCGAATTTGTTTAGCGGGATGTGCCCGGAGCGAAGTCTTAGGGCAGTTACAATGTCTGTTCTCGACAAAACTGACTCGGAAAACCACGGTGCACGTGACAGGCGAGGCTGTATGGTTTTATACCAAATACCTTTGCATAATGACCTCTCGTCAAAATACTCTCTCCACATCTCTGTACACTTATCCCTAACCAAATACAAACAATCCGTAAATAAGGGTAAGCAGGTGAATGGTATTCCATTAAAACTAGCTTCCCTGGCCATACGATCAGCCTCCTCATTTCCTATTATGCCCTCATGCGAAGGCACCCATTGAATTTTAACTATTTTATTTGCGTTCCTTAGTTTACGGAGCGATTGCAAAATGTCATAGGCTATCGGTGTGCCTCGAAAATTCGAGTTGCATCGAGCCAGGTGGTGAATAGCACTCTTGGAATCTGTCAAGATTACATATATTCCGGCCATAAATGAAGTAATGGCTTAATAGCCATGAGCCTCGACCAAAATCTTAAGGAGCTAAGAGCTTGTTTCAGAATGCGTTACTGTCTCCGCTCTGTACTGGCTCGAATAGTCAGGAGGTTTCTATCTCTGGAGTCTGCCAGTTAAGTAGCTTGGACCCTGTTCCCGATTCTAGTGTGCTACTATTTTTGTATATTTTAACTTACTTTTCACAAGACAAACCTTTATATAAATAACAATAAATTAGAAAAGAGGGAGAGCAGTGGTGGCCGAGTGATAATGGCTCCGACTTACGAGTTGTAGGTCGCGGATCCAACTCCTGCCAGGCGCATTACTTTGTGTAATTCATTTCATTACCACTGCTCTCAAAGTGGTGAAGGAAAACATCGTGTGGAAACCGACATGTCCTAGAACTAAAAATTCGAAGACATGTGATATTCACCACCACGCACTGGACCCGCGTGGTGGATTACGGTCCATTCACTCTCCTAGAGAGGAAGCCTGAGCCCAGCAGTGGGAACAATAAAAAGGCAAGGCTGATGGTGATGATGAAATCAGAAGCGTTATGGCAGTGTTTTATTTGCATTGCATCCAGTTAACACTTCAAGTTTAAAAAAATGCAGAATTAACTTGTGCATCACTGTTGCCGACATTGTTGCACCGGTCAATCACAACGTCAGAGATTGTTACCTACACTATTGTTCTATATTTATTGCATGATGCCTTTAGCTTTACGTAAGCGTGCTAAAGATATGGAGAAGAAAATGTTTGATGAATATATTGCAAACATTGAATTAGCCATTTCTAAGAATCCCAGGGCTTTTTGGCGATATGTTAAGTCTAAGCAGCAAACGAATTGTTACCCTTCTGTTCTTAAATTGGGAGAAATTTCATCCAACAACGGGGAGGAGATTTGTAATATGTTTGGTGACTATTTCTCTTCTAACTTTCAGGAACGGAACGAAGTCAATGACTCTTCGACTCCTTATGGGATCGATGAACTCGAGTGTCAGTCTGCGGGTTGTCCATCAGATGTGTGTACTATTGACATAAGGGAGGATGAAGTATTTAGGTTGCTGAAACAATTGGATCTGAATAAATCCGCAGGCCCTGATAACATTTCTCCAGTCTTTATATCGAAATGTGCCAAGTGTCTATCGGTTCCGCTGACAATACTGTATAAACGGTCAATCGAATTAGGAGTGGTGCCTATCATCTGGAAGTCAGCGTATATAACGCCGATTCATAAAAAAGGACCCAAGGACAGTATAGATAACTACAGACCAATTTCAAAACTTTGTGTGTTCGCTAAAGTCTTGGAGAAGATTGTACATAAACAACTGTCCTCATCACTCAAATTAACTTTTTCTGAACACCAACATGGATTTTTAAAAGGCCGCTCTACTACATCCAATCTTGCTGTCTGTAGTGACTATTTGACGGAGCACATGTCCAGGAGGGCTCAGGTCGACGTTGTATACACTGACTACAGTAAATGTTTTGATCGTATCGATCATGCGCTTCTTTTGCGTAAATTACTACTGGCTGGAGTAAGGGGTAATTTATTCAGATGGTTCTCGTCATACGTGGAAAACAGGTGTCAGACGGTGGTTCTGAATGGGTTTACGTCAAGAGTGATGTATATCCCATCAGGAGTTCCTCAGGGATCCTTATTAGGGCCTCTCTTATTTAATATTTTTGTAAATGACATTGCTTCTTGTTTCTTCCATTCGAAAATTTTGCTTTATGCGGATGATATGAAGATTCTGGGTCAAGTATCGAGTATTGAGGATGCGTACCTTTTACAAGAGGATTTGGACCGGTTTCTCGTTTATTGTGCTAGTAATAAGTTAGATTTAAATATCTCTAAATGCTATGTATGTACTTTTTCTCGCAAACCAAACCCTATTAAATATGATTATAAGCTATCAAACACCTCTATAGCCAGAGTCGGCGTCATAAAAGATCTTGGTGTAACTTTTGACTCTAAGCTTTTGTTTGATGAGCATATAAATAAAATAGTTAATAAAGCTTCTAGAGCCCTGGGTTTCATTTTTAGGATTTCTACTGATTTTAAGAATATCAAGACAATGAAAATTCTTTACTGTGCGTTTGTCCGTAGCCACCTTGAGTATGCTTCTCAGATTTGGAATCCCAATTATAATATTTATATTAATCGCCTTGAAAGCATACAGAAGAGATTTTTAAGATATGCTCAATATCGCTCAAATACCTTTCTTCTTAATTATGTGAGTCGGTGTAGAAAGTTTCATATTCTGCCCCTACAGGAACGAAGAAAAATTGCAGATGTCGCTTTCTTATTTGGTGTCATGAATGGAGCTACTGACGTCCCTGAGCTGGTAGGCAAGGTTGGACTGCGGGTACCTAACTCGTGTGTGCTTCGTCGCAAATCGCGTCTCCTTCATATACCTGTAGTTTCAACGAACTATCGCAAGAACTCATGTATAATAAGAGCTTGTCGTACTTTCAATACGGTGTGTCAGGATGTCGACCTTGATTTGTTCGCTACCAATATTAAAAAGGTAAAGAAAGCTTTAGCCGATCGATTCTTTGTAATAAATTAAACAATTTTTTTTTTGTAGTGTATAAGCTCTATTGCGTTAACCTTACGCTGTTGTCGTCATAATTTACCTAAGTCTCACTTACATTAGTATATGTGAAAACTTGTAAATGGCCGTTTTTTACCTATTCTAAATTTTACTGTACCAAGTAGCTGTAAGTTTTCCTAAAAATAATAAAATAAAATAAAATAAAATACCAGTGTAAACAATTGTTGGTGAACCGATATATAAATAAATAAACAACCCCTGTATTTTCACCCGTCTCTCGGCCCGCAATAGTGAATAGTGTTTCTAGACGAATTCGGTCTATCAGCTCTCAAGTGATTTACATTACGGCGAGTCAGAACTTTGCGCAGAAGGTTGTGCAATTGAGCGCTTATTAGGAACCAAATGGTGGCACGAGGCGACGTGCGTGGCCAGGAGGTGAAGGCTAGAGATTGACCCTATGTAAATATACATCATCACATCATCATATCAGCCGAAAGACGTCCACTGCTGGACATAGGCCTCCCCCAAGCGTCGCCACAACGACCGGTCCTATGCGTCACGCATCCATCGGATTCCTGCGACCCTGACCAGGTCGTCGGTCCACCTTGTGGGAGGCCTTCCTACGCTGTGTCTTCCGGTACGTGGTCGCCACTCCAGAACCTTTCGTCCCCATCGACCATCTGTTCTGCAATATGCCCTGCCCATTTCCACTTAAGTTTGGCGACTCTTCGAGCTGCGTCGGTAACCTTGGTTCTCCTGCGGATATCTTCATTTCTGATGCGATCACGCAAGGAAACTCCGAGCATAGCCCTTTCCATCGCCCTTTGGGTGACTTTGAGTCTTCTTAAAAGGCACATTGTAAGCGACCACGTTTCGGAGCCATAAGTCATCACTGGCAACACGCACTGGTCATAGACTTTCGTCTTGAGACACTGTGGACGAGAAGACGCCGCGCAACTTCCCGAACGCTGCCCAGCCGAGTCGGATTCGACGATTGACCATGCACTTTCTAAAAGTTAGACCTACCCAACTGGACCGTCTGTCCCAGGTAAACGTAATCGTGCACAACGAGTGTAGAGTCTCCGATCTTAATAGGAGTGGGTACTACATGGATATTAACCATAAATTTTGGTTTTGTCCATGTTGATTTTAAGACCCACTCTTTCGGAAGCTCTACTGAGGTCACCGAGCATTGTACTGAGTTCTTCCGTAGTCTCAGCCATGACTAGTACGTCGTCGGCGACCCGAAGCTGAGTGATGTACTCGCCAATGACGTTAATGCCTAATCCTCTCCATTCCAAAACCTTATAGACATCCTACATTGCAGCCGTGAACAGTTTAGGAGGAATAACGTCTCCCTGCCCACACCTCGCTACAAGAGGATAGGTTTCGATGTCTGGTCTTGAAGTCGGACTGACATGGTGGCGTTTTTGTATAAACACTTCAGCACTTCGATGTACTGATATTCAATCAGGCACCGTTGGAGAGACTGCAGTACAGCCCAGGCTCTATGAATCAAAGGCTTTCTCGTAGTCCACAAACGCTAAGCAGAGAGGCTGATTATACTCCTCAGTCTTCTGTATAATCTGCTGCAGCGTATGTATGTGGTGTACGGTACTAAAGCCTTTTCGGAATCCGACTTGTTCGGGACTTCTTTAAATACAATCGGGACTTGTGTAAATACAATCGACCCTTTATTCAATCAAATGTCGCATTAGAATTTATTGACTTTTTATATGAGATAATAAACGAAATAGATTTACAAATATAGTGACTTTTGTCGTTAACAAACGAGATATCGACTTTAATAAAAAAAAAACTACAAATTGAATGATATGGTTTAGTCTATATCACTTATCTATTGACGATTACTTGAATAACGACTGTTTGAGAATATTTTATACCTTCGTATAAAATTGAACAGTAATATATTTTTATGACTTAATTTCAGTCGATTTGAACAAAAATCGATTGAACAACATTCTCAGTCACGCGTATTGAACATCACTCTTTGGTTACTGCGTAACGTTCCGGTACGCGGTAATGTGTCTCACTCACACTTTAGCGTATCATGTTTACGTCTCTGCTGCATCTCTGTTTTGAGTACAGGCGTGGTCATTGAATAGATATCTAAACTTTTGCTAATCCTATAATATTATATAGTTTTGTGCTCAAGTGGGCAAAATGGCGACGATCAGACCGGTGTCTGCTGGCACATTTGTCTGGTTCGTAAGGTAGTTATGTTTCCGGAGCACCGTTTGAGAAATAAACAACAGTTAGGACTGGGCACAGAGAGTACAGAGGTGCCGTAGGAAAACGAATTGGCTGTTTTGAAAGGAATTTCAAAACCGCCCTCTGAGCTCTTTCAACCCGTAGCATCGCCGTTTTGTGCGCTCCGCCCCAGACCGTCAGCCAGTATCCCAAGAGTGACTGAGCATGTGCAAAATATATATTTATTACAGTTTTAAAGTCCGCCGAGCCTCTCAGTTTCTTAAATATGTACCATGAAATGAGTGGTCCAGCAAGAAGTAATAAGCGAAGCGATGTTAGTTGGTGAGGATACTGACCCCTGCTGCGGGTGCAGCGCCAGCGCGCGCGGCTCGCTGAGCGCGCCGCGCAGCAGCACGCGGCGGTGCGAGCCGTCCGCGCGCGACACCTCCACCGTGTCCGTGCCCTTGTCGCACCAGTACACGTTGCCGCCCACCCAGTCCACGGCCAGCCCGTCCGGGTTCTGCAGCGTGGCGCCGTGCAGCGTGCGCGCCGCGCCGCCGCCGCACGCGCGCCGGATAGCCGAGCCCAGGCGCGTCACGTCGCTCCAGTACAGGCAGCTGTCGGCCCACTGCAGGTCCAGCGCCACGGCGTTGGTGAGGTCGTGCACGAGCAGCGCGCCCGCGCCGCCCGCGCCCTCCAGCGGTACGCGCCGGATGTAGTAGCGGTTCGTGAAGATGAGGCTCGCGCGTACAGCTGCACACACGAGAGCTGAGACACAGAGCGCTACACACACACACATGCACGCATCGCACGGAACACTCACGTGAGTCGGGCGTGCACGTGGCGCCGTCGGACATCAGCTTGTAGCCCTCCGCGCACGAACACACGAAGCTGCCAATTGTGTTTCTGAGGATGCAATGTTTTACCAATAGTACATTATAATGAGGTGGTCGGACGCTATTGGCGTCGCAGCGGCACGTACTTGCAGGTGTGGTCGCAGGGCTCGTCCTCGGCGCACTCGTCCACGTCGGCGCAGGCGCCGGCGTCGTGCGCGCGCCGCCAGCCCGCGCGGCACCAGCACGCGCGCCCCACCGGCAGGTCGGTGCAGTTGTGCGCGCAGCCGCCGTTGCCCGCCGCGCACTCGTCCACGTCTGCACACACGAGTCACGTCAGCGGGACCGGCCGCGCTCGGGCCGGGCGGCCGCGTCCGCTCGGTACTCACTGCAGTGGCTCTCGTCGGAGTAGTCGCCGCAGTCGTCGCCGCCGTCGCACAGCGCGGCGTGCGGCACGCAGGCGGCGTTGCGACACGCCCACTCGCCGCGCGCGCACGCGCCGCGCGCCCCGCCCGACAGCGCGGATGCACCGAACGCACGCTCGAACGACGCTGCAACACAACACACCATTATATACACATACCTATTAAATCAAAGATTTATTTTCAGAACACTTACTCGAAAACCTGCTCTTATCCCACCACATTTAGGTACGCAATTGACTGTTGTTCGCCTTTGTACTTTTTGTTGCATGAAGATTAAATAAATAAATAAATGTATCGTATCAGGCTGGTCGCGCGTCGACCCTCGCGAGGCGCGCAACATCAACCCGCATATTTATGTCTTCGTCGGTGTATTGAAAAACGTCGTTTGACACGTGGAAATTTGTCACTGCAGCCCTTGGCTTCACAACACCCTCGCCAAGGCTCGAATGAGCACCGCCTCGGTCACAATGACAAACTTTCGCCACTTGTCGTCTTAATCGTATTATTGAGCCTTTTTTACCATTGTGATTAACTCTAAGTAATATTTAGTTCATACTTTTATATTTTGGCATCAAACAACATAATTATTTTTTATACCTATAGTGCACTCCATTATGGAAAGACGCATCTGAATTTATATTTTTTTTTTCATCTTATGATATTACCTGTTTATAGGCTAAGTTAACTTTTTAACTTTAGTTTCAGACTGAGAGAAATTTTAAAAATATCTGTAATTCTCTATTATAATTGTTAGTGGAGCGGTATAAAAATGAGTTACGGGTGTATGTTTTATTTAGTCGATGAGGAACAATAAAAAACTTTTTCCAAAAAAAATTAAACCGACTTCAATGTAAAAAGTTTTTTATTTTTCACTTTTTAGTTATAGTAGCACCACTAAAAAGTACCTACCCTTCAGCCAAATATAAATTACCTTATAGCCAGAGTGCATCTCATAACGATTCTAATAATCCCAAATACGATTATATTACATGATACATCCCCTCCCCCTTTTCTTTCAGTCAGTCATCGACTACACGTATAAACAAAGCAATTTTACTTGTTACGACAATCCTGCTACCTCCTTCTTTTCGAAGTCGGTTAAAAAGTAGTTTAGCACGTGAGGGCCGTACGGGCCGGCGGGCGGCGCGGCGGGCGCTCGCTTTCAGTGATATTTTACCAAGTAAAGAAGGAGACTCGGTGAAAGAGTTAAAATTTTTGAACATTGGATGATGTCAAACATATCACGTCTGTTACGAAGACTTACCAGTTTATGCCTGCAAAGAATCTTCATATGCAGTGTCGTAAGTATTATTACGATAGTTAAATGACTTCAGACATTTTTTTTGTATTCTTTCTATTCTATTTATATGTATATCAAAACATGGGCTCCAAATAGGGTTACGGTATGATTACGAACAGCGGCAACAGGCAGCAGTGTTGTGGCCGCAGTGCCTAGTGCCTACATTGCTGCCTAGCTCGGAATGTAATCTCATATAAGCTTATAGAAATTGTATGGGGACCAGTAGTGTCGCGGCAGCACTGCTGCGTGCAGTGTGGTTCGGAATCATAGCTTTACGAAAACTGTACAATAGAACGAACAAATGAAAAATAAAGAATTTTTAGAGTCATAATATTTTAAAAAGGTTTCATCATGATCATCATATCAGCCGAAAGACGTCCACTGCTGGACATACCTGCCTGCCTGCAGCGCGCTATGTGTGTAGTACGTACCGCACATGAGCGGGTCCTCGTCGGAGCCGGCACCACCACCACCGCCGTCCAGGCAGTGGTCGCGGCCGTCGCACTGCAGCGCGCTATGTGTGTAGTACGTACCGCACATGAGCGGGTCCTCGTCGGAGCCGGCACCACCACCACCGCCGTCCAGGCAGTGGTCGCGGCCGTCGCACTGCAGCGCGCTATGTGTGTAGTACGTACCGCACATGAGCGGGTCCTCGTCGGAGCCGGCACCACCACCACCGCCGTCCAGGCAGTGGTCGCGGCCGTCGCACTGCAGCGCGCGTGCCACGCAGCGCCCGCCGCACTGCAGCGCGCCCGCACCGCCACACAGCGCGCCCCCTGCGCCCCCAGCATCCGCGCCCGCGCCCCCTGCGCCCCCAGCGTCCACGCCCGCACCCCCACATTCGGCCGGCTCGTCCGAGCCGTCCGCGCAGTCCGCGTCACCATCGCAGTACAAACTCTACAAAAGTACAAGTTTATCAACTCATACGAGTACTTCTTGGTGGACATTTGTTGTAAAGAAAGCGATCGTACCGGGTGCAGACAGAGCTGCGTGTCGGCGCAGCGGCGCGCGCCGGGCGGGCACGCGCAGCCGCGCTCGTCCTCGGCGCGCGGGCAGTCGGGCACGCCGTCGCAGCGCGCGCTGGCGGGCACGCACACGTTCCACGCGCCGCACGCCCACTCCGTCGGTGAGCACGTGGCATTCACATGGCGGCAGTGCTCCGTCTCGTCCGATGCGTCGGCGCAGTCTGCGCGGCCGTCGCAGCGCCACGCCAGCGGCACGCATTCGCCGCCGCCGCATGTGAATTGCTCGCTGCCGCACGACGCCGCAGCGTCCGACCCGGCGGTGTCCTCCTGCGCCGGTATGGGCGCTGTGCTCGTCTCTATCGCGTTAGAATCTAAAACACCAATGATGGCTTAACTTATTCTTCTTTTTTCTGTCTCTTACTTTTAACGAAATAATTTCGTGGTGTTTGTCTACTCGACCGTATAATGGGGCCGCTTTCAGAGACTAGGATAACGTTTACCAGTAACGGGCGTGCAGTCCCCGTGCAGACAGGCGGGACAGTCCCGCTCGTCGGAGCCGTCGGCGCAGTCCTGCACGGCGTCGCAGCGCGCGCGCAGCGGCACGCAGGCGCCGGCGTCGCAGCGGTAGTGCGCGGGCGGGCAGGCGCAGCCCGCCTCGTCGGCGGCGTCGTCGCAGTCGGGCGTGCCGTCGCACACGCGCGCGGCGCCCACGCAGCGCCCGCCGAAGCCGCAGCGGATCGTGTCCGCGGGACACACGCGCGACGCTGCACCGTGATTCGAGCCACAGTTCAATTTGTTTATTCGCTCTAATATATCAATATCGAAAATCAAGCAATAATAATGTCAACAACTACCATAAACTACAGCTCATTAGAATTAGTTACGTTTGATCAATTATTTCTCCGAAACTGTTCACCGCCGCAATGGAAGATGTCTTCAAGGTTCTGGACTGGAGTGGACTAGGCATTAATGTCAATGGCGAGTACATCACTCACCTTCGGTTTGCTGACGACATAGTAGTCATGGCTGAGACTATGGAGGAGCTCAGCACAATGCTCAATGACCTCAGTAGAGCTTCCGAAAGAGTGGGTCTTAAAATGAACATGGATAAAACCAAAATCATGATTAACAACCATGTAGCGCCTACTCCTATCGAGATCGGAGACTCTACACTCGAAGTTGTGGAAGATTACGTCTACCTCGGACAGACAGTCCAGTTAGGTAGGTCGAACTTCGCGAAAGAGGTCAACCGTCGAATCCAACTCGGCTGGGCGGCGTTCGGGAAGCTACGCGGTGTCTTCTCGTCCAATATACCACAGTGTCTCAAGACGAAAGTCTATGATCAGTGCGTGTTGCCAGTGATGACATATGGCTCCGAAACGTGGTCGCTCACAATGGGCCTCATCAGAAGGCTTAAAGTCACCCAAAGGGCAATGGAAAGGGCTATGCTCGGGGTTACCTTGCGTGATCGAATCAAAAATGAAGACATCCGCAGGAAAACTAAGGTTGCCGACATAGCGCAAAGAATTGCCAAACTTAAGTGGCAATGGGCAGGGCACATTGCTCGCAGAACAGATGGCCGTTGGGGCCGAAAGGTTCTGGAGTGGCGACCGCGTACCGGAAGACGCAACGTTGGAAGGCCTCCAACAAGGTGGTCTGATGACCTGGTGAAGGTTGCGGGAAGCCGATGGATGCGAGACGCGCAGGAGCGTTCGTTGTGGCGACGCTTGGGGGAGGCCTATGTCCAGCAGTGGACGTGTATCGGCTGAAATGATGACGTTTGATCAATGAAACTATGAATCATAGTTATCCTTAAATATACAAGGTTATTTGTACAACAGTAACAAAGGTTGTTAGGCAGGACAGGACTGTATTATTTACTCGTACTAACATAAAAACAACTTTCGTTTTATGACTTTTTACAAAACATTTTTATTTTTGGTGTACAATAAAGTTATTTTATTCTAAAACAAATCTATTTAAAAAAATTATAAACAAACTAGCTACCCGTCCAAGCTTCACCCGAGTGCAATTTTTTTTTCGGCCTCTAGCAGTCTTTCCAACAAACTCTGTGCTGACGATCACGAACACGATAAAAAAATATTTATCCAAATGTATGCAACCGTTCTAAAGTGATGCACTTATTGTTATTAATAAATTTGATGGTACTGACTGCAATAGTAAAGGTCCTCGTCGGAGGCGGTGGGCGAGTCACTGCAGTGTGGCACGCCGTCGCACACCAGCTCCTCGGGCACGCAGGCGCCTTCCGCGCACGCCCACTGCGCGGGCGGGCAAGCGGCGCGCGCGGCCCCGCACGCGCGCCCGTCCGCGCCCAGCGCGCGCCCCGCGCCGCACGCGCACGCCACCGCGCCCAGCGCGTCCAGCGTGCACAGCTCCGCGCAGCCGCCGTTCAGCACGGCGCACGGGTCCGCAGAACCTGTGTGACCTCACACTGTACAAGATCCGCTTACATATTTTTGGCCCTGCCGACGCGCTTATTACTTTCGTACTTACATGTTTGATGGGAGGGCGCTACCGCTATGATGGCCATGGGTCGCGGCACGTCTCTCCGCAGCGGAGTGGCCCCCCCGGCCTGCTTGTCGGCGCGGAACACGCCGTGCGCCAGCCAGTCGGTCCAGAACACCCAGGGCCCGCTGATGGCCACGTCGAACGGGTGCTCCGTGCCCGCGCGCGTCACCACCTACCACACGCACACACATATACTGCACGGGTAGTTACTTTTTACCCGACTACGGCAAAGCCAAAGGAGGCTTATGATTTTGTTTACTAATGACCAAAAAAAAAATGTTTGACCATAGAATAGATACACTAATAAAACATACTACAATATATACTGAAATAACATACAAAACTAAAATCTGGTAAATATAATTCTGGACTCACGTGACGGTGCGAGCCGTCGTAGTGCATGCGCTCGATCTTGTCGAGGCGCGCGTCGGCCCAGTAGATCTTCTTGGCGGCGTGGTCCAGCGCCAGGCCGTTGGGCATGAGGATGTGCGAGTCCACCACGGTCTGCAGCGCGCGGCCGCTGGCGTAGGCGCGCTGGATGGACGGGCGCGTCTCGTTCCAGTTGGTCCAGTAAAGGCGGCGCTCGCACGGCTCGTAGTCGATGCCACGGGGCCGCGTGCCGCGCGCCAGCTGCAGCACAGTGCGCGCGCCGGGCCCCGCGCCGGGCCCCGCGCCGCCCACGCGCGCCGCGCGGATGGCGGCGCCGCTGTTGCACGTCCAGTACAGCATGCTCTCGGCCGCGGCGTACACCATGCCCTCCACGGCGCCCACCTCTGCAACAGGCCGGCAGTGAGCGCGCGCCGCGCACACGCGTCGCACGCACACAAGGCAGACACTCACGCTCGAGCAGCACCTCGTGGCCGGACCCGTTGAAGTGCACGGTGTTGATGGAGCCGCGCTGGATGTCGGAGTAGAAGAGGCGCGAGTCCTCGTACCAGTAGGCCAGGCTGATCGCGTTGCGCATCAGCTCCCTGCACGCACACACTCGCACTCAGTGCCGACACGTAACTTAATGCTACTACTCGTTTCCTTATGGTAACAATTATATTCCATCGACCGTATTTACACCACATAACGTCACACTCAGTCTTAACTGGCAGTGACAAGTTGGAACTAATACCCGACTACGGACATCACCACTTGATGATCGAAATCGTAGAACGCAATTAAATATTACCTGTAAAATAATTTTTCTATCGCTTGCTATTTTTAGGTTTCCGTGAAACGCGACCCTATTACTAAGACTCCAGTAACAAAATTCATCAAAATTGGTTTTGCCATTTAGGCGTTTTTTTTTTCTGTCGACGGGGAAAATCATCATTGACGAAACCCGCTCTTGGGTGGAGCGGGAGACAGTGTCAAAGTCTTACTGACTAAAAACGCCGCGCCGTTCCTTCTAGCCTTCATACCGGGGCTCTAGTTTCCTTTCGGATAACCCCGACCCCGGTAGGCTTCGACCCAGATGGGCCCCTCCTGTTGCTGACAACTCCTTGAGGCGCGCGGGAACAGTGCGCGCCGTCGACGCCTTGGCTCGGTCTGGACAATTACCGGACGATCGGACAGCGAGCTACCCATAGCTCGCCGTCCGCGAGCCCGCATCTACGGTGGCCGGAAATCGGGATCGAAATCCCAGCGGCGGCGGCGGGGGCGCCGTTGCCTGATGCGGTCTGCGTCCTCCTTTGCTAGCATTACTGCTTCGCAGAAGGAGGCGACCGCCTGCCACTCCTCCTCGCTCCGGACCATGGCCTGAACCAAAGCCCGGCGCGAGAGGTCTCCGCCGCCGATCACCCCCACGAGGGCACGGCGTTGCTCCGCCCAAGCAGGGCACACCTCAACTGTGTGCTCCACCGTGTCCTCCGGGCGTTCCGCACAGTGGCGGCACCCGGGCGTCTCTTCCGCTCGAATCCGATGCAGGAACCTCCCGAACTTGCCATGTCCAGTGAGGACCTGCGTCATGCGGAAGGTAAGGACGCCGTGAGGTCTTTCCAGCCACGCCTCAAAGAGGGGACTTACCACCATAATTGTGGCGTGCCCAGCACTGGGTTGCGATAGTCGCTGACGCCATTTCATCGTGAGATCCCGCCGGAGCTCTGTCCGCCATACCTCGACCTGTCGCGGTAGTGGACTTTCACCCCGGCGTTGCATCTCCACGCGCTTATCGTGCATGTGTGCAAGGACTGTTGCCTCCAGATCCCACGGTGGTAGGCCAGCCAGAAGGCTCGCCGCTTCGCGGGAGATCGTGCGGTAACCCCGCACCATCCGTATTGCCATGACCCTCTGGCAGGCGTTCAGTATGGACGCCGGTCGCTTTGCCAGCGACGGCGCCCACACCGGCGCCCCGTAGAGGGCCATGGGCCGAACGATCCCCGCGTAGAGCCTCCGGCAGGAGGCGTCTGGACCCCCAAGGTTGGGCATGAGCCGCTTGAGAGCAGCCCCGGCCCGGTTGAGTTTAGGAGCCAAACGTTGGAAGTGTTCTCCGAAATTCCATCGGCTGTCGAGAACGAGTCCCAGGTACTTCATCGTCGACCCGACTCCGATGCGAACTCCTCCTACCGTAAGTTGGGAGTCTGATGGTGCCGCATTCCGAGGGCCGTGGAAAGCCATTTAGGCGTGAAGACGTAACAAACAAACAAACTCACTTTCGCTTTTATAATTTTAGTTAGGATGGTACGGAACCGAAGGATTCCGGTAAAAAAACCGGTCAAGTGCGAGTCGCATTTGGCCGGTTTTCTTTTCATAATGTACTATCTGCTACCAGCGACTTCGTCCGCGTGATAGTAATAGTATATAGTAATTATCTCAAAGGACAATATTCTATGAGCAACTCCAGGGCAAGGTCTCCGAGTGAACCAAATTTCATCAAAATCCATTCAGCAGTTCGAACGTGAAGAAGTAACAAAGATACACACTCGCAAACTTTCGCCTTTAAAATATTAAGTAAAATTGTATATTATTCAAATATATATACGTTTTAACTCTGCATTGTCTCCTCCTGCATATGAAATCTCACTCGACACAAGACTACCTTTTTTACATTTCCACCATGTTGATTGTATTGTCTCTTTTTTATGGAAATAAACTAGTGCTTGACTGCGATCCCACATGATGGTAAGCAGTGATGCAATCTTTGATGGTTAGGCGCACTAGTTTATTAAGAGCCTATTCACTCTAGCCCTGCCTTCTGGTTTTTCCGTAGTCGGGTAAGAAGAGATTGGTTGGCTATATTACTTGTTCTCAATGGGTTTGTAGGGAGAGTTGAGGTCCTTCTCGTCGAGCAGGTGGATGCTGTCGATCTCGGTGACGCGCGAGTACATCAGGAACGAGTCGTACGCTGCGGACAGAGAGCGGGCGAGTGAGTGAGCGGAGCGGGGGCCGGGGAGCAGGGGGCGGGGGTGGTGCTCGAGCTACTGACGGGTGCAGTTGCGGGCGTCGGGCGCCAGGCGGCCGTGCGGGCAGGCGCAGCGCGGCCGCGCGCCGTCGTGCAGGCACAGCGCGGCGCAGCCCACGTGCGCGCCGCAGCCCGGCGCGCTGCCCGCCGGCACGCGCTGTGCTGAGCGCGACCAGATCTGCGAACACGATTGCTCTTTACAGCATTTCATTAAAAAAAATATCTCTTATTTTTAATTCATTAAGCTGTCATTGTCTTTCTATTATTACGGTATTCGAAATGATAAATAACTCCGCTACACAATAATGGTCAAGTAGTACGCGCGTGGCCACGGTTGCGTTGTGCCGGTTGTGCGGTATCGCTCCGACTTTCGGCGGGTGGGCGCACCACTCATTCAATTTTTAAACGCGTGACTATTTCTTTGCAGGAAGATACGAGTAGCATGTACTTGATCCGTAAAAATTGCTCCATGGGACAAGTTTTGCAACATGTCATTTTAATAATATGGGATGAATGCGCTATGATTCATATAGCTCATAAAAGACTCATAGGAAATTTTAATAACAACATGGCTGACATTACCTTCACATTTGCTGGTGATTTTCGCCAAACGTTGTTCCTTTCACAAGTGATAGTCAGGGGAACTAGAGCTGACATTGTAAAGTCTTACTTAAAAACTACCCCGTTATGGAAGTTCGTCCACCTTCTCAAATTATTTACTAATTTAGCTTCAAAGTTACTTTTAATAGGAAGCGGGAAAATAACTCGTAGTGAAAACATAATCAAAATTGATCAGCATACAGGTGATGGTAGTCAACATTGTAGACCTAATCTCTAGTCTTCAAATGTAGACAAAAAATCCTATACGAAATATTTTCGCCTTGTACGCAGACAAAAGCTAGTATATTTGCATAGCACGCAGCGATAAAGTAGCAGTCTACTGATTCACCTGAAGCTTGCTACTTTAGCACCATTACAAATGTTATTATTTATATCGAGAACAAATCGAGTTGATTGATATCTGTTGTAATGTAATCTAAGATCGGAAGAGGGCGAAGGAATGCGCGAGTACGTTACCGTGATGTCCTTCAAGCTGTCGCCGAGGTTGTCGCGCAGCACGCGGTAGTGCGACACGTTGCCGAGCGGCGCCGCCAGCACCGCGCCGCGGCTCGCCGTGCTGTGCGGCAATCATTATATAATTTAATCCTAGGAGAATCAACAGCTACGAGTATAACAAGAGGATAACAACAGTGTAAGAAACATACAGCCAATTACAAGTTCTCACGGGTGGAAACGGTTAAAATAATAGAAATCAGAACATAATTATACATCCCCTAAGTACAATCAGCACTATGAACTTTTGAAAAAGTACGCATTCAGCTCAGTACGAGCAGGATAGGTTTTCGTATTAGACGGGTCAAAAGAGAACTCCTTACAAAAGAATATTAAAGTCCTTACTCGCTCGCACCATGTTCGAGTTTCGCCTGTAGTTAGTAGAAAAGTAGGAATAGATTTCTGGGGAACATTAAAGCGTAGTTTATGTAAGAGATGAGGACAGTCAATCTCATTAGGTAGATTTTTTTGTAGGAAAGTGCAATCTGCTATTCGATGGCGATTTATACATGGTTTTAAATGTTTTTTTTTTTTGCAACGATTTAAGTAATTATCAGAATGACCGAAAACAAAGAGAAAGTATTAAATCTTTTTTGTACATTTTCAATACGACCAATGTATTTGCCATAACAAGAGTTCCAAATTTGAGACGCATATTCATAGTGCATAGTGACTTCTAACAAAAGATCAGTAAAGGATCTTAAGAATTTTGGCATTCTTGAAACACCCCGCGAGTCGCATAACAAAACTCAGTGATCTCGAAGCTTTGGCTACTATTTGCTCAATGTGCACATTAAATAAAAGCTTAGAATCATGAAACACGCCTAAGTCGCGTACACCGTCACATCTCTGCAATAGCTGCCCTTTGAGTTTATAAGTTGTAGGGCGAAGGATTGGTTTTCTGCTGAAACAGAGTATTGAGCATTTAACAGGGTTCAAACCTAATTTGTTAATCAAGCAATAATCATCTTAACGAGCCAGGTCACTTTGGAGAGCGTCCATGTCTTTCTCTGATGATATTGCAGAAAATATCTTCATATCGTCCGCAAAACAAAGTAAGTTTGAATGGTTTCCACCATTATGTCGTGTCTCGTGACTTGTGTTTCCGGCACAGTAAAGGACCCATCAAGAAACCTTGGGGTACACCACTAGAAGGTGAAACCCAACTTGACATGTAATTACTGATAACGACCACTTGAGACCGAAGTAAACCAGCGGAGAAGATCTCCTCGAATACCGTTGTTAAAAAGCTTTGTTTTCAGAATATTATGGTCAATTCTGTCAAACGCTTTACTGTAATCTGTGTAAACGACATCGACTTGTGCCCCATTGTCCATTTTGTCAGTTAGAAAGTCATTGAGCACAGCCAGGTTAGATACCGTTGAACGGTCCCTAAGAAATCCGTGCTGAGAAAGGCTAAAGCTATTCTCTCAAAAGTTTTAGCCAATACGCATAATTTCGAAATAGGTCTGTAATTAACAATCTCATTTTTGTGCCCCTTTTATGCACAGGAGGTAACACTCCTGTCAAGGCAGACTTTCAGATTTGGGAAGCTAGTGATTTTTTAAATAATAATGATACCAGCAGCGAAATAGTTTTAGCACACCCAATCAAAAATTTAGGTGATAAGTGGCCTGGGTTGGGTTGTGCGGCTCCGCCCAGTACACGTGCTGTAAGAGAGGGAGTATACTCACGTGTCGAGCCAGCACAGCGTGTGGTTGTAGAGCGCCAGCGCCAACGGGTGGTGGCGCTGCGGCGGGAAGCTGGCGAGCCGCGCGCGCGCCGTGCCGTCGTAGCGCGCGCCCCACAGCAGCGCGGCGCTCGGCTCCGCCCAGTACACGTGCTGTAAGAGAGGGAGTATACTCACGTGTCGAGCCAGTACAGCGTGTGGTTGTAGAGCGCCAGCGCCAGCGGGTGGTGGCGCTGCGGCGGGAAGCTGGCGAGCCGCGCGCGCGCCGTGCCGTCGTAGCGCGCGCCTCACAGCAGCGCGGCGCTCGGCTCCGCCCAGTACACGTGCTGTAAGAGAGGGAGTATACTCACGTGTCGAGCCAGTACAGCGTGTGGTTGTAGAGCGCCAGCGCCAGCGGGTGGTGGCGCTGCGGCGGGAAGCTGGCGAGCCGCGCGCGCGCCGTGCCGTCGTAGCGCGCGCCCCACAGCAGCGCGGCGCTCGGCTCCGCCCAGTACACGTGCTGTAAGAGAGGGAGTATACTCACGTGTCGAGCCAGTACAGCGTGTGGTTGTAGAGCGCCAGCGCCAGCGGGTGGTGGCGCTGCGGCGGGAAGCTGGCGAGCCGCGCGCGCGCCGTGCCGTCGTAGCGCGCGCCCCACAGCAGCGCGGCGCTCGGCTCCGCCCAGTACACGTGCTGTAAGAGAGGGAGTATACTCACGTGTCGAGCCAGTACAGCGTGTGGTTGTAGAGCGCCAGCGCCAGCGGGTGGTGGCGCTGCGGCGGGAAGCTGGCGAGCCGCGCGCGCGCCGTGCCGTCGTAGCGCGCGCCCCACAGCAGCGCGGCGCTCGGCTCCGCCCAGTACACGTGCTGTAAGAGAGGGAGTATACTCACGTGTCGAGCCAGTACAGCGTGTGGTTGTAGAGCGCCAGCGCCAGCGGGTGGTGGCGCTGCGGCGGGAAGCTGGCGAGCCGCGCGCGCGCCGTGCCGTCGTAGCGCGCGCCCCACAGCAGCGCGGCGCGCGGCTCCGCCCAGTACACGTGCTGAGTCTGCGCGGGTCACACGATGCAACTGTTAACTCTGCGGCATAACTTAGATCCCCATATGATTAGCGCGACGACAGCCAGAAATCGCATATGCCGCAGGTTTTAACACGTTTTTTATTGATTTAAGTAACGTTCTAATAGTTTCCCTATACTGTTGACTAAAGGTTGGAAGTTAACTTCTAGTTCAACCTTTGCAATTAACTTTGTTTATAATGTAACCGTAACCTTTTAATAAGTTTAACACATTGTTAAATCCTCGGGCGCCCCGGATTCTTAATATTACGTAATTAACGTAATTACGTGTTTTAACGTAATTACGTGTTTTTACGTAGATCACCAAAAAGTAAATAAAACAATTTTTCTGGATTTTTCTAGGAAAAACAAAGATAATTTTCGAAAGCAAAATACAAATAAAAACGACAATTATGCGTTTTTCAAGGTCATTCAAGTTGCACAGACGTATGTTCATCTGTGCTCGAGTGATTTCAGGGCTGTTATGTTTACTTCTCAATAGGGTAGTTTCCAGGGTCAAAATAACTACATTTTATTTCGTCTGTATTTTAGATTATTAAAAAAAACCCTTTTTATAAAAAAAAACCGACTTCACAAAAAAATTGAATCGAATTTGAGGAGTTCCCTCGATTTGGTGGTGACTATGGGACCATTCTAACAAAAAAATAATTTTTCAAATGTGCGAACATACATTAAAAACGGCCCCGACTCTACTGCTGTACGACGAGACGGTCTGGAATTACTCTTTGAAAGGATTATCCCACTTCTTCGAACAGCACGATGGGTCGGTACGCGGACGGGGAGTCCGCAGGGCGCCCCGGCTTCCCGATGAAGACAAGTTTGCCAGTTTTCTAACGGTGCGGTAAAGAGCCCCTTAGTCGAGGCCTGAGAATCTCCATGGCTAGACACCAGACGTCATCGCTATGCCACACACACACACACACGCACACACGCACCTGCACGTCCAGCGCCACGCCGGCCACCTGCGTGCCGTTGTACAGCAGGCCACGCTGCCCGCCGTCCAAGCGCGCGCGTTGCAGCCAGCCGCCGCCCGCCAGGAACAGCCAGCCGGCCACCGGATCCACCGCCATCGCTGTGCATCACACACGTCACTATAATATATATCATTGATACTATTCTGATTTGGTGGTTTAATAAACGACCCAGTGTTTAGAACAAAATTAAAAGTGTCAAGTCAAGCGTGAAAATGTTAGCTCACAGGTAACCGCTAGCGGGTCGGTGTCGAGCAGCACGTAGCGGTGCGCGCCGTCCAGCCGCGCCACCAGCACGAGCGCGCGCCTTGGGTCGGACCAGTACACGTTGCGCGCGCGCCAGTCCAGCGCCAGCGCGGCCGGCCAGTCGGCGCCGCCCGCCGCGCCCGCGCCCGCGCCGCCCACCGCCGCGCGCCCCGAGCCGTCGCGCCGCACGCGCCACACGCCGCCCGCCTCCGAGTCCACCCAGAACATCCACTCGCCCTCTGCACAAACGGAACGTTAGCTCGGGCCGGGCGCGCCGCCCCCCCCGTCCCCTCCCACCCCCCGCGCCGCACTCACCCGCGTCGTAGTCGATGGCCGACGCCATGCTGAGCTGCGGCACCGGCGGCAGCAGCCCGCGCGGGTCCAGCTCCTGCAAGGGGGCGGTACGTTAGGTGGCGTCGGGCGCGCGCTACTACCTGCGCCTCGTTGCGCGCCTGTGTGCGGTACCTGCGTCTCGTTGCTGGCGTTGAGCGGCGCGCCGCGCAGCTCCCAGCTCACCGAGTACACCACCACTTCGTCCACGGCTGCCGACACACACGTCATTGACATTATCTTATTTATTTCAAGAACTCTCACTAAACAATAATAAAATTATGATGATTGTACAAATTTATGTAACAAATAAAATATAGATACAGCACGCAGAATGTTGTATAAAGAGATAATGTCGCCGGTGTCGTACCAGTGCAGTTGTCGTCGTGCTGGTGGTAGCCGGTGGCGCAGCGGCACTCGGACTGCAGCTCGGACACGGGCAGGCACAGGTGCGCGCACGGCCGAGCGCGCAGCGAGCACGCGCCGCGCACCGCCAACTGCGTGCTCGCGTCGTATACGCGCAGCGACAGCACGCCCTCTGCGGGGAGGGAGGACCACTCGCACACATTGGTGAGGGAAACTTCAAACCCATGTAATGAAATGACATTTCATTAATTCAAATTTGCCGCGCTTTGCGCGTTGAAGTTGTCAATGGAATTTATGTTCTGTGGAACGGGGTGAGGTGTGATTGAATGGCAGATGATGTTTAGATTATTTTGCATATTTTATTGTTAAAAATTCTATTGTAAAGAGATAAAATAAAGGGATATAATTGAGGAGGCGATATTAGTAAACTTTAAATGTCGTTTCTTTGATTTTCAGGTAAGTTATAGGTGTAATGATCATAGTTAAACGTTGTAATATAGTAAGGACGTATTAAATAAACAAAACTTTGATTTTCAGAGAAACAATTTGTGGTTTATTTGGAAAATCCTCAATAACATATCTTATACCCATATCAAACGTGTCCTTATAAAAAAAAAAACATATTATAAAATGAAAGATTATGTAGTAGACAAGCTTGTTTGGTAATTATTTCCTGATACAACAATATTCCATAAATGTTAAACACCACGGCTATCGAGGGATATGCCATGGAGGCGTGGCACGTGCCGTAACGATATTATCAAATGCCCTTATATTCGAACGGCGGCTGTACGATTCATTCAGTCACTTTACAATTGCGTACAGTGTATTAATGCGTAAAAAACTTAAAAGCCGAGTTGTGCAGTAATTACATGTAAAAATAAGTCGAGTATCATCAACCTAAAGACAAGTGGTGTGTCCTACCACCGCGCACCGGTAAATAAACAATTTAGCGTTGTGTGATAGTTGAAAAAAAAAACAAGTCACTGTTTTATTATTTAAATTATTGTTTAAATTAAATTGATTTAAAAATGATTTTTGTCCAAAGCGACAAGAACTAGATTAGTACTTGAATCTTGCTGAGCGCAACGATGGTTTAAGATTTAGAGAGGTGTGATCGAGTCTGGCTGATTTTATCGATATGCGTATTGTTGCAGTTCAATATATTTTTTTTGACACCACCTGCTCGATAATTTCGTTTTCTATACGTCATACAAACCTCACTTAAAGCAAGTCATTATTCTCTAGGGAAATAATGCAGTATGGCCGACCCCTAGGGAATAATGAGATTTCAATTTAGAACATCAACTCAAACAAACTGACAAACATGAGCGTTAGAGATAAGATAATTTATGTTGTTCCTTTTTAAAACCACTGTTGCATTGGGTCCAGCCTGTAAAGATAGTGTGTGTGTTTTTAATAAATAAATAAATAAACTGGCCACTAACAAAAAAAAAGAAAATAGAATAAAACCTGCTTACTAACTGCGAACTGGGAGCGTTTTTGAAAATTGAAACTTAATCTTGGAGTAGTGAATTTTGTTTGTTTGATGAACTTGTAAATATAATACTTATACATATATCTCTAATATATGATTTATAATTATATTAATCCCTCACTCACGTTCGGGATTAAAATCAACGACCTTTGTTTCGTTCGGAACTCAACATGCCGCCCGCGACTTAAAGACACTGCTTTATCCCCTAGTCACATAAACTACTATTATATATAATATTTGAATGGATATTGTAGTTATTAATTTAATGTTTTTTGAACCAAATTAAAACATTGTTATTTCAATACTCGTGAAATGTAAAAACTTAAATTAAGCTATATCTAAAGATCAAAGTTTTTTTTATTTGTAGTACATTAAAATGTTAGAGGTATACGTACGAAACTGGAACACTGTATACATGAACATCTTATCTAATTGTTTTGATGTAATTATTTTAACGGAAACTTGGTTGACCCCTGCTATTAACAATAACGAATTTATAGGCAGTCCATATGTTGTATTTCGATGTGACCGTAACAGAGCAGCAACCAATAAACCGGACGGAGGTGGTGTTTTAATAGCTATTTTACGGGATTACAACCCTATCTGTGTACCGCTTCCGTCGCAGACTTCATTTGAAAAGTATCTCGAGCAAATAGTAGTGGTCATTCCTAATGCTAATAACGACATCCATACTCTCAAAAGCGCTGTGTGTTTACCTAATAACTTGTCGCTAGGAGTTTATAACATGTATTTTGAAAATATGGATACTTTATTTAATGGTATGAATTTTTGAAAACTTGCTGTTGCAAGGGAGTTAACATACCAACAGCAAATTGGAAATAAATCTCCTCCCTTATCCAATTTTTTAACATATACGGGCGAATCTATACCAGTGTCGTACATTTTACGTGATGTGTGCACAACTAAACAGGCAAACAGGTAAAAATTCCAAAATTACTGGAAATATACCTAGAAAAAAAAATGTATGACAAGCTTGTAATAAACTTATTTTATTTTGTATACCAGACGTGCATTTAGGCCACTACTCAAAATATGATCATTAATTTTGAGGGAGGCCTTTGCCCAGTTGTGGGAGTATAGGACACTAAAAAAATATTATAAACGCAGCGATGGATTTTTTTTAAACTTTTCCATACATCCCTTTATGTTTTTGTTGACAGACTGACCGGTGTTGTTGCGCAGCAGGCGCGGCTCGCCGCACGCGTCCTTGTCGCAGGCGCGCACCGCGCCCTCCGCGTCCGCCCACAGCAGCGAGCCCGCGTGCACGTCCAGCGCCAGCGGCCGCGCGCCGCCGCCCTCCAGCTGCAACACACGCACCGTCACGCACTAGCCGCCCCACCCGCGCCCGCCGCGCCGCCCCACCACTCACCGTCGTGTGCTTGCCGCTCGCCACGTCCAAGTACATCATGGTGCCCGAGCCGGAGTTCACCCAGTACAGCCGGTCCGCGTCCACGTCCGCGCACAGGCCTGCAACACACGGCACGTGAGAGATGCGGCGGGGGGCGGGGCGGGGACGGGGGCGGGGACAGGTACGCACTGGTGACGCCGGCGAGGCGCGGCTCCGTGCGCGAGTCCAGCAGTGCGCGCGGCTGCGTGGCGGCCCCCGTGGCGCGCGTGATGCGCTCGGCGTCGGGCGCGCGCGCGGCCCAGTACAGGCGGCCGCGGCGCGGGTCCACGGCCAGCGCCGACACGTTGCGCACGGCGGCCAGCGCGCACGAGTGCGTGCCGGCCGTGCGCGCCGCCACGATGGTGCCGCCCGCCGCGTAGTACAGCACGCCGGCCGCCCAGTCGAGCGCGAAGCCGCGCGGCGCATCCACGCCCGCGTCAGCCAACACGGCTGCGCCGCCGCCCGTGAGCGCGGCACGCCGCAGCTCGCCCGTCTCGCTGTCGGCCCAGTACAGCCGGCGCTCCGCCGCCACGTACTGCAGGCTGGCGGGCGCCGTAACATGCGCGCCCGACACCGTGGGGATCATGTGCACCAGCGGCGCCTCCAGGTCCACGCCGCGGATCTCGCCGGCGCGCCCGATGAGCAGCACCTTCTCGTGCGCTGCGGACAGAGACAGGGTGAGGCGGGGCGCGGCGGGAGGCGCGGCGGGGCGGCGCGGGCGGCATACGTACGCTCGCAGGTGACGGCGTCGGCGGCCAGGCGCATGACGTGTGGGCAGGCGCACACGCGCTCGTGCGGCGCGTGGATGAGGCACAGGTGCGAGCAGCCGCCGTTGTGCTCGCAGGGGTTGTGGTCGGCGGGCGGCTGGCGCGACGGGTGCACCACCTTGACGTCGAAGGGCTGCGTGAGCGTGCGCTGCACCACGGTGACGTCGCGGCCGTCCCACTTGCCGGCGCGCACCACGCTGTTGGAGCGCCAGTCGGTCCAGTACACGTGCTGCTCGAACACGGTGATGGCGAAGGGGTGCGACAGCGCCGCGTGGCCGCGCAGCACCTCACGGTGGTCGGCGCCGCTGTAGTCGGTCGTGTGCACGGAGTCGGAGCGCGCGTCCACCCAGTAGAGGCGGCGCGCGCGGTAGTCCAGCGCGATGCCGTTGGGCCAGGCGCCGTCGGACACGGCGTCCACGCGCACCAGCACGACGCGCTCGCGCCCCGCCAGCGACGCGCGCTCGATGCGCGGCGCCGCCTGCTCCCAGTCGCTCCAGAACAGGTAGCCTGTGGACACGAGCCGTTACTGGACGCGTTCCATGCGCACCGCCCAGTGCTGCAGGAGAGGGGCACGTACCGAGGCGAGGGTCGGCGGCGATGGCGCGCGGCGAGTCCATGTCGCCGGCCAGCAGCGTGCGCCGGAACTGCCCGTCCAGCCGCGCCACCTGCGCGCCACACGTACACACTTTACTACGTCACATCGACTACAACAGTAGATCCTTGTCTATATACATAAAACAGAGCGGGATCAGAACGTTACAACGATAGATTACCTCGATCTGATGTAGGCTGCTCTCCACCCAGTAGAGATTGCCGGCCACCCAGTCCACCGCCAGCCCCTCCGCCGTGGACAAGCCCTGCCGCACCACCGCCTCGATGCCACTCAGAGCTGCGGGAATAAGTCATATGCATATAATTTTTATACTTATTATTATGAGTCCGTTGTGTCCCAGTGCAGGGCAAAGGCCTCCTCTTCCGTTATTCCACTCTTTTCTGTCCTTAACCACTATTGGCTAATCCTTAAGGTAAGAATCCAATTCGTCACGCCATCTCCTTCTGGGCCTACCGCGTCGCCGGCTCATCTCTAATGCATATAACGTCACGCTTTCTCATAATACATTCACCAGAACATAACCTGTTTTAGTGAATAATATACCTAGTCAAGTCATAAGTATTGTCACACAGTAAAAACTTTTTTTGTAGAATGCTGGCCACACAACTTTATTGAATTAGAATTTCGAATTGTTCATGAAAATAAGAATAAACTATAAGGATTTCGAGTTGAATACGGAACCCTAAAAACGACCTTTATCTCCCAAATCCAGGTGTGACTGATGTTTTAACCAGGAGATAAAGGTAGGATCAATAAATTGTATAAGTATTCAACAGGAGCATGATTGCGGATGGTATCAGAGTACGGAGAGATTGACGGGGGGAAAGGATCGCTCGGTGGGCGTGGACAGACGCCATGTGTACTTATAGAGACAACAAATAAATAGTTTAAGAGTATAGTAATGGTTAAGTGAAGAGAGGGATAGCTCACCGTTCCCGCGGATGGTGCCGCGGTAGATGTTGTCGTCCACGACGTCGGTCCAGTAGAGCGTGACGTCGCCGGTGGCCGGCTCGCGGCGCCAGTCCAGCGCGATGGTGTTCTTGAGCGAGGAGATGAGCGCGCGCGCCGTCAGCGCCGGCAGCGACACGCCGCGCACCTCGTGCCGGTTCGAGAACACCAGCAGCGGCGTGGTGCCGTCTGCCACACCACACCACTCACTCACTACTTATGTACATTACATCGCCTACTTCACCCTCTACTTTTAATCAAGGGCTAAAAAAACAATCGTTGCAATGAAGGCGTTCTATATCACTGTTCAAATACTTGATAAAAACTTAAAGTCGTATACCTTTATTGAAAAGAGATGATGGACCGACCAGGGTGGTGTGTCTGGATCAGGTGCTGCCTGACTTGGGGCTGTGGTGACTTTCTAATCGAACAAAGATCTCTGATAGCGCGACGGAAGATTTTGAATGTTAGTTCCCATGTGACATAGATGTCGCTCGTAGACTCATAGAAGACAAAAAACGTCACTGCCTATGTGTATAAGCTGCAGTGACGGTTTTTGAACGAATTTTTTCTTTTTACATGATGGAAGTAATGTGGCAAACGTATGCCAAATATTTAGATTTTGTCATTTTTGTTCTGTGAGACGAATGGCTGACAGACTACTGCAGGTATGTCTCACCGGTGCTCTTGCAGTTGAAGCCGTCGTCGGCGAGGCGGTAGCCAGCGTCGCACGTGCACTTGTAGCCCGTCTTAGTGGGCGCGCAGCCGTGCGCGCACACGCCCCACGCAGCGCAGGCGTGGCGCGGCGCGCAGCTCACGCCGTCGCGCTGCAGGTGCAGTCCCGCCGGGCACGCGCACACCGGGCCGCTCGGCGCCGCGTGGCACGCGTGCGAGCACGCCGACACCGCACACATGGGCTCGCCTGCGCACACACACACTCGTCACACAAGGGACATCAGGGCAGCACCGGGCAGCAGAGGTCGCGCACGCACCGCAGCGGTCGGCCTCGTCGGCGCCGTCGGCGCAGTCAGCGACGTTGTCGCACAGCTGTTGCAGTGGCACGCAGCGAGTTTTATTGTCGCAGCGCAGTGCAGGCGCGGGGCAGGCGGCTGCGTCGGACACACCGGACGCGTCGGGCATCGCCGTGGTGCTGGTGCTGCTTGAGCTGGGGCTGGCGCTGGCGCCGCACGCCAGCTCGTCCGACCCGTCCAGGCAGTCCACGTGCGCGTCGCAATGAAATTCCTGCGCGATACCGACACACATATTTTAAATGTTTTCGGTAATACGTACCATGGATGATTACTTGTAATTACACAGCTACAGAAAACACACAACACACAGCTAGTTTTAAAACTGCTTGGGTTTATTATACGTCTCTCTAAGTGTTTCGACACGGATGCTGAAAATATTGTTTTCGAGTTTGAAACTAGTGATCTAGTTTAATATAGTTATTTTCTTTACAATCTGAGACTTTAAGTTACCATACAAACCATATTCTATCATCAATACGAGAAAAGAGTGTTAGGTCACCATGGCACCAAGCACTACTTTTTACACATTGTATTGCACTTTTGTAAAAAGTCTAGATGACTTCTTAGTACCCCGAATATGTATTGAACTCAATTTCGTAAATATTATTATTTGCTATTATTTTACTGTGACTATGTATTTTTTAAATGTAAACGATGCTGAAATTTATTTATTTGCCAATACTTTATCATTTCGTAAACAAAAAAATGTTAGTTTTTCATTACGACGGCCGAACAAAACAACGTTACCACAGGGTTCCAATTTTTTAGTGCGTCTTTCATTACTACGAACTTTAGCTAGATATTAAGCTTGGACTTACATCTGTAATATTATCAGCGATTTATTTATTTTTATGTACATATAAGTTACGTTTTAAAAAAAAAAATTAAAAACATTAAAAAAATTCCTCTCATTCTCTCTTCTTCTCATTTGTCTACCTCGGACAGACAATCCAGTTGGGTAGAGCTAATTTCGAGAAAGAGGTCAACCGTCGAATCCGACTCGGCTGGGCGGCGTTCGGGAGACTGCGCGGTATCTTCTCGTTCAATATACCACAGTGTCTCAAGACGAAAGTCTACGACCAGTGCGTGTTGCCAGTGCTGACATATGGTGCCGAAACGTGGTCGCTCACAATGGGCCTCAGAAGGCTCAAAGTCACCCGGAGGGCAATGGAAAGGCTATGCTCGGAGTTTCCTTGCGGGATCGAATCAGAAATGAAGATATCCGCAGGAGAACCAAGGTTGCCGACATAGCCCGAAGAATCGCCAAATTTAAGTGGCAATGGGCAGGGCACATTGCTCGCAGAACAGATGGCCGTTGGGGCCGAAAGGTTCTGGAGTGGCGATCTCGTACTGGAAGACGCAGCGTCGGAAGGCCTCCTGCAAGGTGGACCGATGACCTGGTGAAGGTTGCGGGAAACCGATGGATGCGAGACGCGCAGGATCGATCATTGTGGCGACACTTAGGGGAGGCCTATGTCCAACAGTGGACGTCTGCCGGCTGAAATGATAATGATGATTAAAAAAGTATAAAAAACTATTTGTCGGGAACAGGGTCCAAACTAGCGGTTGTTAGAGCTCCAGAAACCGGAATCTCCTCACAATGCGAGCAGAATTGAGGAGTTCTTGGGTGGAGCGGGAGATAGTGTCAGACTCTAACTGACTAAAAACCCACCCCGTTCCTTCTAGCCTCTTCATACCGTGGTTCGAGTTTCCTTTCGGATAACCCTGGCCCCAGTAGGCTTCGACCCAGCTGGGCCCCTCCTGTTGCTGACAACTCCTTGAGGCGCGCGGGAACAGTCTTCTTTTTCTTCTTAGCGTATCGATGGCAAAATCAGTCAAATTCCTTGCCCAGCCCAGAAATCGGCCACGGCAATGCCGTCCGCTAATGCTGTCATTAGGTCCTTACGCAAGCAAGTAACCGGGCACGTGATGCAGGACGGAAGGTGAGACATCGTCTGCGGAGTGACGCCGCACAAACACTGAAGATCGGAACCATCCGAGAACCCCCACCTGTGGAGATTGTCTTTGCTGCGCCCAACCTGGGTGCGGAGTCTGTTTAGGGTTTTCCAGGTTGACCACGGCAACTCGTGTCCAGGAGAGAGGCTCTCCGATTGCTCGATATACTCTTCAGGAGGTCTAAACTTATCCCGCCAGAGGTCGCATCTCTCCGACGTCGCGTTACTTTGGGATGGGCTCACGCTTGCAACAAAGCTTCTTTTAAGTCTTCGGGGCACCGAGCAGTAATTGTGCATTGGATAGCGAGGGTCGCGGAGCGACTCCATACTGGACAGGCATATTCACCAGCAGAGAAACAGAGCGCCAGCCCAGTCGTTCGCAGAACTTGTGGAGACGCCGCCCATTTAGTGGATGTTAGGCGACGTAGTAGATTATTTATTGTATGCACCTTCCGCTTAACGTTCACGCAATTCTCTTTTTAAGGGACCTGTCCAAAGTAACGCCGAGATATCTTGGATGGGGGCTATGTGTGATTGGCACCCCCTGCCACGAGATATTGAGTGTTCGACCCGCTTGTCTGTTACGTAGGTGGAAGACGCACGACTGCGTTTTTGAGGGATTTGGTTTCAACGCATTAGCAGTATAATACTGGCTAAGATCTGAAAGGGCGGTGGTAAGGTTGGCCTCAATCTCCTCAAAATCAGTAGCTTGGCAAATTAATGCCAGGTCGTCTGCATACAGAAAGCGGGTTGTATTAGGGCTTACCGGTTGGTCATTGGTGTATATGTTAAACAGCAAGGGAGCCAGAACACTTGGCGAACCAATGGCGAGTCCATCATCTTTCGTCGCTGATCATAGTACAGGGGGCATCGCCACAAAACGTGGTCCAAGCATTCATCCTCCTCTCCGCAGTAGCACACGCTGACCTCGGACAACTTCATGTCATACAGTCTCTTGCGGAAACATCCGTGCCCTGTGAGACTTGATAATCCGGTTCGACCCAAATTGCCCCGAGTGTTGCCACTTGGCTACAGCCTCGCCCGCGATGGTACGCAGAACTTCAAGGGCCCTATACCGGATGCCCCAGGATGAGGCAGAGACGCGCGACATCTTGCCCAGCCCCGCAGCAGCACGCTCGCCGACGGACTGAGCATGTTCCCCGAACGATAGGTTCGCGTCGATCACCACCCCCAAGACTCTGGTCGAGCGCAAGCTTTTGACAGACGCCCCACCGAGGCAGACCGTGGGAGGTCGCTTCACCAAGCTCCCGTTCGGAGTCATGGAGTATGACTTGGAGGGGGAGAAGCCCAACCTGTTACGGTCTCCCCACTCAGTTATTAGCGCCAAGGCGCACAAGGCCGAAGGCTCAATGCCGGCTCGAGAGTCCGACTCGATGAGGACTGTAAGGTCATCCGCGTACGCGATCACTCTAACGCCGTCCGGGAATGGCAACCGAAGCAGATCGTCCAGGAGAAAGTTTCAGAATGGTGGTCCCACTACAGAGGCCTGCGGGCACCCCATGGTTGAGACCTTCCAGACAATCCTGCTCCCGGCGAAGAGTCCGACTCGGTGGTTAGTGAAGTACGCGGCCAGCATCCTATAGATGTTTGGCGGGCACCCCCCCCCCCCCACTTCGCCTTGAGCAGGATCATGCGCCACCGTGCGTTGTCGAAGGCCCCGGATATGTCCAAGAAAATGGCCTGGACATACCTGGACCAGCTACTTTGTCCTGCCTGTCGCGGCAGTGAACTTTAACCCCGGCGTTGCATCTCCACGCGCATATCGTGCATGCGTGCAAGGACTGTTGCCTCCAGATCCCTCGGTGGTAGGCCAGCCAGAAGGCTCGCCGCTTCGCGGGAGATCGTGCGGTAACTCCGCACCATCGGTATTGCCACGACTCTCTGGCAGGCGTTCAAGTTTGGTCACCGGTCGCTTTTGCAGCGACGGCGCCAGCCCCGTAAAGCCATCATGCGCGTGCGAGCCACGCGCATGATGGCGTCCACCGTAGAGCGCGCCCTGCGAAAGCTGAACTGTCCGTCCGAAAGGTCTGGCCCCACCCTTGTTAAGGCTGCAGTTATATTATGGTATTGATTTTAAAAGATGTCCAAAAAATGTGTACAAATACTAATAATTTATACACATTTTTTGGACATCTTGAGCCAAATGTTAAGAATTTTGATGAAATTGTGACTTCTGAAATAAGAAAATGAAACAATTAGAACTAGCCATGAATGCATTTCAAAGATGATAATGTTGCGCTAAGTTTCCATTCGTAAGATTTGTAAATTCGTTATATTATGCCATTAACGAAGCTCACAAACATAAGTCGAAATGATGTTGGCACGAAACAGCTATGTTTAACGCTTGATTTACCAAACATAATACAACCAAATTGACTTAAAAAAAAAATAACTGGCTACTACTCATACTATAGTTAAATATGTGCTATAATAATATTTCAAGTTGTTTCAATATTTTGTTCAAAAAAAGCATACAAAGATGCGCTAATAATTTGCCACGGGTGAATTTTTACAAGACTCCAGCCTTAAGCGCGCGACGAGGCGATTTGCAAGTACTCTTTTAAAGAGCTTGCCCATCTCGTCGAGCAGCACAATGGTCATTATTACCGCGATAAGGACCAGTTTCCCCATCATCCAGCGAAGTGGAAACTGGCCCCTTTCCATGCATGCGCTGTAGAGCCCTCTTAGTCGAGGCCCGTGAGCCTCCATGGCCAGGACCAGGCTTTTCAGCGCAAGCCATCGGGTCCTGGGGCGGTGTTTTTGGCAATCAACCTTCGCACCGCCACTCTCATCTCTGCCTCGGTCACCACTGGAGCATTTCCTTCGTCGTCGCTATTGCGGTCCGATCAGACACCGCTGGCGGAGGCGGAGCCATGGGCGGGGGGGAGTGTTTCCCTCGCGCAGGGAACAGAGTGCAAATCACACCCTCAACGAGTTGGGGCCGGAGACTCTGAGTCAGCCGGGGAGCCAGGGGCGAAGCTTAGCCCGTACCAATTTGTACGGGCGCTTCCACGGGTCCGCGTTCAGAGACCCCAGCTATAAGGCTAGTGGCGGTCACGACAATCGGCACAATGATAACCGATTCTACATTCCACATGTCGACAACGACGACAACCTCGTGTGCTAAGTCGAGATATTTGATTTGTTTCTCTTTCTCAGCTTTCACGAGATTCTCGTCATGTGGGATGGTGATATCGACTATCATAACAAACTAATTTGTTGTTTTGTTAGTTGTTAATACGTACTGTTTGTTTTACCATTATAATAAAATAAAATAAAACTTTTTACAAAAAAAAAAAAATATAACCTACTTCAATGTTATAAAGACACTGAAAAGTACCAAATAACTTTAATTTTTGAAGTCGGTGTTTCTATAATAGTTTAGTCTCTTCGTTATTTAACACCGACTACAATGGTCTAAATATTGTGCTCCAGTCATGGCTCGTTCCTGTGCTCACTTACCTTCCGGATGCATTCGGTGTTGTTGCACTGGAACTCGTGTTCCTCGCACGCGCCGCTGTCGTGCTGAAGTTTCCTGAAGCACAATAACGTCGTTAACTTGAGTACGGAACGGTTCCAGCAAGTGGCGACGGCGACGTGCACGCGTGGGACACTCACGTCGGGCGGTGCGCGGCGCGGGCCGGCGCCGCGGGCGGGCGCGGCGAGGTGGCGGCGCAGGCGCGCTCGTCCGACGCGTCGGCGCAGTCGGCGCGCCCGTCGCAGTAGTAGTCCCAGGGCAGGCAGGCGCCGTTGTCGCACGGGAACATGGCGGCGCTGCAGGGCTGCGCGGCGCAGTCGGCCTCGTCGCTGCGGTCGCCGCGGCCGCAGTCCGGCGCGCCGTCGCAGCGCCACCACAGCGGGATGCAGCGCCGCGACGCCGCGCACTGGAACTGCTGCGCGCGGCACGAGGCGCGCGCGCACGCCGCCGCGCCCTCGTCCGCGCCGTCGTTGCAGTCTGCAACAAGAGCGCGTGTCACCCCGGCGCACTCCCTGCGGGGGCCCTCGCTCACCGGGGCAGCGACTCACCTTTCTGTCCATCGCAGATCCAGGAGTTGGGGATACAGCGGTTGGTGTCGCAGCGCATGAACTGCTCCTCGCCGCACGTCACGTTGGCTGTGAACACAACGCATGAGTTAGTAAATCCAGGTCGACGTCGGATGATAACACCTGATTTAAAGACCCCTAGGTTGTAACTATCAGGAAACACAGACTCCGACAGGGAATTCCACTTTTTAGCTGTACACACAATGAATTTATTCCTAAAACGTTTTGTGCGTATTGGTGGAATGTCCATGGGTTGTCCCGTGAAATTGCCTCCTTTTTTAAAGTGGATAAAAGACGCGCCTGGGTTTTAGCATCCTTGAACTTGATCAAATTGGCATCGTCCTATTCAGAGACATGAGGTGTGTTAGACTTATGTATCATCTTGTGTGTGTGTGTGTTGCTCATCTGTATTCTAATATTAAGAATCAATATACAATGTGTAACGTTAAATGCGCATAACCTCAGACACCCCAAATGATTTTTTAATCGATTGACTTAATTACGTAAGAAAAAAAAAAAAGAATTAACGGTTTTATGAGCAGTTTTAGTTTGTTTAAAATTCATATCTGCATTGAAATAAGAACTTTTATTATCCCGTGAATGAGAAAATTTGATTGGATTACAACTATTTGCGTTTATTTACCCATTTCAGCGGGTTTTCGCACGTGATGGCTTGACCTATTCATAAATAGACAGGTCGAAGTTTTTAATGAAGTTTATTTTTTTTAATGTAACGTATATTAAAAAGAGGTTTAATTGATTCTGTTCGTTATTCCGATCAAACTAATTTCAGGTTTTGCGCATTTAACGTTACACCTTGTATATTGAGGATTGTACGTACTCTATGGGCAGTAATATACGAGATTTCAATGCACGCACTTGTTTTACTCTTCTTCCTGAAGTGACAACCCTACAGACTGCCTGCAAGGACAAGTTCAAGCGCGTAACCATTGCCTCCCCCTAGAGAGCAGCGACCCCTGAGGGCCCCGGCGTTCTTATCCAACTGACCGTCAATTACACACATGGCATACTTGAGTAAGAAGAAACAGCTGTGTGCTGCAGTTTGTGTTCGTCAGATACAAGTCGCGCACGGGGACACGTGTCGGGGGCGCATGCTATGTCACTCTTGATGCCAACACTACTGGAATGCCCATGTCAAGATAAAAAAGATCTACGATTAAAAGAATGTATGATCGCATGGTAGAAAATCCACATTGCCTGAAGAAATGGCTGTTAGAGAGAATCGTCGTGATACTGACCGCAGGGCCCAGTGGGCGAGGAGTCCTCGTCGGAGCCGTCGGGGCAGTCCAGGTCGCCGTCGCACACGAACTGCTGCTCGATGCAGCGCCTGCCACTCACCGCGCGTTAGTTACGTCGCCCAGTGAAACGACCAAGACCAAACATGCCCGAGCACGTTTCAATGAAAAATTATAAATACTTTAAGTATTTGTTTACTATAACTCCATGCAACACAAAGACGGACTTAATGCCGAGGGCGATGGAGGGGAAAACAAGATAGGTGAATAAAAAAAAGAATAGATTAGTAAGAGCCCTAGGTACAAAGTATAATATAATATACTAGGTGTAAGGGACAGCCCCCCGCAAACTTTAAGGGCTTGCTCGGTAGACGAAACTGAACAACTTTCCACAAGATTTTTTTTCAGGAAACGAAAAAAAAAATCAGCCTCACCATACAAAATTATAAACTTGATTGGACAGTTTGTACGAAGTGGCCGATTTTTTTTTTTTTTGTTTCCTGAAAAAATATTTCAGTTCAGTTTCATCTACTGAGCAAGTCCTTAAAGTTTGCGGAGGGCTGTCCCTTACGCCTTGTATATAAAGTAAAAGGAAGAGGTGTTTGAGACGATTCCGATTTTTTTGTTGCACGGATAGAATTCCTTATTCACCCAATTACAACTCTTATAAAATTATTATTTTCAGTTTTGTCATGCATTAAGCGTTTTTTGAAAATGGGATTTGTTCGCTCACCCGTGGTGGCAGGCAAAGGTGCCAGCGGGGCAGGGTGGGCGGGGGCGCGGCGCGCTGGCGGCCACGCACTGCTGCGGCGCGCCCGCGGCCGGCCGCCGGCCCGCGCCGCACGCGCACGAGCGCCCGCCCGGCACCGCCAGGCACAGCTCCGCGCAGCCGCCGTTCTTCAGCGAGCACAGGTTGTGGCCTGCACAGAGTGTCCGTCACACGCCGCCCCACGCGCAGCACGCGCAGCGCACGCCATACTCACCCTGGCGCTCCGTGTCCGATACCAGCTTGAGGTCATAGAGCGGCGGCGGCAGGCGGTACAGCTCCGTCACGTTGCCGTCCACGTCGCGGCGCCGCACCGCGCCGGTGCCGTGCTCGCTCCAGATTACGGCGCCTGAGGGGACACACGCGGGCTCATTACACTTTCACAGTGACCCTCGTGGGCACGTGCGCTCGCGGCCATCTCGTGTCGCCTCACCCTCGTACAGCGCCAGGCCGTAGGGCTTGAGCAGCGGCGCGTGCGGCGCGTCGGCCGCCACCAGCTGCCGCTCGGCCGTGGCCAGCAGCAGGCGCTCGATCTTGTTAAGATAAGTGTCGCACCAGTAGAGCGCGCCGCCCGCCAGCGCCAGGCCGGCCGGCCAGTGCAGCGCGCTGTCCAGCAGCGTGCGGCGCGCCGAGCCGTCCATGTGCGCCGCCTCCAGCCGCCCGGCCGCGCCGCGCGCCGCCCACACGGACCAGTACATGGCGCCGGCGCCGGGGTCGAGCGCGATGGCGCGCGGGTGGTAGTGCTGGTAGTCGCGCTCCTGCACAAGCACGAGCCGCACGCCGGGCGCGTCCAGCCGCGCCGCGCTCACCGTGCCCAGAGCGTCGTCCGTCCAGTACAGGTTGCGACCTGCAAGCCATCAAACAATTTCCTAAACTTATATATGTCATTGCTTCCTAAAATTTTGTAATTGGTAGCGACGCTATCGCATTATGTGTTTTTTTTTTCTAAAATCAGCTGTTCTATTCCTCCGAATACTTATTGATTTTTCAAAAATGTTACTGTAGTGTAATGCCACGTCAGATCGTTATTCGCCTTATAATTCTCGACAAGCTCCCCCAAGCACGTAGTTATAGAAAACGCGCGCGCTGTGAGCGCACAATAAATACGATAGGGTCAGCTCACACCGAGACGCGACGCGACGCGACGATACTGGAAGAGGCCAGTGATTTCGCGCTGCGCTGTGAGACGCATCGCAACGTTGCGAGGCGCATAGTAAAATCGTTGGCAACGCGACGCCTCGCTGCGCAGCGAGACGCCGCGCGGCGCGGCGGGACGTGTCTATATTCACCAAGTGCTCCCGCCCCGCCCCGCGTCCACCCGTAGTCTACATTTGCAAACGCATTATAACAACGTATATTTGGCGGGTGCATTATGGAGATCGATGAGAAGTTGATACATATAATAGGCACATTTTTATGCAAGTGCGGAAAATATGCCACTATTCGATGACTCCCGAGAAATGTTGCCATAAGCTCCAGGACGAGTAGCAAGCAAAACTCTGCAGCAGCGACCAACCGCGGCACAGCGATCAGATCTCATGGCGGCAACCTAGCGCTGGGCATGCACTCGTAAGTCTCCCTTGAGGAGTGGCTGGAGAAGCGCCACGGCGTTCACACTCTCCGCCAGACACAGGCCCTCACCGAACACATTTGATTAGGGAGGTTCAAGTCCAATCGTCTTCACGAGAACGCGATGATGCTGCACTCAAGCGAGGCAAGCCTCCGCCGAATGTTCCACCGTGTTCTCCAGCCGGTTCACACAATGGAGACCACAGGCGTTTCTTCCACCTGAATCCGATTTAGAAACCTCCCGACCTTACCATGTCCGGTGAGTTTTTTTTTATTTTTGCACCTTACTGATTATTTTTTAATGTTCCAATGCTATCGTAAGGAAGGCATCGAGACCTAACAGGGGTGGGGATTTATCCCCCTGATCAGACGTATCCTTTCTCATCATCATTATCCTGAACGAGGAGTTAGGATAATGATAAATAATAAAACCATTTTTAATTTTCATTGAAATCGATACTCCTATGAGTATTTTTCTTCTTAGTTCTGCATGTGACCATCCACGCCCACTTGAAAAACTCACCTTGTCTACAGGATGAATAGACATTTCACAGCTGACAGCAAATAATAAAAATAAACACACGGATAAACAGTCGCGCACTCACCCATCCAGTCCACGGCGATGCCCTCGCAGTTGTCGACGTCGCGGCCAGCGAACACCTCGCGCGCGCTGCCGTCCAGCTTCTGGCGCACGATCTCGTACCTGTGGGTGAGAGCACACGGTCAGCGGGGGCCGGGCAAGCCGGGGCGAGGCGGGGGGGGCGGGGCGGGGCGCACCTGTGCACGTCGCAGTAGTACAAGTAGCCCGCTTGCGTGTCCACGTCGGCAGCGGTGGGGCGCGCCGCGTCCAGCGCAGGCGCCGCCGCCTCCCAGCCCGCGTGCTGCGGCGCCAGCGCCAGCGCCTGCACCAGCGGCGGCGCGCCGCGAGCCAGCAACAGGTAGGCGTCCAGGCGCACGCGCTCGCACGCACGCCCGACCGCGCGCCAGCCGTGGCGGCACACGCAGTGCGCGTGCGGCGCGCCGCGCACGTACGCCGTGATGCACACGTGCGCGCAGCCGCCGTTATCGCGTGCGCACGGGTGCTGCAGGCGCGGTTGGCGCTGGCGGTGGAAGGCCAGCACGGCGGTGGGGCGCGCGTCCAGTGGCAGCGCGGCGGCCGCGGCGGCGCCGGAGCCGCTGTAGCGCGCCACCAGCGCCACGCTGCTGTTGCGCCACACCGGCAGGAACAGCGTGGAGCCCAGCACCGAAATGTGTTGCAGTTCTTGTGTCTGCGCCAAAACTCTTACTGTTACCTACTCTAAACTCAGAGCATTTATTTCAACTAAACCATTTACATGCATGTTTAAATTGTTGTCCAGAAGTCGGTCGCTTCGAAAGGAAGCTCGCACATTCCAAAGCGTAGGTACGTGCGTAACGTGCAAGGACACTCTTTTAAATCACATTACAAAAACCCTGATTAGGCACATATGTCTTGTCGCAAATTACTACTTCAATACTTACTTAACTAAAGATTACGACCATGATTCGGCGCTCGACTCTCGTCGCTATTATTTAAATACCAAATAGGAATTTCAAACAACTACTTTAAAAAATATTTATTTTTACCCGACTACGGCAAAGCCAAAAGAGGGTTAGAATTTTGCATGTATGTGAGTATGTTCATCTGTTCCCTCATAGCTCCTAATTTACTTATCGGAACTCAACAGAGGTACAGTGCGTTTCACTTGAGAAGTTCCTTCGCCGTAATGTTGGCTCACCTGTCTGTCTACAGGAAAATGAAGGGAGAAATGAAATGAGTTTATTTATTTTATTTATTTATTAGTTGCCTACTCTTCCAATATTGTTGCCCGAAATGCGAACAAAATCGATTTTAACGATAGTTGCAACACTTTTTGGAGAATTATGAGGGGAATGGAATTTTATTTAAAAAAAATACAGGTCCAAAAAGAAGTTGGCAATGGAGAGGTGCAATATTGTGGCGTGGCGTTTTCAGTATTTGAAAGAATTCCAGGACAATCGGAATGGAGCCCAGCGTCCTATACTTTATTCAAAAACTAGTTTTTACAGTTTCCAAAAAAAAAAAAACTTTTTACAAAAAAAATATAACCGACTTCAATGATAAAAAACACTGAAAAGTATCAAATAACTTTAATTTTGGAAGTCGGTGTTTCTACAATAGTTTAGTCTCTTCGTTATTTAACACCGACTTCCAAAATTAAAGTTATTTGATACTTTTCAGTGTTTTTTATCATTGAAGTCGGTTATATTTTTTTTGTAAAAAGTTTTTTTATTTCACACTTTTTAGTTATGGTACCACCACTAAAAAGTACCCCTCAGTCAAACTTAAATACCTTATAGTCAGAGCGCATCTCATAACGGTTCTAATAATCCCAAACACGGTTAGATTACATTAATTTACCTTTCGGCTTCATCATCAGATCAGTTCGATATATCCTCTCCCCCTCTTCTTTCAAACAGTCATTAGACTAGATGCTGGAGAGGGAAAGGATATATCGAACTGATCTGATGATGAAGCCGAAAGGTAAATCTTTCAATCAGTCATTAGACTAGATGCTGATAATCCCGGCTGTAGCATCAGGCCAGATTTATGTCAACATTGCAATGAACTTAAAATTTAGTCCTGTTTAAAATGAGCCCAAACACGACTACGGTGCTGTAATATCAAGGTTTGTACTTTTCCTGATGCTCCTGGCTTCAGCATCAGGTCTCTATGTACTTCGGTGTTCTTTATTAGCAGTACGTTTATCCACACATCGAGCCGTTTTCAATGAGCCTAAACTCGATATATCTGCTGTTTGTTGTCGAGGGCTTAGGTACTCTGCAGACTATCCTGACTGCAGCATCAGGTCATGACTTGATGATCATGAGACCAAATGTGGCAAATGCCCTATCAAACATCAAAACAATTTACTAAAACAGTCCTTGCCTGTTCGAGTAACTTCTTACTGAGGAGTTGTACCTTCCATCATCAGCCCAGCTACCTGAGATGGTGACGACCATACGCAAATACACAAGATACTTCATAAAATATGCGAAAATCAATAAGTGAGCCTATAAAATTTGAAGGTTGCCCTCGATTTCTCCAAGATCCCATCATCAGATCCTAATTTGGTGATAATGGGACCACCTCAGAACTATCTACTTTCGAACAAAAAAAGAATTTTGAAAATCCGTCCACATTTGGGGGAGTATTCGACGAACAAACATACAAAAAAAAAAAAAAAAAAAAAAAAAAACAGCCGAACGTAATACCTCCTCCTTTTTGGGAAGTCGGTAAAAAACATAATAATAAGGCAATTGTTACAAGTAACGAAATATCAGGAAATCTCCCTAATATTACGTAATTTTATTGCTAAAATTATTGCAGCACTTTTTTTCCGTATTGCCAACATTACGGCAAAGGAACCTCTTAAGTGAAACGCACTGTAGACTACGTGACGTGTCACAAAACGCAATATGGCACCCTCCAGCGGACAAAAAGTAATGTGTTAAAAATAATAATGGAGATAAAATATGCCGCGTTTGGTATCATTTGAAAGGGCTTAACCTGTACCTACATTTCCAAAATATTGCTCTAATTTAAAGAAAATATCATCAAAATTTTATATGGCGCCCTCTAGTGGACAAAAAGTTTCGTGTAAAAAAAAAAGATAAATTTATACGTCGTGTTAAATTATTATTTGAAAGGGCTTCACGTAAATAGTATAGAAACACAGTGATTTAACACCAAAATTGTTTAAATAAAAATAAAGTAAAAAAACAAAAACCCGACTACGACAAAAAATAATGAAACAAGATTTGTAGGATGGTGAAAAACAAAAACAGAAAAAAAAGCCGTAGTCACACGTTATAGGCACCAAGTGGCAACTGAAAGAAACACTTTAATAACGTGTGACTACGGCTCGTAGTCGGGTTTTAGTTTTTTTACTTAATTTTTTTAAGGCTGCATCCATACATCAGTCGGAAAAAACAGAACCCGTATAACTTTGTTATCCGTGTGTTCGTCTATGAAGACCCTTTTTCTCATGAAAACATAGTATTATCAAATAGTCAGGTCTGCTACCCCTTGGAGCTGTTGTAGCGACATCTATGACGCCACATAAGAACTACGAAGAAAATACGAAATCCTACATCGCGCAATCAAAGTACTCCGCGCGATTTGAACATATACGACAGCCCGACATCAAATATCGGGCAGTAGCCCACCATACTACAACACCTGTAAGGTCTGTCTGGTTAAAAAATCAGACTTGTAAGTCGACGCAATTCAAAGATAAGGCAGTTTATGCTCCGTTTAGGTGTATATTTTTGTGGTTACATCACAAAATAATTACTTTTTACGATTCGGTAAAATCTTCGACGTTCGATTTGGGGATCGAACTATTTACACAGGTAAGTTTGTATGGAACCCTCCGTGCGCAAGTTCAACTCGCATTTGACTGGTTTTTTCAATCTGACTCTTTAAATGGTTAGCATGCGGTGTGTGAGCCTAGTCCAGGGTCGGTATAACACTCACGGCGTATCCGCGGCGCAGCGTGCGGCGGCGCGCGCCGCTGTAGTCGGCGCGCTCCACGCAGTCCAGGTAGGCGTCCACCCAGTACAGCGCCTGCGCCGCCGGGTCCAGCGCTAGCGCGCTCGGGTACACGAGCCGGTGCTGCGCCACGTGCGCGCGCGCGCCGCCCGCCAGCGTGGCGCGCTCCACGCCCGGCGGCGACGCGCCCCACACGCTCCAGAACATGAGGCCGGCGCCAGGGTCCAGCGCCAGCCCGTGCACCTTGGCCAGCGCCGCGTCCAGCAGCAAGCGGCAGTGCTGCAGCGCGCGCGCACACACATACAGCGCCTCACGCCCGCTGTCCACCAGGTACCAGTTGCCGGCCACCCAGTCCACGGCTAGGTGACTGACGCTGCTCACGTCGGGAAAGAAGGCGGGCACGCCCAGCACGCGGCGCTGGCTGAAGTCGTCGGCGTCCACGCACACGATGGCCGACTTGCTGATGTTGTGGTGTACGTAGCAGATGCTCCTGCACAACGAGCGTGCCGTCAGCCCTGCGGCAGTGCGGTGCGGTGCCGCGGGAGCCGGGCGGTACGTACCGGTTGTCGTAGAGGAAGTCGATGGCGCGCACGTTGAGCGCAGGCAGCGAGTGGTTGCGTGTGCGTGGCTCGCCCGCCGGCCACGCGCGCCTCACGTCGCTACCCGTCACCACGATCAGCGACAGCGGCTCCGTTACCGGCTCTGCAGTACACGCACCACATCAGAGGGAACTCTCTTATGCTTAAAATCTATACTTATAATAAATCTGTAGAATTGAAAATTCTGTGTTACTAGACCGACACCGATCCCAAAAATGTGATTTAAAAAATTTTGTCTGTCTGTCTGTTTGTTCAGGCATCACGCAAAAACTACCGGTTCGATTACGATGAAACTTGGTATAATTATTCTTTAATATCCTGGGCACCACACTGGGTACTTTTTATCCCAGAAAAGTATATACAATAAAAACACCCTTAATTTTGCGTTTGCGTTTAGGTTCGATCCCTAGACCCATTACTGTACCAACGAAAATGAGGTATGTGTGGTCATAGATAATAATACGTAGGTAACGTCACCCGCCGTGGAGTTGGGAAGAGTAGGAGAAAGGGGAACCGTGTTACCCCGAATTTAACGCGAGCGAAGCCGCGGGCAAAAGCTAGTATGTAATTAAATCAAAATCATGAAAGTTTGTAGACACTAGTACACAAGCCCGGATGTAAACGTAGTGTTGAGCAATACCGGCCGATTTCTATTGTGGACAGTTGTTGAAATAATACCTTACCCTGCTACAACAGCAGATAGTTTAGTAAAGAAGCGGTCGTTAACAACAACGAGTTTATTGGTGTTCGCTAGCGATTTATTAGATAAGATGGATATACAGGTTAATACAGTATACACAGACTTTTAGAAAGCTTTCGACAAGGTGGGTCATACATTACTGCTGAGCCGAATAGCCTACAATGATATTCGTAGTGACGTGTTGCGCTTTTATTCATCATCTTGTTACATTACATATGAATGATGGTAATTGCTTTCATAACTTAAAATTTTGTTAAAATTGGCTGATTTCTAGGCCTATTTAGAACGTATCAATCCCGATATAAGAGCGCTTGGACAGACTGACAGACTATTGTTATTCAAGTAAGTTTCTTCTAAGCATTGCCAAGTGCAATCATGTATATTAATTGTACCAAAAACAAAAACATTATTAGGTTTGCGTAATCTTTCTTTATGTGGTATCTCACTGAATACAAAAAAAAACTCGGCACGCGACGTACAGTAGGTGAAGTAGGTATGTAGGGGTGACTGTACAGTATGTCCACACAGTAGCGCTGCAGGCAGCGGTGCTACACTCACCATTGACGGGCACGCAGTCGCGGCGGTCGGCGTGCAGCGTGTAGCCGGCCGCGCAGCCGCACGAGTAGGAGCCGCGCGCGTTGTGGCAGTGCTGCGCGCAAGCGTCCTCCCACGCGCACTCGTCCGTGTCTGCAACACACACGCTATAGCACAAAACCACAGCATCGACACAGATCAGTGACACATAGCTATATACTCACCGACACAGCGTCCGCTGGCGTCAGCTTCATAGCCGAGGTGGCAGTAGCAGGCGAGGCCAGCGTGCGTGGGACGGCAGCCCACCTCGCAGTGCAGCGCCGAGCACTGCGCCACCGTGACTGCGCACAAACACACGCGTTACGAGCGGTATCTACAGGGACGTCACCTACCAGAGCCATCAGTACATACAATTGTCGCAGATGTCCCACTCATCGCTGGCGTCGGGGCACTGGCGCGCACCGTCGCAGAACTGCTCGATGGGCACGCACGAGAAGTGCCCTTCCACCGGCGTCTCGCAGCGCGCGCTGTTGCCCGGGCATTTGAAGTCTTTCTGACCTGCGGCACGAGCGGACACGTTAAACTAGAGTCGAAGCGCTCCCGGCGTAACTCGGTTGGAGCGCTACTTACACATGTAGGGGTCCTCGTCGGAGGCGTCGTGCGCGCCGCAGTCGGGCTCACCGTCGCAACGCCAACTCGGCGCCAGGCAGAAGTTACTGACGGCGCAGCGGAACTCGTCGCCACGACAAGCCGTCATCCATGCTGCACAACACAACACATCGCTACAATACCACAGCCAGCGTGTCTTCAATGCTATGTAGATGTTAATCGGTGTAAATATAACTGGCGGTTTAAAAGTTACCATCCACCAGACAAGCCAGGGTAGTCAGCCTTTCGGTATTTTACAAGATACATTTTAGAGAATGTGCGCAGAATTGCATGACTTAATTGCTATCTCCTTTGTACCATCGGATAACCCAATGTACAGCGAGTATGCACCTTTAGGCCACGGGCACAAAGTCAGCGGGTAAAGGCACGTAGGCGGCGCGGGCGCGTCGGAAACACAGACTCCGGCAAGGAATTCCGCTCCTTAGCTGCACGCACAATAAATGAGTTCCCAAAACACTTTGTGCGTATGGGTAGAATGTCTACCATGTACCGGTGGAGCAACGCCGTACGTCTTGTCGTCCGATGATGGAACGGGCTTGGCAGAATTAAAGCAGTAACAGACGTTCGAATATGGTGCGCTCTGCACCGCGATCTTGGTGTGCTCCGAACCACATGCGATGGTAGCGGTCCGCCGCACATTATTATTATTGACGGTGCGCTCGGTTTGATGATTTTTCCACTAGATTTCCAAGTTGGATCGTGTGGCCGAACCACCGCACCGTTCAGCGCTTTAGTCGCAATTCTACCTCCGAGTGTAGCAGTCAGGATAGTCTGCAGAGTACTAAGTCCTCGACAACTAACAGCAGATATATCGAGTTTAGGCTCATTGAAAAGGGCTCGATGTGTGGATAAACGTACTGCTAATAAAGAACACCGAAGTACATAGAGACCTGATCTTTAGAATCAGGTCAGGAGCATTAGAAAAAGTACAAACCTTGAAATTACAGCACCGTAGTCGTGTTTGAGCTCATTTTAAACAGGACTAAATTTTTAGTTCAATGCAATGTTGACATAAGTATGGCCTGATGCTGCAGCCGAACGGTAAAGGGATTATCAGCATCTAGTCTAATGACTGATTGAAACACGAGGGGGAGAGGATATATCGAACTTATCTGATGATGAAGCCGAAAGGTAAATTAATGTAATCAAACCGTGTTTGGGATTATTAGAACCGTTATGAGATGCGCTCTGACTATAAGGTATTTTTAAGATTGACTGAGGGGTACTTTTTAGTGATGGTACCATAACTAAAAAGTGTGAAATAGAAAACTTTTTACAAAAAAAATATAACCGACTTCAATGTTAAAAAAAAACACTGAAAAGTACCAAATAACTTTAATTTTGGAAGTCGGTGTTAAATAACGAAGAGACTAAACTAATATAAAAACACCGACTTCCAAAATTAAAGTTATTTGGTACTTTTCAGTGTTTTATTTAACATTGAAGTCGGTTATATTTTTTTTGTAAAAAGTTTTATTTTTTCCTTTTAACGACCATCATCTTCCTGCCCTTGTCCCGTTTTATTTGATGTTTTAAATTGCAAGCGGATGTGATGAAGCAAATTATATTACACACGGTGCAGCTCGCCAGTTCTGTTACTTGAACTTGGCTTGACACGTTCCCGCGGATCTAGATATATTAATAATATAATATAATATTCCACAACTATAACACAACGCCGTCTAGCATGCCAAGCAGAGCTGGTGTTATGGGTACTAGACAACTGATTAACATATGTACTTAGGTATATATTTCTAAATACATACATATTATAGATAAATTACACCCAGACACAGAACAAATGATCATGCTCATCACATAAACTTTTGTCCTGGGTGGGAATCGAACCCATGACCTCCGGAATACTCGTAGCAGTCAGGGCCATTAACCACTAGACCAACAGGCAGTCAATCGATGATATTCAGATCGATCGATGATATTTGATAGGACACTGATTTGAAACGGCTAAGATTTATTTATACTCTATACTCGTTCTGGCATAGTCATAGAATAGTGACAATGTCCTGATAGATGTATCACTATCAGGACATTGTCACTATTGAACATCGACGCCGATTTGCTAGCCTGTCGGATTTTTATTGTTTACATTTCAGGAACTGTGTGTTGGAATTGAAGAATTTAATTCCACCAAGTTTGTTCCATCATCCGACCACAACACGCAACTTCGCAAGGCGTTGCGCCACCGGTACATGGTGGACATCCCACCCATACGTACAAAGCGTTTTGGGAACACACTCATTATGCGTACAGCTAAAGAGTGGAATTCCCTGCCGGAGTCTGTGTTTCCTGAAAAACCTTTTGTGTTCTTCTTCGTTCAATCAGTCTGTTACGGCTCTGAAATGTTCGGTTTAAACTTGGCCTACACGAAATGTGAAACCTGTATGACATTTTGTGCGCACTTTGTTTGAAAGTCAATATTTCGCATTCGCATTCCAGAATATTGAAATCAGACATTCGTTACATCACTAGTCTGAACCAAGGCCCGGCGCGAGAGGTCTCCGTCACCGATCCCATGAGCATCGCCGTGCTCCACGAGGGCACGGCGATGCTCCGCCCAAGCAGGGCACACCTCGACTGTGTGCTCCACCGTGTCTTCCGGGCGTTCCGCACAGTGGCGACACCCGGCCGTCTCTTCCGCACGAATCCGGTGCAGGAACCTCCCGAATGTGCCATGTCCGGTGAGGACCTGCGTCATACAGAAGGTAAGGACGCTGTGAGGTCTTTCCAGCCACCCTCAAAGAGGGGACTTACCGCCATAATCGTGGCGTGCCCAGCACTGGGTTGCGATAGTCGCTGACGCCATTTCACCATGAAATCCCGCCGGAGTTCTGTCCGCCATGACGTGACCTGTCGCTTTCACCTGTGGGACTTTCACCCCGGCGTCGCATCTCCACGCGCATATCGTGCATGTGAGCACTACGCTCGCTGCCTGGCTTAGTGATCGGGTTAGCGTTGTCGCGTTGCTCGCCGCGCCGCCTGCCCTGCCGCCGCATCGAAGGACTTGAATCATTTTGTTTGCTGCGGTCTTCTCGTCCGATTATAATTCAGGTGTCTTCAACGCTACAGTGAATAGGCTCTTAATAAACTAGTGCACCTCACCATCAACAATTGCATCACTAATTACCATCAGGTGGGATCGCAATCAAGCACTAGTTTATATTAATTAAAAAATGACAGTGAAAATGTGTTATTATTGTTGTGTACTGATAGGTAGTCTGTCTGCATAGCATGTAAGGTTACGGTTGGGGAAGCTGCAGTGCAGCTCGTCGGAGGCGTCGGCACAGTGCGCGCGCCCGTCGCAGCGCCAGGCCAGCGGCACGCAGCGCAGCCCATCGGCGCACGCGAACTGCAGCGCGTCGCACGCCGCGCGCGTGCCGCTCTCCGCCGCGCTCGTCGACTCCGTCGGCGGCGGTGGATCGTCTCCTGGACACACAAACCACGTGTTACACGATCAGTCGGCACATTATAGCCATAGCTCAATATTGATTCTTAACTAATTAGCGCAGGTATAATAACACGGCTCTATATTTTCTACATACATGTCGTATGGTATTTTATTGTGGGAAAATGCCGCCGATATCCAGACGATTTTTGTATTGCAGAAAAGAGCTATTCGTTCTATTTATAAATTACTAGCTTTTGCATGCGGCAGCGCTCGCGTAATATTCGGGGTAACACGGTTCCCCTTTCGGCGTAATTTTACCAGACATCTTCAACAAATATCTTTAATGTACACCGAAATAAATACAAAAACTTAACAAATTATATATTAAAACCTTCCTCGAGAATCACGCTATCGAGTGATGAAAACAGCTTGAATATCGGTGCAGTAGTTATTGATTTTACCGCGAACAGACAGACAGACAGACGCGTATATACGATTCTGATATATATCCAGACTAAGAGCAAGAAGCGAATTCACTTCTTTAAGGGGATTAAACACTTAAAAATGTGAATCAGTTCCGACCAATATACATCCTCCCAATCCTTTCCAAAGTCCTTGAGAGTGTTGTTCAGAATTATCTGTTTTCTAACAGCCTAAGTACTGAGTCCTTACCAGTCTGGTTTCAGGCCTGGCCATAGCACTGTAACAACCCTTGTTAAAATAACCGACGACATTAGACTGGCTATGGAAAATAAATGTCTAACCATATTGGTTTTATTGGAGAAGTCTACTGAAGAGTAGGTAGTGCTTTTAACTCAGTTGATTTTGACATCCTCTTAGGAATCCTTTCCTCCCTTAATATCTCCGCACCAGTGATTGAATGGTTCAAATCATATCTTCGGGGCCACTCGCAGTCAGTTCGGTCTGGTAAACATTCCTCAGAATGGTGTGATTTGGCTGCGGGTGTACCTCAAGGTGGCGTCCTCTTCTTTTTTCTGTTTTTATAAACGCTATCACTAAGGTCCTGACTACTAATTATCATCTCTACGCAGACTGGCAGCTATATCGTCATTTTAAAATTGG